>CM067277.1:12400000-13035000 GCA_033220335.2 Troides aeacus | reverse complement strand
AATTGTTCGTATTTTAAAACAAACCAACCAGACACCCAATTTTCGAGCTCCTCGTAGGAACCAAAGTGCTGCTCAGCCAATGCGTGTCCCATCGATGAAAACAAATGGTAGTCGGAAGGAGCTAAGTCTGGTGAATACGGCGGGTGGGGTAGCAGGTAGCAGGTAGCAGCTCCCAGCCAAGTGCTTTGATTGTATCCTGAACCGGTTTTGCTTTGTGTGCAGGTGCATTGTCATGGAGCAAAATGACCTTGCCGTGTCTTCTGGCCCATTCTGGTCGTTTCTCGATCAATGCATGGTTCAAATTGATCATTTGTTGTCGGTAGCGTTCAGCGATCAGCGATCAGTATTAACGGTTTCACCAGGTGGGAGTTTAGGAGCTCGTGGTACACCACACCACACACCTTTCTGATCCCACCAACACACAGCATTGTCTTCTTGCCGAATCGATCTGGTTGCAGCAGTCGATGTTGATGGTTGATGGTTGTCCCGGATTAACCCATGATTTTTTCCGTTTAGGATTCTTAAAATAAATCCATTTTCTATCGCCAGCAACAATCCGATGCAAAACCGATTTTCTTTCGTGTCTTTGAAGCAAAATTTCACAAGTGTTTTTTCAGTTTTCCATCTGTCTTTTACTCAATTCACGTGGCAGCCATTTTCCACACTTTTGGATCTTTCCCATAGCTTTTAAACGGTCAGAAATTGTTTGTTGTGTTGTTATGCAACATTTAACATTTCTGCCATTTGCTTTTGATTCAAAGTGTCATCTCCATCCAATATCGTTTGCAATTCGGCGTCTTCAAACTCTTTTGGTGGTCTTCCACGTTCTTCAATTCTCACATCAAAGTCATTATTTCTGAACCGTTGGAACCGTATTTTGCATGTTGCTTCTGATAGAGCATGATCACCATATGCCTCGACAAGCATTCGACTCGCATGCGATTCTGCAGCACTTTTCTTCAAATGAAAACAAAAAATAAATGCTTTCCGCGAATCATCACCTCCTGGTACAAAATTCGACATTTTTAACACGATGAAAAAATATGATGTTGTCTGTTCAATGACTAAATATGTTTCACAGGTGTCATAGCAAACAAACAAACAAACAAAACAATAAAGGCTCGTTCCAAACAAATGTTCCCTATCGGGACATTTATATTTTGACGCGCACTTCATACCGGTACACCTGATATGTATATGTTCAGTTACACACCCCTTATCTCTACCCCTATAGCACTATCCATCCTTCAACCTTTCCGCATCCAATATTCTTTCACCGTTCTCCTCCCACTTTTACTTACTACGTTTTTGTGTTCATTTAAAGGTTTGGTTTAATTTTAATTTTATTTTATAGATTCTTTTTTCTTTTCTTTTCATTATTATCTTAGCTCGCGGACACCAGATCAAACCTGCGGGGCAAACATCATCATATAAAAAAAATCGGATCCCGACAGTATCAAGTGAACAAGTCAAAAAATGACTTATTTTATACATTTTTGTATACATTAAATGATTTAAATTCTAAAATTAGTTATTAATAACTAATTTTAGAATTTAAATCATTTCTTTTACACGTACGGGGGGTCCGCCGGAGGAGGAACGCAACCCAAATATTTACACGGGTACACAGAACCGCAGACGCCGCTCCCGGTGTTCGCGTGCCTGCGTGTACGCGTGTACGCGTGTACGCGTGTACGCGTGTACGCGTGTACGCTCGCGCACTTTATTAAATTGCGAAATGCCGCGCCGCGGCGCTCCGTACGCGCGCGCTCCGACATTCCTCCGGCGGGCGGCGCGGCGGCGCGGCGGCGCGGCGGGGCGGCGGGGCGGCGCGTCCGCCGGATGTCGGGCTCGAGGGAAATGTGCGATAAGTATTTTTATAACATTACTTCGCCGTGTGTAATATTGCATAAAATAAAACGAAATTCTTTTCTTCCCAGTGATATATCATAGTTACTCGCTCAGTTGTATTAGAATTTGACACAGCCCGTCTAACGTGGGAAACGTTCCCACGGCTGCGGGCCGGTTTCTTGGCCCACAGCGCGAGCCTCACTGTCTGCTTCGCTGGCGGAGCGCGGCGAGAGCAGAAGAGCGGAAGGTCCTCGGCAGCGAGTTTTTGGAGCATTTCGGTTATGCCAGGATGGTTTCCTTCGCCGGAAACACCACTTGTGGGTTTCCCACCGAACTTCTTGTCGTGCGACATGAGAAGTGCTACTTCCGTATTGAAACTTTTTCGTGAGAAAACTGGTCTGCCGCTAAAATTCAAGAGAAATGTTTCATGATCGTTATTTATTCAACGCCCATCACTTGAAGCGGACCGCTTACATCATGGCCTTTTTAGTACATAATTTATTTGCGAAGAGCTCCCACACCGGACGCCCCGCCGAGGCTGCGCCGCTCTACTCAATTATCCGCGAATTAACTGTGTGCAGGACGCGCCGGACGCGCAAAACGTCCGGACGCACAGGACGTGCCAGACGCGCAGAACGCGCCGTACGCGCAGGACGTACTAGACGCTCCGTACGCGCAAGACGCGCAGGACGTGCCAGACGTGCAGAACGCGCCGTACGCACAAGTCGCGCTGGACGTGCAGGACGTACCAGACGCGCAGGACGTACTAGACGCTCCGTACGCGCAAGACGCGCAGGACGTGCCAGACGCGCCGTACGCACAAGACGCGCTGGATGCGCAGGACGCACCGAACACGCAGGACGTACCAGACGCTCCGTACGCGCAAGACGCGCAGGACGTGCCAGACGCGCCGTACGCACAAGACGCGCTGGATGCGCAGGACGCACCGAACACGCAGGACGTACCAGACGCTCCGTACGCGCAAGACGCGCAGGACGTGCCAGACGCGCCGTACGCACAAGACGCGCTGGATGCGCAGGACGCACCGAACACGCAGGGCGTACCAGACGCGCCGTACGCGCAAGACGCGCAGGACGTGCCAGACGCGCCGTACGCGCCGTACGCACAAGTCGCGCTGGACGCGCAGAACGCGCCGGACGCGCTCACCTCGGATGACTGCCGGCGGATTGCGGTACAGGTTTGTTTGTACTGCCCTTAGCAGCCGTGGCGGAGTTACGGAAGAAGAGGACCATCGTATTATTCTACCTACCCTTCGCGACTAAGCGCTGTTGCACCGCTGATGCGGTGATGATGACATCACGGGAGATGAGGAGTGTCGGTATTATGTTTCCACACTTCTCCTACCCTCTGCCGCCTTATAGCTGTTGGTGTCGGAACCCAAGACCTGATCCGCCACAGTGGTCACCGCGGACGGTCGCCGGCCATCCGGGCAACTTTGACTAATATTGGGTTGGAACAATTCTTAATATTCCTTCTTCCTCTGGATCACACGCGTGCGTGTCTACCATACATTGATAATTGGAATAAACGAATCGTCGTCTCGTACTCGCATTTTATAATTATTATACCGAATTACATTCACTTGTTTTACAAAAAAAAAACTTTTGTGGAGCAGCGTCCACTTCAATCGCCGCCAACAGACTGTCGGCAATGGGGCGGTCACCGTACCAGGCACAAAATCTCCCACAGTGTTACTTCCACCTGCTAAAACTCAGCTCGTACTCTTACTGGCCGATCGATTGCGCCGATCCCGACAGTAACAAGTAAACAAGCCAAATAGTGACTTATTTTATAAAATTTTGTGCACGTTAAGTAAATCAACTTCCAAAATTAGGCATTGATAACAATTGCACTTTATACAAAAGTCGTGGGGGTGGTGATGTCTTTATCGATCATCATTAATTGCAATACATTGCACAGGTTCTTTGCTGATACTTTTAAACAGTACAAAATGCAAAAAGCTTGCTGCCCTCCAGGAGTTCGCGCGGTGCTGCGGCACATCCAATGAGAAATAATGAACAATGAAGCTTTGAAATATTGCCTTTTGATCGTATTAACAAGTTTTGCGTACGGAATTAAACGGCATTAGGCGACGCCGGGACGGACGGACCCGAATCCACTTCGCTGTCTCTGACGGAATGATAGATGAGAGATAAGTGCTCCCCATCCTCCCTAACCTCCCCGTGCCCTGCCTTAACTCCTTCCACTGATCTATCATTACCTCGAGCTGGTGTGTACTGTTCGGAGCCGCTCCGGCGGCGGCGTCACTTCAACCCGCACATACAAACAGACAATTAAATGCAAGTTGTAAAGAAACAGGAGCCGCGATTAGAGGCCCGCTGTCGAAGCGAAGGCTTCCGGTCAACGGGAAGTGAACACTCAATGTACGGTGAAGGCGAGTGCATTCGCCATAATGGTTCACAGAACAGGTAGGCCCGAAAAGCAATATTCATTAACACTAGAATGACCGACATTTACTTTTACATGAAAAGAGCACCGCTGTCGTTGTGTCGGTGGAGCGACCGCCGGCGCCAGCGCCAGCCCCAGCGCCAGCGCCAGCGCCAGCGCCAGCGCCAGCGCCAGCGCCAGCACCAGCCCCAGCGCCAGCGCCAGCGCCAGCGCCAGCGCCAGCGCCAGTCTCACTGTGAAATTGTTGTCAGGATGGTTGCAGCAAAATACAACTTTTGTTTACTATTTGTGACTTATTTTAAATAAGAAATTACTGCGTTTTTTTAATATTTATGCATTGAGCACAAACTGGATCGTTACAGCTTCACTAATGGAAGATGTTTTGTTTGTTTGCAATTTTGTATTTATTTGACGAGTTCGCTTCTCGTCTGGCGTCGTGTGCTCTGGCACATCACCTATGTCTTGGGGGTTGCAGACTGGGTGAGCCGGGCTTGGAGAATCTTTTCGATGTTCTGCTCGTAACTCATAAACAAGTTGGAGTATGACATTTTGCGCGAGATATTGCTACGAGTTGCTCGCTGACCTAATGGTTAGAGTGAACGGCTTTCATTCTGAAGGTCGCTGGTCCGAATCTTAGCTATGATATTTGTTATGTACATTTATGTACATATGTGACAACAACGAAATTCAAACTATGAAAGAAAACATCGCGAGGAAACCTGCACATGAATTAGAATTTATTCTAAGGTGTGTGTGAAGTCAACAATCGGCATTGGGCCCGTGTGGTGACTATGGCCCATCGCCCTCGTATCGAGGGTAGGCATTTAGCCCAAAAGTGGGAACATAAAGATGCTGTAAAAAAAATTGCTGCTAGTAATTTTTCTGCAAATTATGCATTTATTTATAATGTCCGTCTGAAACATTATTGAACATGCGCATGAGCCACCCACAGGTAGGTGAGTAGTTATCACCAACCACAACATCGCACCCCAAAGCTGGGCTGGTAGAGAATGACAAAGGGGAATTAAGCCCGCTTTTGTATACTTTGTGTACCTCAATACAACGTTGTACAATAAAGAGAAAAGTATCAGCTCTCTCGGAGTTTTTCAGGGCCTTTTGGCGTAAAATATTTGGCCCAATTTTGTATAATTATAAAATACGGTATTTCCAGAAATTTTCTTTTCGCCTGTGCCAATTTCAACATTTGAGTGTAAAGGACCGAGAATTATAACGTTTTGGTTTCGTTGGAGTTGAAAGAATGGATGAAAGAAGATTACAAGGCGAAAGAGGTATACAAGGTAAGAATGATAGCAAAAGTCGGTGCAGATCGACCTAGGCGGACATATTCCGATCAAATCGAAGATGTCCTAAAGAAAGACAGGGTCAAGAGTACTCGCGACCGACGAGCATGGATGGAGACGCTCATGAAAGTGGAGGAAACGAGAGAGGTGTGCCAGGATCTTAGCAAGTGGAGAGAGGTGGTCTCTGCCTACCCCACTGGGAACGAGGCGTAATATATATATATACTAGCGGCCCGCCCCGGCTTCGCACGGGTGCAATGCTGATGACAAATATACCTACTACAGACTACCTTTCTATACAATGTTCACAGCTTTTCTATCCTTAGACAGTACGGAGATGTTTTCTTTAGATGTTACTCTTGAAAGAGCGACATATAATATAATTGGCCACCTGAAAAACACTCAACGTTTAAATCTCAGCCGGCAACGTTGGAAGTTTGGCCCTGCGATTTATTAATGGTCGTTGCAAAAGATATCTTTACCGGAAATTGTAAGCGTTTAAATTGGAGCGGTCAATCCGTTGGTATCAGAGGAATTCGGGGAATCGATACATCTTCTCCGGTACCACATCCGGTCTGTATTGTGCACTCTATTATGAAAGTTTTTAGTGATTTTACAAAGTTTAGGTTGCTCCAGATTTCTTAATAAAATAACAGGACAACCTACTTTCAACACTATTGCATGAGGAGGGGGTCCAGACGGGTTCAAAGAAATAAGAAATTCTGTAGGAAAATGAACAGCTTCTTGCAAATCGAGAACAGTATCGAGCGAGCAGTATGTTTGCGTCGGCGCATCAGTTTTTGAAAGAATCAAGTTGTTTACCTTACCTACTTGTTCTTTAGTTGGTGACAGAATCGCTCTTTTCTTTAAACCAAGATATAGTCTCACAACTTATGTTATCAATATCTGGATAGATATTGTTGACCATCTCTTGGATGTTGTCTATTAAAACACAAAGGTTTTCTAGGATAATCTTTCCATCACTTTGTGGTAACTCTCCATTGCCAACTTTTAGCAGCACCTCTGAAAAAGCCTGTTGTGTGTGTGTGAAGGCAATGAAACCTTCATGTTGGTTTTAAGCCCAAATCTATTGACGTGAGGCTAAAGGTTGGATCTTTTTAGGGAAGCATTTATTTCGTCAGCACGTGTTGCTCGATCCACAACTGGTAGGTAGGAATTGACGAAAGTAGACCTTTTTAAGGTGTACAATACTGTAGTATATTATTTTGATCTATCTCGTAGCGTTGAGCCGACGTTTGCCATATAAGCGCAAAAAAATGTGTTTATATACGACATCACATTAGAAACCTCGAATAATATCAGTGTTCCTCTATTACATTGTCCATGGAACGTACGTATAAACCTTCCTTAAGGATCGCAGAATCTTTTTATAACTATCGCATCAAACCGTTGCGTAGTTTTAAAGCTTTAAGCATACATAGGGACAGACAGACAGCGTAAGCGACTTTGTTTTATACTATGTATCTGTACTTGATATATACATGTTATATAATATGTATATATCGATATAACATGTATATAACATGTATACATGTTGTTTGGTACTACCTATCGTAATAAAGGAATCATACCGTGAGGTGCGAGTTGAATTGCACATCTCATTGTACACAAAGTGCTCGTTTGTGCGTCCATTTTGTCTGCTAGTTTTGCAAAAGTAAAAAAAATTGTAATTATATTGCGTCCTTTTTTCGTATACGTTTATAACAATTTCAAAATGAACACCTGGAAACACGTCCTGAGCACTGCACCGACTTCCATCTTGGCGGTACTTTGGTGATCTGCTAAATACTTACATTCGGTTCCATTAATTGCAATCAAGCTAACCTGTAGCAGGAGATGCCGATAACCGTGCAGAAAGTGTACGTCACATGTTACAACCCCCTCTACAGCTGCTTCTCGATTCAGATCGACTGTATCACACAGAGATGACCAGGAATCAACGACAGACGAAGATGGCGATTCTATTTCAAAGTTTTTCCCCGAATATAACCTGTCCAAAGACGATATGCTGTTTTTGCATATAAGCAACCATGTTTTCGATGGTAAATATCTACCCTGTCAAGATTCAGACTGTCTAGATTTAGACTCTGAATAAGTAGATCTCGAAGATTTTGCAGTTTTTTTCTGTATTTCAAAATCAGACACGATTTTAAACGCACTCGTATTGATTTTGTTCAAAATAAATGCAATGTTTATAAAGGATACAAATTTATCCAGCTTACACAACACCGCTGCTAGACACCAGGGTGTACCGTGGCACTGCCATCGACACTGATCACTTCCTGGTGTTATGTCGATTAAGGGGGATCTTTAGGCGATGGCGGCATTATGTTCGAGAACCCATTAGTGTCCTAGAAAGAGTGAAAGTCGAGGTTTTGCAAGATGATGAAATGAGAGAGAAGTATAAGAGTAAATTGACTGATAAGTTTGACAGATTAGAAGGAATGTGTGAGGTTGAAGAGTTATGGAAGTCGCTCAAGGATGGAGTTGTGAATGTGGCCACTGATGTATGTGGTGTGAGCAAGAGAAGAAAAGGAAGTATGTTGAAGACTGTAAGTGCAAAACTTCGGAAGGCGGTATCTGAAAAGAGGAAAGCATGGCAGGATTGGTTGGCAGCAAAAGCCAATCATAGAATGGACAAGGCAACGATAGAGGATGTACAAAATGCGAAGAATGAGTATAAAAGACGTAAGACCGTAACAAAGGAAGTGGTGGAAAGAAAGAAAATGAATGATAGAGATGAATTTGAAAGAAGGTTATCTGAGGACTTCCGGACGAACATTAAGTTTTTCTGGAAGGCCATAAGAACAGCCAGAGCTAATAAAACAAGCTCACATGGCGAAATCAGGAACCAGAATGGAAGCTTTGTGACAGGTGAAGAATGTATCCTAAAGAGGTGGAGGAAATATTTTGAAAGTTTATTCGAGAAAGAGGATATACATGTGCCAAACCCCGGTAGGGGTCAAACTGAGAGTGGGGATGAAAGTAATATTAGTATGAAAGAGATCTTAGATGCAATGAATAGTATGAAGTTGGGTAAGGCTGCAGGATATGATAGGATTACGGTCGAGATGCTGAGAGCTGGACAGGGCGTGGTAGCTAGTCAGCTGTACTACCTTTTCAATCTTTGTTGGAAGAGCGGCAAAGTGCCAGATGACTGGTGCAAAGCCGTAATCGTTCCGGTATATAAAGGAAAAGGGTCACAGCAAGACTGTAAAAGCTATCGTGGCATTAGCTTACTGAGCGTCGTCGGCAAACTGTATGCAAAGATACTGATTAAAAGAGTGATGAATGAAACTGAAGAGAAAATTTGGGATGTACAAGCAGGATTTAGAAGTGGAATTGGATGCATGGACCAGGTCTTTTCCTTACGTAGCATAACCGAAAAATGTTTGGCACATAACCAAAAGGTCTATTGCGCTTTCGTAGATTTGGAAAAAGCCTATGACAGAGTGGTGAGGAATGAATTGTGGTCCATATTGTCTGCTTATGGGGTGAACAGCACGCTGATACGAGCATTGAAATCACTTTATGAGGGTTCTAGTGCTTGTGTTAGGATAAACGGAGCTTACTCAGACTGGTTTAGCATCCAGAAGGGTGTTAGACAGGGATGTGTGGCCTCGCCGTGGCTGTTTAACCTATTTTTAGACAATTGCTTGAAAGATTTGAAAGATAGTGAGTATGGACTAAGAATGAATGAGTTGACCGTCAAGTGCCTCCTATACGCGGATGATCAAGTTTTATTATCATCATCGGAGAGGGAGTTGCAAGCGATGGTCGACATGGTGCATGGAGCTTTAACAAGCAAAGGAATGAAAGTGAATGTAAGCAAGACGAAAGTAATGGTTTTTGAAAGAGAAGAATGTATGACAAACTGTGACATTATGATTGAGGGACAAAAAGTGGAACAAGTGAAAGAATTTGTATATTTGGGTTCACAGTTTACGAGAGATGTTTACAAGTGTGATGGTGATATTGAAAGAAGAGTTTTAAAAGGGAATCAAGTCAATGGGGCACTTCATAACTTTATGAGTAGCCGGAACGTTTCACAAAGTGCACGACTGGCTGTGCATAGAGGCGTGTTGGTCCCCACACTGATGTATGGTAGTGAATGTTGGGTATGGCAGAAGAAACATGAAAGTAGGATTAATGCTGTGGAGATGAGAAGCCTGAGAAGTATAACTGGAGTGAAACGGATGGACAAAGTGAGGAACAGTGTGATAAGGAAGCGGTGCGGCGTGGTTGAAGATGTAGTGACAAGGATAGAGAAAGGGATGCTTAGATGGTTCGGCCGTGTCGAAAGAATGGATGAAAGAAGATTAACGAAAGAAATATACAAGGTAAGAATGATTGGAAAAATCGGTGCAGGCCGACCTAGACGGACATACTCCGATCAAATCGGAGATGTCCTAAAGAAAGGCCGGATCAAAAGCACACGCAACCGACGAGCGTGCATGAAGACGCTTATGAAAGTGGAGGAAGCGAGAGAGGTGTGCCAGGATCGTAGCAGGTGGAGAGAGGTGGTCTCTGCCTACCCCGCTGGGAACGAGGCGTGATATATATGTATGTATGTATGTACACAACACCGACAGCTCCGACAGCTCCGACAGCTCCGACAGTTCCGACATTGGTCGGGCAATAACAAAGCAGAACAGAATAAATAATATATAATAAACAAAAATATTTTCCATGTACCCTCAGGTACAACGATGACAGACTTTAGGATTGCGTCCGTTTCACGGCTGCGCTCTTTGCAGTATTTCAAAATATAATATTATTAATATATATATTTAACATTTAAACGGGTTTTTAACGTATAGAACGATAAAACATTAAATGGAGAAGAGTGTGATGTCTAAATACAGACAGTAACACCCCGCTTTACGCGAGGGTTGCGTTCCGAAAACTATTCGAACTCTTCTATGTTGTGAATAGACTTCATAACGCTGTACGACTTCCACCGCGCTGTGCGAGAGCACAGACTGCGACAGATCTTCCTTCCCCGAAAGTTTGATGAATCCATTGGCTGAAAGTGCGGCGATGGTAATTAGCTTTGAAGTTTGCTATTGCTCCTTTCCCTGGTCCATGGGTTGTAATATTGACGTAGTGTTTGGTGGAAGGAACTTTACGTACACTTTTAAGTCTCTGGCGCGTAATGCGAGGCATTTGAGCGCGAAATTTGAAGTTCGCGTTATAGTGAAACCGCGCGTAACGGGGTCGCGCTAAGCGGGGTATTACTGTAAGGCGTAACTTTGAAAATATGCTCATTTTATTTCACGGTATCGTCAATTCGACGGCTGCGGTGTTTCCGGTGTTCAACAGACGCCCCGGTCCAGTAGGATATAGAAGAAGTTTTACTTGTGGTTTTAAAAGTATTACGGCCTAGCTTCATGTATAATTCGAGTTGGAGCCAATCGTCACGTGGCGACGGGATCCCGGCGAGCTTTGGAGTCGTCCGAGACACCGCGAAACAAGTGTCAGCCCTTGTCGCAATTTAATTAAGTAAAAATTGAGAGATATTCAGTACAATAAAAAAGTGTGAAATATCGAGAGACACTTCATCTAAAAAAAGAATCGTTATTATTGATTTTCAAAGGCGGGGCCGCGCGAGGCCGCACGGGGCCGCGCGAGGCCGCACGAGGCCGCACGGGGCCGCGCGCGCCTGCACCGCGCCGAGCGATACCTCGCGATTAAAGTGGAGATAATACAGTTGCTCAATATGAATGCTGTGGGGCTAATGTTGCGGGCTCCGTACGCAGGAGAGACCGCGAGCCTCGCAACCAGCGGTGCGGTTGGCATACACCGGATTGTCGCACGTGCCGTTGTATTGTTGCAATAAAACGAAATGTTTACGGACCCCATCGCTTTCATTTAACTAGTTCCTGGCGCGGGCGGCGGACGGGGACGGCCGATGACCTGACGTCATGGGGATCACCCGTCAGTCAAACCCTTTCAAAAGAACATCGGTTTCTACCAATGATGACTCACGAGGCTGATATCTTTAAACTAACGGCAATCAAAAAGGCACATCGGATCGTAATCAATAATTAACGAGCTGCGGGTCCTCCGCGCGACTACGACATAGGAGGTCAACACACTGTGAGCTCCGTGCTGCCGTGACCGTGGGGGCAATGTATGAAGCTGCCGCGACGTCACGGATCTCCGAAATATTTAAATAAATGCTCCTCCTCCCGTCGCGCTGCCGCACGGCGTAGACCTGATCTTTGTGCGGAATTTAAAAGTTATTTAAATTTGAAATAAATAAAATGTCTATGTGGAATACTAGGAGTGCATAAACCGCAAATATCGTCACCGCGCATCGCTGTGTACCGGACATTGGCAGATAGGTACGTTCCATGCTTGCCTCTATGTGTGCATATTGCTAATCAATCTTTGGAGTGAAAACGTCCCAAAATACTGGTTGCTCTTAACTCCGCCCACCGACCATTCGTCGCAGCTCCTTGACTGATGCTCTCCTAGTCTAATCGCGTATAAACGTGCGCGGGCGCATCTTTTTCGCGTTAATAAAGTTTACACGGGCACGGGCAGTACTAGGATAGCAGAGGCATTAGACTACATAAGACCGCCGCTGTTGTTCGGTGTCGCAGCTCTTCGACGATTGTTTCGGACTGGGGTCGCAGTGCGACGCTTTGGCTTACTAAAATGGACAGCTTACTAGATGAGTCACACTCTGACGCGGAAACGCATCGGACGGGCCAGTCTAATGATACTTCGCCTAACTTTGTAACGAGACGTGATAAGAGAAAGAAAGATAACGATTTTAGCAGCGAATTCTCAAAACTTCGTGAAGAAATGCAAAACATGTTTCAGAATTTCATGAAATCGCAAGAGAAGGAATTTAAAAAAAAATGCATGTACTTTAAAAGAAATACAACAGTCTAGTATAAATATTTAAAAATCTGTTGCATTTTTAACTGCGCAAAACGAATGAATTCCAAAAGAGAACAGAGATATTGGAAAAAAATTAAAAGCAGACCGGCGATACATAACTAATATATTATACATTAGAAGAAATATTAGAAAGTTTCCAACACGATAGCAGGAAATCAAATTTTGAAATGAAAAATGTACCAAAACTGCCAAATGAGACGAAGGAGGAACTGGTTGGTATGATCCTGTGTCTATCCGAGACTGTTGGTTGTCCATTGAATAAAAATGACATCAAGGATGCTTATGGAGTACGTGGACATAGGGCCGACATAAAAAATACACCTATTGTCGTGGAAACAAACTTCACCTTTAAAAAAAATTAAATAATGAAATCATGTAAACTGTTTAATCTAAAACATAAAGTAAATCTCTCCACTCAGCACTTGGGCTTAAAACTTCCAGAAGACAGCTCTGTGTATGTTACAGAACATCTCACTGCTAGGGCAGCTCGGTTGCACTTTCTTGCCCGTGATCTGGCGAAGTGCGAGAAGTAAAGATATTGTTGGACCGCTTATGGAAATATCTACTTAAGGAAAGAGGACAACTCGCCGGTTATACCAATAAAAAGTGAAATGCAAATACAAAAACTTATGAATGAGCAATGACTACAGTGTCAATCGGTCTGCTGTTACCGTGAGTCGCGTTGTGTAAAGACATAAATAGTACAAAAATTGTCGCTTACAGCGTTTATTATACAAACAAACATAAACTTAAAATATATACAAAATACTTAATAAGCCGACCGTGTTCACTGGTTGTGCATGTACGAAGGAACGGTTATAACAAAACCCATCCGCGAATAGCACCACCCCGGGGCGACGGTGCCATAACATTAGTACAACCATTAACTACACATAACCCATACAGTGAAGTGAGTTCATTGCACTACAGCGCGTGTAATTATGAACAGCGTATTGGAAAACACAAGTATCGTGGATGACACGGAGGCTGCGCGGCGCGCCTGCACGACCACTACGCGCGGGTGAAACCGACCTTACGATTATTTCACAAAATATAAGAAGCATTTCTTCATCATTTCATAAGATTTTATATTAAATATATGTAGTTTAACTTTCGAAATAGATATCATAGTTCTAACAGAATGTCACTTAAACATAAACAAACCTTTGCCTACATTGCGTAACTACTGTTCTTATGCCACCTCGTGTCAGAGTAATCAGAATGATGGAGTAGTAATTTATATTAAAAATTATTTAAAACCCCAAGTAAAAGAAATAAGTTCGGTGCAGGCGTCCTGCCTACAATTAAATATCTACAACAACATCGTAATGTGTCTATCGTTCTCCATCGATTAGAAATGCAGAAGGTTTTATTAAGTCGTCATGTGCGCACGTAGACACTCTAAACCCTCAAAACAATATTATTATAACGGGTGATATTAACATAAATATTATATATTACCTAAATTAGTAGAACAGACTCCTGAATATAATAATAGAACTCTCTATCTTAACATGCTATCTACGCGGGGAATACGCTCGAGGGCCCTCTTCCGCCGCCAGTAGAGGCGCACCAGCGACTCCGCTTCGAGTTCCCACGGCGGTGTCCCGGCGAGGACGCACGCCGCCTCGAAAGGGATGGTACGGTAACCTCGTACGATCCGTATGGCCATGACGCGCTGCGGCGAGCGCACCAGCGTCACGCCACGGGTCGACAGGTGTTGCGCCCATATGGGCGCACCGTATAGCGCCATAGAGCGCACCACCCCCGTGTAGAGTCGCCGGCATCCGACGAGCGGTGTCTCCTGGCGCAGGCGTTGTTATGCCTAAAAGGAGATACCAATAACTACTATCACTATGTAATGTATGTTATCAAATAAATGATTTTCGATTTTTTTTTTTTTTTTGAAATGCTATTTAATCCGTAATATTCATTATTGATCAATTCGCGTAAATATAAGAAGGGATGCGCGCATGGTTCTGTACAAATGCTAACATAGAATTTAAAAAATAATTTTAATCAATAAAAACGCTACCAGTTCAGCCAAAGTTTCGATCTGGTGTCGAGTACCGTCAGAAGCCAGGATTTGGATGACGCCATCTCGAGTCCAGCACTTACTAATGCATAAACTCGGACTGTGTAATGCCTGTGCCTTTGAGCTTAGTTTTGGAGTACCACACCTTGACACGAACCGAAGTATCACGAAATTTGACCACTATTGGCCTGGAGGCTTTGTCCGATTTCCGTCCGAGACGATGGCAGCTGCTGGATGAAATTCGCTAAAATCAGACAACTGTAACTTGGTGGTTATAATACAATTGCAGTGACTGCTGGGACTGGGATCCCATGCAATATTTTTTTTCGGCGCCTCATTTCAGAGCGATCTTTGAATCTGAAGATCAATCTGCTTATGGACAGTTGTGAGTGCAGAGAGCATGACATTTTTGAAGATCTTAAACTCTGCCGCTAAAGAAAATGCGGTAGGGGTAGCAGAAGTACATTTTTCCAACTCGCACTGGAACTCATCCATTTGTGTGGTAAAGTTTACAGACAAGTCCTTAAGTGACTCCTGTAGTGCCTCCACAGTTCTCGTAAGTAATAAAACAGTTAGGTGCAATTAAAAGTTGGAAACTGGATTGGGAAATGATCACTGGTTGATAAGTTCGCTTTACATTTAAAGATTATACATAAAAATCAATTGTAATTAATATTAAACATTAAAACCTTTGGAGCAATATAAAACACGTTTTATTTCACCACTACCCGTTAAAACCTATCATGTCCTTCAAAAATCGGAATAATTTCGTGGATTTCTATCACGTTATTCTCCGTGGTTGCCGTTTACGAGGCACCGGGGCGTGGCTCATTAAAAACCAACGTGCGACCACGAAACTCGTTACACCAATTTTTGAAGATTGCTATCAGAAGAGAAGAATCATCGTATACAGCATCCAAGCGCTCTGACGTTTCGCTACTCGATTTTCCTTCCGAAAATTAGAATCGGATCTCCGACACCAATATTGCTCTTTTTCAATTTTTCTATAGTCCACGGATATATCAGCTTTCACATATGATGAAAGCTAAAGGTCCATCTCACCTGAAATTTTTTACTACGTGATAGTAACGCCATCATGTTGAATATGACTAAGTACTTATCGGACCGCCTACGTATCTAAAAATAAAATTAGATCGGCTATATTTAGTGTCGCTAACTGTTTCAAAAATTGAGTGTCTTTTTACAAAGATACTTCTTCTTCTTCCTCCTGCCCTTTTCCCAGCTATGTGGGGTCGGCACAGTATGTACTTTTTTTCCATATCCCTCTATCAGCCCTCATATCTGAATTTTCACTCTTCTTGCAAATGTCATTTTTCATACAATCCATCCACACTTTTTTAGGTCTTCCCCTACCCTTATAACCATCCACTTTTATTCTCATTACTTTCTTTGTTACATGACTTTCATCCCTCCGCATAACATGCCCGTACTACACTAACCTCTTGCTTCTCAATTACTCTGTCACTGGACCAACTTGTAATCTCCTTTCATCCAAACCCTTGGTGGCCCAACATTTAGCTCTATATAATAGGACAGGTCTAACGACCGACTTGTAGATCTGTTCCTTAAGTTTAAGGGGCATTCGTGAATCACAAGTCGTCCCAGTGACCTGTCGCCATTTCATCCATCCTGCATTAATTCGGCTTCTCACATCTTGATCAATATCGCCGTCGCATTGTATGAGTGAATCTAGGTACTTGGAATCGGAGCAGGTTGGTAGGAATACACCATTTAAGGCAATTGGAGCAAAGCTGGTGGGACCGCCGAAGTCACAGAAGAAATGTTCAATTTTGGTCCTGCTGATCTTGAGCCCAGCCTTCCCTAATTTATTTCGCCATTTTTCCAACCTGCTCTGCACCACGTGTTCATCTTCCTCGACAAGTAGGATGTCGTCGGCAAAAATAATACACCAGGGTGCCTCCTCTTGTATGTCTGATGTTAGTGCATCCATTACCAGGAGGAAGAGATACGGGCTTAATGCCGACCCCTGGTGTAGGCCCACCAAGACACCGAAACTGTCGCTTGCGGCAGCAGTGGACCGGATATGTGTACTGGCACGACAGTACTTAGCACGAATAAGCTGCAGGTATTTCCGAGTCATTCTTTTCACTTTCAGAGCCCACCACAGAACCTCCCGCGGAACCTTATCGTATGCCTTTTTGAGATCCACGAACACCATGTGCAGGTTTTTGTGCGCATGTCTGTATTTTTCGCACAGTTGGCAAAGAACAAAAATGGCGTCCGTAGTGTATGTCCGGAAGATTAGCTTAAAGATAGGTACCAGTTAATTGCTACACCACTCATCCGGGATCACCTCGTCTTGCAACATCTTGTTGAAGAATAAAGTCAGCCACATCCATCTATTCGACTTTAACACCTTCCATACCCCCACTGGTATTCCATCCGCCCCAACAGCCTTTCCATCCGTCATACCTTGCACTGATTTTCTTACATCATCCATAGTAATCTTCCTCACCATACCCATGTTGGCCGGCATGCTTTCCAATACTCCGCTTCAGACATTCTCCTCGTTCATCAATCTTCCAATATATTCCTTCCATCGTCTTTTAATATCGTTGTCATTCGTCAATACTTTTCCTTCATCGTCTTTTAAACATTTGATATGGTTATATCACTTGCACTCTCTTTTGATATCCGTAACAGTTGTTTTTGTCCTTGTGGGCTGTCCAGAAAATAGTACAGCTTTTCTTCTACCTTAGCCCTATCAATCGCGATAGCTCTCTTTGCCCATCGCTTACGCTCCTTGTATACTTCTCTTTTATTTTCTTTCAGATCTTTTTCACTTTCTTCCACACTTTGAAATTTTTTAAATGCATTCTTCTTTTCTTTCAAGGCCTTTTCTTCACTCCACCACCAAGTTTCTCTATGAATTTTTCCTTTACCTTTTGTCTCTCCTAGTACACCTTTTGCTAATCCTCTAATGCACCCAGCCATCTTATTCCAACATTCGTTTACTGTCATTTCAATCAAATCTTTCATTTCTATCATCTTATCCACCACCTGCTTTCGAAATTCTTTTGCATATTCATATTTTTCAAGCATATACCATTTAATCTTAGGAGGGGACTATGGTCTGCTGTTGATTAGCCGAATTCTAATTTTAGTTTCTAGTATCAACAGCCTGTGGTGACAAACTAGATTTTAACCGGGTATGACTTTACAATCTTTGGCTGACGCAATTCTAGTTCTTCTTAGTAGAATGTAATCAATTTATGTTTTGTGGCTACCGCTTCTGTACATGATCATGTGTTCATTGTTTTTTTATTGGGAAAGGTGTTCAAAATGGCCAGGTCAAAAGCAACAGCCGCTTGGAGCAAGTTTTCCGCTTCACTGTTTCTGGTTCCAAACCCATCCTTCATGCACTCTCTCATATCCTGCACTCATTCTTCCTACGTGTCCATTAAAATCCCCACCCACAATTCTTCATTTTCTGGAACAACCATCACTACGGAATCTAAGTTTTCCCAAAATTTCCCTTTCATTCTATCATCAAATCCAGGTTGAGGTGCATACGTACTTACTACGTTTAGGACCAACTTCCCCTTTATTATTTTTATTACAATCAATCTATCACTGACTCTTTTAACATTCGTCACACAATTTTTCAGTTCACTATCTAGCACAATCTCCACTCCATTACTCTTACAATCGCTCCTACAGTAATAGAATTTATATCCTTCTCTGATTTTTCGAGCTTTCAATCCTTTCCACTTCGTTTCTTGCAAACAAGCCACTATTATTCTTCTTCTCTTACATACATTTGTTAACTCTCTTCCCTTGGCAGTCATTGTCCCTACATTCCAACTCGCAATTCACAGCCTTTCATCCTGGACTCGTGTCTTGCGTCCCACCCGTACTTGATGCGACAACCCTAGTCCACTTCTCACAAAAGCCGGGTGTCGCTTCTGCACGTCGCCTGCAGGGGCCACCCTAACTCGGTCACAATCATCATATTTGTTGTAGTCCATACTGCAAAAGTTTTGGCCAGAGTTTTTACAGTCGGCCGCCTGCCTGACACCAGCCCTCCTCGAGAATTATTGCTGGTGGAATAGCCGCCACCTTAAGGCGAGGGGGATAAAATGTACAAACCCCTTATGGTCGCGCATTGTGTGTCAGTATTGATAATTTCCCATAGAATACTGCTGCACAATCCGCGACTTCCCTTAGTTGGCTCATACGACTTCCACGGGATGAGATGTAGCTGCCCTATTCTTAAGCTGGGAACGGCACGGCAAGTCAGCAACAGCAGCAATCTTTTTACAAGGATACATAGTTCAAAAATGTACAGGCAGAGCTGGATAGGGATTTTATGTTTTTCAAATAATACTTTGCATCTATCCAGGACGTGTGCACCACATACTACTCCAACACATTTTTTCTGAACTTTATAGACTCTGCCCTTCAATTTGGTATTTGTCCCACAAAAGTGTGTTTGTGGTTGTCTTGCGTAGCAGTGCCAGCCAATGGAGTGAAGTTGGTACGGAATTCAATTATCATTGTTAAATTCAATTTCCATAACAATTAAAATTGATAATAATTAGAAGATTTTAATGTAAAACAGCTGTTCACACATACATTTTCACTGATTTCCACTACAATTAGTAATAATTATAAGATTGTTTATAAACAAAATATTTACTGATTTACTTTAATTTTTAAAGGGGTATCCTCGCCACCTGCTGGTATTCCAGGTTTACTGAAGCACACTGGTCTCACGCGTAACTATGGCAAAAGACAGGATGGGATGACTCTGATTCATTGGAGAGTGGGCTCTTATATGAGATGCTACTTGCGTCGATACGTTTGCTCCATCCTACGTCCGGAGCATTTCGACTATGTGACCACAAACCACGCGGAGAACCTTAGGCGGAGCAAGTATGAATGCCTTAGCAGGGATTTGATATTTGAACCGTTAGCGATAGAAACGTTGGGTTTTGAGGGTCTGGGTGCGCTAAAATTTTTTAGAGATATTTCCAAAAAAATATACGGATCTCACCCGAGTCCCTAGACCAGTGATTCTCAACCCATGTACCGCGGCACTTTTGTGTGCCGCGAGATTTTAAAAATGTGCCGCGAAAAATTTAAAATATATATAACACATATACAAAAAAAAAATATTCAACGTAAATATTTATATATTGAACCAGCTAATTATTTTTAATTTAATTTGCAAACGCTTTTATCAATCCCAAATTATGATAAAGTCATGTTTATGTATTAAAAATTGTCTCAAGTCTACCACACTTGTCTTTTTCCAAATGAGCATGTTGTTTGTGTGATATTTTAAATTTACATGATTTTCCATTGTAATACTAATCTACCCTTTGTAAAATTAGAAAAGTATTTGATTCGTATCCTTATTAATTTGTTGGCATGTAGTTTCGATAAAAAAATAGGAGGTATATTGACTTTGCAATGCACGTATTCTTTGATTTACAATATCTAAGACTTTTCAGATTTTATTCCATTCGATGAATATTTCTGTAATTAAAAAAGTTTGCTGTTTATATCTAAAAAAATCCCGAGGTTTGCTGCTAAATTGTTTCACGAATACAATGGCAGCAATTATTTAAATAAAATTCGATTTTATGCATTAAAAATTGTATTTGTGTGAAAGTTATATAACTTCATAAGGGTTATATTTTTCATTTTCATAAATTACAAATGGTTACAGAATTTGTATATTTATAATTTTAAATTTATATATTCTTCGATTTTTTTGACAGTATTTTTTTTGTTTTTTTCAGACCCCTTAAAAATGGACAAATGGATAAAGAAAAAGAAGAATAATGATGATGATGATGATGCAAGTAACAATAATGATGACATATACGACCAAAGTAATGAGTGTTCCTCTGTTTTAAGTGAAAATAGTTCTATTTTAAAAAAGTATATAATTCCTAGAAAATATAACGACGATTTTTTAAGATTTGGATTCACCTCATCGTTAGAAAATAACATAGTAGTCCCAGAATGTATTATATGCAATTTAAAATTATCAAATAGTGCTATGGTTCCTAGCAAACTTCTTCGTCACTTGGTTACCAATCATCCCTCTTTATCAACCAAAGATAAGAACTATTTTAAAACGTATCTTTCAACAAAAGTAAAACAAGGAAAAAATTTTAAAAAACAATTTTGTGTGTCCGAAAAAGCTCAGTTTGCTTCTTATGAAATTGCGGAATTGATCGCAGTAAAATTGAAGCCCCATAATTTAGCAGTAGAAATTATATTACCTGCTTGCCGTAAAATAGTCAAAACGATGATTGGTGAATCAGCCGATGTTGAAATTTCCAAAATACCCCTTTCTAATGACACTATACATCGCAGGATAAAAGATCTATCAGAAAATATCGAGCAGAATACTACAAAAAATCTTCAAAATTCCTTTTTTGCAATACAAATAGATGAAACCACCGACATCACAGGAAATTCTCAGTTAATTGCATTTGTTAGATTTATCTATGAAGATGATATTATAAATCAATTTTTATGTTGTCGGGAGCTTTCAAATTTTACAACCGGGAAAAATATTTTTGAAGTAATTAATTCATATCTAGAAAAGGTAAAAGTCTCTTGGAATAATTGTATTGGAATTTGCACAGATGGTGCACCCTCAATGACCGGGCATATTAAAGGATTTGTATCTTATGTCAAAGAATTGAATCAAAATATAATAGTTACACATTGTTTTTTGCATAGAGAAGCTCTTATAACAAAGTTCCTGTCACCAGATTTAAAGATAGTTTTGGAGCAATGTGTTAAAATGGTAAATTACATAAAATCAAGACCATTGAAAAACAGATTATTCAAAGAACTATGTAAAGCAATGGAGTCCAAGTATGAATCTTTGCTACTCCATACTGAAGTAAGATGGCTATCCAGAGGAAAAGTCTTATCTCGGTTTTTAAAATTAAAAAAGGAAATGAAAGCTTTTTTTGAACAAAATAATAATATTGAATTTGTTGAAATATTAGAAGATTTAACATGGACAACGAAACTTGCTTATTTGTCAGATATTTTTGTCATTTTTAACAGTATTAATTCAAGTATGCAAGGTTCAAATGAAAATATTTTAAATTCAACTGATAAGTTGGTGGGGTTAAAAAGACAAATTTCTTTATGGAAAAAGAAAGCCCAAGAAGGCAATTTAGAAAAGTTTGAATCAGTTCCTAAAGACGGGTATAAAATTATTAAACAAATTGTTCTTGATCATTTGACAACATTAGAGGAGAGAATTGATTATTATTTCCCGGAATTGGATATTAATAAGTTTGATTGGGTTCGTAACCCATTTCTAATTACGGACACTGCTGTATTTGAGTTAACTTTAAATGAAGAAGAAGAGCTTATTTT
This sequence comes from Troides aeacus, assembly GCA_033220335.2. NCBI lineage: Eukaryota > Metazoa > Arthropoda > Insecta > Lepidoptera > Papilionidae > Troides > Troides aeacus. The sequence goes on along the minus strand of CM067277.1, from coordinate 13,013,052 downwards.
GCTTTCAACTAATCGAGATTTAATTTTAAAACATTCTGAAGAATCACTTAATACATTTTGGATAAAAATCAGATGCATTTATCCACTTTTATCTAGAAAAGCTTTGAATATTCTATTACAATTTTCCACATCTTATTTGTGCGAATTCGGATTTTCAGCATTAGCCAATATTAAAACTAAAAAAAGATCAAGGTTGTTAAATGTAGAAGACGATATGAGAGTAGCATTGTCATTTTTACGACCAAATATAAATGAAATTATCGAAAAACATCAAGCTCAAATTTCTCATTAAAGTAGTTTAGTTAATTAGCTTTTAATTTTATATCGTTAAGAAAACTGGCCATTTTGTTGTATTTTTAGATTATTTACATATAATACAATTTTTATGGTTCTTTTTATTCAGTTTGTTATGCCAACAAAAAAACTTCTGTTGGTTTTTTTTCTTTATGTGCCGCCAGATTTCAGAATAGTTAAAAATGTGCCGCAGGTGAAAAAAGGTTGAGAACCATTGCCCTAGACCCATCAACTACATGGACGGCACAAAGAATAAACATCGCCTAACTCAAACGATTTGCATTTAATGTTAATAGAAAATATCAATCTATCGTTTGAATTAATTAATAATAATATATATTTTTTTTCGGTTGCGTGAATGCAACATTAGAAATAAGATAATGTTTATTTTTGTTGTTATAGTTATTTTTAGATTATTTTGTTCTAATCAGTTAAGGTCGTTATCTAAGGTATTAGTAATTTCATTCTATGTTTTATTTTCGCTTTTAATCATTAATGTGGTGTCATCAGCAAATAAGATATTATATAATCTTTGTTAATTGGGTCAAGTACACCATTATAAGAAAAAGAGAAGTGAGGTTGGAATACTTCCCTATATAGTGGCACAATTATTTTGTCAAAAAGTAGATCTAAAGATTTTATATTTACATTGACAAGTTTTGGTTATTACTATACATTGCAGGACTAATAGAAAACAATAAAAAGTAAATTCCTTTAAGATCAAGCCAATATTGAAACATGGTACTTAAAAATATCGATAAAGTAAAAGCATCCGTGTTTGAAAAAGTTTGTAAAATATTGAAGTAAAGCGCCTAACAAAAAATTAAAAAAATTATATTTATTGCAAAAATAATTTTAAAAAATTATAACTTTTATGTGCGTGGGCTACAAGTCGGATTTTGAACCTTTATCGTTCTTGAAGTTCACTGAACTGGAATCCAAGAATTGATCGTAGAACTCCTCGCGACAAAACGGCCAGCGGCGCAGTTTACAAATGCAACATCGATGTCAACGAATCGTGACTCCGAGCATCGATTTCCTGAAGCAATGCGTACTCTACTAGTTATGGTGTTTCACTTTAATGAACGTTACACGGGCAACTCGAGATGTCACTATCAACGTCTATTCCTACTTGTCAAGTTTATTTATTGTTTTTTGGTATGTAGGGAAAAGTACATAATAACAGCTTTATGAGATTTTTACTATAAGTGTAATATACAAAAAATGGCAAACGATCGTGATCAAAGCCGCCACCGCAACACTGAGACTAATGGGAACCGAAGTAAGAACGGGCATCGTAGTCGTAGTCGAAAGAGACATCGGAGCAGTAGTCACAGTAGAACACGAATCGACCACCGGAGTGCTAGCCGGGATAGTTGTAGTGGCAGTCGGAACGAAAATCGAAGTCGTAGCCATGGGAGACATCGCTCTCGCGATAGAATTAAAAGAGAAAACACAGAAAACAGTCAGAGCACGAACTGTCACCCAGTTAATAAATGTGACTGGCGAAAAGAAGTAAAAAAGGAGCGAGAGATGAGGTTAAAGGAAGGGGAGAGATCGCACGCCCGGGAGCGGGATCGAGCTCACAGTTCGTATAGAGATATGAACATTGGGGGGCTTGGTGGAGGTAAATATTACGTTAAATTCCAGTGGAATAAAAATTGTTTAATTTAATGAGGGTAAAACCAATCTTAGCACTATAATTACGTTTTAACTAATGATGGCAGTGTCGAATCAATAAAGCTATTTATTATATTAATATAACAGTGAATTATAGTTAATAACACCTTTTTATATTAGGTTTTAAGAAAGTATTACATTAAAAAAATTATGCAATCGTAAAAGTGGTTCTTCTGTATAATGTTTTGTAATGTGCAATGTTCTATGTACTTTGTGATTAATACTAACATTATGTTTAATTATATATTCACACTTTCAATTTTCAAATGAACAATTAACTAAGTAACAGTTGTTGTTGCTGTTGCTGTTACATAGTTTAATACATTTTTGGTTTTTCAGTATTTAGTTCAGTTAGGCTACAGTGTGTTACTATCCAGATTCCAAAATCAATTGGTACTACCCCTTTTATTAAATCAGAATAATATATGTTCAAGTAGAATTGTCATTTCACAACATTACTGAACCTTCATCTTCTTGTACCCCTTTTTCATCAGGAAATCCTATAAAAGATAATATTTTGCTGACAGGACTTGAGGTTGTCAGATACTTATTGCTAAACTGCTGCTAAAATATTGACCTATATTCCATTATTCAGCTACATGGGATTGCCTTGGGACATTGCCAGACTATCTAGCATGGAGCTGATTTATACTTGAAAATTAAAACAATTAATATCAGTATGACATCATTGTTAATATTTTTATAATGCTATTTATTGTTTAAGGACTAGGCAGTAGCAATGCTGCATCGAGAGGCAGGTGCTACAAGCCACAAGAAGAAGAGTTTCTGGATGCAAGACGCGAGGAGAGGGAGAGGATTGGACTAATTGGAGTGTCATCTGTGTGGGGCAAGTCTCCCATGAGAGCAGAGTAAGATTAATAGCAATGAAGTAGAATCACTTTCTTCATTCATAGAATAAGTGACCATGGTTAAACACTTGCAATCGTATTGGACCGGCAATGTCAACATATGCATTTTTGTATTTTGGTGTTTCTGAGATAGTAGAATGTTAAATTTTTTATGAGAATTCTCCTACCACATCCTTGTGTGGGTCAAATGCAACCCAAAGGTATATTATATGCACTCATAGAAAAACTGATGTAGAATTTGTATGTAAATATTTTTGAACTAATTAATTGGTTCGTATTATGTACAATGGATCAATATTATCTAATTTCACACAGTGTTAAGTGATGATAATGAAATTGTGGATATTGAAACGTTGTGGAATATCCAGATCGCAAACAAGTTGTAATAACAACTGAATATTTATTAATGCCGTCACATTTTAGAGTACTCGCAGATGGGATTGCAGTTACCAAAAATAATAAAATTTAAATAATTTTGACAGACTACAAAGTTTTCTAAATTTCTATAAATTACCTGAGATACATTTGTTAATCAAGTGAGATATGTTGCTCATGTTCAGCAGGGATGAAAGTACACTTCTATAAATTGTAAATGTAATATAATCCATTCCTATAAGAATTAATTACCAGGTCTGATGAAGAACCATCGCAAGCAAGCCACTCCGAAAGGAAAGAAAAAAAGAAATCCAAAAAGTCAAAGGGCAAAGAAGATACAAAATCAAAGTTAAGAAAGCTGAAAAAGAAACTAAAAAAGGTTCAGAAGGCTAGGAGAAAAGCTAAGAAAAAATCTAAAAACTCCAGCAGCGACTCTTGCTCCAGTAGTGAAGAAGATATCTGGGTTGAAAAAGGAAGTAGGTGTTATTTTACATATCTTTTGTCTCATATTTCCATCCTTTTATTCATGTTCGCGCCTACAGGCGCAAGCCACAAGGGCTCTGGAAAATAGATAACCCGAAACTATGCTGTTATGTTGTTGTCCCCAAAATTTCTATTAAAGTGTGCAGCGGTCGACTGGCTGGTCGCAACTGATCGGGTCACACTGTTCAGTGATATTCCATTGTTATTACAAAACTCTTAACAACTATTTTTATAAATAAAATAATTTGAAATGGCTAAAACGCAATCTTCCACCGGCAGAGGAACACGAAGTCGATACCATCGCGAAATCATTAAAAGCACACAGGAAAGGTGAAGACGAAATGTCAATGGAGACGGTGGGCCCCGTTCCACGCTCTGCTGGGGCGCTGGGCCCGAAGGACTTCGGACGGGCGCTGCTGCCCGGGGAAGGCGCCGCCATGGCCGCCTTCGTGGCGGAAGGGAAGAGGATCCCGCGGCGTGGAGAGATCGGTCTCACTTCCGAGGAGATCGCCTCGTACGAAGCCGTGGGTTACGTCATGAGCGGCAGCAGGTACTTGCTACGAGTTATAGCTTTCAACAATAGCGCCTGCCGTGTGCCGAATGCGACCGATGCATTATTTTTGATGTCGGTGTTCTTGCGGAAGCAGTCATGGCACCGCTCCGGCAGTAGCTGCCTCTGCGCTCTGAACTTGCCGAATGCGGCCCGCAGGACCAGGCGCTCTTCACGGACTGGAGTGCGACACAAGTGTCCTCGCATAATTCTCCTATTGTCGTTTATCCACATTAGCAGGGGCAACAACAGTTGACATTTTCGGTACAACAACGTTTCAAGTATATTGCGTTGTGCTACTGCTGCGTGATGATGCTAATAACCTCACAGCCTTCTGACTAACAGCAGCTAGATTTTTTATTTATTTTTATCTATGATACGAACAATTTTGTTAAATTTATTATACATATATACACGAATATTGTGCGTCTGTGTCCGCAGACACCGGCGCATGGAGGCGGTGCGTATCCGCAAGGAAAACCAGATCTACTCGGCGGACGAGAAGCGCGCGCTGGCCGCTTTCAGCAAGGAGGAGCGCGCCAAGCGCGAGAACGCGATCCTCGCGCAGTTCCGCGACGTGCTGCAGGCGCGCGCGCAGCGCCGCGACGGCACCTAGCGCGGCCGGCCGGCCGTTCGGCCCGCTCCGGCGTGGCGGGCTGCCGCTGCCCGACACCGATGTAGATAAACATTGTGACACTTGGTTTTTGTATAAAATGTAATGCAAAGATATGAAGGAAAACAAAATAAATTTACAAAAAGACACTAAAAGTGGGTTTTCAATTTTTGATAAGTAGCCAATGTGTAGCCTCAACAGGTATATTCAATGGGGGAGGTGAGAGGGGTGAGGGAGGTTCACTTGCAACGTGTGTTTTTCGGAATTGGCCTTCGAAACGTAATCCTCTATGATGCCATAAACGTAGTGAATAATGAACAAACAGCGACGCGGCGCTACCCCCGGATGTACGCGTGACGCGTGACGCGGCGCGCTCGAGTGCTGCTACCGCCGGATCACATACATCGCTATGGAAAAAAACTGGATAGCAAGAAGTCAATCGATTGGTTCAGGTTATAAAAATAAATAAACAGTTTAATTTTTAGGATCGTATAAAAATGTCAATATTTAATTTAATATAAAAATAGAAAATGGTGTACAGCGCGTCCACGCCGCTTCTCGCAGCTTCCAGCGGTGTGTACACAGCAAATGTCGAGAAATGGTCCGCTTCACAATCACTGTGTAACAATTAATATCACAAAATGTATGTTCACGTTTATCAAACGCGCCGCCTTCGCGCGGTGCCGCCGCGGGTGTAGTGGTGCGGCCTCGGCGGCACGCGCGTCACTGCGGCTCGTACTCGGCGGCACGCGCGTCACTGCGGCTCGTACTCGGCGGCACGCACGTCACTGCGGCTCGTACTCGGCGGCACGCGCGTCACTGCGGCTCGTACTCGGCGGCACGCGCGTCACTGCGGCTCGTACTCGGCGGCACGCGCGTTACTGCGGCTCGTACTCGGCGGCACGCGCGTCACTGCGGCTCGTACTCGGTGGCACGCGCGTCACTGCGGCTCGTACTCGGCGGCACGCGCGTTACTGCGGCTCGTACTCGGCGGCACGCGCGTCACTGCGGCTCGTATTCGGCGGCACGCGCTTCACTGCGGCTCGTACTCGGCGGCACGCGCGTCACTGCGGCTCGTATTCGGCGGCACGCGCGTCACTGCGGCTCGTACTCGACAGCACGCGCGTCACTGCGGCTCGTATTCGGCGGCACGCGCGTCATTGCGGCTCGTACTCGGCGGCACGCGCGTCACTGCGGCTCGTACTCGGCGGCACGCGCGTCACTGCGGCTAGTACTCAGCGGCACGCGCGTCACTGCGGCTAGTACTCAGCGGCACGCGCGTCACTGCGGCTCGTACTCGGCGGCACGCGCGTCACTGCGGCTAGTACTCAGCGGCACGCGCGTCACTGCGGCTAGTACTCAGCGGCACGCGCGTCACTGCGGCTCGTACTCGGCGAGACGCGCGTCACTGCGGCTCGTACTCGGCGAGACGCGCGCGCGCCGCTCGCAGCTCGGCGGCCAGCCGCTGCAGAGCGCGTTGTGCGGCGGCAAGGCGCGCGCTGCAGCTGCACGCAGGGTTGCCCTCACTGCACGCGCTCGTCTCCATCGCACTGCCCGCTACCGGCAGCTCGGCGCCCCAGATCTCGCTTCGAGGGCTCGGTGCACTCGGAGCGCTCGTCTGCCGCAAACATGTGCCATGTTTAGGGATATCCCTAAAAGGTGTTAACTATCTTACCTGACTTTATACACAACGACAATAGTATTGATCATTACGCAAATTGCTTGAGAAACTCCTTCTTAATAGAAGGAGCAACTACACCTCCTCCACCTAACGATATGAGATACGTATGCTCATAACAACACAGCGCTAATTAGGATGACATACACTACACCGCATTGTGCTCGTCGAATTAAAGACGAGATGTTAAGTCCCGTTATCCCGATAATTTTACCAGCTACAGCTCCCTGCCAACCAGAAAACAGTCATGTTTGCACACTGCTGTTTTACGGTAAGAAAGAACTGCGGCAGTACTTACCTTGATGCTTTCCGGTAACTGAGACCTTCAACCAATCAATAATGCTGCAGTTTCCCAGCCTCTATATGGTTCTCAATTCACAGTCTAGTATCGCAGATGCCCCGGAGTTGGGGCTGCGGTGGAAGAGACCGGCGCATTGTTCCAACCCCCCTCAAGACCCGGTGCCGCTGAATATTAGAGGGTCTCGAAACCACTAGATTAAATTCGTCGTAGCGACCAGCGTCGGCGACGCTGCGGCCGTAGTCCCTCCGTGGAGCGACGGAAATAGTCTTGCTTGCATGGACGTGCGCTTCCGTTACCTGATCTCAACGTCTTCACACGAGGCGCTTTAGTACGCTGCTTATGGTGGCTCACCTCTGCAGAATTCTTCACAGCGCTGGCCTTGCTCGCGGTAGCGATCAGTTTCTCGAAGTTGCTCTTGTTTATGAGGATCTTTACGGGCGAGCGCTGCAACATCTTCTTTTTAGCTCTAGCGAGAGAAACTACTTTCGACGGCATTATTTTCGCCTCGGACGGCAGCTGAACTATCTTCACTTGCTGAAATTTTCAAATCAAAATATATGACAAGTCAAAGCATGTACAAGAGTTGCGGCGGAATGAACGGATTTTTTTATAGGAAGGGTAGGCAAACGAGCGAATAGTTTACCTATTCAATTATTATACAAAGTGATCACTGACGCCCATGGAGAGTCGCAACACCAGAAGGGTCGCGGCTGCCTTCCGTTGCGGCACTTTATTCAGAACAATTTCCTTGGCTTTTATTTGCTTGTGCAAATATAGAAACCGTGGTGCCGCTCTCGAGAAGATTGTTAAAATCGCCAGTACACATCCAGTACGAAGCAGTGTCTGCACACATGCATCTGGTACGGAGCAGGGTCAGCACACATGCATCCGGTACGGAGCAGTGTCAGCGTACACGTGGATTCGGAATAGTGGTACAAAAATAAACAACTGTTTCTAACCTGTAAGTCCTGCGGGTTAATGATTTTTCTCAGCGGTGTCGTGGGTACCCCACCCAGCGCACCCAAGCTGTTCAGAGTAAACACCTTGAGGCCGGCGCGGGGTGGCGATTTTACAGCCTTCGCCGTGAGGACCACCCCCGGCCCGCCCACGCTCGCGCCCCCGCCCCCGCTCACACTGATGCCACCTCCGCCTGGGTTGCCGATGGTCGTGCCTTTGTTCACTATGTTAGGCCCAACGGGTGAATTAACGCCTGCGATGCCCACATTCTTTGCAGTAGAGCCGAGTGAAGAGTTCGCCGAGCCGCTCTCCTTAAGCATCAGTTTTCCGGCGTCTGCGCACATACGGTCTCTGTGTTACTGTCAACACCGCGCTTGCTGCGACTGCGTACCGTCCATTCCACGTACTGTAACTTGGACGAATTCTTAAAAGAAAATAAATTAGATGCCATAACAATTTGGGTGAATTTATTGGGAGTCAGCAGTGTTCCGCGTGCCTGCCACGTGTCCACGCGCTGGTGGAACAGCGTCGCGCGAACAGTACACAGTACTGATAAAGCTGTGGCATACTGGCGGCACGGGCTACCTTCGGTCTAATCCCGGGTAAGTCTCTTCATTATTAGAGTGTAGTTTCGGATACTTCAGGTGACAGTGGGCTGCAGTAGCTGGCAGGTACAAGCAATGCTTGCCATCGTATATAAATCTCCCGCAGACGTCGCGCGGTTCACTGACACCGACCCGAGAGCACCACGGTGCGGCCGCTCTGCAGCGCGCTCAGTACGGTGCTGCCGTCGTCGGTGGGCAGCAGCGTGATGCCGTGCCGCCGGAGCAGCGCTTCCGCTTCGGCCCCCGCTCCGCCGCCCCGCACCTGCGCCGCCCGCGGGCACCGGAAAAGCATTACTTGTTTTTCAATTATATCAGGTATTTACGCCACTTCCGGCGCGGCGATGTGACGCACGTTACGGGTCACGTTCACGCAACAAGCAATGTCCGTGAACGTGCCGCCCCCACCCCACCACCAAATATACAAGTATATTATATTTATAACGCGTTATTACTTCTAATAAAGTATTTATAACGTCTCCATTCCTTATGTTTATGGGAATACATCACATTTAATAAAACTAAATTTTACTTCTTTTTATAGAATTTTACCTGATTGCTACAACATGAATTGCAATGCATACCTCAGTTTTGACGTCCGTTTTACCACTCTTGTCTTGTTGCTGTTTCACTTTAGGCGAATTAATCTCTTGTAAGCCTGAAATATTACCAACGTTGCGTTACAACAAACCTCCAGCAAAGCGACTCCACATTAAACAAGCAGTAGCTGTACTCACGGTCTACATTTTCTAATTCTTTCTCATTCGTTTCTTCATTAACGGAATCTAAAAGAACAATAAGAATGCAATAATAATGCTAATGTGTATTATGCGGGAAAGTCCTCCGGGGGCGCCGCATGTACTGACCGTGCGCAATGGGCCGCAGCGAAGCCGCCAGCTCGCGCTGCGCCAGCGCATCGTCCAGCAGGCGCACGATCCGCGGGGCACACGCGCGCAGCGCTAGGCAGCGCGGCGTTTTGCGGAACTTGCAGCGCGCGCGAGCATCTGCGCCGCGCGCCAGCAGCTCACGCGCGGCCGCCAGGTGCCCCCGGGCCGCAGCCCAGTGCAACGGCGTCATGCACAGCATGTCCCTGCGCAACGAGTGGACGGTGAGGTAGCCGGCCCCGTACGTACGTACGTACGTACGTGCGTGCGTGCGTGCGTGCGTGGGGACGGGGCGCACCTGCAGTCGACGTTCGCGCCGTGCTCGAGCAGCAGGCGCACGACGCGCGCGTGCCCCGCGTGCGCGGCGAGGTGCAGCGGCGTGCGCTCCACCTTGGTGCGTGCGTCCCGCGACACGCCCGCGCGCAGCAGCACCGCACATGTGTCCGCGTGCGCGTTGGCAGCGGCAAGGTGCAGCGGTGAAGTACCGAGCTGCAAATGAAAAGTATGTCATTCACTTATTACTATGGAAAATCCAGCCCATTGGAAGCAATTTAGAGAAGTCTCTTTACCGATTTTCGCGCAACGGGTTCTTTAAAGGGGAGGAATTTCAAATAAATCGAGCTGTAACTGCAGCTGCTCGTCGCATAGTACTGCAAACGTCAGGGACTTCCTGTTGTCACTAAACGTTTCAAGTGTGTTTCGATAGAAAGCTTATTCCACACGTTGGCAAAGTACACAGCCGCAATGTGCAATGTAAATGGTCATTTATAATGAATACCCACCCAGTCGGTGGTAAAGGGCGCGCCTTTGCCCATGAGGTCGAGCACAGTCTGCGTGTCACCGGCGCGCGCCGCGAACAGCAGCCGGCGGCCCAGCTCAGCACCGCCGCTGATCGCACCGCGCGCACTCCCCGCGCCCAAGTTCGCCGGCGAGCTTGCGTTATCCGGCTGCACACAACCAGACATTGGCAGTTAAAACTTACATATGTCAGTCAACTGTCCGCTTGTTAATGTCCGCTCTTTACACTGTAATCAAACAGTTTTCCCATCCCCAGCACCACTGCTAAGCGCGTGGAGCGGTGCCGGTTACGAGCACTCAGTCCAATGTGGGGTTACTTGTCCAGCGGTGAGTGTCTACCAGCTGATGAAATTTAGTTCCACAGTCTTCCATTCGACCAGACTTGAATGTCCACATGTTCTCACAAATTCTTTTATCTATGTAGTAAGTTAATGTAAAATACAATTTCAAATATATTGAAAGCATGTAAATGTTCCCTTTATTGTCAAGATTAAGCGACAAGACAGAGGAGCTCTGCTTTAATCAGGCTTACAACAACAAAACATTACGTGGGGTTGTTTGCCCTTGATGTTGTTAGCATACAACTTGCGCCAGTTACTCCTGCACACAAAAAGCAAGCTTTGAAGTGCTAGCATTACTAGGTAGCTCACTGCAATAATATTCTCAGTTAGTATCTAGTTTGCTTGAAGTGATGCCATATGCCACTTTTTCCTTACCGATATAGTTTGTGGTGATGTAATTTGCACAACTACATCATCTGTGCACAGATCTGATGTCATCTTGGACCACCTGCAACTGGATAGATACAATACCAAACATCATTTTCATTTCATTATATAATAAAAATATAAATATACTATGAGATAGTAAAAAGCACAGCTGAAAAGTTTTATATCTTCTATTTATTACATCCAATTGACAAAACTTCAAATGAAGTAAAAACTGTATTTATTGAAAAGAAAGAAAAAGGGAGCATGACAGGATCGCTATGATGTACATCAGCAGCAATCCTGTCATCAAACATTCCTAGCTACTCACTTAATTCTTAGTTGTAATCTGTGACCTTAGTATTATATACACTTGATATTGGCGAAATCTATAAGGAAACGCCAGTTACCCAAAAGATGGAATTGAAAAGAAAAGAAACTTGATTTAACCATAAATTAATAAATCTTTGCTATGTTACAGAAATTTTGTACAAAAAGATCAAGATGAAATGCATTTCTTAAGTTCTGTAATGTTCTTACGTTCTGTAAGGCAGCCACGGCTTTCCAGTTTCAATATTATGGAATACAAAATGATCGATGAGGGTCTTACACATACAAATATAACTAAGTTACAAATAGACCTATAATATTCACAACTTAATGTGCTGGCCAGGTTAACAAAGTAAACCTATTACAAATCATTCTAACTCCATTTTGGCATTGTTTAACCATTTTACTTAGTTTTAAATAAATCTAAGTAATTATCATTTTTTGTACATCAAAAATTTAATATTTTTATAACATATTCTTAATACATGAATGACTTCCACACATTAACAAACAATGTAAAGCTCTTTAAATTAATGTTATAATTTAACATTTTAAAAAAAATTCTTTAACATATGCTAATGTAACTAAAGAAAGAAACAGATTGTTAGCTGGGTCTATGTGACTAGTGTTCGCGTTTATAATTTTTTGTATACATTGAACTCGTCGAAGCGCAGCCGACCCATCTGCGAATTTAATTTTAATAACAATTTTTCAAACATTTGCATTAAAAAAATATGACAAAGCGAAATGGTGTTTTGATAAATATTTCGATAATTAAATCAAATGCCATGAACTGCTTTTCTCACAGGAGCAAACCTTGAGATAAATGTTTACATTACATTTCGCGGTTTCGGTCCTAATAGCAAACTAAATTTATAGACAGGATAAGGATGTAGAGACCAGCACCATACCTTTTTGGATCACTAACCACACTTCCTTTTCCTGTCTTGACGGAAGTGGCATCGAACAGTTAGATGACATAACTTTTCTATAATAAAATACGAACAAGTATCTTACCCTTGAGGTGCGTCGACGATACTTTATTTATGATCGACTTCCATTATTAATTATCACTTAAAAGTGTAAACGTCAACAGATTACACTGTTTTCAAAGACTGGCACGTTTATTAGCGCGAAAACACCTGTCAGCTGCTGCCATAATGACGACGTGTCACAAGTATAAGGTATAAGAGTTAAATGATGCTTATTGTTACATTCTCAATAAGAATATTATACTATTGTCTTAAAAGTGCTAACAACCTTGTAATACTACTATTAACATTGACCAATTTAAAGGTTATTTTAAAACATATTCATTATTATATTGGCAGTTTTGAATAGTGTTACTATTAATATGGCTATAAAAAAATTATATCTAGAAGTTAATTGAAATGGGTTTTAATTCTTTTTTTTCCGACAAATAAAACAACACATATTGAATAAAATAATTATATGGTTTATAACGACAATAAATTTTAATATATTAAAATAATTTACTGATTGTAATGAAATTAAATTAAACATGGGTAGTCAGAATTTTAACAAAATATATTTTTAATAAGTAAATTAGTTGGGATGCAGCTATATGATCGGCATTTCCAACAAAATCTGGTGTGCATTTTGTTGCACAAGAACTTGCCTCTTGCCTGCAACGGCTCGCGCTTGACGTTCAAAATTCCTGTATCGAACATTGACTGGTAGTGAGCACTGAGCAGTGAGCAGTGGGCAGTTGGGCAGTTGGGCACTGACATCTCGTGCCTTTGAGAGCGGCCTTGTTTCTATTTACAGTTAAAGTTGACATCCTGAAAATATGAAGTTATCAACGCCGCGATACACATTTTGTTTATTCAGTCAGCTAGTTTTTATGTTTTGTGATTTATTATTCAATTGCATTAGTTTGTTTCCGAGAACTCGCGATGGGTTACTTATTTTATTCATGTACGTTAATATTTTATAACTAGCTGTATATTATACATACACTGAATTATATTTAATGCTTTGTTTCTTAGATTTCAAGACCTTTTCCTGGTACTCTCCGTAACTATCATGCTGGTGACTTTTTTTTCTACTTATTTATTTCAAGTAAGTATTACAGAAGTGTTTTAAACATTTTGAATTTCTGCTCGGTTTTGTGAACACAAGGAGAACGTTGTGGCCATAGTAAATTTCACAGAGCAGAGGCAGGCCGCTGGTGACAAAACATTCAGTCAGTAGGCAGTATCTGCAGTTTCTCTAGTCAGTGTGCTTCTAACTGGAAGCTAATATTGTTTGCTCAATGCTGTATAGCGACTGTCTCTGACTATTGTTGCAACAAACAGACAAACATTTTTGTAACACAAAAATGTTTGTCTGTTAAAATTTTATACTTATCAAATTCTAATCACCTATATACACCTAGATGCATGCAATTGCAGGCTGGTCTAGTGGAGGTGCTGATACGCAAGTTCCGTGCCGCAGGCTCAGTTATCGGAGCATACACAGTGACTAGTGTGACCCTGCATACGGTGTGGCTGCATGAGAAATGGAGTGACCCACATTCTGTTTCTACACCAATTCTTATTGTACTGTTTACATTACATAGATGCAGTAAGTACCATATTTATTTCATCATAATTTTTTTCTATTTTTGATTGGCTGAGCTTTTAGAATGATACACATGTGGACTTATAAACTAAATTGCAATAAATGTGGATCAAAATAATTGTTAAAATTAAATTGTACAATGGCAGACTCCAAATAGGGACAGATAGTCTATAAGGAATTTTATATAGACTTGGGAGGAATTAAATATAATGCTTTGTTACTAGTAACAAGATCTATAATGTAATGGAAATAAAATCACTGTGCTTGTGCTACCATTGTTAACTGTGGTATATTTTTTTTTTCACATAAAAACAAATCTTTTATAATTTCTTGTTGGTTTGTAGTGTCTCCATGGTACTATTTCTTCTACAAGAGAGCTGCACTTCGTGTGAGTGACCCTCGCTTCTATGAGGATGTGGACTGGATCAACCAGCAGTTGCAGACACATTAGATGTGTAGCCTGAAAACATTTATAATTTCGGTTCATCTTCATCACATAGTTCAGCTTTTCCCTAAACAGCAATAAGACAATTTAATCTGACTTCAAATATCAAAACTCAAACTTACACTGTGTGGTATTGTAAAAAGCGTAAGACTGATCATATTGTTTTCTTTTAAGTAAGACTTATTTAGTGTTGGGTTGTATGATTTCGAGTATTTGAGAATTAGGTTTCATTAATAACAACACTTACAAACTGCTCCCAATGAAAGCATAGTAAAATTTTCAGGTACCCTTAATATGCTGCACTTTTTTCTAATGATTGCCATCTTCAATTCTGCATTAGCTTCAAGGCCACATAGCATTAACTTCACCTATTATTTTCTAAAGGACAAAAATTTAAAACTGTTTGCACATAAGGAGTATTGATGGCTTTTGTTGTAATATTAAGAGCAAAGTGTATTTAGTATGTGATATGTAAGTAAGTATTCATTACACACTGTACACATATGCTTATTTGCCTCACTCTATATCTACTCATGACATCAATCATTTAAATCTATTTAATTTAATTATATTTAATTGGTTATAGAATAAATAAAAAAATTATCTGTGCTTAAATCTTTTATTTCAAAATAACTTTCTGGTGACCATTGAAACATTTCATGTTGCCTTCTAGTAATTTGTTGAACATAACAATAATGGTTCTCTCTTTAGTACAAATACAATAGTGGAAACAATTCCCATTCAACCAGGAAAGTTTATTTTCGTTTTATCAATTTTATCTTTAAGGATATTTTGTTGGTAATGAGGTGCCTACATGACCATCCCTCGGACCATTGTATTGTTTCTGTGGGGGCCGTGGGGCGGAGGGCGCGGCCGCTGTGGCGGCGGGACGGCCGCTAGAAGCTGCTGCGGCACAGCGGGCAGTTGGTTTTGTTGCTGGTGGTGAACCACTTGCGCTGTAAATTTCATTCCTTGTTCATTGCAAGATCAGAGTATGAGCAGCACCAAGTGTTACGCAACTCTCACTAGTTTAAATCGGCAGCAAACTATTGCATGCAGATATATCAAAATTAAAACAAACTAAAAATCAGAAGCTTTATAAATGTATACATTGAAACACGTAACTAACGTACCGTGCGACCACGAGCGGAGTAAACCTTTTGTGAAAAGGTGTTATTGTCTAGCTTGAAACTTATATTGAAATAAGTGAAATGGAGAAATATCTGAAGCAAATGGGAATAGACTATGGAGAAGATAGCGGGCGCGCACTGACCAGGCACGGCGAGTGGAACTTGTTGCGGCACTGGCGGCAGTGGACGGTGGGCAGCCGGCCGCTGGCGGGGTGCAGCCGACAGTAGCAGATGTAGCACTGCGGCGAGCTCTCGATGCGCGCCGACACCGACCGGATCCACATTCTGAACGCGTTGAACAGCGATCCGTTCTGGAAAAGCACGGTCCGAGTGAGTTCTCGCTTGCTCTGTCCCCAAAACTGCTAAAACTCATCCCCGAATCAAATTTTCGTACGCGTATGGTTTGGAAGGTTTGTTTTATTTTAGCGATTTAATTTGTTGCCATATGTGGAAAAGTCGAAACTCGTGAACATAACTCTCCTGCTCAGTCGATTCAACCATTTCCCGCGGCCATGCATCCATTCGGGGAGCGGGCGTTTGGATTCAATGCTGAAATATTCAGGAGTGGTTACAGTTTCCTTATTATTTTTTATATTATCACGCCTTTTTCCCAATAGGGGTAGGCAGAGGTGAATAAACACCCACATTTCGCCAGATGTGGTCAGATTAAGTCCCATGTAACAGGGGGGCGAGCCTGTTGTCACTTTATTGGGGCCACCACACGTACACAAAGATGATTTCAGTGTGCGGGTTTCCTCGCGATGTTTTCCTTCACCGTTTGTATCTCGCTGTTGTAACTAAAGTTCACAAACGTACATAACTTAAATATTAAGTCATCGGTACGTGCCAAGATTCGAACCCGCGACCTTCGCAATGAAAGCCGCACGCTCTAACCATTAGGCCAACAAGCTACGTTTCCTTATTATTTTAGCTAATTATACTTGTTGGACTCTCCTGTACACATTTGTTTTGAAAATCTGCTATTTCACAGAACGCAACGTTATATAAAATATAATAATTGCGGATGCGTGCGCAGCGTACCTGGTACGCGAGGTAGACGGTAAGCCAGTGCGTGGTGTTGGGCGCAGCGGGCAGCGCGTCGGCGGTGACGCGCGGCGGCACCAGCGGGTGCGCATCCGACAGCCTCACGCACAGCTCCAGCGCGCGCTCCTCCACGAGCAGCACGCAGCGCGCCTCGCCGCCAGACGCAACCGACACTTGGGCGACCGACACCTGCGCAGGTATATTCGACAGTAAGGAGCGGGCGCGCCTTTATTCGCGCGCACTGCACGCGACCGTGACCAGCGTCAGCGCCGTGCGCCCGTACCTCGGGCTCGGAGAGCACGGCGGCTCGCCGCTTGAGGTCCGCGAGCTGCGCGCGGTGCAGCGGCGGCGCGACGCAAGCGGTGACCAGCCGGCGCACGGCGCGCGCCCTCCGCGCCCCCAGCGCACCCCACCAGCCGCGCGCGCCCGCGCACCCTGCGCCCGCGAGCGACGCCATCAGCGCGCGGCACGCCAGCGCGCCCACCGCCTCGGGCAGGCAGATCTCTATACAGTTATTAACTTACGTCAGGACTCATGGATCACCAGCCACCAGTACTTGTGCGACGACTAAGCGCTCTACCAAACCGTAAAAGTTCCATTAATAAATTTGTCTTGATTAGATTGATCGCTGCTCTAACACCTATTTACAACTTTTCCTTTCGGTTTCAGTGTAATTTAGTAATATTTAAATCATCACTTTGTATTCTTCTACTACTTTTTTATTATTGCATAACTTGCAATTATTACTAAGCTTTCCATTTGCAATATGTTGTTAATACATTGTTGCAACTAGC
Organism: Troides aeacus; assembly: GCA_033220335.2. Lineage (NCBI taxonomy): Eukaryota > Metazoa > Arthropoda > Insecta > Lepidoptera > Papilionidae > Troides > Troides aeacus. The sequence goes on along the minus strand of CM067277.1, from coordinate 12,995,935 downwards.
GGCCCCCGCCCTCCCTCCGGTACATATAAATCTCGTGTCAACCCATGGAAGAAGTAGTTGAATGTATCACCACTGGATGCCCACGTTCATTTACTACACGCGCACTTCATGTACGCACGCGCGCGCGCACGCACGCACGCACATGTGACATGCAACTGTTTTCTGCAATAAATAAAACAAACTTCGGGTTTGCGGTTGTGGAGTCAGGTTAGCTCAGTTCACAGATCGTTTAAGACACTTGACATGTAAAAGTAGATGGTTACCCTTTCACTCCGTATTGTCGTGGCAGTGGGGCTCAGTACCCGTGGCTTTGTCACCCACGGTGAAGCGTTGTTCTGGCCTACGGGTTTTCCCCAACTGATTTCTTCTACGAGAATACCAGATATTGTGGAAAACCAAAGCTCTATTGGAACAAAATCTCTAAAACTAGTGTAGCTCACACTGCAACGGAGAAAGCCCTTTTCTTGGGTACTTTTTGAAGGTTCTGTGGTTACGAACGACCGAGAGACCTCATCCTACCACCCCGACGTACAGTAACTCCATGCCGGAACTCCGGCGTGAAATCAGTCTAGTTGGTCGGACAATACTCCAGCAGTGGTAATACACCGTTGTGCTCCTGCATTTTGTCCGATATTAACGACATCCGCGATCATTTTTTCACTTTTCTACCTGAAGATAACAATTCCGTCTTCCTAATGTCCAACCGATACCTAAAACGGGTGATAGGTCTGTCCAGCTAATTCTAGGCTATTTCGTTGCCTGCGTGCTTTGAGGTGTCGGAACGTTATCAAAAGGCTTTTCAATAACCTGGAAGAACTGAGTTTAGTTAGATACGGTTATCGTAGCGGTCGCTACCGTGGTGATGGCGGTCCTCTAGCGTACCTTACACGTCGCCGAGAGTCGATGTGAGGCTGGCGGTAAGTCTTAAAGCATAATCAACATGTGGATATTCCTATGGAATAATCTATTGGTGGTAGGTGTTGTTTTAGATGAGTACCGCTGCCAAAACAGTACTGTGCAAACATTATTGTATTCCGGTTTAAAGGGCGCTGTAGCTAATGCATCGCTGGCCTAATGGTTAGAGCGTGCGGCTTTCATTCCGAAGGTCGCGGGTTCAAACCTCGGCATGTACCAATGACTTAATATTTAAGTTATGTACATTTGTGAACTTTAGTTACAACAGCGAGATACAAAAACGGTGAAGGAAAACATCGTGAGGAAACCCGCACACTGATATCATCTTTGTGTGTGTGTGTGTGGTGGTCCCAATAAAGTGGCAACAGGCTCGCCCCCTGTTACATGGGATCTAATCTGACCACATCTGGCGAAATGTGGGTAGTTTATTCACCTCTGCCTACCCCTACTGGGAAAAAGGTGTGACTATATATATAAAATATATTTTTTTTTTTTTTTTTATAAAATAAAAAAAAAAAAAAAATGTAGCTAATGCATTTACAGAGGTAACGAGACGACATATTATCAGTTTCGTTTCAAGAGCACTAATATAATATGGTATAACATCCTTACTAGCACCACGATGTTATGGGCAAGTGTATCGCTTAAAATCAGGTGAACGTTTTGGCAATGAGGTGTGCAGTATATAATGTCTGAGGGATAGTGCCTGAGGGATAGTGTCAGTGATTTAGTAGCTTTTAGCCCACAGAAGCATAAGAGCCGTCGTTGATGATAGTAGCTCTATGAGCATGAATATAAATGCTGGTGTCCCTCAAAGCTCCGTGCTGTCGCCGAAGCTGTTATTATTGTATATAAAGGATAAGCTGTGTGTATAGAAACACTAGGAATAAAAATAAGCTTGCTGCGTGCTGTTCACGTCCGCTCAACACTAGCGCCACGTTAGCGATGCTCGTCTGCGTGTGCCCGCCACATAAACTTGAGAATAAATAATATTACTACATAGAGCATATTATTCTGTTCATGAATAATGTAATATGGATATTATGTGGAAATAAAACGCGATAATTCAAGCAGCGTATTTGACAGTTAGGCATGCCATGCATGCTTCTATATAAATAAAAAAAATTGGCTTTGATTTAAGATAATTGAGACTTGTAATGTCCAAATTGTAAACAAAAACACGATAAGAGTCGAGATGTGCGCGGGGGGAAGGGGAACAGAGTGCCCGCTTCGCAGTACCTTCCACGGTGAAGTCGGGCGCGGACTGAAAGCAGCGGAGGAGGTGCGCAGGCAGCGGCGTAGCTGCGGTGTCGTCCTGCGCGTACGCAGCCAGCGCGGCCGGCAGCAGGCGCACGCTGCACGAGATCATGTACTCGCCGTACTTACGCCCGCTGCAGGTAAATATTACACTTTTATGTATTTCTGGACTAACACAACTTGGCTATCACAGGATAAATGTCTTCCGTGTTGTTTCTGTTTAAACACAACCTGCGAGGGCTTTTTTTTATCTCTCAAAATGCGGGTCAACGTCACTTTTTCGGGAGAGCAGCTGTATGTGAACATTATCTAGTTTGAATACGTACCGGTAATGCTCGATGTAATGGTGCACCAGGTCGCCGCGTGCCAGCTGGTACTGCTCATAAGCGGCCACGGCGAGTAGCAGGTATGCGCGCGCGACCCTCTCGCTGTCCGATCCCGCCACCAGCTCGCAACTCTCACACACACTGGCACGTGTAAACGTAAACATTTAAGACATTATAGGTATACCACAATAATGGAGGAGTTACTTTTGGGAGAGCAAAAAATTTTGCATTTTAGCGTTGACCGTTAACTTTTTTAATAGCATCAGTTGCAACCATCGAAATAAATTTGAGGTTAAGCAGCATGGTTAAAAGCTTATTATTTTCTCATGGGAGAGGTACGCATTTTAAAAAAAAAAAAAAAAAACACGAAACGAGCCAGAAGACGATCACCGGCCAATGCAGAACTATGCGCCTGCACGTAGCGATTGGGAACATTAGTTGGCATGTTTAATCTGCTTCGCATGCGCTCGCAGCCTGAGACTTGATGCGAGTCGACTCGATGCTGATATACAGGATGTCTGGTGGCAGATTTATGTTTTCAAATTTAAATAAAAAATAATATGTTTGACATATAATTTTACTAAAAGTATTAAAAGATAGAGTACAAATGCGGATTTCATTTGTTTAAAGATAATGTCATCCAAATGTCTTCCTTCCTGTTGCACACACACACACACACTGTTCGAAACGGGGCCTCGTATTCCGTGCCACACGTTGCAGTAAACTTGGTTCAATTGCGCTGATTTCTCGCCGAATATTTTCTTTCAAGTCCACAACAGTTCGCGGACTGTTGACGTAAACTCTCTCTTTGAGGTAGCCCCACAAAAAAAAATCCGTTGGAGTTAGGTCGGGTGACCTCGGTAGCCACGGGATGTCCCCAAAGCGACTAATCAGTTTTTGAGGGAGATTTTCTCGCAACAAATCCATCGAAGCTCTGGCCGTGTGTGCGGTCGCACCTGTACCGCATCCTGATGAAACCACGTGTGTGATGAGAATGATGAATGAGCTCGCAGGTTCGGCAAAAAGAAATTCGAAATCATGAGCCGATAATTCTCACCATTGACATTCGTCGCTTGGGCCCGTGCGTTTTCAAAAAGAAATGGTCCGATTATCCCATTCGTGGATAAAGCGCACCAAACAGTTACCCTTGGGCAATGTAATGGTTTTTGGTGCTTCAGTCGAGGATTGCGAGTTCTTAGAGCCCAGTAACGGCAATTTTGTGTGTTGTTCTTGTTTACGTGTCCGTTTAAATGAAAATGAGCCTCGTCGCTCCAAAAAATGGAATTCACAGTGCGAACACGCTCCAACATGGTTTCACAAAACAAATTTGCGTGACGCAAAGTCATTTTTTTCAATTCTTGAATTATTTGAATTTTAAAAGGATGAAACTTCATATCTTTTTTCAAAATTTCATGCACGCATGCTCTTGCAAGTCCCAGTGAAGCTGCCCTTTTCCGTATCGAAAGTCGTGCATTTTCACGTAAACTGCGTTCAACCAGTTCAATGTTTTCGGGGGTCCTTGACGATCGACTAGGTCCTGGCCGTGGTGTGTTCATAGCCGAAGCAGTTGCGCGGAACCTCTCCACCCACGAACGAATTAAATTCACACTCGGCCCATCGCCTATCCGTCGAATATTGAAATGTGAACAAAACTGTCGGCTGTCGGAGCGAGTACGTAAGAATCGTTACTCTTGAAAAATGCTTCAATAGCGAACGCGCGATGCTCACCCGACCACTGCACCACTGCACCACTGCACCGCTGCACCACTGCACCACTGCGACATCGTGACTAAGTAATCCGCACGATCGGTGATTCTAATGACACCACCTTCCCCACCACCCCGCACTGTTTATAACTTATTGAGATATTCGTTTTTTAAAATATAAATCTGCCGCCAGACACCTTTTAGTTACACACAGACCGGAACACAATAGTGCTACCATCTTTTTTTTTTTTTGCATTTATGCATCCCACCGCGTAACGGGCGGGTATGTGGGACTCGCCGACGGGCTGCCGGAATACCCACTAAAACCACATCGACTCCCGTCCTCAGCGCTTGTGAAGGACTCTGGGTTCTCTAAAAGAACGCACCAGTGCCCTCCAGCGCGGCGGCCACAACGGACCAGCTACCTTCGTCTGCCTCTACGGCTTCTCCGACGAGCGGGATCTGCGCGTTCCCTAGCTCGCTCAGCATCTTCCTTTGCAAGCATTACTGTGTCGCAAAAGGAAAGGACACTGTGCCACGCTTCCCGGCTTCTCGTCATCGCCGCTACTACGGCCGCCGGGGAAAGGTCTTGTCCGATGTTTTGGACGAGGATCCGTCGCTCCGACTCCCAAGCAGCTACCATCTACTGCTTGTCGATGTGATGAGCAAGTTGCACTTTCTGTCAGAACTGCGTCTTGGCGGGTTACGGTCGTGGCTCGCTACGCGATAGGTTGTGCTTTGGCGCTGAGCTCGACAAAAGTAAAAGTGGCGGCGGTAGCAGTATCAGCAAGACTTCCTCCATTGGCATCATAAACATCATCATTTATCTGTTCAGTGTCCTAGTACATTAAACGCAATCAATTGTGTTCGTGTACCTTATTAACATGTTGCTTGTGTTATTAGTTTAGGTTCAGCTGCGTTTGTGTTGTGTCAATGAAATAAATTATTTTCTCACTCGAGGTCGGAGAGTGCAGCGTCGAGCAGTTCCTGCAGCTGCGTGAGCGCGGCGTCGCACTGCTCGAGTGACAGCGCGCCCCGCGGTCCGCCTTCCTCTACCTCCCTCCATTGCGCAAGCGTGTGCGCTTTTAAGTACAAAATTTACAAGCGTTTATTATCTATCTAGTCTGTTGAGTATTTTTCAACATAGAATATCTTTTAACTCACCGTCATCCAAAACGAGGCCCTCAGCAAGCGCACGCAGCAAATTATAAGCGAGCAATTGCACGGGAGCGCGGGAGTCGTCCCGCAGCGCATCGGCCGCGGCGCGCGCCACCCGCGCCCGCGCCATCTCGCCCTCGCGCAGCCCCGCCGGTAGCAGCTCCCACTGCAGGTGCGGCACGCTGGCCGCGAGCGCGCCCGCCACGCACGCCTGCGCGCACGTCACGCCGAGCCCTGCGCTTCCTGCGCAAACGTATGCACGCGCATCAATCACGACATAAAGTCATCTGACTATTGATTATCTAAATCCAGCACACTAAGCCAGTAGTGATGGGGCTCAGTAGCCATGGTTAGGCCACTCACGGTGAAGTTAAAGGAAACCTACCGGGCCAGCCCTAGGCGTAGGACCGACTCAAGGTGGCCGCTTCAAATGAGCTTTGTGAACTCACCACGGATATGAACTAGTGGGCTACGGGGCCAAGCTTATACTGCACTTCGCAGCCATAGTGGACTCGCGGAGGGAGATGAGTCTCGGAATTACTATTTGCCGCTTTCCCTGACCTTCGCGACCAAACCGGCACGATTGTTGCAGCGGTGGTTACACCGCGGGAAAAGAGGAAGGTCGGTATTGTGTTCCGCCGCACTCTGTACCTCTGGGACTCCTTAGGACTACCTCTCTTAGGACCTCTTGGTGACGGGTTCGAGGGATCCGTTGCTAAGGTGACGGTAAGAGACCGAGAAGAGGGCGCGCTGTAAGTTTCAGCGCGCCCTTACAGATTTGGAAAAGGAAAGGTTTTCACCTTCGAGATGGCACTGCGTAGTGCAGCCAGCAAGGGTAGAAAACTTTTACTGTCCTCTTGAAATGAAGACGTGGAGCATAGAGCGGCATGTGGTGGTAGCGGCATTATACGGCAAAGACTTACGGAGGATTGTAATTATTATTTTGAAGAGGTGCGTGTTCATGGAAGGCGCAAAAATGTCATCCCACTCAGTGGCGAGCGCGAGCAGGTGCGCGGGAGGGAGGCGCTGCTCGCTGGCGCGCCGGATGTCCATGATGAACATGCGTACGCGCACGAACAGGTACAGCGCGCTGCGACACAGTAGGGCAACCTGCGCACCACACCGCACCACTCCTATGTAATAACGACCAATTAACTAGTAATATGTATGTGTGCTGTATCACGGGATTCAATAACCTTTGTACAGCCCCAATTAGTAACGCTGAGGGCAAGCGACTCGAGCAGCGCTGCTAGCGTAAGCGTTATGAAGTCCCAATGATGAGACGGCAGGTCCCAGCCGCGGGCGCACACCAGCTCATCCGCCAAGTCCAGTATCGCCGCATTGCTTACAACATGCGCCCACGAAGCAGACAGTACCTCCCTGTGAACACCGCCACAGTAGATCACTACGAATAAAATTTTTCATGTGACTACACATGAAAACAATGTCCGATGTATTATTATTGATTAGCGGCCACCCAATTTCTAGAGCAAGCTGCACTTGCGGCCGCTGGCGGCGGGGCACAGTACCTCTCGGCGAGTATAACGTCCGGGCTCCGGCAATGCAGGTCAACAAGTGCGTCGAGGTTACAGTCGCGCACGCAGCGCAACGCGCGTGCGGCCCACTCGTCGTCGAGGAGGCTCGCGCCCGTGTCCGCGCCGTGCGCCGCGTGCGCGCCGCGCAGCGCCACCGCATACCGGCAGCGCAGACGCGCCTCTGCATCCTTCTCCTCCACACTGTCGCGCCATTTCAGATCTGCCTACAAGTTGAAACATACAGGGGAAACTGCCAGCTGCTGAGGTTAAGGATTTTTATGTATAAATGTACGAGCAGCGTGTGTGCGTCTACACTCAGCGCCATATTAAACAAGTGCGTCTTACCTCCCAAGTACAGTTCAGTGCTAGTGTGTTAACTTGTACTGAATATCTAAATCGTGACACGATGCTTTTGTATCAAATCAGCGCCTAACGCTACTTATAAGTTAAAATTTTATATTAATTTACTATTACTAACACAAACAATTTCCGCACGCAGTGACTTAGCACACACACACGCACACACACGGTTGCATAATTAAACATGTCTACATAAACATCCATTTAATCAATTTGAGTAGATCAGCGTACCTGCAAGCTGTGGAAGAATCCACTGCCTGTCGCAATTTGCGACAAGTTAAACTCGTCATGCACCTCTTTTTCATCAATCTCTTCTTTATTGTCTGTTCTTACATTACCGGTCACTTGTACTTCTAGTTTATCTTCTGTTCCTGTTTTCTTCGTTAGCTCTTTTTCTACAATGTTACATTCTACGTCCACAGAGTTTTTAGTTTCCTTTACTGGTGTTGGAATCGTGTTGGCAGCCCTGTGCGTCCCAGCATTCACATCGAAGTAGCGCCGCGCGTAGCTCCAGTAATATCCGACGCTGGCGGATTTCTCAGTTAGTTTGGTGTGCACCTTCTGCTTAATGTCTCCTGACATTTGTTTTATTATTTCTTTAATCATGTCGTCGAGGAGTAGTTTCGTGCGACGGATAGTGTTGTGCCCGATCCACTGCAACAAAACAAATTTTGTGAGCTTGCAATCGTCACTTGTGTGTAGTTGCTCCAGCAAGCGTGGTTGGAGCACGGTGACCTTCACACATGAATCTTTTCTAAAAGATTTCTTTTTTTATCAAGTGCAAAGCGCATATTTCTTTCAAATTACAAATAATAATCATATATTTCGTGATATGTAAAAAAAAAATACTCACGAACGCGTATCCCTCGTCCAGCGTACTGAGGACCATGTGCTCGTATAAAAGTGTTATAAACTCGGCCTGAATGTAGTCCTCTTTAAGGATGTCATTACACCAATTCACTTGTGTGTTCTTTTCCTCATCTTCCGCTGCCACCTCATCGTCGTCGCAGGTGCACCGTAAAAGAATAGTTCGCAAGTAGGACGCTTTAAATAGCCACTTTTGCGCATTGAGCATGAGGTCCTCCAATTTCAGCTCCTCGAAGTGCATACTCGTCGACTGCTCGATTATCCTTTTTACCAATTTATTATTGTCGTCGAACGGGCAGTTCAGGTTGCCCGTAATGAAATCGCTCCTCAGCGCGCATAGCTCGGCGGAGTCGGCGGCCGGCGCGGAGCGCTCGCCCGGGAAGGCAAGCAGCAGCGCGGTGAACGCGGCGACATCGCGGCGGCCGCGCGGCGCGCACGCGGCGTCCGACGCGCTCAGCGCGTACGGCAACAGCACCACTATGTTGTCTATTTGTATTTCGTCCAACTTATTCGTACTGCGAGATAGAGAGATATAAAATGATTTAGTTTAATATTTTATATGCTTGTAGGCTAATTACCTACTCGCACCGCCAAGACAATTTAGACACTCGGACTATATATCTCAGTTCACGACAGATATAAGGCATATTTCCGGCAAAGATAACGTCGTCGCCGACACCTTGTCTCGAGTTGAAGAACTAGAAAGACCAGTAGAACTTAAAATTCTCGCGAAAGCCCAATCATCCGACGCCGAAATCAGACAACTCTTTGAAAATCGCACGTCATTACGTCTAAAAAAACTTAAAGTACCTGGTAATGACATAAGCTTGTATTGCGATATCAGCACATCGACTCCTCGGCCATTCATCACACAATCGTTACGAAAGGAGATTTTCGACAGTTTACACTCGCTAAGTCACCCGGGCGCGAACGCAACTGCTAAACTCGTGGCGCAACTGTTTGTCTGGCCAGGTGTTAGGAAGGATTGTCGCGAAGGGGCTCGCACATGCATAGCCTGCCAACGAGCAAAAGTTAATCGACATGTGTCTGCACCACTAGGAACCTACGAATTACCAAAGGCAAAGTTTATGCAGATCCACATAGAACTCGTAGGACCGTTGCCGATATCTCAAGGTTACAGGTACTGCCTCACAGCCGTAGACCGATATACAAGATGGGCTGAGGCTATACCAATTCACGACATTACAGCGGAAACAGTTGCAAATGCTTTACTGACAGGGTGGATATCCAGATTTGGGTGTTCTGTAGACATAGTGACTGACCGTGGGCGTCAATTTGAGTCCTCTCTCTTCGAACATCTTTCTACAATTGCAGGGTTCCACCATAAACACACCACATCCTACCATCCTGCCTGTAACGGACTGGTAGAGCGGTTCCATAGGCAGCTGAAAGCCTCGATAATGTGCCACGCTACTGAAAAATGGACCGAAGCCCTTCCTCTTTCATTATTAGGTATAAGAAGTGCCTCTAAAAAAGAAGACCTTCAGTCATTGTCAGCAGAGCTTTTATATGGCGAGCCACTAAGAGTGCCCGGAGAGTTCTTCCAAGATACCAATGAAGACGCTACAGACATAACCAATTTTACCACGCGTCTACGTTCGTTCGTAAGAAAATTAAAACCAACTCCAACTTCACGTCACACAACAGGCAAAATCTTTGTTTACAAAGAGTTGGCTAACAGCAGCCATGCTTTCATTCGCGATGACTCAGTACGCGGCGCACTGCAACCCGCTTACACAGGTCCCTATGAAGTTTTACGACCAGGCGCTAAAATATATACCATCCTGGTACGTGGAAAACCAGTCACTGTCTCCATTGATAGGCTTAAACCAGCTTTTCTACTTTCGTAAAATAACAACCAATCAAGGTCAGTAAACGAACAGATCAAAAAGATAATAACGACTCGATCTAGCCGCATAGTTCGTACTCCGAAAACATTTTCAAATTACACACGTAGTGACGGTCTCTGGGGGGGAGTGATGTAGGCTACTCACCTACTCGCACCGCCAATGAAAATTGTCGATGGTAACACGTCAGAGGGATGTCAGCAGTGACGTCTCGGTCACGGAAAAAAGGGGAGTTAACGACATGTGTATAAGGGTACTGAAATAAACGATACGCATAATCGAAGAAGTTTGATTACGCCAACTATACCTCACATGCTTAAACATTTTTTAAGTCCAGCCATCACATCAATATATCATAGTACGGATAAAGTTCCATGTGGAGACGCGATACTCCATTTAAAATTACACACGATGGTCCTTCAGAATAAACAAGGTCCAAACTTATTTCTCTGTAGTGTTAATATATTGTTAGAATCGGTATTCTAACACGCGTGCACCGCACCGCGACGCCCGCACCGGTCCGCACCGCACGCACCGCCCGCACCGCACGCGGCGGGCTTCTCGGCGCGGTGACCGTTGAAACGCGCAAATATACTTTTGCAATTGCAGTTAGCAAGCAGTGTTAGCCCGCAGGATCAGTGGGAGTGACACGTCACTCTTAATTTTGTTTATTAATTGAATTGTTTTATGTTCAGATTAAATATTTGGTTAAAGAATGAATTTATGTAAATGTCTTGTAAAATTAGTGAATAAAAGTTTTTTTTCCGCATCGCTTCTCATTTCCTAAATAGAGTAATTTTCTATTTATAAAAATATATATATGCAAGCAACGCGTGACCGATCGATGTGGAGATCTTTGGGGAAGGCCTATGTCCAGTAGTGGACGTCTGTCGGCTGATGATATATATCGCCCCCGTATATATGTATATATATATTTAATTTAGTGCTATTTAGGAGTCCTCAAGCAAACTCATATATATATTATAATATATATATAATATTATATTATATATTATACAAGCAAACTCATTCCTTATTAATTATTGCCATAAATTAGAAACAATGCTAGAGGCTAAATTGAATTTTTCATTAGGGGTTAAATATGCAATGCAATATACTCACTTATCAAAAAGTTTCTGATGCACCAGCGCGATCAAGTCCACTAGCAGCGTCTGCCGGGGAGCGCCGTGGAGCGAGCCGAGCGCGTCTTGCCACGAGGAGCGCACCTCCAGCCATGTATTCAGCGGCAGGCGTGCGTCGCCGCGCTTCAATTTTATTTAGTTAATTTTATATGCATTTATCAGTTATTATGGCTTTAGTAAGTATGGGTGTAAGGGGTTCTGCACAACAACTCACGAAACCCAAGCCAACCTCACCTGCTCGCGGTGCACCCTCCTAATCAAAAAACGAGGCTCTGGCTCCCACCAACTCGATTTGGTTTAGCGCAGTCGGAAATGACCGAAATCCCCTCATATCAAGCCCTAAATGACGGCTATTAATGCCCGGCGGTACCGGATGCCACACTGACTGTGTGGAGATCTTTGGGGGAGACTTATGTTCAGCAGTGGATTCTATGGGCTGATGATTGATGTTTTTATTTAGTGGTTTGGATGCAAGAAAACGTGGAAGGCGGGACTTGTATACCGTTATGTATATACAAATAGATACAGTAACTCACTGGTATATGCAGCTGTAGCGCGAAGAGCGCGGCAGCGAGAGCGCCCAGCGCGCCGCCGTGCGGAGTGCGCGCGGCCGCCAGCGAGCTGCAAAGCTGCGCCGCGGTGCGCGCGCGGCTCTCCAGCTCCGGCGTGTCTAATTTCGTCGCTGATACCGCGCCGCACACCTGCCGCACCACCTCGCCCACGGTCTCCTCACTCGTTACGCTTTCTGTCAAACAGTCGGACTACACATCAAAACACCATTACAACTTAGCAACTCTACGATGCAGCATCATATAGGTGAACATAAGTAAACCAGCAAACGCTGGCAGAGCGGGAAAACCTGTTTCACAATCGTTGTTGCAAAGTCAACGATGGGAGATTAAAACAGAGCATTTCAGTTTTTTTTGTTGTTACTGGCACCAGCTGATAATCAGCGCTGCAGTTTTTAGCTGAGCTGGATACCATTTAGGTGTATAAAATTTATGTGTATGTTAATTGTTGTGCTGAATAAAATCTTTTCTTTCTTTCAGTTTCATACCAAAAGGTAGTTTACTCAAACGTTAACAAGTTACGCGGTCGGAGCGCGACGACAGTTCACCGCCGCAAGGCGGGGCCTAGTGCACGACCGCCGAATGGCTCCTCGGCAAGAACCTGGCGCCGGCCCGACAAGGGCCGTCGGGCCGGTGCCCCCCTTGGATAGGGTTTCCGGGGTGCATATGGTGATGCGTCTCGTATTCCGACGCGTCGCCACGTAGGGATCTTGTCGGGAGGGGTGCTGCTTCACATCACATTCTTCCCCGGGGTGGACCCGTTCATTCGGGCGCCCATCGGGGGTCGCGGCGGAACTGAAATACGTTATCCCGCGACCCCTCGAGCATGTGGAAGAGAGTGGAATACCGTGTGAAGCTTTTTACTCGGTTGGAGTCCGACACTACCCCGGTACCGGCCCACTATTGGTTCCGGGGTGTGAGTTCCGTTAGCATTTTCTTACACACGTTAATAAAAAAAAAAATGTTAACAAATTGTATACGCATACAAAAACGACCATAATTTTTATGACCAAAATTATATATAATTCTAATTACTAAATAAATATTAATAAATTAAACTACAGCAATAGATTCAATGTAAATCAAATTATAATTTGTTGTCTCACCGCCGTCAACACTGTGCGTGAGGTAGCGCAGCAAGAGCGCCCTAGCGGCGGCGGCGGCGGCGGCGTCGCCGGGGCGCAGGGCGCGCGCGCATATCGGCAGCAACGCTCGCTGCGCACGCGCACCGCGTAGCCAGCGACAGGGCGCGCGCGCCGCGCAGTGCGGGTGCGACGTGCAGAGCGCCAAGCACCACTCCGCCGCGCGCTGCTCCAGCTGGACCATGGCACTCGTTTAGTTGCACAGTACTAGACTACAACACGGCTAAAGTTGTGTATACTTATGTTTACATTGAAGTACTTAGACTGACCAAAACTATATAGATTTTTTGTGATGTTTTTTTAATTTATATGATTCTTTACCTTTGTCTTGATGTTTTTATTTACAGAAATATTAATATTAAAAAATAAACAATATTTTTCAAATATTATCATTAAAACATAAAGAAAGAAATAATATTGAACCGCTTTGAAAATTCGCAATCCCCAATTACTAAGAACTAAATTAAAGCTGAGATATAATAGTTAATGTTTATTGTTTAAACTCATTTACCAGTTCAAAAGAGTCGAAAACACAGTCCTGCTCCTCCTCACTCATATACTTAAGCGAGAGGAATACAATATCCAGGAGCGGCCTGCAGTGCTCTGCGTCCTCCAGCAGCCGGCCGCGCAGCACGCGCTCGTACAGCCCGTACGCGCCGTTAGCGTCGAAGTGCCTCGCTAGCGCCGTGTACAGGCGCTCGCTATCGAACTCCACGAGGAGAGTGAGGAACGGTACCAGAACCGCTTGTGCCGAGCCGTGCCTGCATGCGAGCGCGAACTGAAGGTGCAGGGCGCACGTGCGCTCCGCACTCTCTTGCAGGCTGTGCTCGTATCGGTCGATTACCTCCGCGTCGCATTCCATTTTGGTTACCACTTCCTTAGCTTCCGCTTCCACCTGAGGGTCATCGGCAAACTTAATGCTAAACTGTTTCTTCTCTTCTTGGTTAAACGCTGTTTTCAAGTTTTGCAGCAGTAAAATATGGCCGCCGACAATAGCGCTGACGTCACCATTCCCCTCTGACAAACCGTCAATCTGAGAGGATATAATGGAGCCGATGTTCTGCCAGCAGGTTCTCAGCAGCTGGTCGTACTTGGCGTTGCTCTCCTCCTTGGTGCGCTCGAGCCAAAATTTGAAGAGCGCCGCTACATTAGTGGCAGTGTGTCTGATCAAATGCGTCCTGCACTGGCCTTCTTGCACGGAGAGCACTCTGCTCAGCCAGCTTCTGTGCGCGCTCGTGGTGCACTCCAGAACGAACTCGTGCCGCTGCTCGGATAGATAACGCAGACACTCAGCTAAGTTTCTACTCCACGCCTGACGTTCACTCTTCGAACTCAATACGTTTTTTTTTTCTAAACTGAAATAAAAAAATCATCAATCAAGTTGTTTTTTTCACTGACGGTACTCATTGAAGTAAGTTCGAGCGATTGCATCTGTATTCGCATTACTCACCCGATGAACGCGGCGGTGAAAAGTCTTTCGTAGAACTGTTTAGTGACAAGCTCCGGTGGCAGGTGCGCCAACAGCGGTAACAGTAGCTCCGACTGCAGCTTTGCGTCCCCCCAGCCGCCTGTCGAGGTGGAGACGGGGTACAGAACGTAGTGGAATGTTTATTGGGTTATAAACTGATGTTGTTATGCGTTACTTCGGGCATTATCCATTACGTTTGTGTAATAACAATTTTGAAGGTTCTATGTGAAAACAATTGTCACCACCTCAGAGATAAACGGTGATTTATGTAAAAACGGATAGATGGTGCTTAGCGGTAAAATATATGGAATGGTCACTTGGAGAGCCAGTAACGCAGATTAGGGCCGGGTTGGAGCGATGGGAGTATTTCCCTTGTCTTTGGTATGGAAGCCTCCACCCGCACTGGCCCCGAGTGCGCGCGTAATGGTGTGTACAGGATTAATTTACTATTTTTATACAGAGCTTCACTTTCGGCTGTTATTTTTATATTCATGATATGCTGCATGTATATTATATATTTATTTAACTTTATAATCGTCGTTTAAAACATTCGTGCATTGATATTATCTTCCAGTTCACCTTGGGTGATGCATAGTTGTTATGAATTGTGATGCTATATTACCTATTAGAGACTTTAAGAATGTTTAGATTCCTCTTACCATTTTCGAGTACTTCCAAAATCCTCTTAATGAGCAAGTCCTTTTTATCGAACCAGGTTGGCCAGTTCTGAGTTGAAACAAAACAATCAAAATATATTTAAAATCAAAACATCAAATTATTATAATATAAACTAAAGAAGAAAATGTTAACTATAATATATTTTAATTTTAGTGTCAGTCGTTCAGATTAAATGATATAAACGAAACAACATAATTATTCAGCGAGCACCACGCCGTCACTCCAGAACCGTTTGACCATAACAATGCAATGCCAATGTCGCCAAAAAGCAGTTCGCAAACAAGTTTAGTGTATAACATTCTAACTAGCGCCACTTTGTTATAGGCGGACGAATAATTGACTATCAGGTTACGTCCACCACTACAGATCGGCGAATCGGGATGAATTGCGATCTTTTTATGCATCCTAGCTATGGGAGCAACAAGTAGACTTGTCGTTGGATGATCTCGACACCATCGCTAACACGGTTGCCGATATTGTACTGCAGTGCATGGAACTATCGATCCGCTATGTTGTGGTTACCATGGGTGGAACCGTCTTCCTTCGGGTACTTGGGCACTCTAGTCACTCGCTAAGGCTATTCAAAGAAATTTCTGTAAACCATCACTGCCATCTTTGCACAAAGAGGACGATTCGCTAGCCCACGCAGCGAAAGAGAAAATATACTAACTTTTAGCATCTCCTAGACCTCTTAAAACGGAACCTCTAGCCTCTTTTTAGCTGACGATCTCCTCGGTTTTCTAATCCATCGGTGGGCGCAAGCGGCTGAGATAAGAGAGGAAGCTTTAGCGGCTAGTCTGGATATTACGAAGGCTTTCGATCGAGTTTGGAATAAAGCGTTACTTTCAAAGCTGCCATGCCATGAGCTATCCCACAGATTGTGCAAGCGGACTACCAGCTTCGAGAACCAAAGCATAATGACTGTCGTTGACGGAGCATGCTCGGATCCCAAACCTGCGAATACTGGTGTATCACAAGGCTGTGTATTGTCGTCTACATTGTTTCTTCTGCATATAAATAACATGTTGCAAATTTGTAATATACTTTGTTATGCAGATACACACGACGATGATGCGACAGCTCACATGAAATACTGTTCACTCCTCTGGGCGAGTCTACCTCAGTACCAGTTCCTCCCATTTTACCGCATACAACGGAGAGCAGCTCAATCGTTGACGACATAATTCTATCCAACAGCATTGACCTACTGGTTTTGCGAAGAGGCATCGCACGTCTATATTCTTTATAAAATGTATCTCGAGAAGTTTAGTAGAGTTGTTTGGAATTATTCCTGCCGCTACTTTCTAACAGCGCAGTACACGACGTTAATACCATCCTCACCCGCTGGATGACTGAAAATCCTCCACTGTGCGTTTCAATGGCAAGATTTTTGAAAACACTTTATGGAATCAGTTGTCGCCAGCGGTATTTCCGAACCAATATGACATGAGGGACTTCAAGAAAAGAGCATATTATTCCCTTAAAGGTCGGCAATGCAGCCGCGACCCCTCTGGTCTTGCGTCTGTCCATGAGCGTCAGCGATCACTTTCCACCAGGTGAACTGTTGCCCACCCTTTCTATAAAAAAAAGTAGTGGTGAATATCGACAGGAAATGCTAATACCTAAGATTAACATTGTTGGAGTGAATAATACTAGACACCATCCAAAAGATGTGCTGTTACAAGAGAACGCAGTCTATTATAGCGAAAATCGTGATAAAAATCATTGTAATCAAGTGGCTATAATTATGCAATTGCCTTAACTTCTCAAGTAATCGGTTTCTATCCAATATAGGAGATAGAGTTTTAGGTCTAGAGCTAAAAGCCAAACCCAGGAATTGCTCAGGTTTATTAACTGCACCTACTGCCGAAGCTTCCGACAAGAATAATAAACTTTTTAATGGAAAAGTAGAATGTGCGCTGATATATTTTAATTTACATGACATTATTCTTGCACAAGGTGATCTCTATTCTATCTATGTACTTCTGGGTATTACATCCTGTGTAAGTAACGAAGCTTCTATAAAATGCTAGTTTGATTCTTACTTAACGAGTTCATTCGCAATACGTCTACCATAGTGAGACTTTCTGTAAATCATATGATTTAACTACTGGGGTTACTCAAGGTGGCATTATCTCCCCGCTCGAGTTTACTGTCTTTATTAACAGCCTTACATCCTATATTTCCATCTCTATGTCGATGATTTAAAACTTTACCGTCACATTAATATCAATGATACGGACGAAGCTATCCAATAATTTGCTTTATTCTGAATAACCTAAGAAACAGCAACTGGGCTATGACACACGGCCTATTCATTAACCCGATAAAATCACATATTTTAATAATCGGCGATTTCCGCACTTACTTGACCACACAAAGCTTCCTCTTGTCACCTCGAAAAATTTTCATATTTTGTACACTGACGGCGCAAAACATTTAGGAGGTATTTTTGATAATTACTTTTTTGGACATCTCATGAAAACACTGTTAGTAAGAAAGTAAATTACTTCTTATAACCGATTAGATGCTTCCAGAAGTCCATTCCCCAATTAGAAATTGTCTCTAATTTGGGATTCAACTGCTCAACCATATCATCTTACGTCTTTGGACCAGTACTTGATCTCGACTTGTCTAAAAAGGTAATCGAACAGATGAAGCAAAAACTTTACGATTGCGTCAAGGATGTATATCATCTCCAATCCTGTTTACCAAATATTCGGAGAAGACATAAAGACTTAGAGATTGCACTAGACGAGATGGATATATGCATGCATGTAGATGGCTAGGTTATTAAAAACATCGTTACGCCGACGTATTATTTACAAGGACAATAGAAGACCCTAGGATCTTCTAGATAGGGGTTACTTCGTTGGTTAGATGTATGGTCTCAAAGTCAAGGAAACTAAACTTCTGAGTTAAGCTCTTAAGAAAAAAATTATCCAATATGAATATTTGGGATACTAGGTTGATGACACAGGTGACCATATCCTTGAATTAAGTGCCATATAGAATAAGTCCGGAATGTTTTCTATAGATTCAGATCACTTCAGTGTAATAAAAAGCTGAACATCGAGCTACGTATGCGACTGTAGTGCTGTTACGGTTTCTCTATTCTCTTGTACGGCGTTGAAGTTTGAACACTAATAAAATCGATGAGGACGACAGTTTAACTTTTCAAAATTGGTTATACAGGAGAATGCTGCTTAAAACTTTATTGTGTTCCAGTTTGAAAAGTGTAATAGTAAGTAAATTTATACATACATACATACATATACATATATATCACGCCTCGTTCCCAGTGGGGTAGGCAGAGACCACCTCTCTCCTCTCAGTAAGTAAATTTACTAGGCTAATGAGGCTTAACATGTTTTGTCTCAAGGCGACGACCGCAAAGTGGTGCTGTTTACAATCCTACCTAGCGCCGCATTGTTATGGGCAGGCGTATCACTTACCATCAAGGAACGTTTCCTTCGTCTCGTCCTTTCGTGAAGTACAAAAAATTACTGAAGGTGTCCTGGAAAAACAAGTTTAAAAATGTAATAGTATTAAAGAGCATGAAGAAAAAATCAAAGCTGCCATATAATAAAGAAAATATTTAAGCCACATAATGAGGAACACAAAATATGAACTACTGCAGCTTATCGTACAGGACCAAATTCATGGAGAGTGGAGCGTGGGCCGAAGACGAAAATCAAAAAATGTAGTACCTCAATATTGTGCATGAGCAGCAGTAGTGCAGCCCAGCGTTGGGCGGCTGCGGGCGGGCGCTCTGGATGCGCGAGCAGCGCACGCCCCGCTCGCGCACCGTATTCCACTCCGAACTGTTCCTTGAAGCGTTCCACCAGGCGCCCCACCATGTCGTACCACGCGCCTCTGTGTCGCATAACCAAACGGAGTCGCTCGAGTAACTTCCATCAACAATTTGCAGCTTTATACATAAAATTTTTGTAAAGAACACAGTAACACTATCGGGTGGAAAGCTGTTACCGCACGTGGCTCTGGCTTGTGGAGTTCTGCACGAGCTTCCAGAAGGTGGCGTGGCGCAGCAACGGCCGCAGCGCGTCCCACAGCCACGCGCCGTGCTCGGGCGGCAGCTGCACCACGAGCAGCTGCAGCGCTCGCAAACTGCTCGCCACAATATGCTCCACTTGTATGTTTTTCTCCTCTTCATTTTCAAACCTACAAAGTAAACCTTAAAATGTTGACTACATTACAGAAAATTCTCTGATGCGAAGTAGAAGCTAATAATCATTCGAGGTACTAATGTCACATACTAGTTAGTGTTTGTGTCACAACTAGTTGCTAGGTTAAAGTGGTTTCAGAATTTCAAATTTATTTTTCAGGGGTCCTTCAACAAACATTGTTCAGAAACATATAACAATACAAGTGACAGGCAAAGGCGTGCGCTTCCACAACCCATCCAAGTAATAATCTCTCTAGTCACTCACAAGGTACCCGACCATGCTTTAACTATTGCTAAATTAACTAAATTGGTTGTTGTTTTTAAGAATAATAAAGCAGAGATTTCAGGTGTTGTCTGCATACTCTAACCAAAATCTGTGCGCACATCCTTGGTAACAGGTAGTCAACAGTTAGCCACATTGTATAGAAAAACATAATTTTAATTTACTTTTGTATGGAAAAATTCTTGTTCAAAAAGTAACAGGTAATGGAGGAGGTAAATTTAATATTTAAAATGGACTTTCCATTGAAATTTTTGTTGAAGTTTTAAAGATATATTTAAAGTAGTTTACATAAGAAGAGTATTATGAAGAAGAATCCGCATGTTAAATTTTTTTTAATATTTATCTTAAATATTAAGTTATAATTCAATAATGATTTGGCCACATACTTTTTCAGGAACATCCCTTCCGCATTGCCTGTGAGATTTTCCAGCAACAGGGTGATGATCTCCACTTTACAGAAAATTATCGCTTCAGCCAATTTACCTTCGGGAAATGTATTCTGTAAACAATTATAATAAAGTATTTGTCTCAAAAACAAAATTTATATCTCGTAAATAAAAATTTGTATGCATCACCGTGAGCGAGGCGTGTGCGTGGTACTGCGCGGGCGCGTAGTCATCGCTTTGCGCCAGCAGCCAGGCCGGCAGCAGCCGTCGCAGCTGCAGCGCCAGCCGGCGCCCGCTGGCGCGCACCATGCCCGCGTGACATGCCTGTGCAGCGCGTCAACCAAACGATGCTTTTAAACAACATTCTATGCTAACATTTAATCGTGAAGAAGAGAACTAATCCACAGGAGAGCCACAATACTTCATTTGCAACCAGACTGACATTGTTAAACTGTGCATTAGCACTAAGTTGTTCTATAATATGTTATAAATAATTATACATTTATATAATACATAATAGAAATTTTAAAAAATAGTATTAAACTTCTTTTTTAGAAATTCTTCAATTAAAAGTTAAAAGTACTTTTTTGGACAATCTGGCAATGAATTAGTAACTGTTTGTATCTGTATGGAATCGTAATGGCCACCCAACAGATACACAGATTCACAGAGTCATAAACATCATTGCAATCTATTGATAACCATTGCTAAACATACATTAATTTATATTTACCCTTCACTTTCAATTAATAATTTTAAAATACTTTGTCACATATAGAAAAATTGAATAGTATACATTACAGGTCATGTGTGATAAGAAATATAAGCAGCACAGAGTTTCATAAATGTATACTTTATAGACAAATGTATAGTTCTGTTAATTTTATTTGTAAATTATATCTGCAGATTACCTCTTATAGAGTCGTCCTCTTATAATACTTTTATGAGCTTACCTGTGTGCACTCTCTGACTTTGCGGTCAGTATCAATAGTTAAGACTGGATAAAAGTGTGCCCAAGCCGGGAGTGCCGCCACCACTTCGTCAACATTGCCAGTTTTTGTGAGTTCATGAAGTTCTTGTAAAGCCTGCAAATTAAATAACTTTTACTTTTATAGTCTCTAAATCTAATGCAGGATTTTCGCATATTTACACAAATTTATGTACTGCTAAAACTATACCTTGGTTTTGGTTATAGGGTCTTTTTTATTTAGTTTTTTAAAACACAAAGTGTAATCAGTATTCAGACCATGTTCAAAATTAACAGTAGCCAAAGAGGAAAAAAATGGCTTTAAAGGTTGTCCAGAACCTGCACCAAATAGTACTGGATCCTTTAGGGTGTTGCTGAGCACCTCTGCACTCCTGCCACTGCTTGAAGGCTAAAAGGTAAATCATTATTTAAATTTAATCAAATAACTTATTATGGAATGAGGAGAAAAATAGCAAAAGTAAAGAAGGTTGCTGTAACAAATTGTCTCTGAATGTAACAAAATTATGACTAACAAGATAAATATTGACAACACCTACTACATATTACATTTCATTATACTGGTTAAAAAACTCATCCATGCATTTGAGGGTGTATATGGAGAATGGAGCAAAGCCCAAGACAAGTTCACTCTCTGTCAGAGTGCCAGATGGTGCTGCACACCTTAATTGTTACATTACACTTGGATTATATGTATTTATTCCTAATATAGGAAACACAATTACTTCACAACATATAGAGTAAACCATCCAAGTGTCACAATTATTTAGAAAGAACAATAAACATATCACTTTTAGCTCTATCCTGTCTCCTGTGGCAGATATAATTTCCCTCTAACAATGTGTTGTGGGTTTGAAAAAACCTTGGAAGTCGCGAATAATCCACTTGATTTTAAATAATTTGGATGTTCATTAAATTTTTATGCAATAAAAATTTTCACTATTATCTAAATAATTGTAACAGGCGTTGTTTATGTATGTTTTGTTTTAATAGTAAACGACAAAATTAATGACAATTGTAACCAATATTGTAATATTGGTTACAATTGTCATTAATTTTGTTGATAAGATACGCTAAGTAGTTCAGAGCCGAATTCCTGTATACCTCACGGGCTGCAAAAGCCTCGCGAATGAAATTAAAACAATAGCAGGAAACAGCAAAAAAAATAAATAAGTAATGGAGAATTATGATTGAGATAATCACGAAGGTGTTATAACAATACTTTCCGGCATTTTATCTTTAAGTGACGTGAATATTTATTTACTTACACGGGCATTATTTTTAGTTCTCTGGGCACGTTGTGCTTTTCCACCCATTGTAAATTGTTTAGATTGTTATATAACCTGCAAGTAGTTTATTTTACGCATAATATAGAACAAAATCTTTATATATATAATGTGAAAACTGTTTTTTTGAAAAATCTCTTTGACAGCACATTGACAGCTCATGACACGATGACACAGGTTAAAAATTGAGTTCTGAATATTTTTATACAATTAATTAAATAATACATTACGTAATAAAAATAACATAAATGTATTCGTCGACAACTTCCAGTGTAAAGCCCTCGACCATTATTGGCGTGGGTACAATATGGGCATTAGACATAATCTTTGTCTTCTCCATATTCATTTTAAGACCCACGTCTCGGGACGCTCTACAGAGGTCATCGAGCATTTTGCCGTCTTCCATGGTCTCTGACATGACCACGATGTTATCAACAAATCAAAGATGGGTCATGTACTCGCCGTTTATGTCGATGCCATGTCCTCTCCAGTCCAAAAGCTTGAATACGTCTTCCAGCGCTGCGGTGAACAGCTTTGGCGATAGAATATCGCCGTCTCTGACACCTCGCTGCAGTTGGATCGGTTTCGAGTGATGATCTTGGAGGTGGACTGACATAGTGGCATTTTCATACAGTGACCGCAAAACTTCAACGTAACGATGGTCTATTTGGCACTGCTGGAACGACTGTAGCACAGCCCATGTTCCGACAGAATCGAAGGCTTTTTCATAGTCCACGAACGCTAAGCATTGTGGTAAATTATATTCTTCGGTCTTCTGTATAACTTGCCGCAGCGTATGTATGTGGTCTATGGTATTAAAGCCTTTTTAGAATCCTGCATGTTCAGTTCGCTGGAAATCTGGATTCGTCATGACTCTCGAAAACAGCTTATAAACGTAGCTCAGGAGCGTGATGGGCCTATAGTCCTTCAACCGGGTCCTGTAACCCTTTTTGACGAAAAGCCTCACCATACCCCCGCGCCATGATTTTGGCGTTTTCCACTCGACTATGATGGAATTAAATAGTCTCTGAAGGGCCGTCAACACTGGTCGTCCTCCTGCTTTCAGAAGCTTTGCCGTAACTCCATCATCACCCGGAGTTAAGTAGACCTTTAGCTGCTTGAGTGCCACATTAATCCCATTCAAGCTGACGTCCGGAATATCTTCGGTATAGTGTCTGGTTAACTCGGCTCTTGATTCGTTTACTTGATCGTTGACAGGTGCTCGTCTAGTCGCATAAAGCTGTCCGTAGAATTTTCGATTTCGGCCAGGAGCTCCGGTCGTGCCCAGACCGTTCTATCGTCGTCTGTTTTCAGCTTCGTCAGCAGGCTCTGCCCAACAGCAGATATTTTGGCAAACACTTTAGAGCCTTTATTGCTCTTCATCGCCTCCTTAACAAGTTCAGTAACGTATGTCGCGAGTCAAAGACTTAGATATCCGCTTGTTGAGCTGCCTATAATGGGAAGCGTGTTCAGAAGACTGGAGAACCAGGCCACGCCTCTCGCCCATGAGCATAGCAGTCTGATCCGAGATCTCTTTACCTTTATTACGATTGTATTTGAAAAATTTCGACCCAACCGTAAGGACAGTTTCTACGACCCTATCGTTGTATATGTCCACATCAGTGCAGTTCTCCAGACAATTGAAGCGATTTTGAAGTTGGTGCTGAAAGTGTTCGGGGTTTTGGATCTGGGCGGTTTCTGGGCAGAGCATAGACCACATCAGTCGACACCTCTTAAATTTGACTTTAAGATTCAAAACGCCTCTATCCATTCGGTGATCGCTCCCCGTATTACACGTATTGATCACTGAGACATCATTGTATATATGAGTCTTTGTCGACATAATGAAGTTAATCTCGTTCTTCCTCTCACCGTCGGGGCTCTGCGGAGTGTTTTTCAATGCTGCTGCTTCCTGAAAAAGAGTTCCTCTCACTCCATGTAATCGGCTAGCGTTTAACCGCGGAAATTCTGACATCCATTTCTAAATTCCCACTTTCATTTCGCCACCACATCGTTTGCTTAGTCTTGTGTTGAAGTCTCCCATAACAACGGTGTAATGAGTCCTAGAAGCGTGGATGGCCTGAAATGTCCTCATACATTACTTCTACCTCCTCGTCGGGATGTGTGGAGGTTGGAGCGTATACCTATATGACCTTACTCTGTTCGACACACTCCCGATCTGTACAACGTTATTTACGGGAGACCTGTGAACGATAAACCCGACACCACCTTGGGACTCTTCTTCGCCCTCCCGGTAAAAGAGAAGGTTTCTGGATTTGGGGGTCATTTTGTCTTCACCTTTCTTCTTTCTTTTGGTTAATATCATCTATAATATTTGACAAATTTAACACCCGGGACGATCAATTTGACATTTTATCTACTTGTTTAATAGGTGTATCGGATGTATGCTTACCATAGTTATTGCGCAGGTTTCCAAAAGATAAATTCTAAAATGCGTATGGTTGGCCAATACGAAGAGACAAGACTCGCAGTCCATATCTTCTACTATACTATTCTATAAACATTTGGATACTCAATCGATAAAAGCATGTGTATTTAGAAAAATTATTTTATTCAGAAATAAATGGTTCTGGGGTATTTCCTTCCAACTCCTTTCATTTACAATTTAGGTTACTATTAAAAGTGTACTTTGATAACTAGTATTTTCGATAAAAACATCTAAATTTGCGAACTAATCAGTTATGCTGTTTGATATTTGCGCCGTTTATCGTTTATCATCACAACTTATGTGTAGAGATGCTTGACGTAGCAATAAAAACAAAAATTTACAAAGGTTAATAAATAGACACAGATATTTGCGTTGAAATGTCAATATATATATATTTTTAATATTCATAAATTCAATATACATTATAATATCAAGTAAAATGAATTACTATAATTTATATAGGCAATATTTTAACACATTTTAATCTATGGGTAAGTTTAACAATCTAGAGTGCTTAATTTAACAAGTTGGGCTGGGCCGTGGGCCGTGGGGCGTGGGCCGCAAATGCAACAAACTCGCTACCTATGGCATTAGGAATTCACTTTGGCTTAAACTTATCACTAAACCTATGTTATGTATAAAAGGAAGAAATACTCTGCAATATCAATATTGCACATATAACTAAACTTCGCCACAGTACATAATGCCGTTAAAATAAAAATTAATTTGTTAACTGTTCGTATTGAACTGAAAGTGTAAAGCCTTACATTTATTTTGGCGCACAACTTAAGAACTACACTACACCGACGACGACGGGCTGGGTATATGGTACAGAGACCCGCGTCCCATTACTCGTAACTATTCTTTGGTTTATCTAGCCCACCGGTAATTTGGAAGTCACTTACGATAAAATTATAATAAAATATGAAATATCTCAAACAGACCTAATTTGATTACAATTAATTATAGAGACAAGGTATTCATTTCACACATTGTAACAACTCTGTTTCGTGACGAGTACTGGCCCAAGGTGGGCAGGGCCCTCGTCGGCTGTCGGCTGACGGCTGTCGGCGCCTGCTGCCCAGCGCCTCGAGCCAACCGACCACTGCGTGCACTGAACTGACCATGTCTGAGGTATTGTTTATTTCTTAACAAGTGACATGCAATATCTGCAATCGTATATATGTAATTCGTTGCATAGAAACCTTTAAAATTAACTTTACCTACTTACAATTACAAAATAAGGAAATAATCGTTAGGTATCTCTTAAAATGTATTTGCTTAGGAACTTTCTGTTCTAATACACTGCTGAAGTAAAAAGCGCCTTCACCTGAGCGCGGGCCGTTTGTTCTTTTACTACAAAATTATGTATGTACGGTCTCTGGAATTTCTCAATACAAAAGGTAAACCACAGACAGAATTGTGTGCGCACTAGGTTTGAGTAAAAGTCGTAAATTAAAGTGAACCTAAATAGCTACGTACTCCCGTGGCGGAAGAGTAATAAACAGTTTAACAAAATTTTGTTATTCACAATTATACCTTTGACCTTTGATACTGAACGAGGCGATAACACGATTTGAAACTTTGCTATAAATATTATCGAGAAATTCCGTTTACAAAAATTAAGTACATTTTTGATTGCAATGTCACGTTTGCACGTTCCGTCTCGGCTCGCAAACATGACATCATTTATGTTTGTTATAGTTTAAATTCATATTTGCGTTACAATATTTGTCTAGTACGTAGGCAACGATCACAAGGTGGTTATTATAAACTTCAGTATTACAGGATAACATCATTAACATGTATCCTATTGTGACAAATACGCAGGCGCGCTTTATTGTCTCAAGGCAGAGGCGGGCGGCGCGGCGCGGCGCGGCGCGGCACGGCGCGGCGCACGCTACGCCCGGACACAAACACACATACACATTCTACACACGAGCAATCGTATTTACAGATAGACTCCTGATATATTTACAATAATTAGTATATACAACAAGTAATAAACGCTAATCTTTGGACTTATCGAAAGAGTTTCTCAAACACAGCGGAGATCCCATACGAGTATTACGGAATGCTTTAAACTTAATTAAGATTGTATCTATCTAACGCTTAGCATACAACTTACGAGCGTCTTAAATATAATTTTATAACAAAAAGATAAATTTGAAACGCATGGAAATATACATGTGGATTTGTTAAGTGGTTTTTCTATAATTTAAATACTGATTTCCAGTCACAATACAATCGTTTCCCTAAGTCTGCACCCAACGGTGCTCTGGTGTTAAGCTACATCGGACTCCGCACTTGGCTGTCGCGCGTTGTCGCGCGTTGTCGCTGCAACGTAAACGAATATAGCCGCAACTCGGGCACCCGGCGCGCGCGCAGCGGTACACGAGTACACGAGTACACGAGTACACGAGTACACAAGCACGAGTACAAAACAAAAAGATTAATACACGTGAAATAAACAATTGATGACATTTATAAAATAAAGTTTATAGAGTATTATGCTGCAGGTACTGGCATTCGGATTGCAGCAGCTTGATTCAACTATAACAATAACCTTAATATTAATAATGTAAAATTTTTGGCACTAAGAATGGCACATCTCTTTGGCGCAATTGATATTAATTAATTTAATGTAAATAAAATAAATTATTCGAACTACGGAGCCATATCAGTGTGAGCACCGCCCTCATCCAAATGAAATACCGATCTGTGAATACTTAACAGCGGGGACCCAACCGAGTTGTACGAAACAGCATCTTAAGTAACCGACGAAGTTAAGTGGAGTGCGCGCTCGGCGCACTGCCCGCGCCCACCGCGCCCACCGCGCCCACCGCGTGCCACCAAGGTGCCCCGGGCGCGCACTCTCCCTTGGCTTTCTTGGAATCACATTCGTTACAGCGGATACCAAAAGGAAATGTTTCCAAATATTCTTTGGTTTCGAATAACGCTCTAAAATAAATTAAAAAGGGATGAGTCTTTGTAGAGCTGAATTGTATATTCCGCTTTGGGGTGGGAGCTAATGATGCTGATAGCCGATATCCGTTGATACCCGGCACCGGAGCGAATCTTTAGTCGGAAGATTGAGTTTTTTCACACTTGACATCGCACCCCGTCGCAGCGGCTGGAGCGCCGCGGAGTGCCGCGGATTGCCGCGGGTTGCCACGGGTTGCCACGGGTTGCCGCGAGTTGCCGCGCGCAGCGGACTCGCAGTCTAGTCACGGTAGGGCTTGCAGATTGCGAACCTGTGGTTCATGTGCTGACTGTAGGAGCCGGAGTGTGAGAACTTTTTGAGGCACTTGCAGCACTGGAACGGCTTCTCACCCGTGTGCAGGCGCTTGTGCTCCGTCAAATGGTGTTTGTGCTTGAATGCCTTGGGGCACTCCTCGCACTTGTACGGTCTTTGACCTGTGGAAGGTTCGAAGATTCGTTAAAACACAATTGCAAATATTTCCAAATTTATAAAGTATTATAATTAATGCACATTTGACTTGACTGAAATTATTTTTAACATTTAACATAGTAATTAACCATTTCCCGTTCACGGAGGGAGCACTAGCAAACTTTTGCGTTTTGTTTATTGGCGATGCTGATTACATGAAACAAACGAATCGTTCTCGCCGTCGGCATTTATATGTTACAATTAACTACATCAAGAATTTTTAATTTTTTTTATATAAAACATTTACGTCGGTGTAGAAAAGGAATTTGCAGCATACTGACCTGAATGCTCGTATTTGTGCCTCGCCAGGGAGCTTTGTTTCACGAAAGTTTTGTCGCATTGGTTGCAAACGAATTGTCCTTCGCCTTCTTTCAGTTCGGCTTTCAGTTTGCTCTTCTTGAGTAGCGACGCGTCGTCATCGAGTTCGTGGGGGGAGTGGGCTTCGTCCCACGCGGGCCGATCGTATGGGCTCAGCGCCTGCCGGTTGGGATCCGCAGACTGCACATTGAGAATCGGCGACCGTCCCTTCGACATGTCGCTATATTGTAGAAGTTTATCCATTGGCATGATAGGATTGATCGGTGTTTTCTGCGAAAGCAACCGTTTCGGGCCGATCATTATGTCCACCGGAGACGGCGAGAGTCTAAAGTCGGTGAAAGAAGATGACGAGCAATTGGAATGTGAATAGGTATTAACGTGGTTGGTGTGGTGCGGGGTGGTACTCCGAGATGACTTCTGGCTCAGGTTCACCGCTTCGTCGGAGTCGGAATGTGTCATCGAAATGCTACAAGGCGGTGAGGGGGACGGGCTTGATGTGACAGATAAAGTGGACTTTTTTGTCGATAAGTCTAGAGGTTGATCGGATAAGGCGATAGTTTGCGTCATCCTTCGAACCCTAGCTCTGTTGTTTTGGAACCACACTTGAACCACGCGATTATCCAAACCGATTTGTTGCGCGATTTTCTTAAATTCTTCGCGATTCGGCCGAGGGTTCACGGCATAATGTTCTTTTAGAATCAATTGTTGCTCTTCACTTAAAGCAGTTCGCACTCTGATTTTCCTGTCCGTGTCTTGAACAGATATCTTATCGTCGCGCTCATCTTTTGCAAAATCCTCGTCATCACTCGCGTTCACCTCGCTCTGTATGGAAGCGCGCATTTCCGCCTCTAGTCTGTTGAGAGCTACCGTTTCAGCTACTTGTGCTGCAAGTCCTTCATGTTTTCTAAACAGATTTTCGCAAGCTAGTTTTTCATGTTCTATTAAATCGTTTCTGACCTGGAACGACAAATTGCATTTGACACATACAAGGTCATCAACCACTTCGTTCTTGATTAAAGCACGGGGCGAGGGTGGTGGATTTGGATCGGAAATCATCTGTGCTGGAACAGGAGATATAGTCTCAATTTTCGTTCTGAAGAAGTGCTTTGTCACTCTGGCTCGCAAAGCTTTTAACGCTTTATCAAAACTTGGATCGTTATCGTCTAGCTCGGTGTTAGAATGAGTTATATAGTTGAGTGAATGGGGTCGAAACTCAGTTTCACCCTCTTCCTGCTCTTTTTTGACAATGATATTGTCATCTTCCTCGATGTCCATCACGAGTTCTGCGCTTCCTTCAGATCGCTTGTCATCCTCCTCTGTAACTTCCTCTATCAACTCTTCGTGGTCTGCTGGTGTTGGACTATTAAGTTTCGGACTAATAACGTTTTCAATTTTTCTTTGTTGATATTGCTGTGAAGCTATTTGCTCAAATAGTTGACTGAGGGAAGTGGGAAAACTATACGGCGTAATTCCACTTGCGGGACTCATGGGCATGCCCGGCGGCATGTAGAACGGATTAATTCCAGGTTGACTCAGA
Organism: Troides aeacus; assembly: GCA_033220335.2. Taxonomy (NCBI): domain Eukaryota; kingdom Metazoa; phylum Arthropoda; class Insecta; order Lepidoptera; family Papilionidae; genus Troides; species Troides aeacus. Next base: position 12,966,063 of record CM067277.1, on the reverse strand, counting down.
GGAGTACGGTGAAAGGTGTTCTCTTGCGAGGACATTGAGGCGAAGAAGGCAGAAGCATCATTATATTTTGGCATTATGGGTAAAAATGAGTTTCCGTTTGGCACTATGTTGTTGTTAAGCTGCGATACGACCATCGCATTGGTTCGTTTTCGCGAAGGACTACGATCGGGATTTAGAGCAGGATTATTAGGTTTTATTCGACCCATTTTCAGGTTCATCACGAGGCATTTTTTGGAAGTCATATGACTCGAATAGGAACCAGAGTGGGAGAATTTCTTGCCACAATTTGCACACTCGAAAGGTTTCTCACCACTGTGTATTCTCAGGTGCTCCTTGAGGTGGTGCTTAAATTTGAAAGCTTTATCGCAATCGTTGCATTTGAACTTGCGCAGGACGGCGCTCTCGTCGTGGCTGATCATGTGGCGCTGCAGCCGGTACACGTTCAGGAAGCTCTTGTGGCAGATCTTGCAAGTCTGTTGACAAGCGAGATAACCCGTTTAGACAAAATTTTTCGTATGTTTAAACATTTATGTATTTATTAGTACGAGGCAAGGTACTACAAATGAATTCTCGGATTGCTACAACTAAGGAAAACCAAAACAACTTAAGATACGGAAGATATGCTAACTCTATATTTATTCCGTTAAGAAACTCTTCTATAACCGAGAGCTTAGTTTTAAGCTTGATTACGTTTAAACAGATTACACAAATGCATCGGCTTCCTGAACAACGAGGAAGCTGTTTCAACCGGCCTCTGTGCACGCTATCGTATCAAAAGTGCAATAAGGTAATCAAAATGAAGCTTTAAGTTTCGGGTCGTAGCGAAGGCTTAAGTATTTGGTTGTTTGGTAGATTACGAGGAGCACTGACATATTTGTCTGTATCCACCTGAGTGCTGGGCGAGTGCAGCGTCTCGTGCCGCTCGAGCTGGTCGCGCGAGGGGTACGCGCCGCGGCACTGGCCGCAGCGGTACGGCCCGCCGGGCCCCAGCGGCGACCCGCCGCGCTCCTCCTCCTCCTCCAGCGGCTTGCCCTCCGGACCGCCGCCGGCCAGCGGACGGACTGCGAAATTAAAACAATTTACTTTTTTATATAAAATCCGATTGTTATTGTTATTGTTGTGCTGTTGCTGTAGTAGTAGTAGTTGTAGGACTCCCATCCAGTGCAGGGTGCGAACCCGCACCCTGCACCGAGCACGCCGAGCACGCCGAGCACGCTGCCCCAGAATGACGACGGCTTCACCGCGGTTACACCAACAAATGATAATTTTTAATATGGGAACATTTGGAGTGACCTCAGTTATTTTATTATATAATTGAAAACACGGTGTTGTTCATAGGCCCGTCCGGTGGTACTAGTGGCGGGCGTGGCATCACGCACGGAACACTTGTTTTCGTGTGAACACTAATAACTAAGAAACAGAAACAAGAGTGCATGCAATCAACGCCTGCGCGGGGGATGTTATCATTTTTTAACACTTTTCTAAGCAATGGTTGATGTAATTTATAAATTTACTGGTGATAGGTCTCTGCCGCCGGAAACCGAAACCGTCCGAGTAATTTAAGTGTCTTCATAGCGGCTATTGTTACCGGCACACAGTGGTGTGTAAACATATCATTACCGCGGTAACGAGATTTATCACCTTACGTCTCGAGGCGACTAGCTCAATGTGGTGCATGTGGTGCATGTGGTGCATGTGGTGCAGTGTAACATCCCAACCCGCGCCGCGTTGTCATGGGCGGGCGCATCACTTACCGCCGGGGGAACGTCCGCTCGTCTCGTTACATCGTTGAATAAAAAAAAGAAAGAAAAAAGTCATTATGAAATAATGCTAAACTAGTCAATGTTCATGGCGACACTTGAGGATTTAAAGGACGTTTCCTTGGAAACGCATCCGTCCGCCCGTCCGCCCGTCCGTCCGAGAAGCTACTCCGCCTTACGTTGGAACGCGTACTTATCTAGATGTTGTTAAATACTTCATTTTTGTATTATTTACCACATATTTAGTTAATGTACTAATAATGATGAGAGAAGGTTTTAGATGCACCAGCACCGCCGCGCCAGCCGTGCCCGCCGCCGTGCCCGCCGCCGTGCCCGCCGCCGTGCCCGCCGCCGTGCTACCGGAAGTGACCCCCGCTGGGGACACATCCGCGCGATGCGAACTGTGCAATAAAGAACTGAGCAAGCTCGTGCGGCGTGTTTGTGATACTGTTGTTTGTTGTGTGTTGTGTGTTGTGGGCGAATGTGAGTGCGAGTGCGATGGACCAATGAAACCAAAGAACAGCTGTTCCGTTACTTCCCGGACGTGGCGGTGCGGGCCAAGTGTCGCAGGTTCGCGCCGGCCTGTCAGGTCTCACAGACCCGAGTGGACATAGCAGCTCTCGTAAAAGGCTTTGTCAGATGAAATGATGAGAAGTGTTCTGGTGTGTTAGAGTGGGTGGCTGTGGGGAGGGGAACCGCCATCAAGATTCATAAGTGTTATCTGAAAGCGGATTGTATTTGAGACGGAAGATAATAAACAGAATCGGTTGAACGTAATAGGTCCGGTTGATAAAACATTGAAGTGCACTGAAAATTGTTAGAGATTAAAAATAAAAGAGTCGCGACAGACAACCCCCCACTCCCCCCCAGCAACTCGTTTTACTGAGGTGTAACATTCCTGAACCGAACGGCAGGGGGCGGCCCCGGCGGTGCAAGTTGCAAACAACAGATGATGAGAAAACGTTTAGATCGTATTACTTAGTACCGATTCGAAGTGCGTCGCAGTAGTAGTCGGTAAACTGCCGGGTGTACGCGACGCGCACAACGCGGGGCTGTGCGGCGTCTCACCGGCGCTGTGACGCGTTGCAATGGGCCTGCTCATCGCTTAGCATCAGGCGAAAAAGCTAGATCATGCTAGCAATGGTCGCCTGCAGGTCGGGGGGCTGGTGCCCGTTGCCAGTGCCCGTTGCCAGTGCCCGGTGCCAGTGCCCGTTGCCAGTGCCCGGTGCCTCGGTACTGTGTAATAACGTTATCAAAAGTTGTCGTAAGTCAAGCTCTAATAGAGGGCAGCCAGACGACGTGCCGCGTTAATGCGCGCGCACAATGCGAGCCGGACAGCGAGCCGGACAGCGCGCACGGAAATTAGTACTGCTCTGCACCGGTCCGGACAGAGGCTGGCGGTGCGCGGCCGGGAGCCCCGCGCGACGCAAGCCAGCTAGCGAAACCGAATGCCTATAAATATTAGCTTGGGGAAAAAGTTTCTTCGCATTTTTTAAGAAAATTGAAAACATATTTTAATATAGCTTATTTATATTTAACTAAAGTATGTAGGTGCCATTTTGTTTGATAACTTTGTGACATTTTGTAGGTAGGGACATGATCCCATTGCTATAGAAATTTTGGAACTTCTGATCAAAATACCGCGACAAGTGGTTTTGGCAGTGCTCTCGTGATGTTAACCTGACACTGCCTTAAGAATTGTGAAGAGACTGAAACCGGTGGAAACCTGAAGGTGCAAGGTGGTGGTCAGGACTATACGGCGGATGCATTAACACCTCCCACTCCCAGCCAAACTCTTAATTTTTTCTGAGTGACTACAGATGTGTGAGATCTAGCGTTATCATGGTGAAAAACCACACCCCTTCTGTTGTTTAATTCCGGCCGGTTTGTCTCAACTTGTTGCTTTAATCTCATCAGTTGTTCGCAGTAGAGTTCAGAATCGATGCTCCTGCCTGGTGGTAACAGCTCATAATGAGTAATGCCCTTCCAATCCCACCACACAGACACACACACACACACACACAGCATCACCTTGTTGCAAGTTAACCCGGGTATCGCCACAGTCTGACCGGCTGAAGCCTGACCGGCCATTTTCGCACGTTCTTGTCGTACGCGATCCACTTTTCATCACCAGTTATCAGCTTCTTCAATAATGGTTCGGTTTCATTGCGTCGCAATAAAGAATCACAAACCAGTACACAGTTCATTGTTAGGTTTCTTTGAGTGAGCTCGTGAGCTCGTGGGCTCGTGAGGTACCCAAATATCGAGTTTTTTTCTGTACCCAGTTTTTTTCAAATGCGCCAAAACTGTTTTGTGGTCAATTCCCAGTTCTTCAGCTACCTCGTAACTACTGATATGCCGATTTTGCTACACTTTTTCAAAAATGCCATCCATTTTATCCGTATTAGGGCGACCAGAGCGACGTGCATCTTTGACATCAAAATTTCTGGATTGAAAACGCTTAAACCAAATTTGTGCTACTCTCACAGACATTGCACACTGCGCACTGCGCACTGCACACTGCACACTATACACTGCTCACTGCACACTGCACTAGCTCCATAAACATCGCAAATTGCCTTTTGTCGCGGCTTGCGATGCAGTTTTATCTTTTTTGTGGTATAATTTTAAAATGTATCGAATCTCTTCATTAGATTCGCTCATCTCTTGACTCGGAGCGAGAAACAAATGAAAATCACACATTTTCCCAGTTTGAATTTGGAATTGGGTTCTTTAAAATTTAAACTTTCAATGACACCAAAACCAGCGGCAGACACAAATAGTATAGCTAAAGAGATTTTATTACTAGTTCATACACATATTATAATGCGTAATGACTTTTTCCTAACCTAATAATATTGATTCTTCACAGTTTCGTCCATTTTGTCAATGAATGAGTACTTCTTGCTACTAAACTGAGGAATGCACAAAGGGACCGCGTTTCATAGTGTAAATTTTGGATATTTAAGAAGTACGCGAGTTGCCTCCGCTCGCCGCTAGATGGCGCCGCCCGCCGTCGGTCCACGTAAAGCTGGCTCGCGTTTTAGACTTGCGCTTTTATTGCGTGTATTCGTAGTAATAACATTTTTTATTTCTAATTATTTTCCATGTTTGGTCTGGAAAAGTTCGTTATTTGATGGCAGTTGTATTGATTTTGTCAAAACAAATAACGAAGTAATGACGTGGATAATATGTAATAACAACGTTGAACTGTACGCGATCGACGGTTGTGTATTGCACTAATGGAAATATTGTAAACAATATCTATTCGATAGCTGATGCGATGCGGTGACGACGGCACTGAGGGTCGAGGGGCGCGAGGCCGAGCCGTGCGGGTGTCGTGCGGGTGCCGTGCGGATGCCGTGTGGGGGCGCCACTTCCGCGTCGCGCTATGCACAGTGTTTAAGGGCCAGTAGCAAGTGTTGACGGAATGTTCTCGCGTGCTAAACAACATGCCGCTGGTGAGCGTCGCGTGCAGCAGCGCCGCGGGCAACTTGAGGACTTAAATATAATGAAACATCATTCGGACTCGCAGCGACAATGTGTGTGTGTGCGTGTGTGTGTGCGTACGTACGTAATGTAAGTATGTAGGTAGGTAAGTAGGTAGGTACGTTTGGAGGAAATGAACACGTTCGTGGTATCTTTGTACTTCCCCGCATGCTCTCATTGTTCGAACGAAGGATAAATCGAGTTTTTTTTGTTTTTTGTTATTAAATATTCCCGTTTAAAATTAAATTTGTATTGCAAAACAATAATAACAGCGAAGTATACGTTCGGAAAGCAAACCTAGGAGATAGAGTATTACTGCAGCTACATTAGCCGGGCCGGCGAGCCAGGGCGCCCAGCTCGCTTCTGTCTGACCTGTTTACTAAGCCTGTACAACTTCGAACAACCTTACCTTCATGCCGGAAATGTATATATTTTGTTTAATTATGTTTGAAACTTATCCGTTACTTAGTTAGCCAAAGAGAATTTAAAAACTATCTCGTTTTCATTTCATTACGACGATAGCCGAATGATATCAGTAGTTTACATCTTGTGAAACAAAAGGAACATCCACCGCGGTGTCGGTTCACACCTTGCTTGGTTGCTTGCTTGCGTGTTAACAAATAATTGAGTACGTCGCAGCGAGGCTCTCACCACGAGGCGCTGCCCACGCTGTCCACGCTGCACACGCTGCACTGCACGCGCTGCAGCGCCGCGTGCCGCGTGCCGCACGCCGCGTGTCGCGCTATGAAGGCGGCACAATAAACAGAACTTATCGCAGTCAGAAAACCGTCAAGATTGTTGCAGAAAACATCCAGTTCTACACGTATATTTTTTTTCTAATATAATATAAATAATATATATATATATATATATATATATATATATATATAATAAATATTATATATTTTTTTTCTGCGATCCTTTTATTACCTTCCTGGTACTACTAGAACACCCATTCCATTTACTCTGGCGTTCATCACCATCATTCGAGAAATGGAAAAAATATATATAATAGTTTCATCAAATTAATGTAGTTTTTATTTCACCCTGTATTGAATATTGCGCACGCCAGGGAATGTTTTGCGATTTAAATACGGTTTATATTCACAGCAGTTCGTCGCGGTCCTGGAAACTCTTTCCCGCGTTAGGCAGGCGAGGGCGCGGGCGCGGGCGCGGGCGCGGGCGCGGGCGCGGGCGCGGGCGCGGGCGTGGGCGCGGGCGCGGGGACACCTACGCGGTCGGCTGCTATCAGTGCGCACCGGCCACAGTGCGTCCGTTCACCGATGATAAAGAACCAACCTACTCGCACGCGCACGCGCGCACACGCGCACATACACGCGCTCATACAAGTGAACGCGCTTCGCTTCCTATTGCGCGCTCACAATAAATAAAAATTATCGCACGCACACACGCGCACACGCGGCCGCGCGTGCTCACGCCGATTGGTCACACCTGCTGGGAAGAGGCCGCGGCGGCACGGCGGCACAGAGTGGGGGAGGCGTGCTAACGTCCGAGTTGCAACTCCGCCTCGAATTGTGAGAGATTTCGCATCATGCGCAGCTGCCGCAGGTAACCCGCAGCCGCAGCCGCAGCCGCAGCCGCGGCACTGGGAGCGGGTGCGTCCGCGGTACTCGCCGCACCGCGCCGTAGCGGCGCGCGTGTCCGCGTGTCCGCGTGCCCGCGTGCTCGCCACCGCACTTCTTCACTCATAAGTCAACACCCACCTCAGATTCACTTAGAAAGTAGTAACGAGTGCAGACCTGGCGCAAATGTCAACACGCATTGAGCTCGTGTCGCCGCAGTACGTGTCATTGTAAAACGGACACTTAAAAAATGCGAGACGCAAAGTGAACATCCGCGCGCCCGCCCGCGAGGACCCGTGCCGGCCCGCGCCCGCCCGCGCCAGCCCGCCGGGCGCACTGGCTGCGGCGCCGGTTTTTCTTCCAACAGCCAAGTGGCGGCGGGTTGCGCACCAGGTTGTACCGATACCACAACTTAACTTCTAACACATAACAACACCCACAGCTGGACACAAGCTATACGTAAGCTGTTATGTCCGGTGAATAAGTAAATTGCTTGGACGTCGTTGAGCGAACGTTACGTTCTACAAGCCTCACTTGTACCGGGCAAGCGAGGGGCGGCGCCGGCGAGCACCCGGCGAGCACCCGGCGAGCACCCGGCGGCGGCACCAGGGCGCCAACGTGCCAGCAGCGCGGCGAGCGGCGCGACATGCGGGGTGGTGCTGCTATGTACTGTTGATGTCCGGGAAGAGCAGGGTAGAGCTCGCCAGAGCACGCGTAAACTGGTGGATACGGGAGATAAAGTTGGAACTGGACCTATTGGCTTCTGCGGGAAAGTGCAGTGGAGAGGTAAAGCGCAGCGAGGGGGACTCTTAAACATCAATATCTAAGTGTAGCCGGCTTCGGAGGGTGACGCGAGAAAGTCAGAATCTAACCGATCCACCCCCGAGACGAGCTGAGCCAGCTCCAGCTCCAGCTCCGAGGTGTACGGACACGGAGGCACAAATACTAATGGTTAGGCAGCCAGCGGCGTGACTGTTTGTCCAGGCAGACGACTCTGGTGATTTGTTTAGAACAAACAAGTAATTAGCGAGGGCACTTAGCACTTAGCGCTTACCGGGAACTGTTTACGTAGGGGTACGTAGACATTGTGTGGTGACATCGGTGATCAAACGCGCCCTCCGCGCCGCGGTCGCCGGGGTGACATTGTTTATTTAGACTGTGGAGGAGCTGGTTGGTTCCGGCGGCGGATGTGGTGGCGATAATGAAATCATTTTAAATAACTTTCTCTCATATAAAAAAATGATCAATCTAAAGGTAGCAATGTTAATTTAAATTTATAGGTAACAAATGATTGGTGGCTCGTGTGAACCTCCGCTGCACCCCCCACAACGACCACCACGACCACCACGAGGGGGTGCCACAGAATTTGTAATCACTTATAACACGCAGCTGTAAATAGTTTATTGCATGTGCTGGTGGTGCTGTACTGGTGTGTTTTTAAATTAATTAAAATAATTAGAACCTTGCTTGATGATTAATACTAGATCCAGAGCTTTGCATAGTTGTACGGGTAATGTTGTGTAAATAAAGGAGAAACCGGTTTAAATTACAAAAAGGAGGGAGACGGTAGCCATCAGCGGCGCGCGCGGTGCTCCAGGCACCAGCCGGAGCACCAGCCGGGGCACCAGCCGGAGCACCAGCCTGGGCTGGCTCCGCGCGTGTCGCCAAACTCAGCAGAACGTTATTTGTTGTTAAATTAAACTTTGTGTAAAATGTAAGGGCTGGGTTTGTGTGGAACTAACGGGCTCAGCGGGCGCGGGCGCGGGCGCAGCGGGCGCGGGCGCGGCCACGCGGGCTACTGTCGGGCGGCGAGCAGGCGTTGTATAAAAAAGCAGGAGAGGAAAACGAAAGCGAATGAATTAAAACAATATAATTATTACTGATTTGTGAGGAGTGCACCCTCCCCGTGTCCCCCCGTGAGGCTCGAACCTCGGTCGGCGCAACTCTCTCGAGTCCGGCGCGTACCTGTGCCTGTGCCCGTGCCTGTGCCTGTGCACGAATCTCAAGTGGATGAGTTATATCCCGGGGAGCCTCGGAGGAGCCGCGCGAGCGTGCCTCTTGATAAAAACGTGCTAGTTTTATTTTTAATACGGCGGAGAGGTGACACGGGCCCACCTGCACCACATCCACATTCACTGTCTTTAACTCGGCACCGAAACTTTTTCACGTACCGCCGCGGCCGCACTGCCTCCCTGCTGCTACGGGCACATTTACACGCGAAGGTAACGCGCGGACGCGGGACAAAAAGTAGTCTAATAAAAAATTATAAGGAAATTGCAAATAAAAAAAAAGAAAAGAAGCTTACTGAGGGCCGCGAGCCGCCTGGCCGAGGTGGTGGAGGTCGGAACCTGCTTACTCCTCATGTCCGCAAGCCAACCGGCCGCCAAGTGTTCGTACCAACCGCCTACTCCCATAAGCGGGCCCTGCACTGTCATCTAGCACCGTTCACGTCACTCACTGCCGCGGCGCTACTCACATCGGCAGGCGCCCCACACGTTGGCCAGGCTCCACAGGCGGTACGAGTAGCTGTCACCATAGCACCCGAACATCTCATCGGTTCGCGCGACCATGGCCCGCGCGCGCGGACGGCGTACTGCGTACTGCGTACGGCGTACGGCGTGCGGCGTGCGGTGTGCGGCGTGCGGCGTGCGACGTACTGCTGGCGGCGCGGCGCGCGGCGGAATGAGCGCGGTCCGCCTCTCGCCGCGCCTCGCCCCGCCCTGCGCGCCGCCGCCGCGCCGCGCCGCGCCGCGCGCCCCGCGCTCGCCCTGCCACCGCGCGGCACCGCGCCGCACCGCGCCGCCTCCGGTTAATTAGGGACGACCGCCGTCTGCCGTCGCTCGCCGTCGCCGGCTCACCACCTTCGCGCCCCACCTGTCCCTACGGCTGCTCCGCTATGTACCTTCGATGCGGGCGTTCTCAACAATTACATTATTTACTTGTAAACATAAAGTTATTTTTCTACAGCTCGCCGCGCCTGTGCCGCCGCGCGCAAAAGCAATCAGCAGTACGTTACGTTACGACTACTGTTTACTAGTAAGCAGTACAATAAAAGACACTTCGCGAGGCGCGCACCGCACCGCACCGCACCGCACCGCACCGCACAGCGCCGCGACGTGTGGTAGCGCTTTCCGCCGCCGGATGGCGCTGTGCGTCCGGCGGCCTCGCGCGCTCCGACCTGGTGGAGGAAGCAACACCTCTAGTACACGATTTTACACATGTTTACAAATATAATTTAATCTTTTAGAAATAAATGTGCCTTCGATAAAACAGAAAATGCTAAAATGTTTATATGTGTGTATACATAGAGATATCTGTGCCTTGCCCATTTATTTCAAAATCCTCTGAAGTTCCCTGCGACCTTGTGTCTTCCGGGGCTATGACCACAGAGTGATCCATTCGGACCGACGTACACGTGCCCAGCCAGGTATTCGTATTCGTATCCGTTGCATAACGCCGGCGGCGGTCGCCATTATTTAATACATTTATTATTAAAGTAACTCTCATGTAAGTAGTGATGAGTAATTGTTTACGCTCTTGCTTTATTTACTCATATTTCTTATTTCATAGTTATTGCTCATCATTACTCGGTACGTAAATAGCTAGATTCGACGGCGGACGTCCGTCAGATGGCGATGATGATGACAGAGGCAGTCGGACGTGGCATGAATGATCGATGATTATGGCGTGATCAATAGCAGTGCATGGGCGTGTGGGGGTGCGAAGGAGGGTGTCAAAGAGATATATAAATTTTAACAAGATTGTAAGGCGGACGTTGATCTGAGAAACGGCCGACGTAAATTGGAATATTACCTGCTGGACCCTGGGCCCGGCTAACATTCATCAGCGACTTGAGTAATCAATGAACAATCAGTTGAGCTGTTCAAAGATTACCGGCTGGCCTCGTGTCCTTTGGCCGCGTTTCAAATCCTCCGTGTAATGTTGCTGTAGATAAGTTAACTTTTTGTCCAGCTTTGTTCGATAACTTTCTGCTTCCGGTGTAACATGTTCGGAACGTTTGCGTGTTGTTCGTTTAGCTGAACAGGAGCGCAGCAGGGCAGGAGTACAGGAGCACAGGAGTACTGCAGTTAATGTGTCGTGTCATGTACAACGTTGTTATGAATTAGAAGGTCATTTCTTGACTTTACATCAATCCGATCTACCAACAGAAATATAAAGAGTTCATCCTTTACGGTTCATTTAAACAGAAACTATTGTTGTGAATCATTCAATACCTTAGTACAGCGCACAGTTTACCTTCCTTGATGGTTTCACTAACAAAACCTATAATTACCTATTTCATTAGTAACTTCGTTTTGTTTGCTGCACACAGAGCGCGCCGATTAGGTTGTTGACTAAGTAATTATTGTGTTTGTTCGGTCGGTATTGTCGATTGCACTTAAACATCGTCAAGAGATTGGGAGGCAGCGGTGCGAGCCACCAGCACGGCCCAGCACGGCCCAGCACCGCTCAGCGCCGCACCGCCAGTACAGCGCTGCGCTTGTGCGGTCCGGACTCAAGTGGCTCACCTTTCCCGCAGGACCCCACGTGCGGCCCACGTGCGCCCGATTCGGGCCACGCGGACCCCTCGCGGCTTTGTCCCATTTTGTGAAGCGACGCAATTGTTTATATGTCTATTGTTTCGCATCTCTCGCAGCATCCAGGATTTACAACCCACAGTAGAGCGGCGCACGCTGCACGTGTGAGCAAATTAACCGTTTCTATAAAATGCAATTGCTGTCATGGTAACCACTGGCGGTAAATTTGCACCAAAAACTGAACTCAACGTCCACTCCATGGATGCGCAAGAAAAGTTAGTTCAAATTCGGGTGATGGTGACGAGGCGGCCGCTGCGCGAGCGCGTCGGCCAACAGTCACCAACAGGTGCCACCGCCCCGGCGCCGCGCTTACTACTTGTGGGAATGAGATTTGATGCAACCAAATTCTTTAGATATGTTCTTTCGAAATGGGAACTGTGCGTTGGTACGAGCACATGCGGCTCCGACCTGAGCGAGCCGAGCTGGCGCGCGGCGCGACGCACGCGTTGTTACGTGATAACGAGTGCGCAGTCACGCACAAACGACAGAAGAGGTGCGTAATTGTAAAGTTCCTTCTTGGCGTCGGTTAGGTAACGTTCTAAGAAGAGCTTCAATACTTATTAGGTGTTCATGTTACGACGAGAGTGGAAAGAAACACCCCTGTGACGTCGCTTAAATAAGTTTGCTTCACACAATCTACCCTCATGAGGCCGCGCTGCGCCGTGCTGTGCTGTGCTGCGGGCGATGGATGCATTCATTAGGGTATATCGGTAACTGAGTGCGTTGTCGGTGCCCGCCCGCATGCTGCGCGTGTACCCCAACGACAGATTTTATGGTTCCTGTGAGAATTCGGAAGTAGGATTTTGTCTGATTACCGTCACTATAAATGTCTAATAATGAGCACAAGCGTAATGAAAACATGTGCCGCACTCGCGTTCAAGTCTCGGTGACTTGGCTAAGGCCGCACTGTCGGACTTCCGGATGTGCGGCTGATTGCTGGTGTCCGCCCCGTAATGCAGTTACAGATAGGAGGAATGTCCCGTACAAAGTTTGCCAATCGCTCCGCTCGCGGCCTCGCTGAATATTGAAATGTAAGTATGCAGCGCCTTTGCGTGGTGCAAGTGCCTGAGGTGCGCGCTCAGTAATCAGGGGGCTGTACTCAACGTCAATGTATCGGCTGTGGCAGGGCCGCGCGGGGGCGTCATCCGGTGTGCACCAACAAGTTTTGTAGCTATTCTTTATATACCAAACTTGCAAGAAGAGCATAAGCTCGGCCGTGCGCCGGCGTCAATGGGAGCTGCGCTTGTGCACGTGCAGACGGTGCTGCGGAGCTCCGCCGCCGCGCTGTTGTTGTTGTCAAACTGTCGACAGAAATAACAACAGTACAACGGAAACGTAACGACCGCCGTTAGTTAACACATGCGACACGTTATCGGCCGCTCACTCGCTACGGAGTGGGCACGGAGCGAGCGATAGGCCGCGCCCGGGTAGGGGCGTTCAGCCCCCGGAGCCGGCGGGTTATCTGCGGCCGGCGACTCTGCAACCCTTTGACGGTGGAAAAAAAAATCATTAAGAGTCTCACATACGAAGAGTAAACTTTGTGTGATCCTCTGACCAGAGATACAGGGTACGAGAGTCAGCAAATGTAGATCTGGTTAAATTACATTTATGATAATTGTTGTTGGAGCGGTACATAAATAGGACGTACCTAAGTACACTGATGTACTTAAACCGTTCGGGCGGGTCGCGTGCGCGCGCCTAACTTTTTGTGTGTTACGCGGGGGCCCACCTGCCCTCGCGGGAGCAAAGGCAGGTTATGTCGGACTTGCACCGACTAAAACCCTTCGCACACCTCTACGACTGACGCGCTGGAACATACTAGTTTTCCTATAGACCTCTTATCGTTACCTAGGCAATAAACTTTCCCGAATCCGTCACCCAGAGTCCATGGGATCCAAATGAAAAAACTCTCCTAACTCCTTGCGGCAAATCTGGTTCTGTGATCGTGGTTGCGGTGGTGGTCGGCGGTAAAGCCGCCACGTGTTGACCAGCCGCCGCACCGCCGCACCGGCGCATCCCCGCACCGGCGCTCCCCCGGCCACCAGCCAATGGTCCGGGCCGCGTGCGCTCACAGCGCCCCCGCGCCCCGTCACCTCCTGCCCAACGAATGGATTTCGGTGCCAGTGCCGGTGCCGGTGCCGGTGCCGGTGCGAAACAATCACAGGCCGGTGCCAGATGGTCTGCGAGACCGTTGTTTTAGAAGTGTCAAAGTCGCTATTATTAGGCTTGCGACACACCGATAGCAATAGTGTAAATCATTTGTTTGTTAGAAAAACAATAAGAAGGTACGTAGCGGGCGGTGCGCACATCTGCCGCACGCCGGAGCACTCCGCCGCACGCCGCCGCACAGACCCACCCCCCAACCCCTTTGCAGCTTATCGCTATTGTTTCAAAGCGCACGGTGAGGCACAGCCACGGCCACGGCCACGGCCACGGCCCGGTAAATATAACGTGCTATTGATAACTTCGGTTTACTTGCTCTATCCAACTAGATGCTTAAGTTTCTTCGCTGCTGCAGTAAAATTCTACTTTTAATCGACTAAACGGCGCAGCGCGACTGACTGACTGTCTCCTAACTTATTGACTATTAGCTTAAGTCACCTAAAATAATTTAAAGCGGAGAAGGCTAATAAACTTTTATTAGCCTTCTCTCCTTTTTGGTCGGTTCCCTTTTAAAAAGTGGATATGTCGGCTCCCCACCCGCGGGGCGCCAACAGATCATTTGACATCGCTGGCGGTACTTGCGGCTGTCTTCATGAAAAGCAAGCTTCGCGTACCTGACCACGGTCTCGGATGGAAGCCTTGTTAGTGACAAAATGACACCTGTGCTGCGCATGTTTGGCCAGCTGCGAGCTGCTGCGAGCTGCTGCGGACGGGGCAACACTTATTGTTCCGTATCACGCTTTGGTGGATGCAGTTTTCTCGCATGGGTTAAGTGCATATGTGTGTGTATTTGCAAATTAGATTTATGAAACAACTGGTGGGAAGATAGACCAAGGATAAGTGTAACAAGAACCAAAATCTACTCTTCAACATATGTATCACCACAGCCGTGCATGAAGGAGTGTATAACGAAAATTCGGAATTTGTAATGATCAGGACGCTGCGCCAGCTTCTCAGGGTTAGTGTGCCCGAAAAGCTGGACGTATCCACTGCTACAAGTGATTTTTTTACGGGGAACCTACCCGGACGAACCTGATGCTAATCTTTAGCGATATGTGACGATATCGAGGAGTGGTGCCATAGTGAGGCCATGTTCGAAAGGAAGCGGAGGGAGCGGCTTGTGGATGCATTTATATTGATAGAACGAAGAGCACATGTGCTACTACACATAACGTTGTGTATGTGTGCGTGATACAAGGGCCCCCGTACAACTCCGTACAACGCGGGAGCCTAGCCAACCTCACCTGGTCGTGGTGCATCCTATTAATCAACAAACGTGACTCTGGCTCCTGCCAACGCGTACTGGGTCAACGTGGTAGGAAAGGGTCCAAATCCCTTCATATGAACATCTATAAACGAAGGTCGCAAGAAGCCGCTGAATGCAGGCAGCGCAGGACCGAAAGATGTGGACGTCTATAGGTGAGGCCTATGTCCAGCAGTGGACGTCTATTGACTGATGATGACAATGATGACATGATGTTATGTAACCAATAAATAAAAAATAATAAAAATATTTGCACGCGCCGCGCGGGCAACTCTGAGAGTTACCTAACACTCGCTCATGGCGGGGGACATCAAGTGAGGTTAGGTTGGCGAGGTGCGAACAGGTTTCCTGGCTGAGTGCGCCCGCCGGCACCGCATGCCCGCTCCCCTCGGCCCGTACACGGGGTCGCAGCTTCAATTCCAGGGCGCTACGTGGTGGATTATATTAAAATGTGTCGGTGTGGCAGTGAAGCTGTGAACCGGCTGCCCGAGAGCTAGAGCAAAGCAGCACCTGCGAGTGGGCCGGCGCCGGGCAGCGGGCCGCCGCTCAGTGAAAATATTTACTGCAGTAAGTGAACGTGTCACTTTCGCAGTTAGCTTTGTTGTGTGGAAACTTATTTTTCTCAAACTGAACATTGCAATCAGCAAACATTTGTACAGCGGCGGCAACATAAAATGCCGTCATAATGCGGCGGGCACCCGACACCCGGCTCCCGGACGTCCGGACATCCGGTCCCGCAACGACGCCGCTCGAACAATGCATTTAAATATTTATCCGTGTAAGGGCTGAGAACATTTGGCCCATCGCAGCAGCGGCAGGGCGAGCTGGCGGGGCGTCGTGCGCCCGTCTACCGGCGCCGGCGCACGATGAGCCCATGATGAGCCCAGGCCCTCGAGGATACCGGCTACACCACCGCATCATGCGTACTTCTGCCGCGGCCCGTAGCGGCGACCGTCGCCGTGCTCCGGCGCGAAGCGGTCCCGTGCAAGCGTTACACCACGTTTCAACGGAAGGCATCGTGTTGCTTTGTTGTATAAAACAATGCTCGGTCGCCCCGCGCCGGATCCGTACGGGCCGGTGAGGCGTTCGGTAGGCTTCCTTCAGGAGTGCTAGCTGAGCTGTGAGGCACACTGCAACATTTTCATCAGCTAGTGCCTCCAGCTAGCGCGACGCCGCCGCTCGCGGAGTGCACCTTTATGTTCCGCAAACCGTTAAGGCAGTTCCGCCGTCCCCGAAGCCTCCTCTCTGTATCACTTTGTAGCATTTTTCTGTCCTTCACTTCCGCTCCTTGGAAACTAGTGCGCACGCAATAACGAGCGGCCCGGGCTTTGTTTCAAATTGTACGGTTGCAGATAAGCGCCTCACTCATTTTATCCTTGAAGGATATCTTTATGAATAGATTTCTAAAGTAAATTGCTAACTAAACAAGTAACTGTAAAATACTAGACAGCTTTCTTGAGTGTTGCCGCCCTTCGATAAGGAAACACGACTTATATCAATGGCGGTCCTAAGGTCGCACAGTGATCGTGCACGTAGACAGCTCCCGCGCCAGGTCAGCGCTGAGGGCAGAGGCCCGCCGAGCGCCCGCCGAGCGCCGCCGGACGCACACGCGTCCGCGCTGCCGCAGGTAGTTAAGCGCGGCCGGACAAAGAGCAATCAATCTTGGTCGCCGATAGCGCACCATCTTCCTAGAACACGTCGGTATGATGCCCGACACGTGAACGTTGCGTCGGTGATCTTTCACCTACCTCCCGCCGCCCCCGCACGACCCGCGCGACCCACCGCCGCGTTATCGCATTGATAACACGCACACAGGCGCGCATTGACGTCACGCGCACTACGCACCGCCGGCGCACCTCGCCCTGCTGCCCGGCAATAGAGAGCAATACGGCGCACCCGCGGCAAGGCGCGGCACGGCGCGGCACGGCGCGGCACGGCACGCACCGGCGGACGCGCGCTACACGGGGCGCTACCACCGGCGCGCTTCGAATCTCGCTGCTGCGCAATCTTTAACTTTTTTAATATTGCCGGAGGGATGTCACGTGTTGAACTGTTATATACATATATATATATATATATATACAAATACATATAAATACAAATACATACATGCATACATTGTTCCAGTAGATTTTAAAAGCGATGTCTCGCAACGGAATCAACACGGCATCCGCAGAGCTGTGCGCAGATAACGCGGTGTTTTTTCCTCGTGGCGCGGCGGAGGCGGGGGCAGGGGACACCCCGAGATAAAAACCGCTCTCACCAGCTACCACTGCCGCCGCCACCACCACCGCCACCACTACCATCCCCACTCGCCGGCGCGGTGCACCAGCGAAACTGATGCGCAATAAGTCTGACACCTGATGTACAATAAACAACATGGCGTTATAAAATATTACATAACCCATTCACTTGTTGTTGCGTGACGTTACGACAACAGGAGTCGTAATGTTAGACAAGACCGTTGCGTCTGGCGCATGCAAGCACTCAATGAAATGTTGTTGTTCAGTTCACCGCGTGCGGATACAATATGATGAATGTGGTAGTTCACGGGGCGGTTGCGCGAGGACACGCGCCCGCGCAACTCGCCGTGGGTCCACTGCTGGGATTCGGCAGTACCTTGCAATGTACTATGCAGTGATGGACGCGTGTTTCATATATGAAAAATGTAATAGATTCAAATTAGTTTGCCGTGTGGTTTGCCCGTCCACGCAGTTTCTCGTGTTGAGTCCAATAAAGAAATGTGTCCGGTGTAATGTACGGGCAAAACATAAGTTGCGGACGGCGCCTCTTATCGGGGGGCAGTAAGGTAAAAACAACACGCACGCACACGACACGCACACACGCATACACGCATCACGCACACACGCACAGCACGCACACACGCACACTGGTTCCGGTGTGACCGCGCGCATGTTATCGCACGCACACCACCGCAACCGTCCATTCATCGTGTGTAGGTTAGCAGATATTAATAATCTGTTTATGTATCATCTGCGTAACACAGCGGCGATGACGGTGATATTGATAATGATGTTTTTGCTGCAAGATGATACACAAAACCGCGCGCCGCACGCCGCACGCCGCGCGCCGCACGCCGCACGCCGCACGCCGCGCGCCGCGGCCGTGTGCTCCCGTAGAACCGTCGGCCCGGTATCTGTGTTGTCCCTGTTTAAGATAAGAGGCCTACATAAAATTGTTGCCCTCTCTCTAGGAAGCTCCTCTTGAGACCTCGCGGAGTACGCGGCTGACGTAACCGGACGCACAGTTTCATCATCGCCCTTGAGTGCGGCGCGAGCACGCGCGGCGGGGACCGGCGCCGTGCCTGCTGCCCGCGCCGGGCCCGCGCCGGGCCCGCGCCGGACTCGCGCCGGACCCGCGCCGGTATACGGAATTGCGTCGTTACTTTTGCCGTTATTGTGTTTTTTTGTTAACCACGATTACTTTTTACTCGATTTGTTAAGCGTGGCGAGCGTGGCTCGTAACCTGGATATCCGTCAGGACGGGTGAAGCGAACATGGTTTCATGGTTACATGGTTACATGGTTCCATTGCAGCGAATGAAAGGTTGACGTCGCCACGGCTGGTTCGTTCGCAAACAGCCAACGGTACGTAACGTTTGCTTGGCGAATGTGCAATGTTTATTGTATACGATTAACTTTGTCCGGCGCTGCACAGAATTTAATAGCTTGTTTTATTGAACGAACCGCTCAGACGAGTGGGGCGTTCATCAGATAAGTCTGCCTATAACAATATGGCGCTAGTTAAGTGACCTAAGTGAGTAACATTGTTTTAGACGTAAAACGTAGTCTAGTTACTGCGCCCTTCAAAGCGGAACAAAGCAATATAAGGTCAGTACTGTTCGGCAGCAGAAGTAGGCGTTGCGGCTGTGCTTATCGAAACGGTTTCCGGTAGAGAATGTGATACCTCGGTCTCACGTATGCTCCATGCTCCTATTTGATTATGTACATTGTACAATGGTGTAAGGGTTCCCGCACAATCACTCACGGAATGCTCCCCAGCCTTACTTACTCGTGATGCACTCTGCTAAGCAACAGTCGAGTCTCTGGCTTCCATCCCGCATTGAACCAACGTCAGAGGCAAAAGTTACAAATTCACTCCATATGAATCCGTATCCGATCGATATGGGAATTTTTTCAAAGTATCTTTTCGAAGATTTCCTCCCCACAACAAAAAAAAAACGAGGCGGCGTAAATAAACTCACTGTTTATTTAACTAACATAACAAACGATATTAATGAATTAGAGATTTGTATTGGTTAGCGCGCGGCGACAACGCGACAGCGCAGAGATAACGCTCGCAGCTCGAACGCACCGCGCCTTAGCACGATTCCACGCAGTGAAGCTGTCGCACACTGCAGCCGCGGCGACAATGCGACAGCGCAGAGATAACGCTCGCAGCTCGAACGCACCGCGCCTTAACACGATTCCACGCAGTGAAGCTCTCGCACACTGCAGCCGCGGCGACAATGCGACAGCGCAGAGATAACGCTCGCAGCTCGAACGCACCGCGCCTTAGCACGATTCCACGCAGTGAAGCTGTCGCACACTGCAGCCGCGGCGACAATGCGACAGCGCAGAGATAACGCTCGCAGCTCGAACGCACCGCGCCTTAACACGATTCCACGCAGTGAAGCTCTCGCACACTGCAGCCGCGGCGACAATGCGACAGCGCAGAGATAACGCTCGCAGCTCGAACGCACCGCGCCTTAACACGATTCCACGCAGTGAAGCTCTCGCACACTGCAGCCGCGGCGACAATGCGACAGCGCAGAGATAACGCTCGCAGCTCGAACGCACCGCGCCTTAACACGATTCCACGCAGTGAAGCTCTCGCACACTGCAGCCGCGGCGACAATGCTACAGCGCAGAGATAACGCTCGCAGCTCGAACGCATCGCGCCTTAACACGATTCCCCGCAGTGAAGCTGTCGCACACTGCAGCCGCGGCGTCAACGCGACAGCGCAGAGATAACGCTCGCAGCTCGAACGCACCGCGCCTTAACACGATTCCACGCAGTGAAGCTGTCGCACACTGCAGCCGCGGCGACAATGCGACAGCGCAGAGATAACGCTCGCAGCTCGAACGCACCGCGCCTTAACACGATTCCACGCAGTGAAGCTGTCGCACACTGCAGCCGCGGCGACAATGCGACAGCGCAGAGATAACGCTCGCAGCTCGAACGCACCGCGCCTTAACACGATTCCACGCAGTGAAGCTGTCGCACACTGCAGCCGCGGCGACAACGCGACAGCGCAGAGATAACGCTCGCAGCTCGAACGCACCGCGCCTTAACACGATTCCACGCAGTGAAGCTCTCGCACACTGCAGCCGCGGCGACAATGCGACAGCGCAGAGATAACGCTCGCAGCTCGAACGCACCGCGCCTTAACACGATTCCACGCAGTGAAGCTCTCGCACACTGCAGCCGCGGCGACAATGCTACAGCGCAGAGATAACGCTCGCAGCTCGAACGCATCGCGCCTTAACACGATTCCCCGCAGTGAAGCTGTCGCACACTGCAGCCGCAGCGACAACGCGACAGCGCAGAGATAACGCTCGCAGCTCGAACGCACCGCGCCTTAACACGATTCCCCGCAGTGAAGCTGTTGCATACTGCAGCCACGGCGACAACGCGACAGCGCAGAGATAACGCTCGCAGCTCGAACGCACCGCGCCTTAACACGATTCCACGCAGTGAAGCTGTCGCACACTGCAGCCCCGGCGACAACGCGACAGCGCAGAGATAACGCTCGCAGCTCGAACGCACCGCGCCTTAACACGATTCCCCGCAGTGAAGCTGTCGCACACTGCAGCCCCGGCGACAACGCGACAGCGCAGAGATAACGCTCGCAGCTCGAACGCACCGCGCCTTAACACGATTCCCCGCAGTGAAGCTGTCGCACACTGCAGCCGCGGCGACAACGCGACAGCGCAGAGATAACGCTCGCAGCTCGAACGCACCGCGCCTTAACACGATTCCACGCAGTGAAGCTGTCGCACACTGCAGCTGCGGCGACAACGCGACAGCGCAGAGATAACGCTCGCAGCTCGAACGCACCGCGCCTTAACACGATTCCCCGCAGTGAAGCTGTCGCACACTGCAGCCGCGGCGACAACGCGACAGCGCAGAGATAACGCTCGCAGCTCGAACGCACCGCGCCTTAACACGATTCCACGCAGTGAAGCTGTCGCACACTGCAGCCGCGGCGACAATGCGACAGCGCAGAGATAACGCTCGCAGCTCGAACGCACCGCGCCTTAACACGATTCCACGCAGTGAAGCTGTCGCACACTGCAGCCGCGGCGACAACGCGACAGCGCAGAGATAACGCTCGCAGCTCGAACGCACCGCGCCTTAACACGATTCCACGCAGTGAAGCTGTCGCACACTGCAGCCGCGGCGACAATGCGACAGCGCAGAGATAACGCTCGCAGCTCGAACGCACCGCGCCTTAACACGATTCCCCGCAGTGAAGCTGTTGCATACTGCAGCCACGGCGACAACGCGACAGCGCAGAGATAACGCTCGCAGCTCGAACGCACCGCGCCTTAACACGATTCCACGCAGTGAAGCTGTCGCACACTGCAGCCGCGGCGACAACGCGACAGCGCAGAGATAACGCTCGCAGCTCGAACGCACCGCGCCTTAACACGATTCCACGCAGTGAAGCTGTCGCACACTGCAGCCGCGGCGACAATGCGACAGCGCAGAGATAACGCTCGCAGCTCGAACGCACCGCGCCTTAACACGATTCCACGCAGTGAAGCTGTCGCACACTGCAGCCGCGGCGACAATGCGACAGCGCAGAGATAACGCTCGCAGCTCGAACGCACCGCGCCTTAACACGATTCCACGCAGTGAAGCTCTCGCACACTGCAGCCGCGGCGACAATGCGACAGCGCAGAGATAACGCTCGCAGCTCGAACGCACCGCGCCTTAACACGATTCCCCGCAGTGAAGCTGTCGCACACTGCAGCCGCGGCGACAACGCGACAGCGCAGAGATAACGCTCGCAGCTCGAACGCACCGCGCCTTAACACGATTCCACGCAGTGAAGCTGTCGCACACTGCAGCCGCGGCGACAACGCGACAGCGCAGAGATAACGCTCGCAGCTCGAACGCACCGCGCCTTAACACGATTCCCCGCAGTGAAGCTGTCGCACACTGCAGCCCCGGCGACAACGCGACAGCGCAGAGATAACGCTCGCAGCTCGAACGCACCGCGCCTTAACACGATTCCCCGCAGTGAAGCTGTCGCACACTGCAGCCGCGGCGACAACGCGACAGCGCAGAGATAACGCTCGCAGCTCGAACGCACCGCGCCTTAACACGATTCCACGCAGTGAAGCTGTCGCACACTGCAGCTGCGGCGACAACGCGACAGCGCAGAGATAACGCTCGCAGCTCGAACGCACCGCGCCTTAACACGATTCCCCGCAGTGAAGCTGTCGCACACTGCAGCCGCGGCGACAACGCGACAGCGCAGAGATAACGCTCGCAGCTCGAACGCACCGCGCCTTAACACGATTCCACGCAGTGAAGCTGTCGCACACTGCAGCCGCGGCGACAATGCGACAGCGCAGAGATAACGCTCGCAGCTCGAACGCACCGCGCCTTAACACGATTCCACGCAGTGAAGCTGTCGCACACTGCAGCCGCGGCGACAACGCGACAGCGCAGAGATAACGCTCGCAGCTCGAACGCACCGCGCCTTAACACGATTCCACGCAGTGAAGCTGTCGCACACTGCAGCCGCGGCGACAATGCGACAGCGCAGAGATAACGCTCGCAGCTCGAACGCACCGCGCCTTAACACGATTCCCCGCAGTGAAGCTGTTGCATACTGCAGCCACGGCGACAACGCGACAGCGCAGAGATAACGCTCGCAGCTCGAACGCACCGCGCCTTAACACGATTCCACGCAGTGAAGCTGTCGCACACTGCAGCCGCGGCGACATAAAGCGGAGGACACACGTTCGGCTCATTCTGCACAGTAGAACAGCCGCCTGTTCCTGCGTCCACATGTGCAGCTCCGCTCCATCCGCCGCGCTCAGTTACAACGGGATGGGTCGGCACGGCACGGGCGCAGGGCTGCGCGACTTTCAAATATTGTTCCCGCAGCCGATACCGGCCACGTGCTGCTGCGGCCGCGCCCGTCGGCGGAACAGGAAACATTTACTGTTTGAAGTGTGTTCCTTCCTTGGCAATAACTATTTATTCACTTAATAATACAGGGTGTCTGGTGGCAGATTTATGTTTTCAAATTTAAATAAAAAATAATATGTTTGACATATAATTTTACTAAAAGTATTAAAAGATAGAGTACAAATGCGGATTTCATTTGTTTAAAAATAATGTCATCCAAATGTCTTCCATCCTGTTGCACACACACACACACTGTTCGAAACGGGGCCTCGTATTCCGTGCCACACGTTGCAGTAAACTTGGTTCTATTGCGCTGATTTCTCGCCGAATATTTTCTTTCAAGTCCACAACAGTTCGCGGACTGTTGACGTAAACTCTCTCTTTGAGGTAGCCCCACAAAAAAAAATCAGTTGGAGTTAGGTCGGGTGACCTCGGTGGCCACGGGATGTCCCCAAAGCGACTAATCAGTTTTTGAGGGAGATTTTCTCGCAACAAATCCATCGAAGCTCTGGCCGTGTGTGCGGTCGCACCTGTACCGCATCCTGATGAAACCACGTGTGTGATGAGAATGATGAGAATGATGAATGAGCTCGCAGGTTCGGCAAAAAGAAATTCGAAATCATGAGCCGATAATTCTCACCATTGACATTCGTCGCTTGGGCCCGTGCATTTTCAAAAACAAATGGTCCGATTATCCCATTCGTGGATAAAGCGCACCAAACAGTTACCCTTGGCCAATGTAATGGTTTTTGGTGCTTCAGTCGAGAATTGCGAGTTCTTAGAGCCCAGTAACGGCAATTTTGTGTGTTGTTCTTGTTTACGTGTCCGTTTAAATGAAAATGAGCCTCGTCGCTCCAAAAAATGGAATTCACAGTGCGAACACGCTCCAACATGGTTTCACAAAACAAATTTGCGTGACGCAAAGTCATTTTTTTCAATTCTTGAATTATTTGAATTTTAAAAGGATGAAACTTCATATCTTTTTTCAAAATTTCATGCACGCATGCTCTTGCAAGTCCCAGTGAAGCTGCCCTTTTCCGTATCGAAAGTCGTGCATTTTCACGTAAACTGCGTTCAACCAGTTCAATGTTTTCGGGGGTCCTTGACGATCGACTAGGTCCTGGCCGTGGTGTGTTCATAGCCGAAGCAGTTGCGCGGAACCTCTCCACCCACGAACGAATTAAATTCACACTCGGCCCATCGCCTATCCGTCGAATATTGAAATGTGAACAAAACTGTCGGCTGTCGGAGCGAGTACGTAAGAATCGTTACTCTTGAAAAATGCTTCAATAGCGAACGCGCGATGCTCACCCGACCACTGCACCACTGCACCACTGCACCGCTGCACCACTGCACCACTGCGACATCGTGACTAAGTAATCCGCACGATCGGTGATTCTAATGACACCACCTTCCCCACCACCCCGCACTGTTTATAACTTATTGAGATATTCGTTTTTTAAAATATAAATCTGCCGCCAGACACCCTTTAGTTATGAGAAATAATGCACCACTCAGCATCACAACTCTGCGCTTGGCGCAGCCGCCGGAGCAACGCGATGTCGTCCATTCGCTGCTTGCCCTCCGTCGCTTGAGAGGGGTTGTCATGTCCTCATCGCTACTTTCCTTCCGGTTTGCAGTAAAACGGAGTTGAGTGACAGTTCCATATAGTTTCAAACAGAACTGCCACCAAGCCGCGGCCGCTGCACAGCAAGTGCTCGCTTTTGGGGAAGTGCATCTTCAGCGGTGGACATTAGTTGAAACCAGTGAATATTTTTATTTATATTATATTACTGTAACAGTTCCCACCGCTGACTCGTGCTGACATATCAAAGCTGAACATGTGTGCACACCCACGCACAGGTAATCGTCCACAGTTTTTGTATACAAATGGAGTTGTCAGTTGCATTGCATTACCGCCGCTGCCGCCGCTGCCGCCGCCGTTTCTTTCAATCAGCACGGCGTCTGGTAATTCGCGTTTTACTTATTATCGTACGGCGGGCATTTGCATAAGAATAACAAGGAGGATCGTTGATGTCCGCCGTCGCCCCGCCGCGCCCTCACCGCGCC
This sequence comes from Troides aeacus, assembly GCA_033220335.2. NCBI lineage: Eukaryota > Metazoa > Arthropoda > Insecta > Lepidoptera > Papilionidae > Troides > Troides aeacus. Next base: position 12,940,968 of record CM067277.1, on the reverse strand, counting down.
GCCGCGCCCTCACCGCGCCGCCGCGCCGCCGCCGCGGCCGGTCTCAAATCACAGGAGTTGTTGAGAAATAAAAACGCTTTAGCACTGAAACAGATACTGTGACTGCGCAGGATGTACTCTTAAGTTGTCCCACCGGAACACGCATGTGAGTTTATCTCATAGCTGGAGGTTGTACGACGAGTAGACTACAACATAGCCAATTAAATCTATTTTTAATTCTCTTTTCACGTGTTCGTTATTTTAAATCTGATCTATTACCGTTGTTCCTGACACAAAAGCCGCGCCGCCCTCGCGCCCGCCCGTGCCTCGCGCCGCGCGCCGCGCCGCCCTCGCGCCCGCCCGTGCCTCGCGCCGCGGCCTTGTGCTTCATTTAGTTCTCTTTCCATGTTTGCTCTGTATACATTGTGTATACATTTCGTCTAAAGTGAAATGGAATAATTTGACGTAGCGTCGTCGCCGTGGGCCCGATTGGACTCACTCAGTTTTATGCGAAGCGACTCGCGCTCAATCGGTATTGTATGCAAATGTCTGCCGATGCTTCTGGTTATGACAATAAATTATGGATTATTTGTACTTAGCGACTGCTCCCTCGGTTCCATGTAAAGTAAGCGTTCTTTCTGAATGTCAATGAGCAGATTGCGAACTATCGAACTGATGCGGGAGGAAAACTATTGCGAGTTACGCGCCGCACGCACCCGGCCGGCCGGCGGGCTCGGCGGGCTCGGCGGGCCCGGCGCGGCGACCGCTCGGGGCAGGGCCGACTCATTGTGCTTGCTATCATCTGCCGGCGTGCGGCAGACAATGACTGCCATTACCGAGTGCTAGGGACGTGCAGCTTGTGACGACGCGTTGCAGCCAATATTGCGTTTGAGCGAATAAGTTGTTAATTGAAAATTCATAAACATTACCTTCCTCGCCGCCCGCTGCCGAGCTCAAGTTACGCTGTTATATTAATTTGAAACGGTTGCGCCGACGGAGCGAGGGTCAAACGCGAAACTTGGTTGCCTAAGTGAAAAGTTTGGAAACGTACTGCGAAGTTAAAGCACCTTTCACGGGCCGTTCCAATTCAATTAACAAGCTCCGTAGCGCGCGGCTACGGCGTAGCCCGCCGCCGCCACCGCCGCCGCTACGTGATCGGCGCCGGCCGCGGGCGAGGTGGGCGTGCCCGGTGCGCGCCCACTTCAGCACGCCGCGCACGCCGCCGCACGCCGCAGCACTTGCTGTGTGGCGCCAGCAACTTCTGCAGCATCACGTTACGCTCACCGCTGGTGCAGCAGCTGCTTACCGGGCGTAACGTAGGCAATACCGGGCGGCCGGTTGCACTGCCATCACCTCTGCCACCAGGGTTAAACAAACCACAGCAATCAAACTTCACGTATTAATACGAACAGAAACTTAAACTACGTTCAGCTCGTTGATCGATTGCATGATTGCGTAACATAAGCAAGCGGGTCGACCGCGGCGTTATCACGGCGAGCTAACTTCCCGCTGTTAGCCAAATCAACTTTTCCAATGGAGCCCGGACCCTGGCCTCAATCGAACCTCAAAACTGAAAATTAATCTTAAATAAACCGGCCGAAAGGTCCGACTCCGCAGCCGTACATTCTCACGATTAAAATTTTGAATTCCCTTTGTGCCGGCAAATTTTCACGGCCGGAGGTGTCGGCGGTGTCGGAGTCGGCGGTGTCAGCGGTGTCGGTGGTGTCGGACAATGCCCGCCGCGCTAAATCACCGGGGACCCGCTCCGGGTGCAATTCCGGACTTACTTAATTCAATCGTGATAACTGTGGTCCCGAGCAGGCACAAGAAATAAATTGACCGCCAGCGGGCCCGCCGCGCACCCCCGCGCCGCAGGGCTGCGCCAACGCCACCTACTATCGCAATATTAACTAACTAACCCTCGCCCGAAACAGAGCTGTTGGGAAATTTTTCATTTTGTTTGTTCCGGTCGTGTCCGTGTGTTTGTTACGTCGCTGCTCCTGAGGAGATGTTGATTTAGTTCCTCTTCCGTTAGAAAGGTGATGAGGTGCATCAGCTCAGACTGGGTCAGCGCGGAGTCAGCGGGCCATTTCCGTGTTTCCATTTAGACAACCCCTGTCTGCTTATTGACAGCATGACTGTGATGACATTACGCACCAGGGCCATTCCAGCGCTCAAGTTTGGGCTTGAATAATTGTTTTGTTCTCACTTTGCATATTGTCATAGTATTTCCTTATTATGGTCTTGAGATACCAGCTTAGCTTAGCTTCGTTCAAGCGCCGCGGTATATTCTCAGTGTATATGTAAATGTAAGTACTGCTAATAAATCATTATTATTATTATTATTTGTAATTTATTTCAGCGCATTAAACGTATGCAAAATACATTAATAGTTTGTAATGTCTTGAACCATTTTCCAATATCATTTAGTTTTTGTGCGTGTGTGCGTGCGTGTGCGTGCGTGTGCGTGCGTGTGCGTGCGTGTGCGTGGCGGGCGGGTCTCTGCGAATAAGCTTCATATTGAAAAATTATATCTACAAATGTATAAGTTAAAACATTGATTCAAACAGTAAGGATGCATCCATACATCCTCGCTGCGTTAGCGTGAAGCCGTAACGTGATCTCTGCGCACAGTACTCCGGAGCTCGCGGTCACAGCCCTAGCACAAAAGGAAGGGTTGTGTACCTGGCGAGGGGGCGGCCGGCGACCGGCGACCGGCGACCGGCGACCTTGCAACGCCTGATAACAATTGAGACTCGCCACTCCGCAAATTCAATATCGCGAGGTGTCGTAGTTGTGCCCTCCCCCGTGCACCCTCTGCCTCCCCGTGTCCAGCGCCCGCTCGGCCGCGGCCCGCTGCTGTAGGGGGGGATATAACCACTTAACGCGAACTGAAGTCTAGCTGCAATCGAATTTGGGAACTGTCTCCCGTGTTCTGAATATAATTGAATAATCCGGTGAGACCGGACAGTGGCGCGCCGCGGCGGTGCGTGTGCGCGCCCGCACCGCGCCCGCGCCGCGCACGCACCGCGCCCGCACCGCCTCGGCGGTGGCGCCCAAACAAACTTCTAAAAAGGAAGTCGGCCGAAAGAAAATCGGTAAGTAAAGTATCGCAAACAGGAGACTTCCGCGTCACGTATCGTGCTCTATCTGTTCGTGGGGAAGTAATATATTTGCCGGAAGATAGTCCGGCTACCGCCGGAAGCCGGTCCGGCATATTAAACGACGATTAACCCACCGGCGCACGCGCTTTGATTTATGCGAACTATTAAAATCTAGGAAGGCGCAGAATTAATTGCACTACTTTGGTGTTGGCCGCTTTATTAATTGGGACCGGATCGGCCGCTGTTTGCGGACACCCCGCCGCACCCGCCGCACCCGCCGCACCCGCCGCACCCGCCGACCGGACACTCGCCGGAGCCGTTCAGTTCGGATGAGCGCCGAGGGCCTCATCTCGGCTTCCGGCCGCACGCACCGGGACTCGATTGTGATTCTAATTTCTGAGAACGGAAGGAGACGTTTAAAATTCAAATGCGTGACCCGTAGGGGCCAGGGCCGGTGCCGGGGCCGGGGGCGTTAGAGAGGTTACGTGAGGTGAGGCGAGGTGCAGTGAGGCGGGAGGTGTAGCGGCGGTCATCTGGACAAACCGGAACCACGTGCGGCCACCGAAAGTTTGCACATTTGCATTTAAATGGCGACGCGGCGGCGGCTCGGCTCTTCACCTGCGGGCGGCGGAATCGCAGCAGCGATAGAGTCGCGAACAACAGGTAGCGCGCGGGTGGGGGCGAGGTCGCGCCCCCACCCGACACGTATCAAAAATTTATCTTTTCTGAATTTTTTTAGAGCGCTACACGATTTATGTTGTGATAACAGAACGGTGTCCCGCCGCTGTGCCGCCGTCGTGCCGGCTTTGTACCGCCGCCGTGTCGCTGTCGTGTCGCTGCCGTGTCGCCACCGGTGTCCGCTCGTATGAATGATCTAAGTTTTGTATAAAGTACAAGTTCAGTAGATGTTAGTAACAATGCATTGAAACCGTCGAGACATAAAAGTAACAGACGCTGCCAGGAGTCCGCGCCGCGGAGCACTTCCTGCTGCTTCGGGGATTGTTGTGCATTATTTCTAGAATACAAGAAGTGGAATTGTAAAGGATAAATAATTTTATCATCTCTGTAATATATCGCCATTGCTGCTATTATATATATATATAAGAATATATAATAAGAAGCGAATGAATCGATTTAAGTTTTAGTTTTTCTCCATGGAGACGCGGCGCTTCTCTGTAAATTATAACACTGAGCTTGCGTACTGTTTTGTTGGGATCCTTTGATGATATGCACAAAAAGGGACACGGCGAGACTTCCCTGACACTTCCTCGCAACCTCCTTGCGGGTCTGACCACTTGTGACTACTCCACAGGAGCAGTCGGGCCAAAACGCCCCGCTGTATGTGGCCTTTGATTTAGGGACCCTACAAATTATAACCAACGCGCATCTGTTACCTGCCAAATTGTTGCCACTGCCGTAAGACGTAGGGCTCTGCTGTGTACTAGATTTCACATCGTTATCTTCAAGGAATAGGTTTTAGGGACGTTGAAACTCAACTGCAGTACAGCGTACAGTCGAGTGCTCCGGACGACGGTGCCGGCCCGTGCTGCGGGATCCATCCGCCACGGAACCAACTGATATTGCACACGGATGTTGCCGGTCTGTTGATAATTACCTATTCATTAAATATCTGCAACGCTCTCTTTTAAAATAAATATTTTTGGAATTAATTTTGGCTCAGCCATCCGCGCTGCTAAGGGTACACTATTTAAAAACAAATTATGCATTATAAAATAGATAGGGGAAGCATTTCGCAAACATCTCTCTCCACCGCGAGTGCGCGCGCGCGACCAGAGCCGCAGAATCCCGATCATGCTATTATCAACATTTCCGCCGTCCTCGTATTCTAAAAACCTTTTTCGTTAAAACTTAAGTTTGTATGAAAATAGATTTTGTCTTCGTGTCAAGAGGACTTCCGGCGTGACACGGCGCGGCGGCCGCGAGCGAGCCCCGAACAGGACGCGATAAGTGTTATTCGCGGCGCGGTCACCGGCGGGACGAGCGGGCTAGCCGCACGGCCCCGGTGTATCGCTGGATCATAATACATAGAGGGGCGAGAGCGGGGGGAGAAGAAGGGAGGTCCCAGTTTTTACCAGTTTTTACGTCTACGTCGTAGCGTCCCTGACCTTAGGCAAAATAATACGTACCGCTGCTGGATAATTTTAAGCCCGTATATTAATGAGGTGTCACCTTTGGAACTACCAAGAGATCGAAACAGTAGACAAATATTTTATAACAGAAAATAATTGCGCGCCGCCGGCGAGGAGACGCGTCGCGAGCAAGTCGGCTGCACCGGCGCGGATGCAGCGCGGCGGATGTATAACCGCCGCTAAACTGTGTCGCTGTGATAGTGTCGTTCTGCGAATTAGTTCGAGGTCGGGCTGGCGACCCGCCGCCGCGCGCCGAGGCAGCGCGGGTCACGCCGGGCCGTGGGGGCGACGCGGGGTGACGCGCGCGCGCGCCGCAGTAAACATGTTTATCATACGTGGACGCGCGCGCGCCCCTCTGATTACTCGTACAGCGACTGTCACCGCGCCACCGCGGAAGCTGACCACTGGGAAGGTGTCTATGTCCCAGGGGACCGCCAGCACCGCGCACGTGCTGACCACTGGGAAGGTGTCTATGTCCCAGGGGACCCCCAGCACCGCGCGCGAGCTGACCACTGGGAAGGTGTCTATGTCCCAGGGGACCGCCAGCACCGCGCACGTGCTGACCACTGGGAAGGTGTCTATGTCCCAGGGGACCGCCAGCACCGCGCGCGAGCTGACCACTGGGAAGGTGTCTATGTTCCAGGGGACCGCCAGCACCGCGCACGTGCTAACCACTGGGAAGGTGTCTATGTTCCAGGGGACCGCCAGCACCGCGCACGTGCTGACCACTGGGAAGGTGTCTATGTCCCAGGGGACCGCCAGCACCGCGCGCGAGCTGACCACTGGGAAGGTGTCTATGTCCCAGGGGACCCCCAGCACCGCGCGCGAGCTGACCACTGGGAAGGTGTCTATGTCCCAGGGGACCGCCAGCACCGCGCACGTGCTGACCACTGGGAAGGTGTCTATGTCCCAGGGGACCGCCAGCACCGCGCGCGAGCTGACCACTGGGAAGGTGTCTATGTTCCAGGGGACCGCCAGCACCGCGCACGTGCTAACCACTGGGAAGGTGTCTATGTTCCAGGGGACCGCCAGCACCGCGCACGTGCTGACCACTGGGAAGGTGTCTATGTCCCAGGGGACCGCCAGCACCGCGCGCGAGCTGACCACTGGGAAGGTGTCTATGCCCCAGGAAACACCAGCACCGCAGAAAAGAAAGCAAATGTTACCTTTAGTTTCCGGCCGAGGTGCGTGCGGCGGCCGGGCCTTGCTCCTTACATAAATATTGTTGTTGTTTCAATGTAATCGCCGAGGAAATGTTGTTAAAGTAAACAACACAACTTAACAACAACAAAATAGCGGGCACGCGCGAGTAACCTCACTGTTAGTCGTTAACTACAAATTTAAAAGAATTCTCAAAATACAGGAATTATTCAGTTGTCGGTGTTTAGTGGGCCCACGGGCAGCGGTGGGACGCGCCGCCATCTCTACTCAACAAATGTTACTTTCGAAGGCATTTTTAATGAATTAGGAGTTTTCCTTCCATCTCCCCTCGCCATTGAAACCTCAGAATGTCGCAAAGGGCGAATAAAAGTGAACAATCATGATATGGCACGAGAATTTTCCTATTACCGGTTTCAACTCAATTTATTCCGTGTAAGCGGGGTGAATACCTCCTCCACGTCCAAATTGAGGGAAACATGAGGAGGCCCATATAATTTCATGGTCATCATCAAATAACATAGGCCTCTGTTGCTCTTAGCTCTATCTCAAGAAGCGCCACATGTTATTTATAGCTACTGATTTAAAACGGACTTAAACTGCACCAATGTTTGCATTGTGCTGGGCTGATGGAAGAGGAACCCACCACCACAAGCAACATATCTACCGATTCATCGGCCGGCGGGCGGCGGGCGGCGGGCGGCGGGCGGCGCCCCGCAACCACTTTATCTTTATCGCTCGTTAAATTCGAGCGTCGCCGCGTCCGGATAGAGCGACGAGGGAAAACCGGTGACAGCAGGATTGTGAGATGCCCGCGGCTACTGCGGCGGACGGACCCAGCGCCGACTGATGATCGACCGTTTTACAGAAAGCGCTGACTGCTGGCGACCAGCGCACCCAATGAACATAAAATATTATTTGATGGCACGAGGCGAGCTCGTGTTGGCTCACCCCGCCTCGCGCGTACCGCAGTGCGAGCGCGCGCTCGCTCGGGAACACGTCACTTTAACCCGTCACGAGCGTTCCGCTTAGTGAACTTCACGCATTCGTGTATTTAAACCTTTTTCCATACATATCAAATTGGCGTTTTGTACGGGAGGGATATAAAGGATGGAAAATATGTTTAATTAATCAAAGTATGCACCGTTGTTATCTGTGCACTTTTGCCATTTCATAGGTAGTTCATTGATCCCTTTACTAAGAAAACCATGGAGGCGAGAATAAACTCTTTGAAGGCAGTTTGGACTGCCGCATCGGAGTTGCATTTTTTTCCTTGTAACAAGTTGTCCAATTTCCGGAAAAAATGGTAATCTGTTGGAGCAAGGTCCGGGGAGCGCGGTGCATGTCACAAACAATCCCACTGTAGCTCACCTAACTTAGTGGTTGTTTGATGTGCAATGCGTGGTGTTGCGTTGTCGTGAAGCAGCAGTGGCCTAGAGCGATTGACCAATCCCGGTTGTGTAGCAGCTAGTTCTTCCTTCATGGTTTGCAGTTGCTGACAATAGATATCTGCCGTAATCGTTTGGACAGATTTTAGAAAGCTGTAGTGAACGACACCGGCGCTAGTCCACCAAACACTCACCAGTAACTTTTTCCGAGTCAATTCTCGTTTAGGGCAGGATTGGCTGGGTCTCCAGGGTTCAGCCATTGCGACGAGCGCTTCCGATTATCGTACAGTATCCACTTTTCATCACAAGTAATGATTCGATTTAAAATCCCTTTTTATTGTGTCGGTTGAGCAAAGTAACACAGCAGACGACGCGTGTTTGCAAGTTCGATCCACTCAATTCATGAGGTACCCATCGTTCAAGTTCTTTTACTTCCCCGATTTACTTCAAGTGGATTAATACAGTTTTGTCACCCACCCCAAAGTCTGCAGCTAACTCTGAAGTGCTTTGTGATGGATCCGCTTTCAGAATAGCATTTAATTCTTCATTTTCCACTTTAGTCTCCGCCCGTCCACGGGGTTGGTTCTGAAGGTCGAAATTTCCGAAAAAAAAAAACGTTATCACCTAAAACGTACCGTTCTTTCTTTTGCTACGCCAGCGCCAGCGCCGTACAGATCATCAAACCTTCGAGCTATCACTGCAGCACTGGTGCTGCGGTGGAACTCGTAAATATACCGATATTTCACGTATTCCATTGTGCGGTAATAAGCGACGCCAAAGAAACAAATAATGAGAAAAAACAAATGAATGACCGTTTTCAAAACTGAAAGGCAGCGGCTCAATGCATTTATAAATAACAGGAGATATTTCAGATCAAAGTGGTCAATAGACCAAAACGCCAATTGTATATGTGAGGACCTAATATTAATATCGCAGTTTACTGGTGGTACCTATCTCTTGCCCTTTTCAGGCCGTGGATCCGGGTCCACGAGCCCAGTGTCAGATGAGCTGTAAGAGCCGCTGTGGCTTCCAGCCCGATCAAAAACAAGAATGTATAGGGTATCTCTTGCCCGAGAGCTTCTAGTTAGTTACCATCGCAGCCGACAAACAGTATGCAAACTTTACTGTTTTCCGATTTAAAGGTCGCTGTAACTACTGAAATTACCGGGGTAAGACTCTCAAGGCGACGAGCGCAATATGGTACGGGAGCATTTCAATAAAATATACATATGCAGTGTCGCGGCGCGGTCGGCCGAGTACTAACAAGCGTATGTTTTCGCTCCGTTAAATAATTGTTAAAAAAGTGTCCCTTGCCCCCAATTCTATAATAGATCTTCACAATTAGTTATTTTATATATTACAATTATTATATACGTAAAAGTTTGTAAATTTGTGCCATTATTGTGAAGTTTTGACCGAAACTGTATAACGTTTATTCATGTACCCGCACCGTGCCCGCGTGCGCCGGCGCGGCCAAGGCGGTAGTTGCTGCAAGCTGATATCACAAAAGTTCAGTCGCGTATTTCTGCTTTTTCATGTACCTATAAGATCTCGCTCCCAAAGTATTCGTAGCGTAACTAATCATAAGTTGGCTTTTAATTCTCATTTGGATTCTCTTAGAAAATGCTTTAAAAACCGTTTTAACATCTCAACATTGTTTGTCGCCTTGTTAATGATTGAATTTTATTATTCACTAAGACCATTACTAAAGGTTAATTTAAGAAGTTTTAGCATTAACAACGATAGTAAAATGCTTGTTTATGTCTTCTAACATTGGGTACTTTTAATTACATCAACACACATTATAAACATACTGATTTACTCAGTTTTCAACTTAGACTACTGGCGGCGGTGTGTGCGGCAATGGTGCAATGCTCAGGCTCATTAAACCGATTAAAGGTCATTTTGATTTTTAGACGCAATACTACTGTACAGTACGTTATAATGGGCAATCAACGTACCGATGGCGCCTGCCACTGAGCACCTCAAGTTAGCGCTATACAATGCAGGATCATTACATACAGGGCAAGACGATTTTGTAATTGCAATAGACAGTTTTGCTCCAGATATTGTTGCAATAAATGAAACATGGTTAAGACCAGGACAGCACAAATGTGCACCGACTGTTCCAGGTATAGAATGCATAGCCTACCACGTCCGCTGGCCATGCGTGCAGGTCGAGGTGGTGGATTAGCATTTTATGTTAAATACGGTATAAATATTCGTCTAGTCAACCAAACAAACGAAAACATTGAGCAAATGTGGTTTCATACGCGTATAAATGGACTCCGCATTGTTATTGGTACTGCATACAGACCTCAGTGGATAAATGTCGACTTGTTTATTGACGAGCTCACGGAAGCTATCACCTCTTTTTCCAATTATGATTATATTGTATATTATTAATGGGTGACTTCAACGTCAACATGCTAGATATTACTAATAAAAATACTATAAAAGTGAACCAAATTTTACATACTATGAATCTCAAACAAGTCGTAACTGAGGCTACTCATTTCACAGCTGAAACTGAAACCTTGATCGATTTGGTATGTACTAATGCAATAATCAGAGATATTTCAGTTTCAAATATCACTTCTTCTATTGGTCATGCACTGGTTACTGGTTAGCGTGACTCTCTTTATTAAAGAACTAAAAGTCCGCCCAAAATATGTCAACTGCAGAGCAATTAACAGAATAAATTTTGATAATTTTAAAAAAGATATAAATCTCATTGACTGGGAATCTGTTACTTTGCTAAAAAATGTTGATTTGATGGTTGAAAGATTTAATAATTTTCTCTCATTCCTCTTTGATCTACACGCCCCAATCCAAAAAATCAAAATTACAAATCGTAAGATTCCCTGGATAACAGACACATGCCGACTGATGATAGATTTACGTAACAAAGCTGACAAAAGATATCGGAAAACTGGTTTAGAGGTCCACAGAAAATATTACAAAAACTTGAAAAAAATAGTGGTGAACAGTATCTATAACGAAATGCGTGCCTACTTTAATGAACACATAAACTCGCAAGTTAACAATGGCAACATTTTTTGGAGGAATCTCAAAGATAAAATATTAACTGATCCCACTAAAAGCAATCACCTGCCAAACTGTTTTGATAACCCAAACGATATTAATAATTATTTCTTAAATATTCCTTCTACAAGCAATATATCTATTTCAGATATGACGCACTACGAATTCCATCGATTCTGTAACAACACCTTTAAGTTTCAATGCATTTCTGAATTTGATGTTGCTTCTTATATTAAATCTATAAAATCTAATTCACTAGGAAAGGACGGAACAAGCCGAGACATGATTCTTTTGACGCTTCCTCGTACATTAGATGTCATTACACATATTATAAATTTTTCATTGTCTACTTTTACTGTTCCTAGTCAATGGAAGGTGGCAATTGTGACACCACTACCTAAAACAGAAAACCCTAAACATCTCAAAGATCTACGTCCCATTAGTATTTTACCATTTTTGTCAAAATTACTGGAAAAGGCAGTGCATATTCAACTTACTAAATACATTGAAAAAAATAATATTTTACCTTTGTACCAATCAGGATTCCGTAAAGGCCGAGGTACAATTACTGCTTTGCTTGACGTTACTGACAATATCCTTGCTAACCAAGACCTTGGCGAAGGCACTATTTTAACGTTATTAGATTTTTCCAGGGCTTTTGACAGTCTTGATATATCGTTACTTTTATCTAAATTGGCTGATTATGGGCTGGACCATAATACTTTGAGTTGGTTTAATAGTTATTTGTCGGGACGATCGCAAGCGGTACAATTGACTAGAAGCGATGGCTCTATCGCATTCTCTAATCCAATAATAGTTGAACGAGGAGTTCCTCAAGGCTCATTCTTGGTCCCCTACTTTTTATTTTATACGCTGCAGATCTTGCAAAAGTTATTCATAATTGTGAATTCCATTGCTATGCTGATGACGTCCAACTTTACATATCGGCAAAACCATCAGCTATCGGTAATGCTGTTCTTAAAATGAATGAAGACCTCGATCGTATTGCTAAATGGTCACGCAGAAACTCTCTACTTCTAAATCCTTTAAAATCGATATCTATGGTTCTTGGAAACAAACTTCATCGTAACACAATTTTAGCTAAAAATATTAAAATTGTAATCGAGGGAAAAGAAATAGGCTTTACAGATGAAGCCAGGAATCTAGGCATCACCTTTGATGGTTATTTACGTTTTGAAAAACACGTTAATAATGTGGCCAGAAATTGTTTTTATCGTTTAAGAGTCTTGTATAAAATCCGTCATCTCCTTTGCATTAAAACTCGTATTCACTTATCCGAATCCTTAATTCTCTCAAAATTAAATTACGGCGATGTTGTTTATGGACTTCGTCTTCTTTCTAGGACACGCCGAATAATTCAACGTGTGCAAAATGCTTGCTATCGATTCTATTTCGACGTTCCAGCTCGTAGTCATATCTCTCCACATCTTTATAAATCGTCCATGCTTTACATGGAATCGCGCAGGCAATTACACTTAGCTTCTCTTTTATTCGGGATCTTAAAATATAAGACACCAGAATATCTATATTCTAAAATAAAGTTTTCTCCTCACCAAGACAGATTAAACGCAAGAAGTGCGCGCGCGTACCTATCTCTCCTACTATAAGCATAAAACTGTATCATTTGCGGGCAGTTTTCGACATCAGGCCACCAAGTGTTGGAATAATATACCTCCGCCTCCGCCTGTGAGGCAATGTAACTCTGTTTTCAGCTTTAAAAAATATTTTAAACAATTTTTATTAGAAAATCAAAACAAAAACATTTGATAGTGGCTTATAATTCAAATCTATAGTTAGTAGTAGCACTGTTGACTATGTCATTAGCAACATATTTATTCACATGAATCTATTGCAATTACAAGTACAATTATAAAGATCTATGGTTACCAATAGGAGCAACATATCTCCATCGCGATCGCGCCGCGGGCGGTAGCTGAAAATCAGTGTTCCACCTCCAGCAGGTGAATAATCCACTGAGCTACAGCCTTTTGTACCATTGTAGCACACACACACGGCACACTCTCATGTCTATACTATTCTGTGTGTTGATGTAGTTCATGCTGTTGATAACAAAATTTCTTGTTTGTATATAATATATGTGTGTTACATTTTATGGCTACAATAAATAATTTTTCTATCTATCTATCTATATGCAGTGGAAAATGTAATGGTGGCACAAAACTTGACGAGCGGCATGCATTTTCACCTGTAACTAACTCCGTTGTCCGCGTATTCTAGTAAGCGGCCAGATGATTAGCCTGATGATGATGAGTTTTGCCTTCAACTTTTTAAATGTGTACTTCTTCTTCTCTTTCGTGTACTTCATGACTGAAGGTCGTGCTTGTCGTGAAATGCTCTTAACGACTCATCAACCAGCCGCGTCCACACCGCTCTATTCTCGGCACGTCTCATAGCATTTGGAATATTGGTGCCTAAGATGGTCTGTATCTGGTCAGACCATCGGGTAGGGACTCGACCCCGTCATCTTTTGCCGTCGAACTTTCCTACTACAACCAGATTATCCAGGTTATCTGGTTGTCTCCGGGCAATATGGCCAAAGTTAGGACTTGTTTGTAACAAATGGTGGACAGTTTGGTGGTGATTTTGAGCTGCCCGGGAATGGATTTATTGGTTCTCTTTGCTGTCCATGGTATACGCAGCATTCTGCTCCAACACCACATCTCAAAAGCTTCGATTTTCTTTCGGTCCTCTGCACGGATTGACCATGATTCGCAACCGTACAAGAATATCGAGAAGACCAAAACTCGCACGAGTCTGGTCTTGGTAGTATTTAACCATTTCTTATTTTGCCAGATTCTAGTTAATTTACTCATTGCTGCTTTAGCCATCTGTATACGTCTCCGAATTTCTCCGTCAGAGCCTCCTTTATTGCTAATGAGTGGTCCCAGGTAGACAAACTCGGTTATCCAGATTTGCGAGTTCTCCTGTTCGTTCGAGAAGTCCGGGACGATCCACCACCATGATTTTAGTTTTTTCATTGTTTATAGAAAGCCCGACCATTTCACTTACTCTTTCGACTCTGTCGAACAATTCAGGCAGCTCCCGTTCGGAGGAGGCAAACAATGTAGTGTCATCGGCATATCGGAGGTTGCTAATTTTGTTGCCGTCTACAGAAATTCCTCCATCCCGCTTCTCTAGCGCTGTTCTCATGATATATTCGCCATAGGTATTGAAAGGAGAGGGGACAGGATGCACCCCTGTCGCACTCCTTTTTGTGGTTTGAAAAATGTTGTTATAACATCATTCATCCGAACCACTGATTCTCCATCCTCATATAAGGCTGCGATCAAAGCTACTAAATGCTCGGGTACACCCATTTCTCTAAGAATTTTCCATAGACAATTCCATCTCACACAGTCAAAAGCCTCGGAGTAGTCAACGAAACACATGATCATTGGCACATTGAATTCTCGGCTTTTATCTATAAGTTGCCTAATGTTAACTATTTGCTCTCGAGTTCCGCGGCCTGTGACGGAGCCCTCCTGCTCGTTTGGTACTTGCCGCTGAATGTGAGACTGTAGGCGACCGGTGATTATATGAAACATGATTTTGCCACCATGGGATAAGATAGCTAATGTTCGGTAATTTGCAAATGTCTTTGTTGATCCTTTCTTGTGCAGTGGTACTAGCAGAGACTCCGTCCAGTCCTTAGGCCACCTTCCTGTTCTTCAGATCTGATTGCACAAGTCTTTCAAGATTTTCAAACTCGTGTCTCCAAGATTCTTCAATTCCTCAGCGGATATACTGTCTCTCCCGGGTGATTTATTGGTTTTTATTTTCCTTAGAGCGTTTCTAAATTCAGATTCCAGTATATCGGGTTCCAGGTTTTCGTCGATCGATAGCGGCTCATAATACCTCGTTTCCTCTTTATACAGGTTTCCGCAGTATAATCGCCATCTCTCCATCATCTGGTCAATCTGCGTCAATAATGAACCTTATTTATCTACGATCGCCCAGGTTTTGGGTCTAAACTCTTTTGTGATGCTTTTTACACGTAGAAATCCTTAGTGTCCAGATTATGTGCATTATCCTCAATATCTTCACAAATCGAGTTGAGATATTTGTTATAGTCTCTACGACATAGGCATTGTACCCTCGCTGACAGCATCTTATACTGAGCTCGGTCGAAGTCCCCTCCTGTTAATAGTTCTTTTCTTTCTTTTATCGCCTGCCAAGTTTCCTCTGTTATCTATGCTAGATCTATATCGCTTTGTAATTGCTATATAATCGATTTGCTTCCTAGCACGATCACCTGGCATAACCCATGTATATAGCCGTCACGGATGGTTTTGGAAATAGGTATTCATAATGGAAACAGAATTTTCTGAGCAGAACTGCAGCCACATCTCACCTCTCTCATTTCTTTCTCCAAAACCATAATTCTCTACAACCTCTCTGAGGTGCTCATCTTGTCTTGTACATCCAACTTTTGCATTGAGATCTTCCATCAAAGATCAGCCCTCTCAAAGATCTTAGAAAAATTATTGAACTCCAGATTACTCAGTTATTTAACTAAATTTGACATTTTATCGTCGTACCAATTTGGTTTTCGACGCGGTTTATCTACAGAAGATGCTATTACATCTTTGACAAGCACATTAATAGAACATCTTGATAAAGGAGAAAAATGTTTAACAGTATTTATGGACATAAAGAAGGCTTTTGATACCGTTTCCTTCGACATCCTTATTCAAAAACTTGAGAAAATTGGAATTAGAGGCAAAGAACTTAGTATCTTTAAAGATTACATTTATGGTCGCGGCCAGCGAGATAAACTGGATTCAGGTAACAGTGACGACATCGGAATATTCTGTGGGGTACCACAAGGTAGTGTCCTTGGTCCCACCCTATTTTTAATATATATAAATGACCTGTGCAATATGGTTATTCCTCATGCTAAAATTTATTCATATGCCGACGACACCTCTGTTGTCTTCACAGGATCAAACTGGGACGAGGTTAAATTAAGAGCTGAGGAAGGTTTGGTCCTGATTGATGCTTGGTTAAAAAATAATGTTTTAACCTTAAATAAGATCAAAACAAATTACATATGTTTTAGTATATATAACAACTCCCAACCTGTTAATTATAGTATAAAAATTCATAAATGTTCTGATGTCGCAAATGACTCCTGTAACTGTTCCATTATACATAAAGTTAGCCAAACAAAATACTTGGGTATTCTACTCGATCAAAGATTGTCATGGTATCCCCAAATAGAACAGATTGCAGCGAGAATTCGAAAATTTATCTGGATGTTTAAAAATTTGAGACACATTGCTCCGATAAATACCACAAATACTTGTTTAACTAATAATTTTTTAAAGTACATATACATTTCTTTGGTACAGTCCATCACTGTATATTGTTAACCAATATGGGGAGGTGCCAATAAAACGCACTTTATCACAGTGGAAAGAGCTCAAAGAGCCCTTCTCAAGGTTATGTATTTTAAAAATCGGAAGTACTCCACGGAAGGCCTCTGTGAGCCTGCTGATGTATTATCAGTTCGTAAACTATATATATTATCTTCCATTTTAAAACTCAAGAAAACTGAAGCATATAACGTCTACACTAACGAGAGGAGAAGGAATCAAAAAGTAATACCTACTCCATTGACAAAAACTACTTTTGCAAACGTCCAGCGCGACGTGAGATCAGTACATTTGTATAATAAAATAAATAAACAATTAAATATATGTAGCAAAAACTATCCTGACTGCAAGATGATAATAACTAATTGGTTAAAAACACAATCTTATGACGAAATTGAATTGCTTATGCAATATGTAATGTAAATGTGAAAATAAAAAATAAAAAAAATAAAAATTGGGATATTTGCAACACAAAGTTTACAACAGCAAACTACTATAAAATCATGTATGATAAGGAAGAGCGGTGTCTCCTGGCGCAGGCGTTGTTATACCTAAAAGGAGATACCAATAACTCCTATCACTATGTAATGTATGTTATCAAATAAATGATTTTTGATTTTTTGATTTTGATCAAAAGTGTACTCTCTCTTCTAGGCAGAGTCCTCAATGTGTCCTCCAATTTCTGATAGAATTCTTGGATTTCTGCTTCTGTTGAATTGGATGTTGGTGCATACATCACTACAATATTCAGACGGCATGGTTTTGTGTTAATTTTCATAGTGATTATTCGATCACACACTGGGTGGTATCCTAGGACAGATTTGTTGATGTAGGACGGTACCGAGATACCGACCCCATTCTTGCTTTCTTCCTTAGATTCTGAAAAATATAAGATATGGCCAGATGGTATTGTATAAAAGCGCGACTCTCTCTTGTGCGTTTCAGTAAGTCTTAGGACTTCCAGCTGGTATTGCGATTATTCTTTACTTATATATTAATATCAACTTTGCCTGGATCAAGTATACCCCTAACATGTCCCTATCTTAATTTTTTTGCGAAGTTGTGGATTTTTGGCTTCAGATGGTGTGCGTTGTGAAGGTGTGTTTTCCTCACCAGTAGCATTCTATGCACACGGAGCCGGATGAGTCACTCCTGTGGACCCAGTCGCATTTCTCACACCATGTGACCTGGACTCGACATGGCGCCGGGTGGCAGCCGGATCGCTAGCCATTGCTCTCTTACTATTTCGCATCATTCATGACAAGTTTCATGTGAAAATGGTGCAGTGGTTTCCCCTTGTCTTCTACACCGCAGTGATGTTATACGTTTAGCATGGGTGGCCTGCTGACAGCGCCCTGTATCCGGACTAAGTGATTTATTTGGTCCGGACGCCCTGTCTCCCAGCTGCTTGTCGACCTACTTCTGCAAGAGTAATGGTTACCTCAGTTTCGATTATAGGTTCCTCGACGTTTGAACGCTATGAACCCCAACCCAACGCACACCCAACGAACACACCCTATAAACGTGTACACCGCCGTTAAATATAATATAATGCAACTATATACTCAAAGTAATTCTGTGCAGTAGTAATAAATGTAAAGGAACGGTAAGAAAATAAAGCGCGATCTATACGAGATCAGCTGATGGGTGCCGATACGTCCGCGCCTCGGGCGTCGGGGCCGGCGGGAGCCCCCGGGACTCCCCCGGGGTTGACGGTCGACACTCGATGGCTGCGATCATCGCGTGACGTGTGCCGAGAGGGTAATATGATCGCGGCCGGATGAGGGGTTGGCGGGACGCGGGGGCGCGGGAGACCAGGCCGATATTTTTTACAGACGATCAAACGATTGATCCAACTAAAGAAGATTATTATTAACCAATATTATTGCATTAACGACATATAGGTTAGTTCGATCTATGATGCGCAAACATACAAGCGGTCCACGCGGAAACGAGTGCTTGATCACCTCCATGTGCTGCTGAAAAAGGTGCTTCGCTGCAAGTACTTCGTGCTGCGAGAGTACCAAAGCCATTCGACACAGTTTACCGGCGAGCGCACTTGTTCGGTAGTTCCTCGCATTACACCGTTTGCAAGTTCACAAATTGACGCATCACGCGTTTAACGTTGACAAAATCCCACCCCATGTACATGTACCCCTACAAACGACAGCACCTGGTGCCCAGCGGGACCGGGGGCCATGCTGACTGTTGAAGACCGCGGGTTGCGGCCAGCGCGGGACCGATCGATGTGGGGATATTTGAGTGAGGCCTATGTCCAACAGTGGACGTCTGTCGGCTCATGTTGATGATGACATTGACGCAGCACGCGTTTGTTTAAATTTATTTTGCAATCAACACTGTTTTGTTATCAATGAACAGTCGCCAATGTGCCGATGCGGCTAAGAAATATTGACATTTGTTTGGAAACGCTCCGCCGGTTGGAGCGCGTCGCGGGGGCGTGGGGGCGCAGGAGCTGGGGGACGCGGGGGCGCAGGAGCTAGGGGGCGCGGGGGCGCGTCGGATAGATAAAAAGGTAGGCCTGGGGCGGAGCGCTTGAAGCACTCGCGGGCCCTCGACGGCCATCGAGTAATGAGTGGCGGGCGCTGCAGCCGGCCGCTGCTGGGGAGCAGGAGAGCGCTGATCTGATTACGGGCGCCTTTGTGCGGGCGACTTGGCAGCCTCGCGCCCGCGCCCGCGCCCGCGCCCGCGATTCGAGCTGTGTATTTTTAATATTCTTTCTACCGCCGAGTTCGCGTCTGCTCAAAGGCAAGGAGAGTTATGAAATTGTTGAAGCGTTAATTGTAGACGTCCGGCGGCGAATATTAAACGGTCCCCCGCGCACCGCGCACCGCCGCTCCGCGCACCGCGCACCGCCGCACCGCCGCTCCGCGCACCGCGCTCCCCGAACCGCCGCACCGCCGCTCCGCCCGGTGAGCGCCGCCGCCGCCTCAAAGGAAGAAATTATATTTAATTTACAAAGTTGCAGTGGCCGCCGCGTCCCAGCGCTGGGGCTGTAACGCCGCAGACAGCATCTCGCATATCTATAGCAAGTTGTTTTTTTTTTATTTCGTCCTCATCATTATCCGCTTGCGACTATCCGCCGCGGAACGGAAACGTCTCCCAAGGAATGTATCGGCGGCGTGTGTACGCCGACATAAGCAAATGAAAGCATTCAGTAAAGCCGAAGCGCACTGTTGCACTGTTGCACTGTTGCACTGTTGCACTGTTGCACTGGTGTGCACCGCCCTCGCCGCGCCGGCGCACTGCTCTTGTTGAGCTCCACGCCGCCGTCCTAAGTGAGTTAAATAAAACATTTAAATACTGGTTTTTGAAACTCCATGGACCCACTCCTGCCACGAGTTAATATTTGAATAAATCTTTTGTCCTAAAAATAATCAATGATATATATATACACACTCGTATACACAGAAGTATACATATACATACGTGGACAAATATATATTTCTAATAACTTAACAACCCGCCGGAAGGCGTAGCTAGAACTTCAACCCCGTCTAATTCGATACCTGGCAGCCCGTTCCGCTAACGACATTTTTCGCGCCATTACCCCGACTGTCGGACGAAAAAAAACAAAGCAATCCTTCTCCTCTTTCTCCTCTTAATGAGCTCGACGATTACCGATCATCGGAAAAAATCGCTCGATAGATGGTGCGGAGCCAAACCTCTTTCTGCTGAGGTCAGCGCTTTGCTCGGCCGGGAACCGTCCGGACGAGTTGTTCTAGTTACTCTTCACCAGCTTCTCACGCGGAGCTTGCACACAAGTTCATTTGTACAAAACCGTCATTAAAGCGCAGTCAAAATTATTGAAGCTTTCTCCGGTGAGGATGTAGCCCCTCCACTTGGTTACTTCTGATAAACTTAACAGTTAAGATATATAACAGATAAGAGAATGGAACGGGACGGCCGCCGCATCTCCCTCTGAACATTCCTCCGGCTCTTCCTTTACAGGAGTTACGTTAGAAACAATTTCAGTAATTAGAGAACGGAAGGTTAACATTTAACCCTTAAAATGGTTAATGCCTCTGACGAAAGTTGAGGAGTTATTAAAATCGGGGACCAGCGCTCGCGGAGGCTGCAGGCTATAAAACAGGTCTGCGCCCGCGCGCCCGCGCGCCCGCCGCCCGGCCGGCACGCCGCGCGCGGCGGCCCGCTGGCGGCCCGCTGGCGGCTCGCTGGCGGCTCGCAAGTGCCTCGCCCATTATTTCATTACTGGGCCCAATAAAACGAATTAAAACCTAATTAGACGCCGCGATTTTTGAACATTAAAAGAGGGGCGGAATTAATTAGCGGAGGGCAGCGGCGATGATTCCAGTTCGGCGAGTAATTGCCGCTCCGCCGTCTCAGATATAAATCAGGTGCGGGCCAAGGCAGCGGCGGTGGCGAGTGCTCAGCGTGCCCATCGTGCCCAGCGTGCCCAGCGTGCCCAGCGTGCCCAGCGTGCCCAGCGTGCGCGAACCCCATTGTTAACGACGAACGGCCAGTACTCGGACTTACTTGAGTTTCTTAATATTCCCATGTTGAAAATCTCGTATGATTCTTGGATTCAGATTTTGATACTGTTTTTTGAAACAGTAGTTTTGTTTTTTCATACGGATAGCAACGTTTTATATCCGCTATCGCTATCGCTATCGCTATCGCTAACGGACATCGCGTAGCGTATCGTTTTCAAATATAACTTGCAACTGAACACACAAATGCGCAACAACAACAACATGAGTCGCGTTAGACGCTGTACTCTAATGTTTTGAATCGGTCCGGGTCCGGGTCCGGGGTGTCCAGGAGAACGATCAGCGAGCGGTCGCGACGGGGCCATGGGGTGGGGTTGCGAGGGGGGGGGGGGGGCGCAGGACGGGGAGCAGAGATTCCATTGAAAGAACGGATGAATTATTGTTTGTCCGCAGTATCCTTCCGGCGGAGTTCGGTTCCCTGCAACCGCTCGGGGAGCTCGCCGCCGGTCTCGCCACGCAGCCCACCAGAAGCTAAACGACACTGTAGCCGGTTGTGTTAGCGGCAATCAGCAACAACAACATGTAATAATGGTGAACATACACCGGGTTGTGCGCAACGCCCGCATGTAAACAGTTAACACGTTTCCACGTCCATCGTCGCCACGTCCACCCTGGAACCACCGCGCCACACCCGACGGTAACAAGAGGCACGCGCCCATACGGCCTTACAACAGCCGCGTTGTCGGAGGTCGCCACGTGCGCACGGTGCGACGTCCGTGCAGCGGCTTTGCGTCAAGCGGCAGCCACAGCTACAAGATAATATTGTCCGGTACTTGCCGAGCGGCGCAAAGTAGTCCCGGCGCGACTCCATTCGGCTCCAGCGTAGTAAGGTCACAACCTCCTCTCATTATTGCGAACGTCGGGACGCAATCAGATCGTTGCCATATCGGCCGGCTCCACCGTCACCTTAATTCTCATTAAGGGCGGTCATTTGGCGCTGAACAAATTAACTGGAGACGGGCCCCCGGCCGCCATTTATATAATTGCTGCTCGAAGTTTGACATCTCGGATGAAATGTCGCGCGATTTTTACTAATTAAAGGAAGGGGTTGATCGAGCAAACCACCCCCCGGGCGCCGCACCTCCGCACCGCATCCCCGCACATAATCGCGCTGGTATTTTGGGAGTACCCTCCGGCGAGTTTTTCCTATCAAATAGTTATTCTAACTTCCTTGATTGTGAGACAATCGTACTAATTGCAATGATAAAAGCTTCACCTGGCTTTGCGGAGGTCGCGGGTCGCGGGTCGCGGGTCGCGGGGTAGGGTAGGGTAGTGCGGTTCACTTCACGGAACAACGAGGGAGATGCCTCAACTTTTTTAAAAAAATGTGTTATTTGGAGATTTGTATGCGCGTCGAGTCAGGCAGGCAGGATAATGCAACTTTGTTATTACTGCATTGATGAGGGCTGCAGCAGCGAATGTGGGAATTTAGGGTGAAAATGAAAAAATTAAGTAAAACATGCAAACACACCTGTTTATTTAACGGGTAAGCCGGTGTTCAGCGGCGGGCGTTAGAGATGTTGTTCATTGCGGGCTCCTGCCGCGCGCTGACGCGGCGTCGCGTCGTTTGAACAAAGATTTCATTTAAAAAATAATAAATCTGCACCTGTTAATGCTGGATCATTTGCGAAGTTTGCCGAGCGAGCTGGTGCACGCTGCAGGGCAGCGCTGCGTGCGCCAGCGAGTGGGCGCGGTGTGCTGCGCGCCGCCCGCGCCGCCCGCGCCCCCGCGCCGTCCAGTCTGGCTCACTGTTTATGCTATCATAAAGAAAACACATGTCCATATCTTTACGTGTGTGCGCTACAGTTAAAATGCCAAAACGACCAATATCCTACAAGTATGACTTTTGCGGTGAGCTTAACAGGTACTGTAGATGTATAATGAACTTTTTTTGGAGTCGCTCGGTGCTGTATATGTCAGTTAAGTATTAAGGCGATCATACTTACGGTATCTTTAGATGGTTTACAGCACCTGATAGCAAATACCGGGCTTGGGAACACTTTCGCGGTTACATTAGCTACATCAGTTCTAAATAACGTTTTGCTCCCAGAGTATACTGCCAGAACACGGACCACATTAATCCTTTCAACATTGCCACTATCAAATTCATAATTATATGTTGTGTTAGCTGTTAAACATGTCCTCCTTGTCCGGCAGCGCCCGCCGCGAGCGCCACCCCACGTTCCCACCCCGGGCGGCGCCACTGTCATTAAATAGGAATTTAAGGAAAAGGATTTAATAAAGATAGACTAATTCCAAAACACATCCTCTTTGTCTCGTGCGCATGTAACATCTTGTGAACAACTTGCGTCGATTATCCTATCAAGTGAACGTCCTGTTCGCGGATTCACTCCGTTGTAAAAAGCAAATTATTTATTTGTGCGCATGGCCCGCGCATGGGCCGCGCATGGGCCGCGCATGGGCCGCGCATGGGTCGCGCATGGCACGCGCATGGGCCGCGCGGTGCTGCTGCTATTATTCGGTTTCACTTTCTTATTGTTGCCGCGCGCCAACTAATCGCCAACCACCCCGTAACACGTAAACCCGTAAAACATTTTTCAAATTTCGCCCACTTTATGGACTCGGTTAACTCCTAATTCAATTAAAATCGGGGCTAATCCTCGATCCAGCTCCTCAACGGGCTGCGCATTGTGTGGAGATTGGAAAAGTTCCTTCGATTCCTTCGCTGGCCGAAATCTTTCTCCAAATGTTTACCCAGGGTGCGCCGCACCCCCAGCACCGCCACCCCCACCCCGTGCTCGCGCTGTTTTTAATAAATTAATTTGATTGTTTCGCGCGCGGCCGCCGCCTTGCGTTTATCGGCGGAAGGCGGAAGGCGGAAGGCGGAACCGCTCCAGTAATTACTCTTTTATTATTATATCATTTTTGGCGGAAGGGTTCCGTCCCCGCGGAGGAGGAGGCGGCGGTCGCCAGATGCTCCGGCTCCTAATTAAAAGTGGCTCGCCGTGGCCGCGCCGCTGCACTAACGACTTCCGGCCGCGCTTCCGTGCCCTTCCGACTTCCCCGAAGTATCCGCATTACCTCTTCTGATCCAACAATAATTGTTTGCTGCCGTTCGTAACGACCAGCGCCAGGCGCGGGCACGAGGCCGCGCAACCGGCGCGACTGCTTCCTCCGCCCCCGCCCCCAGTTAGTTAGTGCAAACGTACCAACACGCGGCCGTCCCTCGTTCTCTCCCGAGTTCTAATTAACAACAAGTGAACATGTCCTGTCCTGTCAACAGCCGCGGTAGAGTGCTGCAAACGTTTGGACGCATCATTGTGTACCAGTATCGTGTCTCGCCGTCGTCGGAGTGTCTCGGTGGACGTGTCTCCGGTTCACTTCGACATAATTATCAGCCGAAAGACATCCACTGCTGGACATGGCTTCCCTCAAACATCTCCACACCGATCGATCCTGCGCTGCCCGCAGCCGGCTGCTTCCAGTAACTTCAGCAGACTGTCGGACCGCCTGCCAACCCTACGTCTACCGATACGCGATCGCTATTCGAGGACCTTGGTATCCCATCAACTGTCAGTCCTTCGAGCGATGTGTCCTGCCTATTTCCACTTGAGGCCACTTAGTAAATATCAATTTGCGTTCTCCCCCGACGTACACAAACACTTCTCCCCGCGTCACCCCCGAGCCTCTCGGCCGCCATTAAGGTAATTAGCTCCTGTTAATGCCGTCAGATAATCTAATTAAACAGTTGTTTACAACGCCTCGCCTGGCGGCGCTCCGCCCCGTCCGCTCGCTCTGCACCTTCTCAGCCGCCACAGCCCCGAGGACCTCCGCGCTCTGTAAGCCAAGTACAACGGTCTCGTTCTCCTCTATCGTCATTTCATGATTGTTTCTACATCCTTTAATTCAATAAGATAACACGAGCACGTTTTGAACTTACCGGCTTTTGATTAGACTTCGGCCCCTGGACACCGGCTGGCGGGTTTCCACGCAGGTTTCTGGCGGCGGGTACTCCCATTAATCCAATGGATCTATGACAAGTGTAAGCAAAACGCTGCGATAAAAACGAAATTAGCATTCAGTGATATCACTCACGATTTGGTGTTTGTTGGGGTGTCGCGGCGTGCTCATCCTGCAACGTTAACACGTCAGGCGCATCACTGTTAACGCGTTCCTTACACAAACTACGAAGATATCAGCTCACGTTGCAGGCGGTCGCGTCGGTGCAACTGCTATGTGCAATACTCTACTACTACTATATGCAATAATATGCAAACCTACTCGAGCTTTGCATTGTTGATGATGGAGAGTGTCGTCCGCGCATGTCCACTCTTATACTAATATAATATAGTTTGTTACACTGCTGTATGTGAATTTAACACCTGTCCGCTCTTATTGTGCCTCGTGTCTCCCCCCCTATAAGTTGCCCCGACACCATCCCCAGCCGTCTGCCGTGATGAACCGCTCAATGAATCGGTGCACGATGAATGTTTATTTCAATTGAATAGTACTATACGAAGATGTTCTAAAGAAACGCCGGGTCAAGAGTACTCGCAACCGAGGAGCGTGCATGAACACGCTCATGGAAGTGCAGCAAGCGAGAGAGGTGTGCCAGGATCTGGATGGCGAGTGCAGAGAGCTGATCTCTGCCTACCCCGCTGGGAACGAGGCGTGATATATGTGTGTGTATGTTAGTAGTGCTGCTGGTACACTGTCTCGATCAGTTTATTTACATATATAATATATAATTATAATTTCATAGGTATTGTGTACAATTAACAGGAGTCGCGTGCGCCGCGGCGCTGTGCGCTGAGTGAGTCACCGCGCGCGGTGTAGCGTGCAGCGGGGGTGGTTACCTACGCGCGTGTAGGCTACGGCGACCTGGCGAGGTGGGCGTGCAGGTGAGGCAGGTGAGTCAGGTAGCGCCGCCCAGGGGCGTGGCGCGCCGCCCACCTGCCGCCCACCTGACGGCCACCTGCGAGGTGAGCGGCGCCTACTCGCAGCGCGCCGCCGCGCCGCCGCGCCGCCGCGCCGCCGCGCCGCCGCCTGTTTATTTCGTATGATTTTCGGCACAAACGAAATGTACTTTCGACCATACTTACGACCATTTACAAACCCATCAGCTGTTCCTGCACATTACCTTTGCATCAAACATGTACAGGTGTCACGCTGCTCTTATTTCTGCAGTAATACACCACAGATATCACTATATTCTAGTTTGAAGCACGCTGTAGCTGGTAAAATTACTAGTAATGGCGATTTGGTGTACTGTTTATCTTCCTAAATAATGGGACACTGTCATGGGTTGGCGTGGCAGTCAGTGGCACTGGTTGCCACGTGAACGTGTCGCAAGTCTCCTTACTTCATCGAGTATTAAGTAAAATGTAATAGTATTTTGTTAGTTTAACTATATCCGTCGGCGCGGCGCCCTGCCTCTGGTGGCAGTCAGTGGCAGTGGCTGCCACGCGATACAAAAAGTGTATCGTTAATTTGTGTTACCGTATGATCTCACATTGATCTTATTTGCAATATAACACAGCGATTTTGTTGTAACAGAGGAGCTTAATGCAATCAGCTCTGTGTGAAGTAGACACGGTTTAATTGTCAAAAAGGTCTTATGATTAATTAGTTATTTATTGTTGCTGCTCACTTTAAACGGTGGTAGCATCGCGTCTTGAAACCGTAGCAAGGTGTTTCAGTTGGTTCGATGGGCACGGGCACGAGCACGGGCACGGGCACGGGCGACCGCCGCTGCAGCGCCGCGCCTCGTGCACGCCAGGTACGAGTGCACGGACATCCGCTAACTGAACACGCAGAGGAAAATAATGTAACTAAGTGTTTTATCGAAACACTTATGTAAATAGATAAGTGCGTACGTCGCCCTGAGCGAGCACCCGCGTACCGTGTCTCGTGCCACTAACAGGGTCCGGAGGGCCTGTCCCCCGCGGTACCTCGGCGCATAAATTTTTTGCCCACTTGAGGGCACGCCGCCGCTGACACGGAAGAGGAGGCGCCGTCTTACCCCGCCGTTGAAGGGTTGACCTCTTTCTGCTGACCTCGCCGCACGGGGCGCGTTCTCGGTTCGCAAACTTTAGTTTGTGAAACAACCAGTCGCTGCACTTTGAAAAACTTTGATTACTGAACATCGCGCGCCACTGCTCCAAGGCGAGCTTGTGCCCGTAAGACGGATTCGCCATTTCACAATTACGTAGTTGTTAATTAAATATCTGTCCCCGACTTCGTTTCCGGTCCGTCGGAGCAGAGGGGCTCAGTAGTTCATCCACGCTGAAGCGAAGGGCAACCTGTACGGCTGGTCCGTGGTATACCGCAGACTAGAGGTGCGTCAAATGATGAAGTGTTAACATTTCGTACACATATATGCCGGTGGGTTCGGTGGGGTTGGCTTATGGACAGCTAGCGGTCGCTCCTATCCGCCGGTACAGCGGAGAGGACGTCCAGGAGTCGCTGCTCACTCTACATAGAATAGTTGCAGAGACACCACAGGGAGAGAGCAGTGTTATCGGTTTCTCTATTCTTCGCTTTAAAAAAAGTTCTGGTGGAGGGGGTTACGACTAGGTCCACCGCAAGAGTGGGGGAAAGTTTGCCTCCTGACTCACGTGGCGGCTGGGGGTCGGTTTCGGAAAGATGCGTTGTTTAAATAATGAAAAGCGACTTGTAGTGGGAGGGTTCTCTATAGGTTTCAGAGGGTCATGCAACAAATGACAAAAGGCACTAGCTTCTAGAGCTCTGTCGACGGTACAACTGCAATTACTCGTACATGTACCTGGGCAAGTATGCGATAAGGATTTCTTTAACGAAAATAAGTAAACTTTAATAAAATATTAGAAAGGTTGATTAAATCTGGACGGAAAATCTAGAACAGGATCGCTAGAAAAGGAAAAGAAGGGAATCGGTTGGAGGAATCTTTTACCGCGATGTTACACTTAACCAGTCTGTACTAAAATACCATTGAGTAGAGAATATATTAGGGGGACCGGAAAGTAATGTCGTTTTCTTACGCTACATACAAACACATACATTTTTAACGAGTCTTTATTTTTAATCAATGATGTATTCCCCATCATTGTCAATAACCTTTTGCCATCTAGTGAGTAAATTTTCAATCCCTGATCGATAAAAATTAATTGGTTTTTCGGCAAAATATCTAGAGATGGCATTTTGGATATCATCCAAATTTGCAAATGTTTTGCCACTTAAAAAGTGTTGCAGCGCTCGGAATAAGTGGAAATCCGATGGTGCAACATCGGGCGAATATGGTGGATGAGGCAGCACCTCCCACCCCAATTCATTAATTTTTTCTAGAGTTCGCCTTGCGCAGTGCGGTCTTGCATTGTCATGTTGGAGAATGACGCCTTTTCGGTTGACAATCGCTGGCCACTTTTCAATTAAAGATTGATTGACTCGCTGCAATTGTTCGCTGTAGAGGTCTGCAGTAACAGTTTCTCCAGGTTTCAGTAATTCAAAATGAACAATGCCGCGAATACTCCACCAAACACACAAAAGCGCTTTTTTGGGGTGTAAACCTGGCTTAGCAGTACTCCGAGGGATTTCATTTGGAGAGAGCCACTGCCTTTTGCGTTTTGGGTTATCATACAGGACCCATTTCTCATCTCCTGTGATCAAGCGATCAAAAAACGCTTCTGTGTTGTGTCGTTGAAGCAATAAGTTGCATGTGATTGATCGGTTAGCCTTATTCTGTTCGGACAGATTATGCGGGACCCAAACACCTGCTCTGCTTACTTTTCCAATCTGCTTCAAATGTTCTTGGATGGTCGACCAAGGTTTGTTGAGACTGTTTGACAATTCCTCGATCGTCTGACACGGATTTGCTTCCACTTCCGCCCTTAACACGTCGTTGTCTAACGCTGATGGTCTTCCTGATCGATACGAGTCGGAAAGATCAAAATTACCCGATTTGAACTTGGAAAACCACCTTTGGCATTTACGAATGTCCAGTGCATTTGGATAAACATCGCAAATGTTTTTGGTAGCAACTGTTGCGTTATTTCCCTTGCGAAACTCAAAGAGCATGCAATGCCGGATGTGTACCTCTTCTGGTATTTGGCTGGCCATTTTACCCAAAATTACAAAAAAAAATTGTAATTCAATTGTCTATAAGTAAAGAAATCACTATAACCTCACAATGTCTTTGGTACGCCTCTGAACAAAACAATGAGCTGACAAATGACAATCAAGTATTGGCATGCGCAGAAACGACATTACTTTCCGGTCCCCCTATTAAATGATCAGCGTGCACTCCCCGCTATCACGCGGTCGGTGTGCGCGTGCGCACGTCGAGGCAGACGCTCAGCGCCGCTGCAATGTGTGTAATAGTGTGATAGTGTGATAACTCTCATCAATTAATAATAATATAGTACGCCAAAAGATTGTGATTGAACCGGTTTCCGAAACCAGGAGCGCGAGTGGGCAGCGCGGCGCCCACGCGTGCCTCGGGCCCACTTCTCCTTGATCTTGATCTATTCAGCATAATTTGCAAGCAGACCTCGTCTTCAGCGGGCTCGCGGTGAACTCTCCTCGCGACAATGTCCTGGGCGGCGTTTGGTGGTGCGGCGGGGACGGCGGGGACGGCGTGGGCCGCGGGGGCCGCGGGGATGGGTGGGTTCCGCCCCCACTTAACATTTTTTTGTGATTTGATTTTGTTTGATTGCTTCGAGGTGTTTTCCTCCAGTCGGGTTGGCAGGTGCTCAGCACGTGGCGGAGCACTCGCCGCGCGAACACTCGCGCCACGTAGCCGTGCTGACAAACCATCGCTACATATCATACACGCGTAACGTTTAACTGTTTGCGATATTCTGATTATATAATATTATGTATATTATTATATATTGTCACGCCTTTTTCCCAGTAGGGGTAGGCAGAGGTGACTAAACACTCACTTTTCGCCAGATGTGGTCAGATAACAAGTTACACTCTGGTGTTCCCTTACGGTACGTGATGCGCTGTTAGTAAAGGGACACCCTGGCGGCAGATTTATATTTTAAAAAACGAATATCTCAATAAGTTATAAACAGTGCGGGGTGGTGGGGAAGGTGGTGTCATTAGAATCACCGATCGTGCGGATTACTTAGTCACGATGTCGCAGTGGTGCAGCGGTGCAGTGGTGCAGTGGTGCAGTGGTGCAGTGGTGCAGTGGTGCAGTGGTGCAGTGGTGCAGTGGTGCAGTGGTGCAGTGGTGCAGTGGTCGGGTGAGCATCGCGCGGTCGCTATTGAAGCATTTTTCAAGAGTAACGATTCTTACGTACTCGCTCCGACAGCCGACAGTTCTGTTCACATTTCAATATTCGACGGATAGGCGATGGGCCGAGTGTGAATTTAATTCGTTCGTGGGTGGAGAGGTTCCGCGCAACTGCTTCGGCTATGAACACACCACGGCCAGGACCTAGTCGATCGTCAAGGACCCCCGAAAACATTGAACTGGTTGAACGCAGTTTACGTGAAAATGCACGACTTTCGATACGGAAAAGGGCAGCTTCACTGGGACTTGCAAGAGCATGCGTGCATGAAATTTTGAAAAAAGATATGAAGTTTCATCCTTTTAAAATTCAAATAATTCAAGAATTGAAAAAAATGACTTTGCGTCACGCAAATTTGTTTTGTGAAACCATGTTGGAGCGTGTTCGCACTGTGAATTCCATTTTTTGGAGCGACGAGGCTCATTTTCATTTAAACGGACACGTAAACAAGAACAACACACAAAATTGCCGTTACTGGGCTCTAAGAACTCGCAATCCTCGACTGAAGCACCAAAAACCATTACATTGGCCAAGGGTAACTGTTTGGTGCGCTTTATCCACGAATGGGATAATCGGACCATTTGTTTTTGAAAATGCACGGGCCCAAGCGACGAATGTCAATGGTGAGAATTATCGGCTCATGATTTCGAATTTCTTTTTGCCGAACCTGCGAGCTCATTCATCATTCTCATCATTCTCATCACACACGTGGTTTCAACAGGATGCGGTACAGGTGCGACCGCACACACGGCCAGAGCTTCGATGGATTTGTTGCGAGAAAATCTCCCTCAAAAACTGACTAGTCGCTTTGGGGACATCCGGTGGCCACCGAGGTCACCCGACCTAACTCCAATGGATTTTGTTTTGTGGGGCTACCTCAAAGAGAGAGTTTACGCCAACAATCCGCGAACTGTTGTGGATTTGAAAGAAAATATTCGGCGAGAAACCAACGCAATTGAACCAAGTTTACTGCAGCGTGTGGCACGGAATACGAGGCTCCGTTTCGAACAGTGTGTGTGTGTGTGCAACAGGATGGAAGACATTTGCATGACATTATCTTTAAAAAATGACATCCGCATTTGTACTCTATCTTTTAATACTTTTAGTAACATTATATTAGTTTGGCAAATATCTCCCTTCCGCTTTTTTGCTCTTTATTCAATGCTTTATAAAAAGTGTTACAGTGATCGGATTCAGTTCAAATATGCGCCGTTTTGTTCGATAATCTGTTTCCATCTAGACGGCAACTTCATAATACCTCCCTCGTAGAAGCCCCCCTCCTTATTTGCGAAGAACTCGGACAGCCACTTTTCACAAGCCTCTTTTGAGTTCAACTTTACACCACCAAGGGCGTTCACCATGGACAGGAACAGGTGGTAATCACTTGGCGCTATGTCCGGGCTATATGGTGGATGCGATAAAACCTCCCATCCGAGCTCCCGTAGCTTCTGACGAGTCATCAACGAAGTGTGTGGTCTGGCGTTGTCCTGGTGGAACACTACACCCTTCCTATTGGCCAATTCTGGACGCTTCTGGTCGATCGCCTGCTTCAAGCGGTCCAGTTGTTCGCAGTAGATGGTAGAATTAAGCGTCTGGCCAAATGGGAGCAGCTCATAGTGGATGATTCCCTTCCAATCCCACCAAACACACAGCAAAACCTTCCTGGCCGTCATTCCCGGCTTGGCCACTGTTTGAGACGATTCACCGGCCTTCGACCTCGACCGTTTTCGCTTGATATTGTCGTATGTGATCCATTTTTGGTCGCCGGTCACCATCCGCTTCAAGAATGGGTCGAGTTCGTTCCGTTTCAGCAGCATATCGCAGGCGTTGATTCGGTCCAGAAGGTTTTTTTGCGTCAAATCATGCGGCACCCAAACATCAAGCTTTTTTTTGTATCCAGCCTTCTGCAGATGGTTTAAAATGGTTTGGTGACTAACTCCCATCTCCTGGGCGATGTCACGAGATGCCACATGCCGGTCTAACTCGATGTAGTCCATGATTTGATCGGTATTTGTCGTCACAGGTCTTCCGCCGGCTGGCTTATCCATGGTGTCGTTTTCACCGGCTCTGAATCGTCGAAACCATTCCTCCGCGGTTCGAAGTGATAGAGTACCATCCCCCAAAACACCATTAATCTCACGGAACGTTTCTCTAGCGGATTTGCCTTTAACGAAGGAAAACTTTAAAATAGCGCGAATTTCGGCGTTAGTGAACTCGCATGTTTACACGTCTATAACTGTTGAACGCAATATCCAAACTAATTATGCATAGCGTCGTTTTGTAGGTTATGTCAAGACCTTTCAAATTATGTATAGTATTGCCAGATACGAGCTCTGTAGCGCTTTGTA
Organism: Troides aeacus; assembly: GCA_033220335.2. Lineage (NCBI taxonomy): Eukaryota > Metazoa > Arthropoda > Insecta > Lepidoptera > Papilionidae > Troides > Troides aeacus. The sequence continues at coordinate 12,908,614 of CM067277.1, read as the reverse complement.
CATAGCCGCGAAATTCAAAAGCCAAAAAGGCAGAAGGGAGATATTTGCCAAACTATTATGTCAAACATATTATTTTTTATTTAAATTTGAAAACACAAATCTGCCAGCAGACACCCTGTACTAGTTGTGATTGTGTTAAAGCGGGGATAGCTTTGTGTGACAACTTTTACTATCCAAAAGTAAACTTTGTACTTAAGTGAAGTTGCGGCTTTGTGTGGAAATCGAACGAGCGTCTCTCGTATTCTTTACTGTAGCTTACGTATACTTTGAGTCCCCGCGCACGGCTACGTTTGCCTGATAGTGAAAGTGGTGCTCGCCCATAACAACGCGACGCTAGCTATAGCACATCTAATAGACAACACACAGGTAGAGCGTACAGCGCGCCGCGCAGCGCACCGCATGCCAACATATCACGTTTATTAGACAACAAACAGGTAGAGCGTACAGCGCGCCGCGCAGCGCACCGCATGCCAACATATCACGTTTATTAGACAACAAACAGGTAGAGCGTACAGCGCGCCGCGCAGCGCACCGCATGCTAACATATCACGTTTATTAGACAACACACAGGTAGAGCGTACAGCGCGCCGCGCAGCGCACCGCATGCCAACATATCACGTTTATTAGACAACAAACAGGTAGAGCGTACAGCGCGCCGCGCAGCGCACCGCATGCTAACATATCACGTTTATTAGACAACACACAGGTAGAGCGTACAGCGCGCCGCGCAGCGCACCGCATGCCAACATATCACGTTTATTAGACAACACACAGGTAGAGCGTACAGCGCGCCGCGCAGCGCACCGCATGCCAACATATCACGTTTATTAGACAACAAACAGGTAGAGCGTACAGCGCGCCGCGCAGCGCACCGCATGCCAACATATCACGTTTATTAGACAACACACAGGTAGAGCGTACAGCGCGCCGCGCAGCGCACCGCATGCCAACATATCACGTTTATTAGACAACAAACAGGTAGAGCGTACAGCGCGCCGCGCAGCGCACCGCATGCCAACATATCACGTTTATTAGACAACACACAGGTAGAGCGTACAGCGCGCCGCGCAGCGCACCGCATGCCAACATATCACGTTTATTAGACAACAAACAGGTAGAGCGTACAGCGCGCCGCGCAGCGCACCGCATGCCAACATATCACGTTTATTAGACAACAAACAGGTAGAGCGTACAGCGCGCCGCGCAGCGCACCGCATGCTAACATATCACGTTTATTAGACAACACACAGGTAGAGCGTACAGCGCGCCGCGCAGCGCACCGCATGCCAACATATCACGTTTATTAGACAACAAACAGGTAGAGCGTACAGCGCGCCGCGCAGCGCACCGCATGCTAACATATCACGTTTATTAGACAACACACAGGTAGAGCGTACAGCGCGCCGCGCAGCGCACCGCATGCCAACATATCACGTTTATTAGACAACAAACAGGTAGAGCGTACAGCGCGCCGCGCAGCGCACCGCATGCCAACATATCACGTTTATTAGACAACACACAGGTAGAGCGTACAGCGCGCCGCGCAGCGCACCGCATGCCAACATATCACGTTTATTAGACAACAAACAGGTAGAGCGTACAGCGCGCCGCGCAGCGCACCGCATGCCAACATATCACGTTTATTAGACAACACACAGGTAGAGCGTACAGCGCGCCGCGCAGCGCACCGCATGCCAACATATCACGTTTATTAGACAACACACAGGTAGAGCGTACAGCGCGCCGCGCAGCGCACCGCATGCCAACATATCACGTTTATTAGACAACAAACAGGTAGAGCGTACAGCGCGCCGCGCAGCGCACCGCATGCCAACATATCACGTTTATTAGACAACAAACAGGTAGAGCGTACAGCGCGCCGCGCAGCGCACCGCATGCTAACATATCACGTTTATTAGACAACACACAGGTAGAGCGTACAGCGCGCCGCGCAGCGCACCGCATGCCAACATATCACGTTTATTAGACAACAAACAGGTAGAGCGTACAGCGCGCCGCGCAGCGCACCGCATGCTAACATATCACGTTTATTAGACAACACACAGGTAGAGCGTACAGCGCGCCGCGCAGCGCACCGCATGCCAACATATCACGTTTATTAGACAACAAACAGGTAGAGCGTACAGCGCGCCGCGCAGCGCACCGCATGCCAACATATCACGTTTATTAGACAACACACAGGTAGAGCGTACAGCGCGCCGCGCAGCGCACCGCATGCCAACATATCACGTTTATTAGACAACAAACAGGTAGAGCGTACAGCGCGCCGCGCAGCGCACCGCATGCCAACATATCACGTTTATTAGACAACACACAGGTAGAGCGTACAGCGCGCCGCGCAGCGCACCGCATGCCAACATATCACGTTTATTAGACAACACACAGGTAGAGCGTACAGCGCGCCGCGCAGCGCACCGCATGCCAACATATCACGTTTATTAGACAACAAACAGGTAGAGCGTACAGCGCGCCGCGCAGCGCACCGCATGCCAACATATCACGTTTATTAGACAACAAACAGGTAGAGCGTACAGCGCGCCGCGCAGCGCGCACCGCGCACCGACGGGCGGCACACTTCCGATGAAATTACTCGCGGCGGCGCGTCGCTGCGACAAGGCGCTCATTGTCGAGGGAAAAATGGCCGCCAGGCAGGAACCTGGATTGAAGTGCAAATGGAGTAATTTCGCCGATCCACGTCTAGGGGTGGGGGCGTCGCTGTGTGGGGGTGGGGGCTGCGTATCTGAAGACGAACAAACATAAATTTGATTAGGGCAGGTTCGCTGCGCGCAATCAACTATGCGAGAGATATTTGTTTGCACGTGGGAACGGCTGATTGAAGTACAAGTGCCGGGGCGCTGCGACGCGCTGCGGAGCCGCTGCGGATCCGCTGCGGAGCCGGCGACATGCTGAGGTGTTTAATATACATTGTTTCATCATTTTGTTTTGTTTATATTAGCACGGAGTCTGCAATTAGGGCCGCAACCCGCTCCGCGCAATGAGGGCGCACCTCGCCCGCGCTAATGTGAAGCCCGCCTCGGAAACACGAACGCGCGCGCGCGACCATGCGCAGTGTTTCACCTGGCAGACGGCACAACGCAGCGGCAGCCGCAGCCGCCGGCACCGGCGACCACCGGGGGCCCACACCGGCGACCACCGCGGGCCCACACCGGCGACCACCGCGGGCCCACACCGGCGACCACCGGGGTCCCGCCGTCAGCGGAGCGCAGACTGCGGGATGGTGCATAACAACCGCGTATCCTAAATTATGGAACTGTAGGACATTTTTAACTCCTCCCGTGTCCGCGTGTCGAAATTTAAGGGTTCTTTTAAATAATTGTACTATTATTATATGTAATAACAACATATAATGTATGTGTGTGTGTGTGTGTGCATGCATGTGTGTATATATACATATAAATATATATAAATATCTTATAATACGACGGAAACGGCGCGTAGTTGGGCCCCGCGCCGCGCGCTGCCGCGTGTATTTATTGTCGCTTTACAACCGACACTATTTGTTTGTTTGTTTGTTGGTTTGTAATTTTCACCCCCGCACCGCTCGTTTCCTGATACTCCGTAACTGTAGAGATGTAAGGACACGTTTACGGCAGCGCGAAATCAAATATTCGGCCCTAAAAGCGAACGGTTAGATTATTTATCTGCAGTCGGCTGACATTGAGCTGACGGTAAAAACAAATATAATGATGAAGCCGTGAGAGGTGTGCGCCTGGCTGCTGAACGGAATACCGCGCTGCTGTTGTGGCAGCAGGCGCCACGTGCGGGTGGCAGGTGGAATAGTCATTCTGTCCGTCAGTTAGCTCTGTCCTGCCCTGCTTAAGGTGGGCTATGGGCGCGACACAGCCCGCGGAACGGATGGACGTCGGAGACTTTAAGTGCTGGACTGCCGACTCCCACCGAGTAGCGCAGCGTCGCCAAACCCTTCACTAGACGGTTCTACGGCATAAAAAGAATCGCAGGGAGCCGCAGGATTTGATTTGTAGATGCCGGAACCCCTTCTAAAGCAGATTATCGAGAGGGTTTTAGTGGGTAAAAATTCCATGTAATCCTAATCTCCCCTTAGGAGCCCTATCTCGCTATCCGGTAAACGCTGGTAACCTGTAACTGTTGCCACCGGCCAGTTGCTGACGGAGCTCACTCATTACGTAAGTTAAGTTATTGTTCTATTAAAAATCACATTCTGTCCGAGGTATTTATGAATGGGAGTGGGGTTGGGGTTTCGGGTTTGAGGGGCGCCGCCCGCTCCGCAGCGCCTCTGTGCACATACCCTTACAACTATTTTGTCTATAAACAAAACCTTGCCGTAATATTTGGTAGACTTTGTAAAACTGAGCTCCGGGTGGCCGGGCAACTGAATGTTCTCTTTTCTATCCTGTTTTGTAAAGACAGTGGAAAGGTTAAAGTTTTATGTTTTGCTAATTCACTTTAAACAGAATGCCCGGGGAACATTGACTACTTGTTTGTATCTGCCATCAGCCAGGAGCCTCGCTGCTAACGAGCAGCCACCAATCAGCAGTTGGCCGTGACCGTTGCGCGTGTCTCACCACTTAAATCGGGAGGTGAACGCTCTGCTCGTCTCATAGTTTCTCAAAAAGATAATTTGGTACCGCATCGGACCTGGTGCAATGTGCGGTAGGCAGATCAGCGCGCTGCAGGTGCCTGCGTCCGTTGCATGCCTGCACTGCCCGCGCGGTGCGCCGACTGCACCAGTACTAACCAGTAGTAAGTAAAGTTCAAACTGCGTGTGTACACGATGAAGAGTTCTGTCACTAGTTGCTGCGTCTGGTGGATTCTGATCAGCTGTGGGTAAATCTAGCAGTAAGCGATACACCCCTAGAAATGCGCAGCTGTGAGAGTTCTGTGGGTGATATGTCGGTATGTACCTACACTCCAGTAATTTCACCTGCAATAAAAATTGTATATGCGGGGCTTCTGGTTTGCAATGTGGGATTACCTTGAGTTAGCTCTTTGGAATAAACTAATGGACCGACCGGTACCGGACCAAACTTAATGCGTGCGCGACTTGAAGAAGACATGAGGGCGCGGTGTATGCAAACACCCGGACGGACTGCCTTCGCGACATCCAGCTTACTCCCTCTCTCCGCGCCTCACCCTGTCCAGCTTCTCGTCCCCCCATACCTTAAACGCCACCGCACGCTAATTGTACTCGCAAGTTGTCCGGCCGCGGCGCACACTTCCTGTTTCCGATCCGAGCACCACATAAAAGATATAATACTCAGTAATCGTCACGTACAATGTAAATAAGCATCGTACGTCAGCGCCACGAGCTGGTGCCGCGGCCAGCACCAGCGCTGCCCGTGCTACTTCTATTTGCTGTTACGTTTTGCAACTGAAAAATTAATAAAATGATCTCAATGTCAGTGATTAACGTTATGGCCGATATAAAGCAGGTTTAAGTTTAAAATGATTTATCAAAATATCAAAATAATGTCGGTTCTTAAGTTAACGACCGGACACGTGCCGCTCGTGCGGTGTGCTGCCGTTCAGCCGGTGCGCGGCGGTGCGCGGCGGTGCGCGGCGGTGCGCGGCGGTGCGCGGCGGTGCGCGGCGGTGCGCGGCGGTACGCAACTGCGCAGTGTGGCGCGATCCGAGGTCCGGGACTTTCTTACAAGTTAAACTTGTGTGGAGGTCAGCAATTAGTCAAATTGGGGTCGTCGAGGGAGCGGAGACGGGCGACGGGTGGGGGGATGGTGTTAGAGGAGCAGGAGGAGGCCGGTGGCGGCGGAGCGCCGGCCGACCGGCGGGCTCCACCGTTGACTCCGCAGCAACACTTGTATCTCTCACCAACGCGTTCCATCTTGATACAATTGTTGTAATCGAGTAAATTGCAATAAATACCTGAAAATATCAAACCGTACACAAAATTAATAGTTCTCTCCTTTCGAGTTACACTCGCACCCCGGGAGCCGCCTTGCTCCGAGCGCGCAGCCGCACCCTCAGGCTCAGCCGCAGCCGCACCCTCAGCCGCAGCCGCGCTGGGCGGGCGCCGCGCGAGCCTCGTGCTCGCTTTACAAAGCAAACACAGAATTACATTAAAGGTGCCAGGGCCGGCGCGGCAGCGATCCATTACTTCCGCTCGGCGCCGAGTCACAGTTCCAATGGAGCGCGCCGCCGGACGTCCGGCATCCGTGCTTTTGTTTTTCGAAGCAGCGGCCACCTCCAGTCGTAATTAATATTACAACCTCAGCTCTGCTGCGGGCGGAACCGGACATCTACACATTGATGGTTGCTTTAAATTCAATTTAATTATTTGTTTCAACTATTTCGCCCGCTTCCTCAATACCTGCAGGGTGATGATGGCTGACCCTTTCGCGGACTCTTTCAATTTCAACCGAAACCGATGTTCATTACGCGCCTCCGTCTCAACCTACGGTGCGCCGGATGGACGCCGCTCGGAATGGTGATGCCTTTTAAACTAAGGCATCGTGTCGAGCGACGCCACCATACAGGCAGCACGCACTTAGAGCTGCCGCGGCGTGTGCTGTCGCGAGAATAGTGTTCATACACTTACTTGGTGAAGAGAGAAGACTGCTGTCTGACCGAAGATAGGAACCAAAATCAACACTGGAAAAATTCCTAAGTGTAGCTAGAAGAGAAACCTTCGTAAAATGGCAGACGGATTGGTGAAAACTTAGCAAACGAAGACGGACACACGGACGTTTGGGTACGTAGCTGTGAGGGTAAACTGCTGATGGAGGATCACCTCGATGTGATGATGACAAAAAAAAAGTCTGACATGAACAATAACTTGCTTTGTTTAGTTAATGCGCATGTGCTTGCCTGCAAGAGCTCGTTACCCGCATCCCACATGACATGTGATTGTGTGCTGCGGGTCTACAGCATACACTTGTATAAGCGCGAACACCTGTTGTTCTGTATAATCAAATATAAAATAATCAATCGGCACTACACCGATGCACACTTCCGGCGGAATATGTATAGGAAAAGTGTTGGCGAATTGGCTGCGTCTTATTTAGAAACAAGTGTGTGACTGAGAGCCTGCGATAGCTGGCCTGGGCAGTCTAGCACACGGCTGCCTTGTGACCAGCCTCGCGCTGTTCTGCAGGAGTGTGCGCCGGAAGTGCACGTTACAGGAGCACGGCGAGTCTCCAATCTTACGTGGTGAATATTCCCAATTTGAAGATGAATAAGTTTAGCTCCTCGTTATTAACATGACACCTAGGTCACGTCGAAAATACTAAAAATCTTTTATGAACCTGTACGTTAACCGCACTAACGGCACTGTTCACGGGTAAGGTCTAGCCGCCGGTTGCGGCCGGACGTCACGCGACCGCCGGTGGCGCGAGGTGGCGCATGGTGGCGCGAGGTGGCGCGAGGTGGGGTGCTGGGTCGGATAACCTCCTCGTGTGCCCGGGAGATGCAGTTGCCTTCGGACCTCGGTCCGGGGGTAAGGGCATCTCCTGGGACTGGTGTACCCTGGGCAACGGCAGCTGCTTTATGCTCTCGGGCATAGGGCAGCTGACGGCTAATAATCCGACAGCCGGATAACCCGGCGGGAGGGGTCTCTCCGCGTGTCCCTCTGACTATCAGAAGGCACAGTGGAGGGGCGACGGCGGGCTCGGTGTGCACTTACCCTGCCCCGGGCAGGCGGTGGGTCTTTCCTGCCGCCACTGTCGGTCGTAATCCCGTGTGATGTCGTGGTCATGTCTCGCGGTCACACGGGACCGAGGCCCTTGGCTTAACCGCCCGGGGCGCTAGGAGGACAACCTCTATAAAAAACTACCCCAACTCAAGCGGCGACGCAGCGTGAGGAGTGCATGGCTGGAGGGGAGTCCAGTTTCTACTGCGGACCCCGACAGGGGACCGGCCGACCCCCTGGACGCGACACCTAGGCTTACCGGAGGCAACACGGGCTCTGTCGAAGGTGGACCTCTATAACCCGTGACTCGTGGGAACTTAATGGAAATTGAGAAACAAATAAAAAAAACTTTACGGGTGGAACTCACAAGTTTGCCCATAGAGAATGTCGGGCCCGAGATGGGCGAAGGTGTTGTGCCTGCGACGGGCGGAGTTGATGCGGTGCCCGTGAAGGGCGGAGCAAAAAGACGGAGAGCCTCCCGATCGGGAGAGGGGGCGAAGTTGGTGGCCGCGGTCGCGAAGACCACTGACGACCCGCGGCGCGACTCCAGGATGGCGTTGAGGTCGACGTCCCGCAGGGGGAGGAGCGCGGGATCGTCGCGAGGCGTAGACTCCTCTGGGGGAGCTTCGCCTGCCCCGGAGAGTGGGGTGAGCGGCGCGACGAGCAGGGACCGGTCGAGGTCCCGGTCGCCTGTGGAGGTAGCCACCTTCCGGGCGATCGTGGACACCGATCGGTTCCGCAAGCCGGGGCCGCCTGCTTCGGAGGGCGACGGCGGGACCGGAAAGCGGAGGAGGACCGCCAGGGAAATGACCACCGTGGAGCTGGTCAGCAAAGTGGAGGGAGCCGCCGACGACATCTCGCTCGTCTGTAAGACGAGCAAATCGCTGTCCGGCGGCTTCCAGAAGAAGCTGAACCAGGCCGTCCTCTCCATCAAGGAGGCGGTGGTAGCCCTGGCGGCGCGACTCGAGCCGGAGGAGAACCTCCGTCTCCGCTGCGACAATCGTCGCCTGGAGACGGAGGTGGACTATATAAGGCGTGAGCTCCTCGCCTTCAAAAAGTCCAACGAGGAGCTCAGCCAGCAGGTGGCGGCACTGCGCACTGGGGCGGGGCCCGTGCCAGTAGAGGCTCCGGCTCGTCCTCCTCCTCCTGAGCCGGCGGATTTTGCGGCCCTCATCAACGCGGCCGTGGAGCGGGCATCCGAACAGATGCTCGGTGCCACGGCGCGGATGATCGAGGGTCGCTTCGCCGGGCTGGAAGACCGCCTACTTCCAGCCCCCATTATCCGTCCGCCTCTGGCGGCGGATGGAAGGAAGGCGCGGGGTGGCAATCCCGTTTCGCAGGCCCCGCGCCTGCAGACGCGGCCACCTCGGCTAGGACCCGGCCGGCGGCGCCCTCGGCGCCCCGACAGGCGCCGGCGCCGGCACCACTACCTCGCCGGGCGCCGATGAGGGCCTCGATCGAGGGAGAGATAGAGGTGGAATACGTGCCAATGCCCGGGCCCTCCACGGAGGAGGGCTCGTGGGCGAAGGTAGTCGGCCGGAAAGCGCGGGCCAAGGCCGCGAAGAAGGCGGCCCCCGCCAAGAAGGCGGCTCCCGCCGAGAAGGCGGCACCCGCCAAGAAGGGGCCCAAGCTTGCGCCGCCCAAGACGGCCGCGGTGATAGTTAAGCTGCGGCCCGAGGCGGTGGCCGAGGGGACGTCTTACCGGGAGGTCATGAGCTCCCTGGTGAAGACGTCCGCCCTCGAGGACTTGGGCCTCGTGGGCCAAGTGCGGGTGCGGCCAACCATGGCGGGGGCCCGCCTGTTCGAGCTGGGTGCCAGCCACGGCCAAGACGTTGCGGACCAGCTAGCGGAGAAGATGAAGACTTCGCTAGCTGGGGTGGCCGACGTCGTCCGGCCGGTCAAAACCGCGGATCTGCGGGTGACCGAGCTGGTCGACTCGGCCACCAAAGAGACGGTCGAGGCTGCGGTCGTCGCAGCAACGGGCTGTCCAGCCGGGCAGGTGAAGGCCCTGTCCATAAGGGACGGGCCTGGGGGGATGGGCACCACCATCGTTTCGTGCCCGGTCGCGGCCGCGAAGCTGCTGGCGGAGAAGGGCCGCGTCCTGGTCGGGTGGACCTCGGCCAGGATCGTGGCCCTGGAGCAGCGCCCCTTGCGCTGCTTCAACTGTATGGCGATCGGGCACACCTCCGCTACGTGCCCATCCCCCAAATGCCGGAAGGATCAGTGCTTCCGATGCGGGAAGGTGGGTCACAGGGCCGGCGAGTGCCAGTCGGAGTTCCGATGCTCCGTCTGCGCCGACTCTGGTCGGAAGTCCAACCACTTGATGGGGGGGAGAACTTGTCTCCCCCCCAGGGTCAAGGGAAAGGCTGCGGCCGGGACACCTTCCCGCGTCGCGGAGAAGAATAGTGCGCCTGCAGGAGGTGAGAACATGGTCATCAATTAATTGATGGCCCACATCTCACTCCTGCAGGCGAATCTCAACCACTCCGCCAGCGCTCAGGACTTGTTCCTGCAGTCGTTGGCGGAGTGGGGATGCCACATTGGCGTGGCATCGGAGCCGTACAGGATTCCCGCCCAATCATCCTGGGTTGGGGACCTGGACGGCACGGTGGCGGTGCTGGCGAGAGCGGGCGCCTGCCCCCTCTTCAAGTCACTAGAGAGGGGGCACGGCTACACGGCGGCAGGTTGGGGGAGGTACGCTGTTATCGGGGTGTACTTCTCCCCCAACCGATCCCTGGCAGAGTTCGAGGTGTTTCTCGACTCTGTCAGGGCCGCCGCGGGCAGGTTGTCACCGAGGGAGATCTTGGTCCTCGGCGACTTCAACGCCAAGTCTCGCTCTTGGGGCGGCACCGCCACCGACGCGAGAGGGAGAGCAGTTGAGGCATGGGCACTGCTCTCCGGTCTGAGCCTCCTCAACGAGGGTAACGCGCTCACGTGCGTGCGAGGGTCGGGGGGTCCATCGTGGACCTCTCCTTTGCCTCACCGGCGCTCGCGCGCCGTGTGGCAAATTGGCGGGTGGAAGAGGAGGTGGAGACCTTATCGGATCATCGATATATCAGGTTCGAGGTTTCCCCTCCTCAGGGGCGCGGCACAACATCATCGCGCCCCGAGTTCCACTTCCCTCGTTGGGTCCTCGGCAAGTTCGACAAGGAGCTCGCCGAGGAGGCGGCGCTGTTCCAGAGATGGAACATGCCCCGAGGCTCAGACGACGTCGGCGTCGACGAGCTGGAAGGTCGCATCCACAGCGCTCTTCAGGAGGTGTGCGATGCGGCCATGCCTAGGATGCGGCGACGTCCTGCGGACCGCCGCCAGCTGTACTGGTGGTCGGAGGAGCTCTCCGGCCTCCGGGCGGCGGCCCAGGCTCGTCGCCGGGCACTGCAGCGTTGTCGGCGTCGGCGCACGCTGGTGACGGGGGAGGAGGAGCGGCTGCAGCGTCAGTATGCGGAAGCCCGCAAGACCCTGCGGCTCGCCATAGTCCGGGCGAAGACCCTTGCCTGGGAGGAACTACTGGCAGAGGTCGACAGGGATCCATGGGGGCGCCCGTTCAAGACGGCACGGAAGAAGCTCTGTGCCGCAGGCGCCCCCTTAACGGAGGCCCTGGACCCGGACTTCCTCCAAGGGGTGGTGGACCGGTTGTTCCCGGAGGCTGACGCGTCATTCCAGCCCCCGGTTATGACCACCACCGCCCCCGCGGCGGCCACAGAGGAGGGCCCTCCTCTGACGGAAGAGGAGCTGGACGTGGCCCTGGATCGTCTCCGGGGTCGACGTACGGCTCCGGGGACCGACGGGGTCCCATCGAGGGCCCTCTGGGTGGCCGCCAGTCACCTGCGCGAGGAGCTCCGGGGACTGTACGACGCCTGCATTCGGCGCGTGCAGTTCCCGGAGCGCTGGAAGACGGGCAGGCTTTGCCTGCTGCGGAAGGGGGACCGTCACCCCGACTCCCCTTCCGCGTACAGACCGATCGTCCTTCTGGACGAGGCGGGGAAGGTCTTCGAGAAGATCTTGGCCGGCCGTCTCGTTCGGCACCTCGCCGAGGTGGGACCGGGCCTCCATGAGGTCCAGTACGGATTTCGGGCAGGGCGATCCACGTTGGACGCCCTGCTCGACCTGAAGGGCCTCTGTCTGGAGGCCTTCGGTGACGGCGAGGTGGTCCTGGGGGTGTCCTTAGATATCAAGAACGCCTTCAACAGCCTGCCATTCGCGACGATCAGGGGGGCGCTGGAGTTTTTCCGGCTCCCCCCCTACATCGGGTCGGGCTGTTGGCGGCGTACCTCAAGGACAGGACGATCGTCTGGGTTGATGGCAGCGGCGAATTACATCGGCGGCGCGTGGAGAGCGGGGTTCCACAGGGGTCGGTCTTGGGCCCCTTGCTGTGGAACCTCGCGTACGACTGGCTGCTGCGGCAGCCGGTCCTCCTCGGGACGAGGGTACTATGCTACGCGGATGACACCCTCGTCTCGGCCCGGGGGAGGAGTTACGACGAGGCTGCTCGTCTGGCCGCCACTAGCACGTCGCTGGTGGTGGACCGGATCGAGCAGCTGGGTCTGAGGGTCTCCGTCACGAAGACGGAGGCCCTCCTCTTCCACGGACCCCGCAGGGGTCCACCCCGGGGCGCGATCATCCCCGTCCGGGGCGAGAGGGTCCCAGTGCGGGGAGCCCTCAAGTATTTAGGGCTCACTCTGGACGGGCGATGGAGCTTCGGGGAGCACTTCGAACGGCTTCTCCCGAAGCTCACCGCCACCGCCGCTGCGCTGGGCAGATTGCTGCCCAATGTCGGGGGGCCGGGTCATTTGTGTCGGCGCCTATACTCTGGCATCCTGCGGAGTATGGCACTGTACGGTGCGCCCGTATGGGTGGATAGGTGCGAGACTGCCAGGAACGGGCCCATGTTGAAGAGGGCCCAACGTATCCTGGCGGTCCGAGCCTGTCGGGCGTACCGTACGGTGTCCTGGACGGCGGGTACGCTTCTCGCGGGCGATGCGCCTTGGCATCTACAGGCGCAGTCGCTCGCGGAGTGTACCTCTTCCTGCGGGATGCCGGAGAGCGTCGGCCGGACCCGGCCACGGTCCGCCGGATCAGGCGCGTTGCCCATGACGCCCTGATCCGGCGGTGGGAGACGGAGTTAGGTAACCCTGCCGCCGGCCGGGACACAGTGGAGGCCATCAGGCCCCACCTGTCCCGGTGGATGAGCCGGCGGTACGGGGCCTTGACGTTCCACCTGGTGCAGGTGCTGACAGGCCATGGATGTTTCGGCAAGTACCTGCACCAGGTGGCTCGTAGAGAGATGACGCAGGAATGCGTCGAGTGTGGTGCGCCGATTGACACGGCGCACCACACTCTGGCGGAGTGCCCGGCATGGGAGCCGCAACGCCACGCCCTCGTCGCGCAAGTCGGCAGTGACCTCTCGCTGCCGACTGTAATCGATCGTATGTTGAGCAGCGAGAGGTCTTGGAGGGCGGTGGCCTCCTTCTGCGGCGCAGTGATGCGTCAGAAGGAGGCCGCCGAGCGCACGAGGGAGGCCGACGCCGCTGCCGCACCTTGCAGGCGGCGGCGGGCCGGCGGGAGAGCGCGGCGGCAGAACCACGCCGTCCGCTTCCTCCCGCCGTGAGCGATGGGCTCCTAGCCGAGCACGGTGTGAGGGGGCGTTCGGGCCGTTGGGCGTGGCCCTTTGGGCCTTTTGTCGTGTTTCCCCTGGGGGTGCGTCCCCCGGGGGAGTCTTGGTTTTTGTCCCCCCCTCCCACTTCGACGAGGGGGGGGAGTCTGGAGGGAGGAGGCCGCCGCCCAATTCCTTCACGGGAGGGCGGCGGCCGGGCATGCGCTCCGTCGTGGGCGCGCGCGGTCGTCTGTGGGGTCGGGGGGCCCCAACGTGCCGGTCCCGCGAGGGGTCGGTACGGGACGGCAGGTGGGTGCCTTTGCTCCCCGCGCGCACCCACCAAGAGGAGTTTTATACGCGGAGGCGCCCGGAGAGTTGCTTGACTGAAACGCGGGCGTCTCAAGTATGCGTATTGCGGGACAAGCGGTGGTGGTTTTAGTGGGTATGGGGGTCACGCACAACATCTCAATGGCCCCGAGCCCCACATAACCCGGCGTCCCCCCCCTTGAAAAGGACGCTGGGTATGCGGTAACAGCATTTCCACCACCGATATCAAAAAAAAAAAAAAAAAAAAAGGTGGCGCGAGGTGGCGCGGGCTATCAGATGCGCACCGACAGATTGTTTGCGAACCCATTAGTTTACGAGCGCCGCGGGTCCACCATTCAATATACCATAACACGCGGAGCTCATACATTTTCATGGGGCACATTCGAGCTGACCCCGTCGGGCCCCGCTCGGCCCCGCTCGGCCCCGCTAAACCCTTGGCTTGTTTTTTGTCGTCTTTACGAGAGAGCCTGATTCTTTTATCGCATTGTTTTATTGCTCGTACCTATTAACATATGCGCTGTGCCGAGCTGCTGTAATAAGCTGGAAAAAATGAATAGGTACTTCTGCTATGGACGTATACGGTCCGCAGAAGAAGCGGTATTAAATTCTTGTTTTATTTTTTTATTTCGTCCGTTCCATGAACCCATGGGAATTCACCACCGTGTAACTTCCACCCCAATTACCAGAAAAGGCCCTGCGCTAAGAATCCGTCAGCGTACACTTCAAAGAATGCCACGGGGCGTGTTGTATGCTTATAAAAACATTCGCGCCGAGAGCTGAGCTGCGCTGCGCTGAGCTGCGCTGAGCTGCGCTGAGCTGCGCTGAGCTGCGCTGCGCTGAGCTGCGCTGCGCTGAGCTCCGCTGCGCTGAGCTGCGCTGCGCTGAGCTGCGCTGAGCTGCGCTGAGCTGCGCTGCGCTGCGCTGAGCTGCGCTGAGCTGCGCTGCGCTGAGCTCCGCTGCGCTGAGCTGCGCTGCGCTGCGCTGCGCTGCGCTGCGCTGCGCTGCGCTGAGCTGCGCTGAGCTGCGCTGCGCTGAACAAAGATGTTCCAAATAAATAGCAGCACGGGAGCAGGCTCCGCAGTCCCGTCAACAAGTTACGTTACTGATGACATGATTTAAGAGATAAATTGCAGGCGAAGAGGGGGACACGGACGCGAGCGGCGGGCTACTCGCGCTACACACGTTGCCGGCCCGGCTGCTGACGGTCCCGCCGGCGCTTGCGGTGGATGGTACCTCGGCCAGTCGGGAGCCAGATATTGGCAATTATATTTGCATAGAGATCAGCCCGCTCCCCCGTCCCCCGCCCCCCACTGGTCCCGCTCGCCGTTCGCCGCTTACCGCTCGCCGCTCGCCGCTCGCCGCGTCCGTCCGCGGCTCCGGCGTGCCGTCCATCCGACGTCTCCAGAACATCCATGTTAATGGGAATATTATGCGCGGGCCCGCTCGTGCGCCGGGATCTTTTTATTGTATCGCTTTATTTCGTCGCAGTGAGACTTCACCTTGAGATAAGGCGATCTCCTCGGACGCCGTACTTTATTAAACCTCTCCCGTTGCGTCCACTGCCCTCCGCCCTCTCACTGATTGCCGTTTTATAGTAGCGGAGGGTCGCGCAATCGCCTTCAATTTAACCCAGGCTATCGGTGTTCAGTTTAGCTGCAAAGCCTCGCTTGTCTTGTGCAACAATGAATGTTGCGATTACGCAAACTCAAGTGCGTGCAGTAATTAGAGAGGAACAGTCGCGTGCAGCGCGTGCAGCGCGTGCAGTGCGTGCAGCGCGTGCAGCGCGTGCTCTGCGATCGCTGCGAGGTGACGCAGTGACATGCTGCACCAGTCCCGCCGCCTTCCGCGTGAGGCAGTGTTGTGCCGCGTGCCGCAGCCATCGACGGCGACTGGCAATGCTGTTGCACGTTGTCAGTTGTGAGTTGCCCTTCAGCAAGGGTGAACGAACCGTTCGCGCCGGTTGTGACAGGCCCTACCGCGAACGTCGTTTAATTTTTGTATGATTAGGTAGGTAGGTAGGTAGGTACCAACGTTCATTGTGTACAACAAACGGGCGGCGGGCGGCGGGCGGCGGGCGGCGGGCGGCTACAATGAAGCCCGATGAGATGCAGGACTCGATGAAGGTACTTCGACAGTTGGAATGCACGCAAGTACGCTAAAGTTAATGTCTCAATACATGTGCGTTGGAAAGGTCACGACGACGAACAGCTCCCTTCTTCTACGCGAAAAAAGAATCGTTTAAGCTGGATCCCGTTCATCAGATGTTTATGCAAGGAGGCTGTGACGCGCCCGCGCGCCGCGCCGACATTTACCATCAAGTACGCCACTTACAACATATTTTATTTAAAAGTTTTCTTTTAGTTCCCCTAAGTTAATTTACTTAATTTAATGAAGCTCCCAAACGTGTGTTTCCGCTTAACATTTCTCTCTTGCTGCGACTCCACCTAAAGATGACGACGGAGCCGATAATTTTGTATGCAGCGAGTGCACAGGCGTCGACGGCTAAGAAGCTGCTGGTCCTAAAGCAGCTCGATGCAGTTCAGCGTGGCTTCACGCAGAAAATTGCGCGAACTCACCGAACCGCATCGTTGCATTCGGCCCTAGTACTTGCCGGGCTGCTTCCTCTGGACCTTTGGGGCCAAGAAGCGGGCACTTTATTTGAGGTAAAGCGCGGCCACACCCGGGAAGTACTGGGACACCGAGAGCTGGAGGTTCCAGTCAGCCACTTGAGACTTCCACACCCGTCTGTGCAGCTTGGTGAGGAAATCTCCTGCTTGGGGGAAAGTGCGGGAGAAGTCCAACTTGCCACCTCGGCAGCCGCATCAACGATGAGATGGATGCGGCGTTCTGCGTCATGCGGGACGCCGCAGAGGTGATCAGGCGATTAAAAATCTCAAGTTGGACAACTTCTGCACCGTATACCAGGCAGAACTGTTGGCTTTGGCGAGAGCGACAGGGTACGCGGCCGTCCTTAGCGACTCAAGGTTCGCCCTGGAGACTGTCGCAAAACCGGACACCCTCCATCCCCTGGCGATCGCAGTGAAAGAGAACATTATGAAAGCGCGTCAGAAAGGGACGGATGTGAGGTTATATTGGGTGAAGGCGCATGCGGGGATGGAAGGAAACGAAAGGGCGCACTACCTGGCCAAGGAAGCGGCCCTGAAGTGTAAAGAAGAGCTGAGTACGAGGATTGCCCCGTTTCCTTCGTCAAGCGTCAGCTAAGGCTGAGGAGGCTTGACAAATGGAACAGGAGGTATGTGCAAGGTACGACGGCTTCAACAACGAGGATATTTTTCCCAGACGTCAGGTCGGCAAATCGCGTGCTTCGCCGGCTCGAGCTCGACACGGTCTTGGTCCAGATGTTCACCGGGCACGGAGGATTCTCCGAGTAACTTCACAGGTTCAAGCTCAAGGAGAGTCCCGCGTGCCTCTGTGACCCGACGGTGGACCAGACCGTGGTCCACATCCTGCTTTCCTGTCCCCTACACGGGAGAGGAAGAGCAGAAATGGAAATTATAACAGAAAGAGGCGTGATTATAATAATAATGTAATTAATATTACATTTGTTAGATTCCAGTTTAAAGACATCAATGGTAGGTGTTGTGTAGTCTGCACGGTAAATGAAAGATGTTACAAGATGTGGAGTGTGTACGTGCGCGGGCGCGCGCGGGTGTGGGGCGCGGGGGCGCGGGGCGCGGGGGCGCGGGCGCGCGCGGGCGCGCGGGGGCGCGCGTCATTCCCTTGGCGATATCGTCTGGAGCAATTTGTATGTAAATCAATTGTTGTTAATGGTATTTACGTCGCTGCTGAGCGCGCGCCGCCGCCCGCCTACGCCCGCCGCAGCGCGCCGCAGCGCGCCAAGCTCGCCCCTGCCGCGCTCGCGTTAAGGCGCAGCGCTCGCCGCGCGCGCTGCGGCACTTAAGTGGGGCTTCACAAAAATTGTGAGTCGGCGGCGCGTCTCGTACGGAGCATTGTTAATAAGGGATTGTTCTTATGTCCGTATCGTGGGGGTGGTTGTAAACTTTATTATATTATAAATACGAGATTTATGAACGCGCTTTATAGGTGATCAGACGTGGTGGGGCAGGAGTGGGGAGGAGTGGAAAGTTAAGTACCTCTTGTATTAACTCGCCTCTCTGTTTGTTTTCTCAAACGCTTCCATTTTCACTTGGATGTATTGAAGGATACCAGAGCGGCGCGATGCAGTAGTAGAAATGTTCCGAAGAAATGTTTAAGTTACCAAAATTTAGGTTTTGTAGCATGGGTACATGAGTCGCGTAGTTAAAAGGGTGACCAGCCTCTCTGGTGGCAGGCCGGATGAGAAAACCCCGCCGTGCCTAGTTGTGAAGCGACGGGTAGACGGGTAGACGGGTAGACGAACGTTACGACTTGGGGAACCTTGTAAGCAATATGGTGTAGTTATGGTGTATGTCGGCATATGAACTCATCGAGGTTCAGCCAGGCCATCCGTGGGCACTGCCAGGGGGCGCCCGATCCGATTAGCCCCATAAGTTATTTATGTTGGCTGACATAGCGATTGTCACCGCGAGCTGTAAATAATGGACGCGCCAATTGAAGACCGTTTCCTCAATATTACATTGAGCGCTGTTAATAACATTACATTTGTTTCCGTTGTTTTAAACAGGTCGTGAGGCCGCCCCTGCGTTAGGTTTAACTAAATGGAACGCAATCGTGCTTATGATAGACGTAATGTCTATAAATAAAACAATAGTATCGGCGGGTTGGAGTAATGAGCTACGGTCGTTCGGCGGGGGCGGGGGCGGGGGCGGGGGAGACTCACTATGCAAAGATAATTGATTATTATACTCTAAGGATGGGCTTATGTCGAAGTAGATATTGCAACAACAACTGAGGCAATAAATCGAGTAGGTTGTGTTTATTTAAGCACAACGACAACATGCCGGATCCGCGGGCGTGTAGCTCCGGATGTCAAGACGTCTCCGCGATATCGCGCCGGCCCCGGCGCGGACACGCCGCCGATACAGCCTCAATTAGCCGCGCGTGCCGCTCCACCCACCTACGAAGCGCGTAGACAGGGCGGCCGCTACGTGCGCAGCGTGCCCTACGCGTGCTACGTGCCCCACACGCGCCCTGTGTTCTACATACACTACGCGAGCTACGTGTGCTACGCGAACGCTACGGAATGACGCAAATTAAAGTATAAATAATAGTAGAAAGCGCAGCGGAAGCGCGCGCCCGAGCGCAGCAGCCCGCTGAATGTTTTCGATCGGTTCGCTGAAACGTAATCGCAGCAGCGTTTGGATTTTGTAGTTTTGATTGTGGAGTCAAGTAAAATGTTTCTGCCGCATAACGAATCGAAAGTAATTATGTAAGAGGCTGACGTAGCCTTTGTACAACGTCAACATGCACACCGTGCGACTACGAAGACGATGCGGTTAAGTAGCAATGTATTATTTAATGGGCGCGTCTGTCGGTTGGTGGCGCTGTGCGATGTGCCCAGTGCGTGTTGTTTATTGCAATAAATCAGCCGGGGACATGTTGGTTACTCGCGGGCACTCCCGGCGCCCTCTCGGAGTGTACTCCGTCCTCCTCGAAGCGGTCTCTTAATTTATGTTCGCGGCACTTGTTTATAAGTTATTGCAATCGGATCTGAATAGATGTTTCACCAAGATATTGGTAAATATCTGCGTATATCGTATACAACACGTACGTTATCGTATCATTATATTTAATCAAATTATTTCCACATGTTCAATGCTTCTGTTTGAATGTAGCGCTGCGGTGCGGTAGAGTGTGGGAGAAAAGTTTAAGACCGGAGTGAAGTAATGCCGAGTCCTGGGATGATCTGCTAAAATAAGTGTTAAGTCAGGTCAATACTTGTATTCCTACAAACTGTTTTCCGTCTTATCATGACTAGGCGGCTCAGAAGCTGTGGTTTGGTCACCTTTTTACATACTAGACCAGCTCGTAGGCCTCGCATATTATTTTTCATTATATGTATGCTCAACGGGCTAATGGGATAATGCAAAAACAGTACCTGCCCTTACTTACATCGAGCTTTCATCCGAGGTAAAGTCATAGTTTTGAACCGGAGCTTACACATCGGCCTCCCCGACCTTAATATTTACAAAAATTTACTGTTTTATTAATTTTAAAAGTAGGAGAAGAAATGGGCAGATCCCACAAAGGTATGCAACTTGCACTGCGCTTGATGAGAAGTGTCGCCGTTAAATATCACTCGTGTCTGGGTGGACGAGCTGAGACACCACGAGTACTGACTGGAGTGTATGATATGAGACATGCAGTTTATTTAAATTTGTATAAACTAGATTGTCATTTTATGTTATTATTAAGCAGCATTAATCCTGAAATGGGATTTAGTTAGCACTCGCAACTTGGAGCGAGGCGGCGCGGTCCGCATATATCTACTTAAGTATGCAACGTCGTATTGAAACGAGCGTCGTTCGGATACATTTCTGTTTTAGTTGCAGGCTGAGGTCACCGCTCCGCAGCTGCAGCGGCCCGCGGCGAGCCCGCGGCGCGAGATGCACAGAATACTGTCGCACTGTACACATCGCTGGGCGCTGTGAGACAGCTGGAGCAGCGTCGTGTTCTAATGTGGTCGTGTAATTGTATTCAGGGAACACATTCTGCTAAAAGTATCGCTGCACAAAGCGCAGTGTGGCCACACAGCGAGGTCTTTAAAAATTAAAGCAGCCATCTCCGAAAGCGGTTCACTGGGCTCCTTTTGTTGCCAGGCAACTATTAGACGCGCGAACGTCGTCCGCGGCGAGACGTGCGCCGCTTGCACATTTAGCAAGCGGCGTCCCGGCGCGCTAATGCAAACATCATAAATACTCAAAACTTTATTTCAGACTAATATGAAAAATACTTTTGTAATTGCATGGTTTGCTTTATATCATATATATATATAATCTTTATCCCTTACAGGCGTTG
This sequence comes from Troides aeacus, assembly GCA_033220335.2. Taxonomy (NCBI): domain Eukaryota; kingdom Metazoa; phylum Arthropoda; class Insecta; order Lepidoptera; family Papilionidae; genus Troides; species Troides aeacus. Next base: position 12,888,092 of record CM067277.1, on the reverse strand, counting down.
CAAATATACGTTTAGTTTGTTTTGTCCTGTCACGACTTTCAGGGAGGTGTACGTACGGGGTGGTGGTGTGCGAGGTCTCGCATCCGCTGAAACGATTTGAAAGCCCAAATCGTATCGCAGGGAACGTTCTTGAGCTGAAATTGCTTAGCGCACATGAAATCGGCATGAGAGCACCGCGCGCGTCGTTGGGACCGTTTGCAACGCAAAAGAAAGCGATCGCGGCAGTAAAAGTCCGGGCCCGTTAACTCCGGGATTCAATCGGCGCCGCCCACCCCTGCTCCTCCTCCTCGCCGCGCATAAACAAACTGTTTGCGATTTTTACAGTTTACAGGGCCCTCGTAAACGCGGACAACACGCCGCACCCAGTCAGCGGTTTTCCGCTGGAGCTGGGGCTGGGGCTGTCGATATATCTCATAACAAAACTTATATTCCACTTTTTTCAATGTATATGAATTCCAGTGGTTAATTAGATCAAATGGTAAACTTTAAGTTTAAGTATAGTAAAGTCTATTTTCCAATGACCTAAGCATATGTAGAAAGATTAAATCCATTAGTAGGAATGGCTAATAATCTAATCGATGATTTGCCGCACGTGTGAGACTCGACAGATGACTCGAGGAATCAATTCTTACATATGAATCCTATGAAAGCTATTTCAACGAGTGAGCACGTTCCTTAACCTGAGTAAAAAATACCTTAATGCATGTTTTACACTAACCGTGCGTGTATCGTGCCACGCTGGCCGCACTGCTGCGGCCGGGTAAAGCTCCTTATAGATATTTGCATTCGTGTGCGCCGCCGCGCTACGTCGCTACGTCGCTACGACGCTACGTCGTTACGACACTGCGTTGCTACGTCGCTACGAGCGCCTTTATGTCCTCCAGGTAATAACCTCTTTGACGGACCGCGCCCGCAACGTCTCTCGCACCCTCCGGCCGAAGGGTTTTGAACTTTATTGGCGTACGGTAGGCGAGCGGGCGGACGCAGGCGCGGGCTGGCTCTCGGACAAGGGGCTTAGAGATAAAAGTAAACGGATTATTGGTCGTGTATCGTCTGAAGGATCTGCAGGACCATTCGGCGCTCGACGCAGGAGATGAGCAATTTCAGATCGCTGCACGGATACCAATGCTACTCGAGGAACGGTCCAGCTTTAGACGACAAATACTTAGATAATATAAGTGAGTACGGAGGCCTAATGGGCAGTGTCTTACATACGTAACATATGAACATATGTGAGCAATGTATTTTTAATAAGAATATAAACACATACATAATGTTTTTATCGACGATATTTATATTTACGGGGTAAGTACAAAATTAAATCGAATCAAATTAGTTTATTTGCGAAAATGTGGTTACAAATTACAAGATACAGCTACAGCAGAACAGAGAGCGCGCCGGCGCACGCGCACGCGCACGCGCACGCGCACGCGCACGCGCACGCGCACGCGCACGCGCATTGCGCTTGTTGTAACGCAGGCAAACGTTTACGTACACACTGAGTGTATCATATACTCGCACAGTACCGACCCGATGATAAAACTAAAGGCACTCGACAAAGCATCAATATATAATTAGTGTTAAGCAATTAACAAGGATCAGCGTCATTTAAGAAATCATCTATCGCATAGTACATTTTATTTAGGAACCAATTTGCTAGGGTAGTTTTCAATTAATACGTAGGCAGTGTCAACAATGTGCTCGGACTGAATCAGTCGGCTGCGCAGCGCGGCTGTGTCGTGCTGACCGCTCGTGTGCGCCGCGTTGCGTCGCGGTGCCGGGGCGGCGACGTGTGATGACGTCACGCGGCCGTCGCCGGCACTAATGAAATAACACACGAGTCATTAGAGACGAGGCGCTGACCGGGCGCCGATGGAAGAGTCCCGAGTTTAAATTCATTGAATGATTCGTTGGGCCGGGACCGATTATGCAGGCTATGATGCAGACATTTCGCGTTCACTTAAGTTAGACTGCGTTTAGTTATTAAGATCTTTAAAAGCCTTTTAAGTTGATCTTATTGTACTTTTGTTATATTTAAGCCCTACTAGTTCATTGTGTTCATCTCAGCTTGTTGTAGTGAGCAGGTTTCTCATTTACAATTACCTTTCCATCCAGAAGCAGCGTGCACAAGAGGATAAAAGCTTGTGAACAAATCGTAAAAAGAGTGATGCAGTAAAACAACAGTGTGTGTGTGTGTGTGTGTGTGCCCGCGGCGCATCCAGCGCGCCGGGCACACGTCGCCGCGGCAAACGTGCGCCGCGTCGACAATCCACGTCAATTTGCGAGCTGACGAGGCGCGGCCGCGGAGTCGCCAACTGATATATATATATATATATATAATATTATATATGTATGTGTATTGAGTGCAAGTTGCAATGTGAAACAAGTCCGGTGACGCAAACTTATTGCGCGAACAAGATATCCGCAAGAGCCCGTAGCGTGATAAACTCTCCATCAGATATGATGATTAGACGTGCTTTCTTAGTGAACTCCGCCCCCGCCTCTCGCCCAGAGCGAGCCCAGCGTTGGCGAGCAGTGGCGAGTTGAACCTGAGACTTTATTTTCATGTCGCTTCGGCCGGCTGTCGATGACAACTGAACGTCTCCACGTTGACAGTCAATAGAGGCATTGTCTTTTGTTGGCTATATAAATCACTTGATATCGAGTATTAGTTTTAAGTAAAATAACTGCAGCCCGCGTTTCAATCAGTTTCATCGTTTAGTGCGGTATTTTTAATTTGTCAAATATTTGCACTTTCAAGGTTTGAGTTCGCAGGCGACTCCATGGCCGTCCTGGTCTGCAGCGCGCGTGCACGTCACCGGTTCCACCCGGAGCACCGGTTCAGGGCACTCGAGTTGCAGTGAGCTGTGTCCTCGTATTTTGCGTCGATCGGACTCTTATCGTCGACGGCCTGTTACGGACACACAGCGAGATCTACCCGAACCTATGGAACATGAATTGTGAAGTTACACAACAATAGTGGACATGATAGGCGGAGGCGTACGGTGTCTGTGCCGCAGGCCGTCAGAGGTACGGGTACTGCCGCGCGGTCACGAGCACCGATTGTCTGGTCACCCCCTCCGCCGCCAGTTCTTACTGTTTACAAATAAATGTTACAACAAATAGTAATAGTAATATAGCCAAAAGCTAAACTCCGTTTCCGGGCGAGTTCCCATTCGACCGATTCCGACGCGGTTACAGATTTCAATCCGCATCCTGCTCCTGCCGGGGCGGGGGTGGGCGCGGGATCACCGCCGCGGCTGACACCAGCACTCCGCAGCAACCCCTCTACTCTATGTCCTCGCTATCACCCGCAGCACTAGACGGGGCACGAGGCACAGCTGTAATGCCTCGGCGGCTTCTTGTGTGTTTTTATCTATAGAGTGAAGATCCTATTTAAATCGAAACTCAAAGAAATATGTTATAACTTGTGTTCGTCATCACCCGATAGACGTCCACTGCTGGACATAGGCCTTTCCAGGAGATGCTGACATCGACTGTCGTTTGTAGGGGTTCAAATAGCGGGTCTGGGCAATTTGCCATCACGCTAGCCAAGGCGGGTTCGTGGGAGCCAGCGCTTCCTTTCTTAATTAGCCGGGTGCACCGGGAACGCGAGAGGTTGGTGAACGGTTTGCTACTTAACTTTTAAAGGGTCATTAAGTTTATACTACCCCCATATTCTATTTATCACCATATCTATTTACTCTACACTACATACTTTTCTATCTTTGACTCTTGGTGTCATTACAGCCTCAAGCTCTCTACCACTCCGATCCGATCTTTCTGCGCCACCCATTTTTGTAATAAGATGCTGATGGGCTCAACTGCAGAATTAAAATTCCTTTGCCGTCCAAGCAAACGGTTCATTAGCGATGGCTGTGTCCCTGCTCACCCGCTATTGCGTGATGCGTACAGTTCAGCGGGCAGCGGGTTGGGACTGTAAAACACGAGAGTGCTTCACAAACGATGTAATTCATAAAGCCGGTGCGACCATAAACATCTCATCCGGCGGCTCGTAAAAATATGATTACATTCGCGTAATTACGGGCACCGCCGCGCCCGCGCCCGCGCCCGCGCCCGCGCCCCCACACGCGCCCGCGCCCCCACACGCACACGCCCCCACACCCGCCGCGACCCCTGCACCGCGGCTAATGTGCAAAGTTGGAATTGAAATTTGATCTATTTATTGGCGAGCGATCGTTTGGTGGAGCGATTCGGGCGGGCGGCGCGGCGGCGGCGCGGCGGCCGCGCGGCGGTGGCGCGGCGGCTGCGCGCGCGCACACACGCAGCCGGAGCACAAACCTACTGCAGCGCTCGTATTGCTTTGGTGTCTATTACGGCGCGAGCTGAACGCGGCGCAGCGGCTCCCTCCGGAAGGGGTATATTTATTTAATTTTTATTGGCTTGACTAATACCAAAGGAAAGCAAGTGCTTGTCGCGGCACTATGAATATTCTTTGTCAGTAAAATTGATGAAAGAATTTTTGTTCGTAACAATATTATGGATTAAAACTATTACCAATTGTCAGTCAGGTAAAACATTTCCACTCGTTTCGTGATGAATCCGGACTAAAGTGGTCCGGGAGTGGTTTACCGGTTTATTCGGAATATAAGCTCAAATTCCGTATAAGTTTATTAGTATATCCAGGTGCCCGTTTGCGACCTGGCACCTTCCAACAGGCTAAAATGGTTTTGATCTGGCTTGATTTGTTTGAAAGTTGACTTACCACCGCACGGAGACAGAGACAGAGACAGAGACAGAGACACCCGACGGCTGTACAACGAGCCGTTTAGTTTCCACTTCCGTAGTGCTTACAGGGAAAGACGGGAACAGCCGACGTTTCCGTCCAGGTATGATCTGATGAATCTTTAAGAGCAAAGTGAATAAGCTTCTTTTAGACTGGCACTTTACCATCAAAGCCTCCACCGCGCGGTGGGATCGTGGCCGAGCGCTAGTCCACACCAGTATAATTATATAGACGTAGACCGTGCGACCGTTGAAACTTTATGCCATTGAGATGAAGAGCGAATGCCTCGGAGTAGCAAGCGGAACCGCACACCAGCACGCGTTACGCTTGTTATGTCATTCTTCTTGGGATGCTGGGTAAAAAAATATTATCGCAGCTGCCCTAAAATCTGTCCCTGTTGCTACATCTACTCACGCGACGCTGTGCAGCGCCGTCCTCGTGTTAGCGAAGGCGGCTCAGTAGCAGCAGTCCCGGAGCTGGCGCTGGTGTCAGCGGCCGTTAGGTGGGTACTGATGGCCGTGTTCTTGTCTATCACCAGCGATGTCGCTGGGCGTGCCAGCTCGATAGGCACCGAGGTCGAGTCTGCGTGCACCGCGCTAAGGACCCTGATGCAAGCTAATGTCTTGCTACTCCGTAACATGAACCTCCACCACCTCGTGCCGTGAAGCCAAAGTATGCACAAATCATTTCCGCTGCTTTCATTCGCATTGTGTTTGTTTGTTGTTTATATTCACCTTTATCCTATTTCAGTGCTTGTGTGTTGTTGCCCAAGGATCCAGTTTTTATTGTTGACAATCAATGTAACATCTGCGCTGTCCTTGTTACGTTAACTTAGCACACGGATGATCCGGCGTCGAATGCTTCACAGCTCGAGCTGAGCGCGCCGGCGCACGTTGTATAGTGCGTGTGCAGTGCGCTTGCGTGAGTGCACGGAGCGCACACGGCGCTGCGCACGTGCTGGTGTAGTGGTGGTGGCGGTGGTGGCGGTGGTGGTGGTTTCACGCAGTAATGGCCCATCTGTCGGCGAGTGGGACAATGCAGAGGTTTATTGTCGCGAATGCATTCAGCGAGGGAACGCGCCGCGGCGGGGGTGAGGCGGGGATTGGGTTTTTTGTCGGCTATCAAGTTTCCATTAGCTAATTTCATATCGATTTGGAGCCGGTGAGCCGGTGAGCCAGTGAGCCGGTGAGCCGCCGGAAGTTCCGCCCGCGATTCCGAATTGATGGATCGTTTTTATTTCGACTGTAAACGAGCCGGCGAAGTTTCCAATTCAATTTTTACAGAGCAAATTGGATTGCGGCGCCTGTAACCCAGCGCTGGGGCAGGGAAACAAAGCAGGGCACTTGTGAGCATTGCTCATCATCGCTTCAGGTCGCGCTTCGGTGCAGATAATTCCAAAGCAATCTGTGTGGCGGGAGCGGGAGCGGGAGCGGGCGTATTTATATTAATTGGAAACGTTAAAGGGAATCGCCGCCGTCATCGAGTCGGGCTCCGCGCGGAGGGTGCGCCCTCCCTGCAACATCTGCATTATCTTACCTAGCCGTCCCTCGCCGAATCAGTTATACTGCACGGGCATTCACCGAGGTGCATTTACCATTCCACCCATCAGACCTTGCAATTATCTCCGACGGCCGCGATCCAATATCACCTCTCCACTCATCGCAGGACGATTCATATCTGCGAAACTTCCATAACTCATTCTCCCGCTGCGGCTTTCTAAACTATGATAAGTTACATTTAAAGCTGTCGCGGTATAACAACTTCTTCGCAAACGTGATAGGGTTCAATTTGGCAATAGCGCACCCCGAGGTGCGTGGAGCGCACACCGTTTAAGCTAAGAGGGTAGTTCGCATGTTGGCGGTTCAATTTATCAAATTTTATACGTCGCAGGGGCAGCGACATGTGCGCCGATGGAGTCCGGACAATTGCTCAGGACCGGGGTGGCCCGGGGGTGGTCCGGGGGTGGCGAGCGCGCGCGGTGCGGCGCGGTGTGCGGTGCAAAGGGAAGGAATTAAATATGGGACGCGAGGTGGCTAATGGATTAGAGACAGACGAGGACAGGCCGCGGCGGGCGGCACCTTATGGCACGCAATCGGATTCCGCACATGTGACTCCGGTGGGTGCCTCCGATCGGATCCGGCGCGCTTTGAAGCGAGCTGGTGCACGCACCGCTCAACAGCGGACAGCTTTATCCGTTTATGTATCTGAAATTACAAATAGAAAAAGCTAATAATGAAGGAAGTTTGTTAATTGAGCTCATCTCCAGGGGCGTGCTCGGAGAGGCCAGGTCTAGCAGTAAGTTGTTGTAGGCCGAGCGTACTGTGTCATATGAAGCGGAGAGATTGACTTGTTGTTGATCACATTTTGTGTAAATATTAGTTACAGATTTCTACGGCGAACAATATATTGACAGCAGCACTCACCGTCCGAGCCCGGCGGCGGCACCCGGAGGTGGGCGCGCGGGCGCGGGCGCGGGTGCGAGCGCGGGCGCGAGCGCGGGCGCGAGAGTGGCGACGCTATTACGGCACCGGCGCCACACAGTGTTCCTGGTGAAATTTTTTAAGATTTCTTTGTATGCATCTCATGCATCATTATATATTAGTTTGGGGAAAAAGAAATCCATTGTTTTTTCGGTAGATGGCTGTAGTGATAAATTTCTCGTAAAGTATCGATCAAACAGTTTCAGATTTATGCTCGTTGGAAAGGTGACATTTCGCAGTAAAAAAAATCTTTTGCTGTTTTTTGTTTGGTGCATTCAATTGTGAGTTACAGGGTGTTAAAAATGGAAGTGAACAAAGAGAAAATTCGGTACATTTTACAGTTTTTCTTTGACAAAGGCGAAAATGCAAGCCAGGCGGCTAAAATTGTGAATGGTGTTTATGGAACCGATACTGTAACAGCCAATTATGTGCAATTTTGGTATCGTAGATTCTGTTCAGGAATTTTTGATGTTAAAGATGAACCTCGCACAGGTAGGCCGGTCGCCGAAAATGTCGATAAAATCGGAGAAATGATCGAAGTTGACCGGCATGTTAGCAGTCGTAACATCGCCCAGGAGCTAAAAATGGATCACAAACAGTTTTAAACCATTTACACAAAGCTGGATTCAAAAAGACGCTCGATGTTTGGGTGCCACACCAATTAACAGAAAAAAACATGATGGATCGAATTTCCATCTGCGAAGCCTTGGCCAAACGGAATGAGATAGACACATTTCTTAAACGGATGGTGACTAGAGATGAGAAATGGATCACATACGATAACCCTGTGCGAAAACGATCATGGACAAAGAGCGGTGAAGCACCTCAAACGGTGGCCAAATCAGCACTAACGGCCAGGAAGGTTCTGCTGTGCATTTGGTGGGACTGGAAGGGGATTATTTATTATGAGTTGTTTCCATATGGCCAAGCAATAAATTCTGATCTCTACTGTCAACAACTGGACCGTTTGAAGATAGCAATTGGCCTACAGGAGAGGTGTCGTGTTCCACCAGGACAACGCTAGGCCACACACGTCTACAGTGACTCGCCAGAAACTTCGGGAGCTTGGTTGGGAAGTTTTAATGCATCCGCCATACAGTCCGGACTTGGCACCAAGCGATTACCATCTTTTTCTTGCATTACAAAATTTCTTTAGTGATAAAAAATTGGCATCTAGGGAAGATTGTCAAAATCGGCTACTAGAGTTTTTTGCAAATAGAGACCAGGACTTCTACGAGAGAGGCATTATGAAGTTACCTTTAAAATGGCAACAAATCATAGAACAAAACGGTGCATATTTGACTCAAATCGGACAATCCGAAGCATGTTAAATAAAGTCCTGAAGTTCATATAAAAATAATGGATTTCTTTTTTCCCAACCTATTATATTATAATTAGATTTCCAATCAGTGATATGGAAATGGCACCCTGTTAACGACTCACCGGGTGGCCTGGTCTACACGTCTGCTGATGTTGAAGTTGAACGCGGCATTTGATATTTTAAGGCTGAAGTGTGGAGTGCGGCATCTAAAGTGTAATTTATTCAGTTACCACTGCGACAACACTGACTCGTTGCTTTGTGTGATACGAGCACCTAAACACCCAGCGCTGGGTGTGCCGCACGAAGTGGCGAAGCCCGCGAGTAAAAAGTACAGTCAGCCATTTTTAATGAAAGGGAAGGTACCGGGCGGAGTGTTCCGCTGACGGTGCCGGCTCACCTATTCACGTGGGTGATGGATTGCGGCGGCGATTAGGGCCGGCGCTGACCTGTTCTTTCATATCTCGCTAATGGCCGCCGCCGCAGCCTCCGCAGCCGCCGATACCCACACATCTCGTGTCCGCACCGCGCTCTAGATGCGGCCCGCCGCCGCGCCGTTCAGCCGCCTGCGGATGCAGGGTGAGCTCTCTGCACTGAAAAGATATCGCGCTAGACATGGTCGTCATCAATCATTGTCCCGTAAAATTATTTAATAACTCACTATTTCTGAAGACCCTGGCTACACGTCATGTCCCTTACAAATTATGACATACCATAAACACACCACCAGTTTCAACATGAGCGAGTTTACTACAGGATCGATTCACAAGGACATTCCTCTCATTTTTCTGTATGGTTGTATCTTAAATTTGACGTAATAGAAATCACTTATAGACTGCTAGCTGAAGTTCAGGAACCCCTCCACGTGAGCAAGGCGGTGTCATGGGCTGACCAATTCGTTCTCAACACTGCCGCGCCGACGACTCCTCATCGGATGCAGGCAACAGCCACCACGCCCTGTGCTCGCACGTTGTGGAGGTGACTCGGCTAGAAATAGAGAATAGCATTCGACAACGACAAGTTCCTGAAAGGACCTTTTAATTATGCAGGCGTCGTGTTTGACGAGCTGTGTTTGCATGTATTTGTGTGTTTCACGCTGGTTGCGATGAGTAGAACATTTCGAACACATAACAAGTTGAGTTGTACGATCCAGCGCTCTGAGTCCGTGTGGGCACCTGCCGCCGCCTGCCGCTTGCCGCCTGCCGCCTGTCAAATGTACAAGGGTCATTACTTAGCGTATTACTGGGGCCGTAATTAATTCGCTGAGCGGCGGCCGGCGCTGACTTTTTGCCTGCGTCGGGTCGGCGACGTGTCGGCTGCGTATCGGCGGCGGGTCCGAAGCCGATACGCGTGGGCCTCGCCCGCCGCGTGACTGTGTACTTTTGCCGCGCGAAACAATAACTCCGTAACAATTTGATTGAATTTTCAATGTAAACAGTTGCAGAGGCGGGCGGTGACGTCACGCGGCGCCTGCGCAGCACCCGGGCGACACACCATAACTCCACGAAGCTCCTGCACGCCCAGCCAACTGATACGTTTACTTATAACAACGTGGCCTTACTTGATTGACATCACATACTGTGCACCGCACTGCACTCTTATTTTAAGATATAGTACACTAGGTTCCACTAGGCCAGTGGTCACCAGCACTGCGCGCACACGGAGCAGCTGCTTAGTGCACCAAACAGAAAGTTAACAATTCAGTGAGCTTGTATGCATAAGCAGGTATGACCAGTATACATAGGAACATTGGATTGTTACGTTTTGGAGTCGGGCCTAGTGTAACTGTACGTGACCGCTATCGGCTCGTACATCATGCCCGACGTCCAGGTTTTCTCGGGGCGCGGCGGGAGCACTAAATCACTGCGCGACAGGCAACACGTAATGTCCACGTCACTCACGGGTACCTGGGGTCCTGTAGCAGGATCAAACAGTAATTAATCTCCGACGTCCGCCGCCCCCCACAGCCCGGACGGCCGCGCCGCAGCCCCCGGCGACGGCGCGGCGCCAACCGGTTTCAGGTGACCACCACTCGGCGGGTACTGACTGCAAACTCACGTCGTGTGTTTCTATGAGTCTGTTTGTTTTCTTTAATTAGATTTCAGCCGCTGTGGACGCCGCGCCACCGGATGTCCGGTGTCACAGCTCGCACCGAAGCGAGCGGAAACTACCATGCGTGTAATACCGCAAGGCTGCTTCATTGATAAATTAAAATGTAACATTTTCAACATTTCTCTGCTTGTGTCGCTGAAGACATACTTTATTCGGATTCAGTGTTCGCGTTGGGACGCAACCCTCATCCGCAGCATTCACCGGGAACGTCGTCTTATCTGGTAAGTGATTTGAGTAATGTCAGCTAATTACTGATGTGGATAAAGCGCGTGTGTGTGTTCGGTGGGGGGCGTCGGGTAGGGGTAGGGTGTGGTGGACTGGTTTGGTGAGGTCGGTAGATATTAACAGTGCGGAATAGTTGTGTGCGAGTCCTGGTGGCGGGCGCGCTGCTGCAGCATCAAACGTCTGTTCAGATGCCTCCGTAATTAATCTCACCTCCCGCGTGCACCGGGCGCGGGGCGCAGGGCTGCCAGCGCCGCCAGGGCTGGCACGCGCGCACGTGACCGACCTTGCCATAAACTAAATAAACTGTACTTTGTTAGCGCGATTAATTCAAAAAAGTGATCCAGTGTGCGAGCACATTGCGGCCGTCGTGACATACGTAACTTGGCACATTGCGGGCGTCGTGACATATGTAACTTGGCACATTGCGGCCGTCGTGACATACGTAACTTGGCACATTGCGGGCGTCGTGACATATGTAACTTGGCACATTGCGGCCGTCGTGACATACGTAACTTGGCACATTGCGGACGTCGTGACATACGTAACTTGGCACATTGCGGGCGTCGTGACATATGTAACTTGGCACATTGCGGCCGTCGTGACATACGTAACTTGGCACATTGCGGGCGTCGTGACATATGTAACTTGGCACATTGCGGCCGTCGTGACATACGTAACTTGGCACATTGCGGGCGTCGTGACATATGTAACTTGGCACATTGCGGACGTCGTGACATACGTAACTTGGCACATTGCGGGCGTCGTGACATATGTAACTTGGCACATTGCGGCCGTCGTGACATACGTAACTTGGCACATTGCGGCCGTCGTGACATACGTAACTTGGCACATTGCGGGCGTCGTGACATACGTAACTTGGCACTTTGCGGCCGTCGTGACATACGTAACTTGGCACATTGCGGCCGTCGTGACATACGTAACTTGGCACATTGCGGCCGTCGTGACATACGTAACTTGGCACATTGCGGCCGTCGTGACATACGTAACTTGGCACATTGCGGGCATCGTGACATACGTAACTTGGCACATTGCGGGCGTCGTGACATACGTAACTTGGCACATTGCGGCCGTCGTGACATACGTAACTTGGCACTTTGCGGCCGTCGTGACAGACGTAACTTGGCACATTGCGGGCGTCGTGACATACGTAACTTGGCACATTGCGGGCGTCGTGACATACGTAACTTGGCACATTGCGGGCGTCGTGACATACGTAACTTGGCACATTGCGGGCGTCGTGGTAGTCTCCGGAGACTATTGGACAGGCACGCGCAACTAACACTTTAGCATTTCGGAGTTTTGCGTATTTCGTGAACACAAACCAATTATACTATTAACATTATTCAATTTGTACACTTTTCGTTGCATAAAGTGAATGTGCGGCCCTGCCGCCGCCGCCGCCGCTGCCGCCGCTGCCGCCGCCGCCGCCGCTGCCGCCGCCGCCGCCGCTGCCGCCGCCGCCGCCGCTGCCGCCGCCGCTGCCGCCGCCGCTGCCGCCGCCGCTGCCGCCGCCGCTGCCGCCGCCGCTGCCGCCGCCGCTGCCGCTGCCGCTGTGTACCTTCGAGCTGTAATTTACAACGCCGCCCTGCTCGTCTCCACACGGAGCCGCATGGCCTGCACTGCGTACGTTGTCGCGATTATTGTGATTGTGACGAAATAGTAAATAGAAATGTTCTGTACCACGATCGGACCTTGCTGACTCTGTCGATATAATAATACAGCGATAGTTAAGATGTTTACACGACACCTTAATGTATGGGATATTCTTTTGTTACCCAAGTGAAGTAATGTTGTTCGGCAGCAGGATTAGACGCTGAGATGGTATTTTGCTTGGCGGTGTCCAGTAAGCGTGACCTGCTATCAGCAGCACTTGCACGTACACATGGCACTGGCGCCTGCGGCACTGCGTCTGGAGCGTTACATCGGACACCTGCACGCGTTACATCGCACTAACGCGCAATTGCGTGTGCGCGTGCGCGTGCGTGTGCGTGTGCGTGTGCGTGTGCGTGTGCGTGTGCGTGTGCGTGTGCGTGTGCGTGTGCGGGCGCGGGTGCGGGTAATGTATCGCGGCAATAGCCGGGGACATATTGCGCGCGTAAAGTGGCTGAGCTGGTGATATCGGCGGCGCGGCGCCGGCACCGCGATATTAACACATCAATATGTGCCGCGGCTGTTGCGGGCCGCACGCCCGCCGCTGCGCTAACGCAATCAAATCGCAGTAAAATCACTGCCAGCTGGTGACTGCTTCGAACTCGTGGCACAATCAGTCCCTGTATTTACTTTGTTCACACACACACCCGCTAGGTGTTGGACATTAGTCCAGGTCAGATCAAAGAAAGTTCTGTTATAAACATTTATCAGTAGTGGCCCGTCCGTTGTTATTCTTGTCTTTCAGAATCCAAGAGCGAGGAAATCGATCAAGTTGCTGTAGCAAGTAACAAGGGATCACAGCAACGAACCGACTCGAATTCAAATTTGTTTATTTAAGTAAAGGTTTACACATACGCGCAATTATACGTGCCGCCGTGCTGCAGAATAGTCGGAGGACGACAGCGCCTCCACTGTAAGTTGGCTCCAACCAGCGCGCCGGCATGCAAACGCTTTGCTCCTAGTGTGCCCGCAGCTTGCTAGGTAAGTGAAGCAGTTCTCATATCGTGCAGAACGATCCGCGCCCCAGTGATTTATATAGCGCGCACCGGACGGACGAGCAGATGCAGCGCGCCCCGTGCACTGCGCCCCCACCGCCACACCCAACCCGACCCGGCCCTACACGACCCGCTCCCTGCTCTCTGCCCTCGGACGCACTCCGCTCTCTTATCTTCCCGAATCTAATGCTTAGTACACGACTTACCTTGCCAACCACTGCACATCATCAACATCTTATAAACGCGTCCTTAAATTCATAAATGAGGAATCTTGTATGAGAGTATTGTAATAAAGTATTCCATAATCCTGGCAGCGGCGCGGCGGGCGCGGCGGACGCGGCGGGCGCGGCGCGGCGCGGCGCGGCGCGGCGCACTGACTGATGGCCTTTTTAGCTTAATAGAACTAGTTAATGCGGGACAAAGTGAAATAGATAATTATCGGTAGGCCGTAGAGGACGCGAGGCCTGCGGCCGACCGCCCTCCGAGGAGGACATACATCACATCGGCTGACTGATAACTGTCCATAGCGGCAGAAGGGGCCAAGTGAGATGCGCCGGCGAGAGCGGGCCGGCCACTATCCATACAATGTGATCCAACTGGTTCCTGCCGCTAAGTGGTGTGCTCCGCCGTGATTAGCTGACTGGCAGTAGCGAAGCGAAAACGTCGCGTCGACGTGTGCCCCATCTGCTCGTATTGAACCGAAAGTACTTCTTAGTAAATGTTTGTACAGTCTACCGGCACCGCGTTCGGTGCTCATGAGCACTTAATGTGGTGATCACGTGCATTGCTATTGAATAGGGACTTGTCGCTTCTAAAGGTCTGCCACGCGGTTGAGTTATGTACACGGTTCGGTTAGCCCTTCCAGCACGAGAGGTACTTGTTAGTTTACCTAAGTTTAAAAAGTAAGATGATCCAGCGCTTTCCTGGCAGTATGATGACTGATAGCTAATGTCTTTGTTATAATTATTGATAAAGATTAGCGATTAATCTGCAATACAGTAAACGACGCTAGTTGTCCGCTAGAACTTATGCTTCACGCCGCAATCGGCGCTGACCGGAGGGCCGCTCGAGGAAGACCCTCTTTACCTTCCAGTAAAACTAGTAAATAGTCGGATTAACTCCGAGTATAAATCAAGTGGAGCGGGCGCGATGCGTATCGCCGCCGCGATACGGATCTGCGCGTACGAGCACAGCGACTCGCTCCCCGCTCCGACTCCGCCTCTACCCGGCTGCGAAGTATCGGAGATGTTTACATGAGATACAATTTATCTTACTTTAGTATTGTTGCGTTATCCGGCATCTAGTATCAGCTCACGGCGATATTTATTGCGCCCGCTCACTCATCGCTGGACAAGGATCAATAACCATTCGATGCAAATGAGAAATCAAACTATCAGCCGAAGCGTTGAGGTGACGCCTCGCGGAGCCTCATCGGAAGCAGGAGCCAGAGGAGGGTCTAGTGTTGTAATGAGACTTTACCCTCAATTATATTAACAATAAGGCGTTCGCACTCGACCGACGCGGCAGAAGCAAGAGGTGCAGGTGGTGCAGGTGGTGCAGGTGGTGCAGGTGGTGCAGTGTGCGCACGTACCAGTGACCGTCATGTGAAGCCGTGACGCCGTGACACCGTGACGCGGGCGGGTCGCTGGGCGCGGCGCTGCAGCGGACCCGGCACATAATGAGCTCATTAAAAATCGGATGTTTTACAATTGCTTTCCACAAAGGGATGGAGCCGGCCGGCTCGCATCGCCGGAACAGCTCCTCCACCCCGCCTAACTCCCCGCAATTAAGGGAAGATCACTTTCCATCTAAGAAGGTAAGTCTTATTATTTCCGCGGGGAGGCGCAGCGCCGGCCCCGGGGAGCGGGCGCTCGTTAATTAGAAGGAGTATTTTATTAAGGCCAATTTGTTGCGAATACCTGCCAGATTGGCGCGGCTTTGCATCGCGATGGAGACCATTTGTTTTAGTTTTTTTTTCCTGCTGATTTTTGTGAGCGTGGGAGCGGAGGGTTGGGGCGCGCACTCGAGCGCCAATGCGCCCGGCTGAGGGCTCCACTTAGCGCGCCCGCCGCCGTTCCGTAGTAGAAGCGTTCACCTTGCGGCTGCTCCGCGTAACGCTGACTACTGCGCAAGTGCGGTGCGGTGAGTTGAGTGCGCCACTTATCTCGTAGTAATGAATTTATTTATTTAGGTGATTCATCATCATCAGCCGGTAGACGTCCATTGCTGGGCATAGATCTCTCTCAAAGATTCCTATACGAAAGAGTAGAGATTTATATGGAGGGATTTGGGCCATTGCCTACCACGTTGGCCATGTGTGGGTTGGTGTAAGTAAGTGCCTCGTTTGTTGATTAGCAGGGTGCACCTCTGCAGGCGAGGTTGGTTTGGATCCCGTCGAACGTTGTGCGGGAACTCTTACACCCCGTAGGTGATTAGACATTGAGTTTTCTTTCCCATTTGCCTTGATTGATTATTGCTGTATAAAATAGTTCCATCGGCTAGAGTGAAGAGTGTGAATACAGATATGACGGCTGATAGAAAGATGTGGAAAAAAAGTACATTCTGTGCCTATACCACAGCTGGGAAAAGGGCAAGAAGAAAAAGAAGAACAAGAAGAAAATAGTTCCATCGGCAGCGAGTACGCACCGCCCCGCTCGGGCCCGCTCGGCTCCGCTCGGCCGCGCTCGGCCCCGCCCGGCCCCGCCCGGCCTCGCTCGGCCGCCGGTGAGTCAGCGCGTTCCCACGTCGCGCGCCGCGGGTCGCGCGCCGCGCCGGCCCGCAATTGCCCGAATTGAGCGGTATGCGTGCGTCGCCGTCGTCGTTGACCCCGCCCGACTGTTAATTGTCCCGCGCACCGAACGCGACCGCAGAGCCCTGGACTCGACATTACCAGGAATATTTACTGCTCACAAACTCCCGCACACACGGCACGGCACACAGCACGCTTCCGTCGTAGTATCTCGCAGTAAAGGTATAATACATCGCAAAGCTCGAGCTCAACAGAATCCAAAGATATTAAATGTTGTATAGATAGTTTAAATGAAGCGCAGCTTTCATTGCTTTCGTACGCCGTTGCGGGCTGCTGTCGCGCTCGGGACCCAGGTGACAGCCGCAGACACGCGCCTCACGTGGTACACGTGGCACACGCGCACCGAGTTGATCCTTCAACGGAGTTCAGTCGCAACTCCCGCCGCCGAGTGTCTGCCTACAAGTGTACAGCAGTAGTACTCGCGCGCTGGATGATGACGATATGTATTGTTAGTCCTTTATTTAACTACTGATTTCATTACCTTTCATATGATCTATAATTACTGCAAAGAAGAGAACATGTTTACTATCCCAAAGGGACGTGGATCATGATTGTGACGGGGTCATTTGAGAAATAGTGTCACCTCAATGAGAACCTGAATGGGAGAAGATGAAGAAGACTCGAAAAAAGGCGTTAAGCAAACAAAAGTAAGCGCGAGATCATTCCACAAACCAGAGCAACCGGTTTTGACTTAAAAAAGAGAATCAAGGTAGCATGTACTCGTGCTATGTATATATATGCTGTATATATTAGGCCTTTACCTGTGAAGTTGTCGTTTTGTATGAAAAAATTAAAACGAATTCTTCTCATGTACATTTTATTTGTATTAACCGAAGTGATCACGCGCGCACTCAATGCACCTTTGGCAGCGCAGTGGCAGTTTGTTGATGCGCTCCTTAAAGAAATCAGCTGGACGGGACGCAACAAATTCTTCAAAGGCATTTTGTACTGCTTTCGGGTATCGAATTTTTTTCCCGCCACGAAGTTATCCAAATTCTGGAAAAAGTAGTAATCTGTAGGCGCAAGGTCTGGTGAGTAGGGCGGATGACGGAGAGCTTCCAACCCCAGTTCTTGCAACTTGTAGACCGTCTGCTGAGCAGTATGAGGTCGCAAGTTCTCGTGCAGGAGCAGCGGAGACGAGCGATTGACCAATACTGGTTCGAGAAGTGCCAGCTTCTCCATCATTGTGTTCGGTTATTCACAGTACACATCTGCAGTAATATATATAATATATATATCTACATGTTTAGCAGAGCGGTGTTTGTCTCACGGCCGAGTTGAACAACAGCAGCTAGTGATGTCGCGGATTGACGCGACCAGTACGACGGAGCGGAGCGGGGAGCGGCTGCTGCGCCCGGTGCGCCCGGTGCGCGCGCCCGCTCCGACCGGTCATGCATTTATCATTGAATATTTAGAGGAAGTTTACTGGTGGTACGCCTCTGTTGCCAGATACCCTTCAGGCCGTGGATCCGGGTCCACGAGTCCAGTGTCAGATGAGCTGTAAGAGCCGCTGTGGCTTCCAGCCCGCTCAAAAAACAAGAATATAGGCCAGATACCGTCTAGGCAGGTATCATCGCAACGCCTATTGTCACCGACAAATAGTACTGTGCAAATATTACTCTGTTCTGGTTCGAAAGGCGTTGTAGCTAGTGAAATTACTGTGATAATGAGACTCGACAACTTATGTGTTAAGGCGACGATCGCAATGTAGTGTCGTGTTGTCTAACTAGGGCGAGCGGATCACTTACCACCAGGTGAACGTCCCGCTAATCTGATCGCTTCGTTGAACAAAATGTTAGAATATCATCTAATATATATGTAATCATATCCTGCCGTGACCGGTTGACCTGATGAGTAGGACGGAGGCGTTTTAATGCACCGAGGGAGACCACCGAGGGGGTTTTAGTGGGTAGAAGCCCCACATAACCTTGTCTTCCCCCCAGAAGCAAGGTATCTTTTAAGAAGATTTCCCCCGCGAGAAAAAAAAAAAAAAAAAGGACGGAGGCGTTTCTGGATACTGTCGTTATTACTATACTCCATGCGCTCGGTCTGAACAGACGGAGGTGCTGAGCGCTACGTCCGTTTGCAACAGGAAGTAGCTGGATAAGATATAACAATAAAACGGTGCACACGATGCTCTTCACCATAAAATGCAAGTTGCGCGAAGGTGGTGCAGTGGCTGCGCCATCCTTGAATAATGTAACGTTTGCTGAACTTGTCCGCCCCGGGGCCCGCCGCCCGAGCTTCGCGCGCAGCAGTATCAACAAGGAGTGTTTGTCAGCCGCGGGAACCATAACACTCGAGGCGGCGATGCGTCCGGCGACTGCTGCGATAGCACTTAACATTGCGCGAGCATGCGCCGGCCGCATTAGCTTGACATATTAATGCCGCCTTCTGAGTGGTGCTGCTGGCGAGTGCGATAAAGCCAAGTAGTGTGAACGAACAGTTAATGTCCTTTCGGTTTTTTTAGAGCGACGACTCATCGGTGCAGGCGCTGCGCGCGCGCCGTGTGCGCGCTGTGTGCGCGCTGTGTGCGCGCTGTGTGCGCGCTGTGTGCGCGCTGTGTGCGCGCTGTGTGCAGTAGGATGCGCAGGTAGAACCCAGTTTGTCATTATCCGGGTGGTACGTTAATAATAATCACTATTGTCTTGTAGTAATCCACCGTTAAGCCAACGATGGACCACTGCGTTATGGTCTACCCTGGCGAGGAGTGCTCGGGCTTCAGTGTTCTGTGAACTGGAGTGTAATAATGGTAGAAGTCCATTATTTAGAGCAGAGTTCCCCAAACATTTTTGTGTCGTAGACCCCTTGCCATGTTTTTCCGTGTTGGGTGGACCCCCTACTTACCTGATATTGATTTCCTGTAAATTTCTAACTGTAGTGAAGTTGAAGTGTTAAAGTGAAGTGTTAAAAACTTAAAGTAAGAGCACATGTTAATTTATACATTTATTGATTGAATTTAAATTAAAACTACTCAAAATAAAATTTTGTATCTGTTGCGTAAAATGTACGTAACATCAAACGAACTAACACAAGCAGCGAGTGAATGTTTGCGAGTGAGAGGGATGAACATGAACCTGATGCTTTAATAATAAATAGATTATCAACATTTGGCGTCAATTTTGTAAGGGTTCATCTTAAACCTCCCCGGCTAACGATGGCCAGTCTGTTTCTTTTATTCGTTAGGAGATTGGTAACGGCGCTGAACCCCCTTTCCACTAGGTATGACGATGGAAAGGAAATAAAAAATTTCCTCGCTATGAGATCCACCATCGTGGACCCCCATTTTCATTTCATGGACCCCCAAATTTTTTTTCGCTGACGTAGACCCCTTGCAGGTTGTCATAGACCCCTAGGGGTCGATATAGACCACTTTGGGAATCACTGATCTAGAGTACTTCGCCCACAAAAAACCTAAGCATCATATTGTTGATTGGTTGTTGGTGAAGCCGGATGCCTCGTGATGTACATTTAATAAAACGCTGGTACATATTTGAGCTCAGCTCAGCATGTGTTGCAGGGATGGTGTGACGTGAAGGGATATATGATGTTTAAGTAATATCCCTCGTGCGCGGCCGGTGCGCGGTCGGTGCGCGGTCGTTGCGGGGTCGGTGCGCGGTCGGTGCGCGGTCGATGCGCGGTCGTTGCGGGGTCGGTGCGCGGTCGGTGCGCGGTCGATGCGCGGTCGGTGCGCGGTCGGTGCGCGGTCGGTGCGCGGTCGTTGCGGGGTCGGTGCGCGGTCGGTGCGCGGTCGATGCGCGGTCGGTGCGCGGTCGGTGCGCGGTCGGTGCGCGGTCGGTGCGCGGTCGATGCGCGGTCGTTGCGGGGTCGGTGCGCGGTCGGTGCGCGGTCGATGCGCGGTCGGTGCGCGGTCGGTGCGCGGTCGGTGCGCGGTCGTTGCGGGGTCGGTGCGCGGTCGGTGCGCGGTCGATGCGCGGTCGGTGCGCGGTCGATGCGCGGCCGGTGCGCGGCCGGTGCGCGGTCGGTGCGCGGTCGGTGCGCGGCCGGTGCGCGGCCGGTGCGCGGTCGGTGCGCGGTCGGTGCGCGGCCGGTGCGCGGCCGGTGCGCGGTCGGTGCGCGGTCGGTGCGCGGCCGGTGCGCGGCCGGTGCGCGGTCGGTGGGTGCGCGGGCGCCGCGGTGTGATTCACTCGCACAGATGCGACCTCGTTACACGCGCCGCGCTGATGTGTAACGCGGGCGCGCGTTACTCACCGTGTCCGTGTATGCGCGCGCGCACGCACACGTGTATTGCGACTGTCCGACGCTTACCGCGAGCCGCTGCAGATGTACTCGAGCCATGGGGTGCCGCGACGGCGACGCTACAAACACTCACCGGCACCGCACCGCGAGATTCACATAGAAACAGAGAAGCCAAAACTTCAAGTCCGGCCGTTGGTTACCGGCGGCCGCGCGCAACCAATGCATCATTCATCATTGTATTACTGCACTTCATCCCCGCTTTAGTGCCCTTACTCGTACAATTATTCCAATGTTTTCTGAACTTAGGTTTCTGTTACACAAGTACATGCAGATATATGAAAGAGGTTGTTTACTGCTGTCTTCCTAATATCCCAAGTGTATTCTCCGAGAGACATGGCGGCGGAGTGGTCAACTGCGCGTCTGCGGCGCGCCGCGCGATGCATGGTGCATGGTGCACGGTGCACGGTGCGGGGCGAGCGGCGTGAGAACCGCTCGCATGTGTTGGATACACACTTGTTCTTTTATTGGCGCTAACGCACAAACATACTCTTTAATTACGCCGTAGGTAGATGTGTCTCTGCGTGCGTGCGTGCCTGCGTGCGTACGTACGTGCGTGCGTGCGTGCGTGTGTACGTTAATATATATTTACGCAACGAACCAATCGTGAAGATTCCAATGCAAGGCACTTGAGGTACACTGCTATGGAGATGACGAAGTAATGATTGATCGTGATGCAATGAAGTACCATTAGTACCATTTTTGACGTATGCTATTTGCGTCTTAAAAAAGATACCTCCCATTAGAACGTACTTTTCTAAAATTATTACCAATGGCCCATATCAGCCCATTGACCACACGCACAGGTTTAAATGCATGCTTCTAATCATAAACATCGGCAAGTGGCACTACGTCGTCCGGCCGCTGCGGGCAGGTGGTCGCTGCACCTCGTCAGCGGCCACGCCACACCACGCCAACCCACGCCACACCACGCCACACCACGCCACCCCACGCCACACCACGCCACACCACGCCCGCCCCTCTGGTAGATCGCAACAATTATCGGTTCTTTCGGTAATATATCAGGTTTACTGCTCCTTCGACTTATTTATTCGGTGAGCAGTGTTGACGACTGGTGGTAGATCTTTCTTGCCGGTGACGGCCGCGATCTACCTAGAAGCAAACATTTCCGCCCCAATTCGTTGAATGTTGTAGGTAGTGAGGTTACTACAGTATTTTGATATCACACACATTGCTACTGGAAGGCGTATACAGCGTAAGGTGATTGTCCTCACCTCGTCGCTTCATGGAGTACGTAAAGGCTTCTTGATAGTAAATGCGACTCTTCAAAGGACTTCAAATTGCCAGTTTGTGAACCCGTTGTAGCCGTGTCATATTACTATTGCTTTGACTATAAAAAACTGTTTTTAACATTGCTAAATTCGTGATAAGGTCGTTATCGCCTGCAACAAATCGTCTTATCTTCGCTATAATTGTTGTCTCTCAGTGCAGCGGCCGGGTGAGCGCATTGCACTCGAGACGGCGCAAGCAGCTCCCGAAGCGGGAACGCAGCTGTTTACCTTGCCAACTCCTCGATGAATAGATTTCCAAAGCAACATTATGACCTAATACACACACACATACACACATACATACACACACACACACATATACAACATATATACATATAAATTATCCGTCAAACGCTAATGTTTAATTTAAACTTTTCCTCATCGAAATCACAAAGTGCACCGCTTCATTCACCTAAATCATTGTTTCGTTCTTTATTTTTAACTGCGCGTGACATCACTTTGCGCGTGACATCACCGTGCACGTGCGCGTGCGCTGCGGTCAAGGCGCCGCCGGCTCCCGTCGCCGACAGCACGGCACGCAACACTTTAAGTACTCGTGGTGCACAGGAGCGATGGTTCTGTACATAACGAGCCGCCGCCCCGCGCCGCCGCCCCGCGCCGCCGCCGCCGCGGTGATTGTGCTGGCACTAGCTAGAGCTTTGCATTAAATACAACACGTCTGCACATACTGCATGTTCATATGGTATATCGCAAAACTCCGGGGCTCTCCGCCAGATGGACCGACGATCTGGTGCAGGTTACGGGGAGCCGCTGGATGCGAGTAGCGTGAGTCCGATAGCCGTGGAGATGCTGTGCGGAAGTGCTGTGTCCTGCAGTGGACGTCGGTCGGCTCACGGTGATGATTACGTTTCATTTTAAAATGTAACATCTATATAAAAAAAGAAAATCTCACAGATAGCATGGTATTGCTATCTTGTAGCAAATCCATTTAATAGCTATATATAGCCCGCTGAGGAGTAACTGGTCATCGACAAGGAGTCACGACCTTCGGCATCGAGGAACCGACTTAAACAGAGAGATAACCCGCTGGGTTAGCTACCTGACGGCGCGCGCCGTGTCCGCTCTCTACGTCACTTCAGATTGTGTGAATTAGAGATCAATTGCTCAATGCAGCACTGGTACCACGGGATGGCCGTGTGCTGGTGGCGGTCCGGCCCGTCCGGCCCGTCCGGCCCGGCGCCGCTCCGCACGCGCCGCGCCGCTCCGCACGCGCCGCGCCGCTCCGCACGCGCCGCGCCGCACCGCTCGCGCCGCGCCGCGCGCTATTTCGGTGCGGTGACGCGGCCCCGCGCCACAACAAAGCTATTGTCTCGCATGTAGCACAAGGTAAAGTGATTACATTGCATCATCAGTTTGAGGACAATGAGCAAGCATTGAGAAAACATTCACCTCCAGGTTATTAAATACATCGCAGTAGTATGTAGCGCTTTACCCGAGCGTAGCAAAGCGAACATCATTATGTATGACAGTACGTAACTTACGTGAGTTCACCGTGTTCATTGCACGCTGTTGAGTGATAACGCGGCCGGGGGTACGTGAAGCGTGCTTGTCCAGAATCATTAGCTTCCGTACGATCGAGTGGCAGATTTACTACACGGAGGTTGCAGCTGGCCAGGCGTGGTCGATTAACTGCACCACAGACTGACCACTTCACGATAAGTCGCCCCGGGAACGAAGCCGGGACTCCGCGTTGCAAGGCGCCCAGCCGCCGCGCCGCCGCGCCGCCGCGCCGCCGCGCCGCCTACCTCGGCAATTTCGAATTTCATTGAAAAAAAAGTTATGACATGTCACGACGAAGTTGCGAGGGCTGTACTTGTTCACTGCGAAGTTGCGCTGCGCCCCCGGGCCGCGGCGCCTCCTCCGTAACGTAGTCGACTCAAACGTACAAGCAATCCTTTATTGCACGTTAATTACATCGCAAGACGTACCGCAATCATACGTAAATGTTTGCCAAACGTAAACACTTCGTCGGGCCGGGGGATGAGCCGAACAATAATCCGTTTATAGTGTAACCCCACCGCGCAGGGGTAGTTTCCCGTCCGGGCAAGTTTCTAAGCAGCGGTCGAGTGCGGCGCGCAACTGTGAGCCTCGGGATGGGTCGGCGACCAATCAAAGTTTCAGCTCTTTCTCACTAATCAATTACTGAGACTTGCAAGACAAGCATACGTGCGGGGCAAAGGTACCCCGATCAGGTCCGCAGGACTTCAAACGACAGTTATTGCAATTATATAAAGAGAGATTTGGTAATGAAATCCACTTGCAACCATTAACACTCCTCAATCTAAATGGTGCGTTTGGGATTAATGTTACCACAAAACATCCGCTGGAAGCAGCAGTTCGCTGTCGCAAAATCATTTCGTATACGCGCACCCCCCCGGCAGGCGCGCGAGGGGTGCGCTAGGGGCGCGCGAGGGGTGGCGCGCGTCACGCAGCTTCTTTTAACGCGGGACTTTTTAAAAACGACATTTATTTGTGTTCCCGCTGCCAATTCAGCAGATAAACTTTTTGTAAATAACATCGAAATACTAAGTTATATGTGTGTGTATCTATTTATAGTTCTTAAGTGTAAGTAATTGTTGTCCACCTCCAGCCTTGCAGACATTAGCATCCCCTTTGCGTTTTGTTTTGTTTTGGGGAGTCGCTGGTATTACCCCAGCCTCATTCCACCCTTGTAAAGGCTGTCTGGCGGCAGATTTATATTTTAAAAAACGAATATCTCAATAAGTTATAAACAGTGCGGGGTGGTGGGGAAGGTGGTGTCATTAGAATCACCGATCGTGCGGATTACTTAGTCACGATGTCGCAGTGGTGCAGCGGTGCAGTGGTGCAGTGGTGCAGTGGTGCAGTGGTGCAGTGGTGCAGTGGTGCAGTGGTGCAGTGGTGCAGTGGTGCAGTGGTGCAGTGGTCGGGTGAGCATCGCGCGGTCGCTATTGAAGCATTTTTCAAGAGTAACGATTCTTACGTACTCGCTCCGACAGCCGACAGTTCTGTTCACATTTCAATATTCGACGGATAGGCGATGGGCCGAGTGTGAATTTAATTCGTTCGTGGGTGGAGAGGTTCCGCGCAACTGCTTCGGCTATGAACACACCACGGCCAGGACCTAGTCGATCGTCAAGGACCCCCGAAAACATTGAACTGGTTGAACGCAGTTTACGTGAAAATGCACGACTTTCGATACGGAAAAGGGCAGCTTCACTGGGACTTGCAAGAGCATGCGTGCATGAAATTTTGAAAAAAGATATGAAGTTTCATCCTTTTAAAATTCAAATAATTCAAGAATTGAAAAAAATGACTTTGCGTCACGCAAATTTGTTTTGTGAAACCATGTTGGAGCGTGTTCGCACTGTGAATTCCATTTTTTGGAGCGACGAGGCTCATTTTCATTTAAACGGACACGTAAACAAGAACAACACACAAAATTGCCGTTACTGGGCTCTAAGAACTCGCAATTCTCGACTGAAGCACCAAAAACCATTACATTGCCCAAGGGTAACTGTTTGGTGCGCTTTATCCACGAATGGGATAATCGGACCATTTGTTTTTGAAAATGCACGGGCCCAAGCGACGAATGTCAATGGTGAGAATTATCGGCTCATGATTTCGAATTTCTTTTTGCCGAACCTGCGAGCTCATTCATCATTCTCATCATTCTCATCACACACGTGGTTTCATCAGGATGCGGTACAGGTGCGACCGCACACACGGCCAGAGCTTCGATGGATTTGTTGCGAGAAAATCTCCCTCAAAAACTGATTAGTCGCTTTGGGGACATCCCGTGGCCACCGAGGTCACCCGACCTAACTCCAATGGATTTTTTTTTGTGGGGCTACCTCAAAGAGAGAGTTTACGCCAACAATCCGCGAACTGTTATGGACTTAAAAGAAAATATTCGGCGAGAAACCAGCGCAATTGAACCAAGTTTACTGCAGCGTGTGGCACGGAATACGAGGCTCCGTTTCTAACAGTGTGTGTGTGTGTGTGTGTGCAACAGGATGGAAGACATTTGGATGACATTATCTTTAAAAAATGAAATCCGCATTTGTACTCTATCTTTTAATACTTTTAGTAAAATTATATGTCAAACATATTATTTTTTATTTAAATTTGAAAACATAAATCTGCCACCAGACACCCTGTAGAACAGGATACAAATCCAAATTGTATCCGCTCCGCCCGTGTGATTGGCAGTCTCCTTCATTGTGCATCAAGTACAGCTTCTTACCACGCTGTTAGCCATAGGTCGTATTTGCTAAGCTACCGCCAGCGGCACCTTTACTTACTGGAATTGAAGGCCTTCAAAGAGTTAACATCGAGTGAATCCTCTGCTTTTGTCCCACTTTTTCTATTAATAATCACTACATCATCCATTGACCAACCTCTAATTATTATACTTAGTAATGATATGTATTAATCCATAATATATGCATATATATACATATATATATATATATTAGGTCACAAGACAGGGGTGGGGCGTCCGCTGAACGCAAGGTGGCCGGCCGGGCCCCGGTCACTCGCCTGTAGATAACGCTAGCCATTCTCCGGGATTAATTAAATTCACCCCGGAGTCAGCCTGGACGACGGTGGAGCAGTCGACGTGTTGTTGTCCGTGGGTAGGTCCGTGGGTGCGAGTTGTTCACGTTGCCCACGTTGCCTACGCTACCCACGCACGCCGTTACACGAAGGTAAGAGTATCAGTGTTTATATTATATACCCCTGTATATTCCTTAGAAGTTCACTATGTAAATAATATACCAATAAATAATTCGTACATACTTTTGATTGTTTAAATTTTAACCACTTTCCGTACAATAACGAGACCTTTGAAATCAAACATTATGTAAAGAAGGAAAAGGCACCGCCCCGCGGTGAGCGTGCGTCGCGTGCGTCGCGTGCGCCGCGTGCGCCGCGTGCGCCGCGTGACGGGTGAGCGCGGCTGCTGCTCGCGCGCTGCCCGAGCTGGTGGCCGCTAGCGCTGGCGCCAGTTCCAGCCTAACTTCGCTTCTATATATAACTAGAACTTAAAGTAGTTACGTCTGTATGTGGAGTAAACTACTGGCAACTTCCTAACCAACCTCCCGCCTCGACCCGTTTCAACTTCCGGTGCCGTTTTATTTGTGAACAGTTCCCGTTTTATACTCTCACCGAGTTAAATTGAAACTGCTACATTTAGTCATTATCTGGACGTGGTGGACCTCTTCCGGATCATTTGTACAGGAAGCTCGGAGTAGTTATTTATTAATATTATAATTACTCAAATAGTTTTAATTAACCCACGCGTAGCGCCACGCGTAGCGCCACGCGTAGCGCTACTCGTGGCGCCACGCGTGGCGACTGACTGCACCTAAAGGTTTCTTTTCGCACTTACGGGATGATGGACGTTCGCATCCGTTACCGCGCGGTGGAACTTCCACTAAACGTCCGCTCACACACCCGCCCAGAGACCCAACGATTGAAGTATAATATATACTGTCAACGTGAAGTGATATTGTCAACGAAGTAGCGCGCCGACCCAATGGTTACAGCGTGCGGCCTTCATTCCGAAACTCCGCGGGTTCGAATCTCGGCGTGTGGCGATGACTTAATGTTTAAGTTATGTACATTAGTGAACTTTAGTTACAGCAGCGAGATACAAACGGTGAAGGAGAACATCGCGAGGAAACCTGCACGTGAATTAGAATCTATTTCAAGGTGTGTGTGAAGTCACCAACCCGCATTGGGCCCGCGTGGTGACTGTGGCCCAATCGCCTTCATACTGAGGGTAGGCCTGTGCTCCAACTATCGGTATGTAAAATTGGCTGTTATTGATTGTTACAGTCGCTATCCACTAACAACTGTGAGACGGAAGGAGTTACTGAAACCGTAACAGCAGACTTCAAGCTGTATCAACCCGGAGTTCAACCCGTAGGTTCGGTGAATCCGGGTTCCGTGCGCGCGTCGCGGCGCGTCGCGCGGAGTGCATCGCAACACTAATTGCGTCTAATATTCGCACTCGGATTTGTGCGCACTCACCGGCACCCACCGGTGTGCCGGGGGTGTGCCGGGGGTGTGCCGGGGGGGGGGGACCACCGCGTTGTTCTTTATCTGTCTGTGTGTGTGTGTGTGTGCGTGTTGGTGAGGGTAGAGGGGGGCTGCCAAGTTTACCTACCTAAGACGGCGGGTCCGCGCACCTCGCGCAATTTGCCGGCCAGTCGCCGCCGCTGACCCCTGACTTAACTCCAAGGAGCTCCAGTTTACATTCCGTGCAATTTCGTATACAGGGTGAGTGTTCGAGTATTGAGGTTCATTGCAGGGTTGTTTTAAAATAAATTATACGGTAATGTTTAGAATCGAATCCGACAGGTTGCAAGTGAACGCATCAGTGAGGAGTGGTCGCGCGACGGTGCGGCGGCGCGGCGGCGCGGCGGCGTGGCGGCGCGGCGGCGCGGCGGTGTGTCCGGCACACCGGTAAGTTTGCTTTCATTCAGCTACTGCGCAGCTTTCGAAAATAGAGAAATTAAATAAAAGGGCAGCAGAAAAAGTAACATCCTTTTAAAACTGCAACCTTTTAGTAAATTGTCTGTCAAAATTTAAATTAAATAAATTTTTCGAACAACCTGTATCTATTCTGTACCGTTAAGAAGTGAGGCACACACGGCGCCTCAAACTTTACGCAAATAACCTCCAACACGCCCCCGCACCGCCGCACCGCCGCACCGCCGCACCGCCGCGCTCCCGGCCGGATGTCCGAGCGAGAACAATTTCTTAATAGCCCATAACTCGGCCTTAGCCGCTTACGTGCCCGAATTACTGTCAACTTTGGAGTTTACAGCGTGACGGGGTGCGGCCGGGGTGCGGCCGGGGTGCGCCCGGGGTGCCGCCGGGGTGCTGCGAGTGAGGGTGCGGGGAGGGGAGAGGCTGATCACAAACAGTTGCCCGTTTATTGCTTCACAGTTTCAATACTGTTTGTTCCAAGTTGTACAAATGAAATGCTGCTCGGCAGTGGATCAGTGCTTGTGCAATATTGCCACCGCGCCCACACCAACGCCGCGATGCATCTACGCGCACGCGCACGCGCACGGTGCACGCGCACTAGCTGTTGGCGACGCGCGCCGAGTGGTGCCAGGCGTGTGTTGTTAGCAAATGGTAGTCCTCCGAAGTACCGCCAGTACCGTGTACGTCACTTAAAGAGCTGCGCGCGGTAAGGCAGGCGCGGTGAACTCCGCCTCGGACGGGTTTCCGCCTTGTCGTGGCTTAGTCATCAACAGTGAAGCTAAAAGGAACCTATCCGGCCGGCCTGAGGTTGTTTCTCTAGCTGAGCACGGTGAGCTCACCACAGACTTGAACTACCCTCAGTGGCCGTGGTAGAGTCGCAGGGCAAGAGGAGAGTCGGTATTGTGGTTCGTTGCTCTCATCACCTTCCGCGGCTGTATAACACTTAGCGGCGGAGTCCAAGACCAGATCTATCGCAAAGAGTTTAGACAGTTTTCTCTTTTGGTTCCCAAGACCTCTGGGTAACAGTAAGATGCCATAAGGAAAGCGTGCTGTATGTTCTAGGGCGTCCTTACAGTGTTGGAAATGGGGGGCTACTCCCCATAGGATTAAGCTGCGTGGTGCAGTCGGTGCCGGCGAGGTCACGGAAATGTGCAAAAGCGCTCCCGTGGATCCGTCGTAACGCGACGAAGGTGGAACGTTCGAGAGGTTTTAGTCGTCGCAAGTCCGACATAACCTGTCTTTGCCCTGGCGAGGGCAAGTATGCGAAGACATTTCCTCCACATAAGAGCAGAACGTGTGGTGAACTGGACCTCCGAATGGTGTATGGCATTTTTAAAGCTGATGCGTGTAGCTCACTCCATATTACATACACGTCGTCACCTATCGCAATATATTAATGACGATCATAATTATAAATGTTGCACCGTCGCCACCAGGTGCCGACAGGTGGACGGGCGTGCTATACGCACGTATACGTGCGCGTGTGCGTGCGCGTGTTCGTGTGCGTGAGCGTGCGCGTGTGCGTGTGCGTGTGCGGGTGCGTGTGCGTGTGCGTGTGCGTGTGCGTGCGGGTGCGCGTGTGCGTGCGCGTGTTCGTGTGCGTGAGCGTGCGCGTGTTCGTGTGCGTGTGCGTGTGCCTCTGGCGCGGGGGGAAGATAGGTGGGTGGTAGAGGGATAGGCAATTAGAACTCGACGAGCGGTATTCTTATTGAATGTAATCACGGAGGAGCTACAGTATTCGTTCCGGACAGGAGATGCGCCGCGGCCCCGGCGGCGGCGGCGGCGGCAGTTTGTCAAAGCGGCGGAAGCGGTCTACGAGGTCGCGGCCGCACGTCACTTCCGGCCGCCCTGGCCGCCCACTGCCGCCGGCCACGCGACACGTATTGCCAGTTTCCTGTCGAAACAAATGCTACGTTAAGATGATGTTTCCGCGGAGCCGCGCCCGGCCCTGCGGCGGGTGGCCAGCCCCGGGGCCGGGGCCCCGCGCGGTACAGTTCCGTTCAGCTCCATTTCTCATGCTAATAATGTATGATTGAAGTTTTATCAAAAAGGAAATCTTACACATATTCCCATACAAACCTGGATCATCAACAGTTGGTGGAAGTGTGCATTGACCGCTGTAAGTGATGGCGGACTAGGATCATCTTCTCCAAAATTGAATCTCAAAGAAGAAGTCCAAGGGTACAATTACTTGCCAGCGCAGGGGTAGCTCAACAGATACTGCGATTTGTTATTTTCAACCCTTTGTACATATCTATTATATTTCATTACAATAGTTTTGCGGCTTTGTGTAAATTATTAATTTATTAAACCTCTACACGTATGAATATTGAAGGGTGGTACAAAAATTTAGTCACCCTGTAGGCAACCCTTAATTGCCAGCATCCCAAACTACTCCCTCTTAGGTCATTTCCTGAGAACGAGCATGGGGGTTTCGTCGGCCTGCGGCTAGTTCCGGCGGCGCGGGGCGCGCACGCGACTGTCGCCTCTCCGCCGCCACACACAAGGGTGCTGACGCCGGCCGGCCACCCCGCGCGGGCCAGTGTCGTGTGTCGGCGTAATTAATCCGCGGAGGACATGGGACAGGTCAAAGGGGCGGAAGCTGACCGCGCGGCGTGCGTACTTCCGGCACGCGTCACGACGTCTTGCGCCGGAAGCAGAGGCCGCGGCGTCGGCGGTGACGCTCGCGGCCGTCCCGACGTCAAAGGATTCGGAGCAGGAGGCGGCGTTGTTCCGTTCCGTGCTGTTCCGTTCCGTTGGCGTTGTTCCGATGCTACATCGCGACACAACACAGCGCGTACACGCTTCATGTACATAATAGGGGGACCGGAAAGTAATGTCGTTTCTGCGCATGCCAATACTTGATTGTCATTTGTCAGCTCATTGTTTTGTTCAGAGGCGTACCAAAGACATTGTGAGGTTATAGTGATTTCTTTACTTATAGACAATTGAATTACAATTTTTTTTTGTAATTTTGGGTAAAATGGCCAGCCAAATACCAGAAGAGGTACACATCCGGCATTGCATGCTCTTTGAGTTTCGCAAGGGAAATAACGCAACAGTTGCTACCAAAAACATTTGCGATGTTTATCCAAATGCACTGGACATTCGTAAATGCCAAAGGTGGTTTTCCAAGTTCAAATCGGGTAATTTTGATCTTTCCGACTCGTATCGATCAGGAAGACCATCAGCGTTAGACAACGACGTGTTAAGGGCGGAAGTGGAAGCAAATCCGTGTCAGACGATCGAGGAATTGTCAAACAGTCTCAACAAACCTTGGTCGACCATCCAAGAACATTTGAAGCAGATTGGAAAAGTAAGTAGAGCAGGTGTTTGGGTCCCGCATAATCTGTCCGAACAGAATAAGGCTAACCGATCAATCACATGCAACTTATTGCTTCAACGACACAACACAGAAGCGTTTTTTGATCGCTTGATCACAGGAGATGAGAAATGGGTCCTGTATGATAACCCAAAACGCAAAAGGCAGTGGCTCTCTCCAAATGAAATCCCTCGGAGTACTGCTAAGCCAGGTTTACACCCCAAAAAAGCGCTTTTGTGTGTTTGGTGGAGTATTCGCGGCATTGTTCATTTTGAATTACTGAAACCTGGAGAAACTGTTACTGCAGACCTCTACAGCGAACAATTGCAGCGAGTCAATCAATCTTTAATTGAAAAGTGGCCAGCGATTGTCAACCGAAAAGGCGTCATTCTCCAACATGACAATGCAAGACCGCACTGCGCAAGGCGAACTCTAGAAAAAATTAATGAATTGGGGTGGGAGGTGCTGCCTCATCCACCATATTCGCCCGATGTTGCACCATCGGATTTCCACTTATTCCGAGCGCTGCAACACTTTTTAAGTGGCAAAACATTTGCAAATTTGGATGATATCCAAAATGCCATCTCTAGATATTTTGCCGAAAAACCAATTAATTTTTATCGATCAGGGATTGAAAATTTACTCACTAGATGGCAAAAGGTTATTGACAATGATGGGGAATACATCATTGATTAAAAATAAAGACTCGTTAAAAATGTGTGTTTGTATTTAGCGTAAGAAAACGACATTACTTTCCGGTCCCCCTAATACATGTTTGTATTTAGCGTAAGAAAACGACATTACTTTCCGGTCCCCCTAATATAATTATGAGACCAAAGCTGAGTGCAGCCACGCGCAGCCGTGCGCGCGCGCCGGCGCCCGTCTGGAGTGTACGACACGAGTTTTTGTTTGTCTGTCATAAAATATAATTGAAAGAATCTGCGGAGCACTCGGGCCAGGTGCGCCGGCGGAGCGGCGGCCGGGAGGGCCGGAGGGCCGGAGGGCCGCGGAGTGTTCGCGCCTCACCGGGCAAAGGAATGGAAGAACATCAAAGCGGGCTCTTCAATTAGCCAGCTAATTGGCTTGACCGCGCGCCGCGATTTGCCTCCAGACGACTAAAATGCTGCAATAACGAAGTGAATATTAGACGTGCTGGTGTAGCGATAGGCGCCGCTGAGGTGCGCAACCACTGGCCCCGATCAGCTGGCGGTCAGCATACCCCACGCACACCGAGAGTCGGGTAGTCATTCCGCTAAAACCACCTTCTCGCGCGCAGGCAGGCGTATCGCTATTTTTGATTTATAAATTAATGAAACTGTAAACTATTTGATCTCTTCTTCTGTAAAAGCGGAAGTTGAAGCTACGCGCACTCCGACGGGGAAACATTAGAAGATATTTTAATAAATTAATGTTTAAATTATACAGATTTCTATTAATAGAAGTATTTTAAATTATTGATGGCTGTCAGGGATCTTAGAAGATTAGTATTTCGGCTCAGAATTTGTTTTAAATATCGAGGTAGTCACCTTTACTTAACCTCTCAAGTCTGTGAACCCATTTATTTATAACATATGCGGTCCAGGACGCAGCCTCCGCGACTCCGCGATCTCGCAGTTTTATCTTTAAATCACTATAAACAGCTTCACGTATTAAAACAATGGCCGGCGCCGCGCGCCCGCCGACTTTTAATTTATTCAAAGTATCATTTTAGAGCTCGCGGCGCGGATTTATTATTCGGATCCAGACGAAAAGTTAGATGAATTTCACTCGTACTGAAGTGTTCGTCTGGAGCACCAGCTCGCGCTGCAGGAGCCGAGGATCATAATTAAGTATAGCAGCGGAATCCATGAATGCTGTACTGCGCTCCGGTCCAGCCGCACCGCCGCCGTCCGCTGGCCCATCAACAGTTTGAACTTTAAACGGCGACCGTTGGTGGGCACGGTGCACCAGGGGGAGTGTGTTTACGTAAAGTGAGCGGAGCTCTGCGTGTGTGCGTGCGCGTGTGCGTGTGCGTGTAGGTGTCCGGTGCCGCGGCGCATAAAAATGTTCGTCAATTCGATTCCGCCCGCGAGCTCCAACATCCGAGCCGGCGGTCCCCGCGCGAGGGGAGCACAAACGCCATTAAAGCGTTTCTATTAACCTGGGGGTCATTTCACTCCGTATACCTCTCCAGCTCGTATGAATTATGCATCGGCGGATCCCGCGGTCGCGTCGGCAACTTCTGTTGCGAACAAGTTGTTTTAAGGTTTTCTTACTAAAGAAAATGTTTCTCCATCATCTCTTTACACGAAAAATGCTGCAGATTTGTTTTTCATAAAAACGCGCAGTCAGACGCGCGCCCCTACGTAAAAGTAAGTTAACGTAATATTAATGCCCGGTGGTGGTGGTGGCGGTGGCGGTGGTGGTGGCGGTTAGATTATTTAACGTCCGTGCGTCCGATGCAGTCATTGCTTCTGTCACCAACGGATATATATATATATATATATTACAATATATTATATATCATTGCGACTTAGAAGGCAGATTACCTGTGACATTTGGAAATGCATGCGTTATGCATTCGTACCAGCTGCACCGCGTTCTGCCTCCTGCGTATTATTAATAAATAAATAATATAAATGTCTTTAGTGAGTAAAAAAAGTAATACAATGAATTGGATTATTGGTGCACACCAACGTGCGCTGTGCGAGTTGTGGACGGTCGTGTGGTTGTGACGGAGTGGACAATAAATATACCTTCGTGAGCGACTGGTCAGAAACGCTAAGTTCCGAGCTGAGGCGGGGTCCCGCCGAGTGGCCGGCCGGACAGCAGTTCATTAACTAAATCTTTATTTAAACGCAAGACGCCTAGAAGTGCGTCTACTCACAAGTCTGCCGGCCGGAAGTCACCGCTCTCGAGTCCGGAGGCAGTTCTCTAATGAAACAGCACTCGAAGCGGCTAACGAGGCGCCCGCTGCTGAGCCTCGACCACCCTCTGCTGTGCAGCTCCGAGATTCGCGACAGGGTTGCCACTTCGGACGAATTGCAGGAATATAATATTGGAGCCCTGGC
Organism: Troides aeacus; assembly: GCA_033220335.2. Taxonomy (NCBI): domain Eukaryota; kingdom Metazoa; phylum Arthropoda; class Insecta; order Lepidoptera; family Papilionidae; genus Troides; species Troides aeacus. The sequence goes on along the minus strand of CM067277.1, from coordinate 12,853,316 downwards.
AGAACAATCTGTTGCAAGATTAAATATTATAGAAAAGAAGTTCATCTAAAGGTTCAATATAATATGTAAAAGTAACCACTGCAACCGAGAAGCGGTATCCTGCTCAGGGTCAACCAACTTGTGGACGGCGGGGTTCTGGAGGACGAAGCTAGGCTGTTCTGGGCGAGCAGACTTTCCCATCTGCGACTTTGTCACTTAACACCGTGTTAACTTTGCATGCTTAGTTCTGAGCATGAGTACCGAGCACCGAGCGCCGAGCACTGCGCCCGGTCGGTGATGTTGACACGTGACTTGGGCAGCGGGCCGCAGCGGGCCGCAGCGGGCGCACGAGGAGCCGGATGCCTAAACTAACACGAGCACTGTTTTTAAACAAACATCAGAGGGAGCTGAGACGTTGGACAATTTACATGTTGTAATTTTAATTAGGGCCCGGCGACCGCGGCCGCAGCAGCCGGCGGGGCCCGCACAATGGGCCTACGGGACCCTTGCGAATAGTTTCACCTAATGTTAATTTAATCCAAGACGGACAATTCGAGGAAATGTTCAGAGTTTGCGTCTTGTAGCGCGTCTTGAGCGGGGCCCGCGACCCGCGACCCGCGACCCCCGACCCGCGCCTACCTCGAATTACAATAGTGTTCCACGCGCACGCACACGCACACACACACATATATATATATATATATACACACATGTTACGTTTGTCGGTAAGACTATAATTGATACTATTATTTTTATTATCGACGTTCATTTTTTTCGCAATAATGATGGACACGCGGGACAAGCGGGCGCTGACGGGCGCTGACGGGCGCATCCTGCCTCGAACAGTGTGGATAAATACAACGTCCGCCCCCGGCTGCCCACGCGGTGTCTACGCGGTGTCTACGCGGGGTTCGCACGCAACTTATGTTTACGTTTATGTAAAAAATAGTAAATCTGTATAAAATCAGTGGCATTGCGAAGTGCCCGGGCAGCCCAGTGCGGACACGGACCTCTCGCCACGTGTTAAGCTGCCAGTGTATAATTAAGGCGAATAATTCACGGCCTCCACTTAACCGGACTTCTGACCCCACCCCACCTCCCCAACACCCTCCTGGGGGCGGAAGGGTGCCGGTCAAACCTGTCGCCGCCGTCTTGAGAAGTTTAACTGCGACCCCGTTGGTAAGTCACCATTTGTTAATTCATTTACGATACTTGATTCTCGGACACGCACACACACACACACACGAGGCCGCATCTGGCTCGCAGCGTCCCGCTCCACGCGCGGCCTCATCCGATTAAACTTTCTAAATAATTAACCAAAGCTTTAGTTATTATTTACTTACTACCGTCAGTGAACGTGGTACGGAAAGCATTTGACTGAAACGCTCACCTAAAAAAATATTTAACTGCCTAGGTCTGGTGACGAGCGCAACCTGGGGCGAGCCAACATGTGGACTCGGAACATCTTAAATAGAGTAGTGCCTGCAAACGGTACACTCACCGTCTGAGGGACGGGCGACGCGCCACCACGAATGATGAGGGTGGAGGCCCTTATCACTCGATAAGCGAATCAGCGTGGAACAGCGTGGGTGCCTAGGAGGATTAGGCCCCTCCTCAGAGACGTATAACACAAAGTGTAGAGAGGCACCGGCGTCCTCGTTAAGAAATCCCGGAACCTCTCCGAATGCACTGATGGAGAGCACCGAGGGGGCGTTAGTGAGTAGAAATATCACATAAGCCTGACCTCCCCCAGAAGCACGGCATCTTGGGAAGATTCCGGAAACAAAAAAAGGACACCTAAGGGAAAATCATAAATAATATTTATGTAGTCCTGTTGCAGGAGACACGGGAAACGTCCAGGATCCACGGCGCGGCGTCGCTCGCTGTAAAGGTTTAATATGAAGCCTTAACTTTTGCCCCGTCGCGGCGGTGCGGCGGTGCGGCGGTGCGGCGATGCGGCGGTGTGGGGGTGCAAATTTAAAAAAGAGGCGACACACGAAATATGTTTATAAGGAGCAGCGCGTTTTGATTTATGGCGGGCGGGGGCGTGGGCGGGGGCGTGGGCGGTGCGCGGCGGACGCGGGGGCGCGCTGCCTGCTTGTAGCCATGTCATATCAGGATGTTATAATATTTATATACAGGCGATATCGTCATCCTCATCAGCGGATAGATGGTCACAGCTGGACATAGGCCTTCCCCGAAGGCCTCTAAATTTGTGGGGTCCATATGGGGGACTTGAGCCATTTCCCAGCACGCTGGCCCGATGCGGGTTGGGGGCAACCAGAGGCTCGTTTGTTGATTAGCAGGTGAGGTTGACTTGCACCCCTCAAGTGACATACCACTTCACGATTTATGTTACAGGTATAATAATTTTTTAGATTTCATTTATTCTACCAACGACTCCGGAAGTCCTGTGCTAGCGCCCCCCTTGGCTCAGGTCAGTATAATTTAATTTAGAGTTATCCAGGCTATTGTCAAGTTCAGCTATACTCATTAGATTCTCAATTTCTTGTTTGTAAATAATTGACACGAATGTTTATCGCTGGCAGACGTGACACCGCTGCTCGCCTGTGCCCGAGACCGCCCGCTGGATGTTGCGAGTCACAAAACTGCAAGATTTATATCCGGGGCCGGCTTCGAACTCATTACCCGCGCGAAACTCGCGGGCTCACACACACAATCCACTTTGTCCCGGGCGCGGGCTGCGCTGTGTGTGTGTGTGTGTGTGTGTGTGTGTGTGTGTGTGTGTGTGTGTGTGAGTTTGTGTTCGTGTACGCTTGCGTTCAATTTTACCCACTTGACTTGGAGACAAATCGCTTTAAAAAAATTGTCGACGCTCGATGTGACAAGTGTTGCGTCTGCTCGTAACGAAGACACTATAGATGACACTAATACAATGTTTATATATTTTTGACACATTGCACACAACAAGTACATACCAAATGTGCCCTTAAATAGTCGACTCAATTACATCGACGACGGAGACGAAGGCATCACGACATTTAGTAAAAGCATTTAAATACAAGCACCAGGATCAAACAAAATATAATTTCTTACTTTGGTTTTCATTAAAGAACTTAATAATAGGTGAAGGACCGCGTGATGCCCCCGCCCCGGCCCGGCCCGGCCCGGCCCGGCCCGGCCCGGCCCGGCCCGTCGCGCCGCGCCCGTGATGCATGGCGCGTATTTGGCACGAGGATGCAGTTCCGTGGAAAAAAATGTAAAGGTCTCGTGTTAATCATGTTTGTATGGCGATATCGCGCAATAAAGCAGCGCGGGTGCCAACGCAATAGGCGCTGTGTCTGCATGAACGTCGCGCCACCGCCCCCCGGCCCCCCGTTCGCACGGCACGGGCTGCACGGGCTGCACGGGCTGCACCTAGCCTAGTGCGCGGGCCTGGGCCTGCACCTGCACCCTGAGCTCATGAAGCCCGTGCGCTGCTTCGTGTGGCGCAGGGCGCACTGTAACGGTAACTGTAACGGTTTGTTTGAGCCGCGCAGCGCGCAGCGGAGGTGGCATTAATATTCCGCAGGCAGCAGGAACATCGGGTGATTATGTTGTGCGACGGGTACCCGGCCGCGGCGCGGACACGGCGCGGTGCGACGCGACGCGGCAACCCCTGACGCTGCAGCCGCCGCCCGCCGCCCGCCGCCCGCCGCCCGCCGCCTTGCGGTCGAGTTGAAATCACGCGGAGCGATTATGATGCAAATGGCGCGGGTGCGGATGGGGGGCGGACGAGGGCAACCGGGGGCGGAACAATCCACGCACTTACGCAAGAATTTATAATGCACTTTTTATTTGGAGTTAAGTGTTGCGGCGGTGCGACGGTGCGGCGGTGCGGCGGTGCGGCGGTGCGACGGTGCGGCGGTGCGGCGACCGAGAATCACGTTATTATTTATGCTAATTGTGACGCCAAGCGGCACCACGTGCACGGCGCCTCGCCTGCAGGGAGCCGCCGCCGTGCCGCCGCCGTGCCGCCGCCGTGCCGCCGCCGTGCCGCCGCCGTGCCGCTGCTGTTCAATGTTTAATAGAAATAATCCGTCCATCGAAAGTAAAGATATTCCGGCGTCAGTTACAGAGCAATAAGGGCGTTACAGGAACTCGTCTGAGCTGGCGCGGTGCGCGGTGCGCGGTGCGCGGTGCGCGGTGCGCGGTGCGCGGTGCGCGGTGCGCGGTGCGCGGTGCGCGGTGCGCGGTGCGCGGTGCGCGGTGCGCGGTGCGCGGTGCGCGGTGCGCGGTGCGCGGTGCGCGGTGCGCGGTGCGCGGTGCGCGGTGGTTGCGCGCGGTTGCGACCTCTCCACCAGCCACCGCAGTAATTGTGCCACTTTACATAATGCCTATTTTAGTGGCGGCGGCATTTTTCAAAACGCCCGCCCTAATGAGTCGTGAACGGTGCTGATGCTCGCTAATGCGCGCCAAGTGGAGCCGCGCCCGCGCCCGCGCCCGCGCCCGCGCCCGCGCCCGCGCCCGCGCCCGCGCCCGCGCCCGCGCCCGCGCCCGCGCCCGCGCTCTGATTTATCGCTGAAGGTAAATGAACATGATCGTTTCCCCCCCGGGGGGCTCGCTGGTGCAATATCCCATTGTGGATCCGATTCCGCTTGAAGACATAGTACGAAGAGTCATTTCACCATGTGTCGCCTGTTCAGTAATGACACGAATGACACCAGACCATCAGTGCCGCGAGCCGGAAGTCCGTGCGCCGGTTCCGCGTTCGTGCAGTCTGCAGCTCAGTGCTTAATGGCTCCACCATATATTACGCGTTTTAAATTGGTCACTTGGCTCGCGCACAAATTTACCCAGCGCAGCGATCACTGCAGCGTATTAAAAGAAATATCTCGGAAACTTAACCGTCAACTTTCAAACATAAAATGATCTCGTTTGCCAAGTTGGGGAGCCGCTGGGGACTTAACAAGGTGCTCGCCGGGATCCGGGATTTTAGAAAAAAGCGATAAATCTCGCGTCCGTCCACGCTGAGGACGGACTTGGCAAATTGCGCATTTACAATTCGGCTCATACGCGCCGGATGAGCGGCGGCGCGCGCTTAACTGAAATTTATGAGCAGCACGAGCGGCACGAGCGGCACGAGCCACACCAGCCGCACCAGCCACGCCGCTGTTACAAGTCTCACATTGCAAGGGAAGGAAGGCGGACAGTATTGGATACACGCCACTTTCTGACCGACTGACACGCACGCTGCAAGAGAGGTGTGCAGTGCGAAGTGCTAGTTAAATCTTTAGCCGCTCCGCTCAGCTCAGCTCAGCTCAGCTCAGCTCAGCTCAGCTCAGCTCAGCTCAGCTCAGCTCAGCTCAGCTCAGCTCAGCTCAGCTCAGCTCAGCTCATGTGTTGTAAAATCTGTCATGAATATTTATGTACGACAACTTTAAAGTGATTTCGACAAAATCATTTCATCAAAGGATCGACTAACAACTATTAACCTTGTTTTCTTGTTCGCAATAAAACCTATCCAGTGTGCGGAGAGGTGCGCCGTGTTTACACAAGGATGCTCCGGCGCCCGTAAAACTCGCCCGGGCAGCCGGCTGCGGACACCTGTGCCCGCTACGCGCCCGCCCGTGCCGCACACGTCCCGCGCACGTCCCGCACCAGGCCCCGACCGCCCGCCCGAGGTGCGCGCGCGCCGGAACTGAAGCACGACGCTCTCCATAAATATAGATGTTCCCTTCGGAATCAGGAGCGGCGATTCCCGTTGCGATATTCAATAATTAGGGTTTAGTTAAAAGTATTTAAATAAAGTTTTCAAAGCGCACCCCCGGCGCGCGGCTCTGGGAGCACGGGGGGCATGGGGGCATGGGGGCATGGGGGCAGGGGGGCAGGGGAGCAGGTGCATAAACAGTTTGTTAGTTTGTATTTACAAAATGCAGATGGAGCCCTAAGTTTTCCTAAAAAGTACAAACTTGTACAAACAGCGGCTCCGTAAATATTTAGCTTGGATCGGACATTTTTTGCGAGAGCGCGCTGTTTGTTTGTGCGCAGCCGCGCCGGGCACCGGGCACCGGGCACCGGGCACCGCCACTGGCTCCTTGAACCTGAACACTTGGTGATCAACGCTGAAGATTAGAACAAGGAATATTTAGAATTACACGGAATAATAAAAGTCGTAAGTTCAATTGTGCAAATTTTTTATACAGAAAGTAGCAAGAATTCACGTATACCTGGCCAGGGTCACAGGAGAGCGAATTTATTTATATCATCGTCCAGCAGCTGTTCGCGAGCTGCCGCCCCCGCGAGCTGCCGTGCGGCGGGCGCGGAGGGCGAGCGTCGCTCGCGTGCGCGGGAGTCTCTGAAGGTAAATGAATGATCTCACAAGTAGTGACCATCACCGCTCCAGTCATTTACCAGTACTGTTTTAGCGTTGACTTATTTTGAGTGCCTTTAAGAACAAACTTCGCCTTAAGGAGCGTGCTGCTTCGGAAAAATGATTAATTAGTTTCTAATAATTCAACACGATCGGCGCTGACTCGACGACGTCGCGGTTCCGGCGCGGTGCCGTCGCGTCTGCTCTGCAGCTCGCAGCCCGCGATTCATTGAATTCAATGTGTTAAAGATAAGGACAAAAAAATGAATAGAGGAGCCCGCGACTCCTCCGCGGCGCGCTCCTCCGCGGCGCGCTCCTCCGCGGCGCGCTCCTCCGCGGCGCGCTCCTCCGCGGCGCGCTCCTCCGCGGCGCGCTCCTCCACGGCGCGCTCCTCCGCGGCGCGCTCCTCCGCGGCGCGCTCCTCGTGGACTTTATCGTCTATAAAAAGATAATTGTGAAGTGCGGCGCGTTAAATGACTGTTTCGTGGCGCGCCGCCCGCCGCCCGCCGCTCGCCGCCCGCCGCCCGCCGCCGGACAGTACAGAAAATAATCTCGAAGCACGGCTGCTAGGCGACAACAGTTGTCGTCTGATTCTCCTCGCGAGTCGCGTTATTGTCGTACCGCTGCGGAAGTTTCCCGGCGAAGCGGCCACTTAGCATAAGTGGTGAGTTCACCTGCGAGACAACAAGTGTCGTTACATAAATAATAACCGGCGGGATGCGGGGTGCGGGGCGCGGGGCGCGGGGCGCGGGGCGCGGGGCGCGGGGCCGAGGGCTCGGCTCGGGCTCGCCGCCCGGATAAGTGTATCGGGCGCGCGAATAACTCACGCGACAGTCTGTCGGCGGAAGTCGCGACTTACCCTGATCGAAATAAACCCTGCGTACACTTGGTTCACGGGACAATTTATTCGATGATGTAAATGTTGTCCGCAAACAAATGTATTAACTAAAGTAAAGTAAAGCAAACAAACAACAGTAATAGGTGTTTAGGTGTTTAGGCTATAAACTATTCGCTGAATTGTTTCTTCATGCGATTTCATCCTAGAAGTGAGCAAATATTTATGAGAGCGGCGTGTGCGTGTGCGCGTACGTGTGCGTGCGCGTGCGCGTGCGCGTGCACCACGTCACGTCGGTACGCCTCGACGGGAGCGCGGCCGCATTTGTTTGGCGACACGCTAACGCGACTCCGTTGACAACTTCACGGGCGGTGTTCGCTGGCGGTGTTCGCTGGCGGTGCTCGCTGGCGGTGCTCGCTGGCGGTGCTCGCTGGCGGTGCTCGCCCGCTCGCCGAGCCGGCCACTGATCACCAATCGCCAGTGCAGACGAACGGCAGCTTTCCGCTGCACAGGAAGTCGTAACGCGCGTCTAACGGACACAAGTCAATATATAAGTTGTCAAATATCTTCCTTCCGCCTTTTTGGCTTTTGAAATTCGCGGCTATGTACAAAGCGCTACAGAGCTCGTATCTGGCAATACTATACATAATTTGAAAGGTCTTGACATAACCTACAAAACGACGCTATGCATAATTAGTTTGGATATTGCGTTCAACAGTTATAGACGTGTAAACATATAGTTCACTAACGCCGAAATTCGCGCTATTTTAAAGTTTTCCTTCGTTAAAGGCAAATCCGCTAGAGAAACGTTCCGTGAGATTAATGGTGTTTTGGGGGATGGTACTCTATCACTTCGAACCGCGGAGGAATGGTTTCGACGATTCAGAGCCGGTGAAAAGGACACCATGGATAAGCCAGCCGGCGGAAGACCTGTGACGACAAATACCGATCAAATCATGGACTACATCGAGTTAGACCGGCATGTGGCATCTCGTGACATCGCCCAGGAGATGGGAGTTAGTCACCAAACCATTTTAATCCATCCGCAGAAGGCTGGATACAAAAAAAAGCTTGATGTTTGGGTGCCGCATGATTTGACGCAAAAAAACCTTCTGGACCGAATCAACGCCTGCGATATGCTGCTGAAACGGAACGAACTCGACCCATTCTTGAAGCGGATGGTGACTGGCGACGAAAAATGGATCACATATGACAATATCAAGCGAAAACGGTCGTGGTCGAAGGCCGGTGAATCGTCCCAAACAGTGGCCAAGCCGGGATTGACGGCCAGGAAGGTTTTGCTGTGTGTTTGGTGGGATTGGATGGGAATCATCCACTATGAGCTGCTCCCATATGGCCAGACGCTTAATTCTACCATCTACTGCGAACAACTGGACCGCTTGAAGCAGGCGATCGACCAGAAGCGTCCAGAATTGGTCAACAGGAAGGGTGTAGTGTTCCACCAGGACAGCGCCAGACCACACACTTCGTTGATGACTCATCAGAAGCTACGGGAGCTCGGATGGGAAGTTTTATCGCATCCACCATATAGCCCGGACATAGCGCCAAGTGATTACCACCTGTTCCTGTCCATGGTGAACGCCCTTGGTGGTGTAAAGTTGAATTCAAAAGAGGCTTGTGAAAAGTGGCTGTCCGAGTTCTTCGCAAATAAGGAGGGGGGCTTCTACGAGGGAGGTATTATGAAGTTGCCGTCTAGATGGAAACAGATTATCGAACAAAACGGCGCATATTTGAACTAAATCCGATCACTGTAACACTTTTTATAAAGCATTGAATAAAGAGCAAAAAAGCGGAAGGGAGATATTTGACAAGCTTATATTGTTTGTTCGCTCGTTGCGTTGTTGACCGCAACTCTCCTTTCTTTATTGTCATGATGGATACGGTTTATTTGCAATATATTTGTTTATTGTGTGCCGGATGTCCTCGTTATGGACACACATAACGCGATCCTAAATCATTTCTATGCTTACATTACTTTAATAAATTCGTTTTTATTTGTTTATATAAAATATTTGATGTCATGCTTTTATTTATACTGAACTTAAAACGCGAGCTTTAATTAGTAGAAAGTAGTTAATATTTATTGTCCTTACTGTTTCGAGCACCACAATTATTGAATATTCTCAGGTCACGAAAACGTATTTAAACAAACAAAGGCGGTAGGTCTAGGCGGTAGTCACGACTCAATCATTTATATAAAACTCCTCTGAAAGTCAACCACTGTACGAACTTGCCTTGTCTAGATTGCTCTCAATATTTTTAATAACATGTAAATATCATCTTCTTGTTTTTAACAACAAAATAAGCCTGCGGTCAAGGGACGTGCAATCCCGACCTACCCCCGGCCCGCTCCCGCGCCCGCTCCCGCTCCCGCTCCCGCTCCCGCTCCCGCTCCGCACCGCCGCCGTTCAATAACATGGTGCCCAAGAAAATCAAGTTTCTGCGAAGCAATAATCTGCATGAGCCGGGCGGCGGGCGGCGGGCGGCGGGCGGCGGGCGGGCATTCCTCGCATCGGAAACTATGCTGAATATTTTTAATCAATACAAATTAGTTGTGAACACGTCGGCCCCGCGCCGGACCCGCGTCGGTACCGTGCCTCCGCTAACTTCTCCGCACTATACAAACACTGCGTCTTATTCGTTTTGTTTGGTAGGACCGGAGGCTCCGCGCACCGCCGCTGCACCGCCGCTGCACCGCCGCTGCACCGCCGCTGCACCGCCGCTGCACCGCCGCTGCACCACCGCTGCACCGCCGCTGCACCGCCGCTGCACCGCCGCCTGCACCGCCGCCTGCACCGCCGCCTGCACCGCTGCACTACATGTGGTTTAACTATATATTAGTTAATGCTTTTTGCGATTACGAGAACTTTATATTTACTTAGCGCTACGAAACCGTAGCAGCAACCGCGTGCTGGTGGCGCGGCGCTGCGGAGCAGCTCCCCCGGCCAGCTCGACGCGCCTGCAGCACTCATTTAGCAGTGCTGGGGCGCCGCCGTCGTGGCGATGTGTAGTCCAGGCTATTTATAGGTTTTCAGAACCGCGCTTTATCAAGGCAACATTAGTTCCCCTCCGAGTTCAACGTGCGCTCACTTCAGCTAAACTGCGATACACTTAGCTGAGAAGAAAAACTACCGGAATGATCCCTGGTCAGCGGCGAGAACAATGTAAGAGTTGGTTGTGGAGAATGAGAGTGCTACGGGGCGTTGGGTGTCGTGGCGTGTGGCTCACGGCGAGCTTTCTCTTGTTACGTGCGTTGAAAAGCTTTTATCAAATGCGTGCATAGATAAAACTTTCGGCGACTCAATTAATATATAATATAACAAAATAGTTACTAAGTTAGTACTTAATCAAGTTTACTAATGTGACGTACAGTATTTACTAATTCTCAAAGTACACTATGTAGAGTCTTAATATAGCCGGCACTTAGTCCGAAGTGGTGAGCATAAATGCGGGGAGCAGTTAAATGGCAGTGTTGTGTCAGGGTTGGGGGTTGGGGCTAAAAAGAGAGATAAGTTGTCCGGCCGCGGCTTTTTAACACGGCAGGCCACTTACACCACCCGCGTTTTACTGTAATGTATGGTGCACCGCGCCGGGGCTTAAATGTGGGGCATTACGAGGTGCTGCTCCTGCCCGACGCGCCCGACGCGCCCCACGCGCCCCACGCGCCCCACGCACCCCACGCGCCCCACGCACTCCACGCGCCCCTCGCGACCCACGCACCCCACGCAGCCCACGCGTCCTACGCACCCCACGCATCCCACGCACCCCACGCGCCCCACGCACCCCACGCGCCGCCGGCGATGAGATGTCCTTTGAGGCGGCGACGGCTCAACGAAGTATTGAAAATGGAAATCTTCAACACTTGGAAATAAAATAAAAATGATGTGTAACTGCGGCAAGTGGTTAAGTCTACCTGTCAGATACAAAACCACGAGATAAAGCTTAACGGTCGGCCGGCGGCAAGTGTTACCTGCACGTAACCATCTGTTCAGAGATGCAGCTGCTGCTAGCTGCAGGCTTCGCAACGTGGTAACGCTGTAAAAAATATATAATTATTACTAAGCTCCTCTCGGCCGGGGTCTCCGCGGTCTCCGCGGTCTCCGCGGTCTCCGTGTGAATATTCAACTGTTCATCTGCCCGGACACCGTTTCCTACCTGATGAAGAAATACATTAGAGTCATCTTTACTTACTAGCATTACTTATTTGCTATACCTTTTATTTACTGTCAAGTTGATATTAAGTTGGTCTTGTCAGCTTCCACGTAACTTTACCTACTTTGTTGTTTGTTGTTGACCGTGCTCGTATCTCATGCCGGGTCAGATATTGAGGTCGGCCGCAGTTGCACAGTAAGTGTCACTCGGGCGCGTACAGTTGTGTGTGACAGGTCATTACAACTCGCGTTATCAGCGCCGCGGGATCCGGAAGTCCGTCCGCTGATAGCGGGCGCGCGGCCGACACCTCCCACCACATGCGAGACGGTACGCCAGTGACACCTACTCCGGGACATTTCTCCTAGCAAATGGAATAAAACAAGTCCGGTCAATCGTCGCTCTGTTAGACACTAAATGTTTTATGACAACGACTTGAAAACAGACTTGGATATGATAATATTCCAATCAACCACATCCAAACATGCCATATATCATACATGATAACGTTAACCTCCACTTCTTTTGAGGGCAGTTAGTGCTGTCGGCGGTCGCGAGCGCACGGGGCCGCTCGTTGCTGCAGTGACCAGGAAGCCAAGTCAAACATTAATTTAAGGTGTTGCATTAGACATCAAGTTCAACGTGGAGCTGACGCACTGAGTCAAGTTAAAGGAAAGTTTATTAGAGACTTGTTTATGTGTAGTTCCGGTGCTAAGTACGGCTTTAAGTTTCTGTTCGATTTAAGTTGGCGCCGGAGTGATGTCTGCCCGGGGCCGCGCGGAACTTGCGCGAAGTGCCCGGGGCCGGCGACACGCTTTGTGTTTTAGCAAAAAAATGGATTCTTTGCTGTTCCGCCTGAGCACTTCCGTGATGGTGTTAGAATTAGACGCGACAATGTTTACCCTGTCGATTAATATTCCAACTACCCGGCGCCGGATATATTTATATTTGATAATACGAGTTACACTAAAACTAGAACTTATTACTTACTCAAGTTGTAATCGTCATCATCATGAAATGTCTTCTTCAAATTGAAGTTTGGCGATCAGATTGAGAAAATCAATTGGTTCCTCAGCTATTCTATTTAACTGAAGCTATTGCACCCGGTCCACTCGTTATGGTCCAATGGTACCATTTCTACCGGTGTCTACCAGATACACTGCTTTTCAGGAATTTTGCAAGTTGCGCACGGGATTGTGTTGAGAAATAATACGTGTTTACCTATGACATTGTCGTTCCGCAGTGCTGGTCGCGTCAATCCGCGACATCACTAGCTGCTGTTGTTCAACTCGGCCGTGAGACAAACACCGCTCTGCTAAACATGTAGATATATATATATATATATATATATATACGTGTTTACCTATGACATTGTCGTTCCGCAGTGCTGGTCGCGTCAATCCGCGACATCACTAGCTGCTGTTGTTCAACTCGGCCGTGAGACAAACACCGCTCTGCTAAACATGTAGATATATATATATATATATATATATATATACGTGTTTACCTATGACATTGTCGTTCCGCAGTGCTGGTCGCGTCAATCCGCGACATCACTAGCTGCTGTTGTTCAACTCGGCCGTGAGACAAACACCGCTCTGCTAAACATGTAGATATATATATATATATATATATATATATATATACGTGTTTACCTATGACATTGTCGTTCCGCAGTGCTGGTCGCGTCAATCCGCGACATCACTAGCTGCTGTTGTTCAACTCGGCCGTGAGACAAACACCGCTCTGCTAAACATGTAGATATATATATTATATATATTACTGCAGATGTGTACTGTGAATAACCGAACACAATGATGGAGAAGCTGGCACTTCTCGAACCAGTATTGGTCAATCGCTCGTCTCCGCTGCTCCTGCACGAGAACTTGCGACCTCATACTGCTCAGCAGACGGTCTACAAGTTGCAAGAACTGGGGTTGGAAGCTCTCCGTCATCCGCCCTACTCACCAGACCTTGCGCCTACAGATTACTACTTTTTCCAGAATTTGGATAACTTCGTGGCGGGAAAAAAATTCGATACCCGAAAGCAGTACAAAATGCCTTTGAAGAATTTGTTGCGTCCCGTCCAGCTGATTTCTTTAAGGAGCGCATCAACAAACTGCCACTGCGCTGCCAAAGGTGCATTGAGTGCGCGCGTGATCACTTCGGTTAATACAAATAAAATGTACATGAGAAGAATTCGTTTTAATTTTTTCATACAAAACGACAACTTCACAGGTAAAGGCCTAATATTAAAATTTTTAGAGACAACCCTCGCGGTTCTCATGGGGGTGGTTTGTGAACATGCGTTAAATATTTTAGGTAGTAAACAAACAAGTAGTTGGATGAGTAGTTCATGCATATATTCGTATATCGCTTGGCATTGCAACAGCAGCAATCTTGTGAACATCGCACAAGCTGCACCCGTGCTTGATTACAGGTGTGTGGGGAGCACGATACCTGTAAATAAAATTCGCGGGTAATACATAAACAATTGTTTATTTCGAAACAAGCACTTACCTTCGGGAAGTGCAGTTGACGAGATCGCGCCTTGCTACAAAATTAATCCGGCTAGTGGGTACTCGCACGCGCGACGTCATCCATTGTGCAGTACGTCACCGAAGGAAGCCAGCCGTCGGCGCGCGCGCCTCCCCCCCGGGCCAGTGTTAATTACCGGACGACGCCGAGCGCACGCCGCATTGCCTAGGATTATTACTTACGGTGTTTTCGTACGCGCGCCGTTGTAAAGAACTGTATTCTACCGAATAAACTGTTGTGGGTAATAGGCCAAGTGTTTATTTGCCGTTGACATAATCTCCCACACCACTAACCGTCCTCACTGGTGACCCCGCTGAACACTCGCGAAGTAAGGTATTTGGAAGAATCGAGGAAATGTCAAACAACAACACAAGCGCGCCCACCGCCGACGGAGCGCGTTTCCACTGCACCCGTACTGGAAGTTAATCGTATCGGCGTCCGGATTCCACCATTTTGGCCAGAGGAACCAGAGATATGGTTCGCGCAAATCGAAAGTCAATTTGCACTGTCGAACATCACTGCTGACATAACAAAATTTAATTACGTCATCAGCCAACTAGATCAGCAGTACTGCAAAGAGATCAAGGATGTAATTATTTCACCGCCAAAGGAAGATAAATACGCGAAATTAAAGGCGGAATTGATCAAACGTCTTACAGCTTCTAAAGACAAAAAGGTACAGCAGCTGATGAGGCATGAAGAGCTGGGGGACCGAAAGCCATCCCAATTCCTCAGACACCTCAAGGATCTGGGCGGACCAACACTCTCGGAAGACATTTTGTTGTCAATTTGGAGATCCCGTCTTCCGAACAATATCCAGACCGTCATTGCAGTGCAGCCACATGCATCCCTGGACATATTAGCGGACCTAGCTGACAAGGTACAAGACATCGCGCCAACGATTCCTCAAGCGGCTTCTACATCATCAGCCACCCCAGGCTCAGATTTGAGCGAAGTAAAAAACGAAATCGCCGAGCTAAGGAAGCAAATGCAAGACATGATGGCAACCATGAGCAGGTCTCGTTCACCATACCGTTCAGGGTCCAGGCAACGCAATAAGTCCAGCAAACGCTCGTCCTCTAGCTACCGGAAATTCCCCATGTGCTGGTACCACGCCAAGTTTGGGAGAAACGCTACTAAATGTGATAAACCATGCGACTTCCCGTCGGGAAACTCACCAGGCAGTCAGTAATGGCGACAGACGATTGCCCTAGTTCTCCAGGTCGCCTGTTTATGACTGATCGCAAATCCAAGACGCAATTCCTCATCGACACCGGCAGTGAGCTTTGCGTTTTTCCTCGCACCGCACTTAAACAGCACCGTCCTAAGACCAACTACCAGTTATGCGCAGCAAATGGCTCCACCATTAACACGTATGGCTATGCACACCTTAATTTAGATCTGGGATTACGTCGAGAATACCCGTGGCGTTTCATCGTGGCCGACGTCACAAAAGCTATTATCGGAGCAGACTTCCTGAGGTACTACAACCTGATGGTCGACATCCGAAACCAACGTTTAGTCGACGCTACCACTTCAATATTCGTAAAGGGCACAGCACCAAAGGCTTCGTCGGACATGCTATATTCAATAAAAATTGTGCCAGGCGACTCAAAATTCCATGCCCTGTTAAAAGAATACCCAGAAATAACTCACCCAGCAGGTATCCAAAGGCAAATCAAGCATAACACTGTGCATTACATAAAAACAACTCCTGGGCCACCTGTTTCGTCACCACCTCGAAGATTAGCTCCAGACAAATTGTTGATAGCCAAAAAAGAATTCGAAGCCATGCTGAAAGATGGAACAGCAAGACCATCAAAAAGCCCCTGGTCATCACCCTTACACTTGGCACCGAAAAAAGAAAATGGCTGGCGTCCTTGTGGGGACTATCGTACGCTAAACGCTCGAACTATACCCGATAGATACCCAATACGTCATATTCATGATTTTGCCCAAAATATATCAGGATGCAGGGTCTTTTCAAAACTCGACCTCGTGAAGGCGTATAACCAAATCCCCGTTAGTGAAGAGGACATCCCAAAAACCGCGATAACAACCCCATTCGGGTTATGGGAATTCCCTTTTATGACTTTCGGTTTGCGCAACGCCGGACAGACGTTTCAACGCTTTGTGGACGAGATGACGAGGGGTTTAGACTTCTGCTACGCATACTTGGACGATTTCCTAATATTTTCGAGAAACAACGAGGAGCACGAGTCACATCTACGTGCGGTCTTCGACAGGTTAAAAGACTACGGTATGTTAATTAATATCTCGAAATGCGTATTCGCTGTATCACAAATAACTTTCCTAGGATATACCATCTCAGACAATGGGACCAAGCCATTAGATACAAAAGTGGAAGCAATAAAGAACTTTCCAGTTCCCAAAAACATCAAGGAGCTGAGAAGATTTTTAGGAATGCTAAACTTTTATAGACGATTCATCCCTAACGCGGCACGAATTCAAGCCCCTTTAAACGCACTACTAAGTGGTTCCGTCAAAAATTCACAGACGGTGAACATTTCTAACGTGACTCTGGAGGCGTTTAATAAATGCAAAGAAGGCCTATGCAATGCCACCATGCTAGCACACCCCGACTGTCAGGCAAAACTCGGACTGGCATGCGATGCCTCCGATACGTCAATCGGCGCAGTCTTGCAACAGTGGAAGGATGATTCCTGGCAGCCCCTAGCATTCTTCTCAAGAAAACTTAGCCCAGCCCAGCAGAAGTATTCTCCTTACGACAGGGAGCTTCTCGCAGTGTACGAAGCAGTGAAATACTTCCGACATATGGTTGAAGCTAGGACCTTCACCATTTACACGGACCACAAACCACTATGTTTTGCATTCCACACGCGAAAGGAAAAATGCTCACCTCGGCAATTTCGGCACTTAGATTATGTGTCTCAGTTTTCCACAGACATACGCCATATTGCTGGCAAAGATAACGTAGTAGCAGATACGCTGTCACGTATAGAAGAAGTTCATACAGCTATAAACTTTGAACAGCTAGCTAAAGACCAACACGAAGACTTAGAGTTAAGAGAGCTTTTAAATAACAGCACTTCGCTGCGCCTCACAAAAGTAAAGCTACCGGGAACACAGGTAGAATTGTACTGCGACATCAGCAAGGAGACGCCTAGACCCTACGTCACAAAAAGATTACGAAAGCAGGTGTTCGACAGCTTACACATGTTAAGTCATCCTGGGGCAAACACGTCAGCACAAATAGTAGCAACACGTTACGTGTGGCCCGGAATCCGAAAAGACTGCCGGGACTGGGCACGCGCGTGCTTATCTTGCCAACGCGCCAAAATAACGAGGCACGTAACCGCACCTGTGGGTAATTTCCCACTGCCGCGCGCAAGATTCGTTCACGTTCACATCGATCTCATCGGGCCGCTTCCCCCATCTAATGGAAACCGCTATTGCCTCACTGCTGTAGACCGCTTTTCCAGATGGCCGGAGGCAATACCAATCGCCGACGCGACAGCCGAAACGGTAGCAAAAGCCCTATTGTCTGGTTGGATAGCAAGATTCGGGTGTCCATCATCTATCGTCACGGACCGTGGACGACAGTTCGAATCCGCCTTATTTCTACATCTCGCAAAAATATCCGGTTTCGAACATAAAAAGACCACAGCATACCACCCAGCCTGTAACGGACTCGTCGAACGCTTCCATAGGCAACTCAAAGCTGCTATTACCTGCCACTCAACAGGAAACTGGACTGAAGCACTTCCGCTCGTCTTGTTGGGGATTAGAAGCGCATTCAAAGACGATTTACAGGCTTCATCAGCCGAGATTGTATACGGAGAGACGCTGAGACTGCCAGGTGAATTCTTTCACCCTAGCACACCTGGAACAACAGATATGACAGACTTTATAGCTCGTCTCCGATCCCTGACCGAGAAACTCCAACCAAAGCCAGCGTCTCGTCACAGCAATCCATCTATATTCATTTTCAAAGACCTAGCTACCGCCAGTCATGTATTCTTGAGAGAAGACGCACTGCGCAGAGCCCTGCAACCAGCATACACCGGACCACACGCAGTACTGGAAAAAGGCGAAAAGGTCTTCAAGCTTTTGGTAAAAGGCAAACCCGTTAAGGTATCCATAGATCGCCTAAAACCAGCTTACATACTGAAAGATGACAACGGCATCAGAGAACTCGTCACGAACACCGCGGCAAACAGGGAACCTGAAAACATTAAAATTATTAGAACACGTTCAGGACGCGTAGTTAAGTTCCGCGACTATTCTCGCCCGTAGTGACGGTCTCTGGAGGGGAGCCATGTGGGGAGCACGATACCTGTAAATAAAATTCGCGGGTAATATGTAAACAATTGTTTGTTTCGAAACAAGCACTTACCTTCGGGAAGTGCAGTTGACGAGATCGCGCCTTGCTACAAAATTAATCCGGCTAGTGGGTACTCGCACGCGCGACGTCATCCATTGTGCAGTACGTCACCGAAGGAAGCCAGCCGTCGGCGCGCGCGCCTCCCCCCCGGGCCAGTGTTAATTACCGGACGACGCCGAGCGCACGCCGCATTGCCTAGGATTATTACTTACGGTGTTTTCGTACGCGCGCCGTTGTAAAGACCTGTATTCTACCGAATAAACTGTTGTGGGTAATAGGCCAAGTGTTTATTTGCCGTTGACATAATCTCCCACACCACTAACCGTCCTCAGGTGAATGCCTTTTTGCGTACTTCGCTGAATCATTACTTTCTATTATACAAACTTTGCATTTGTGATTATGGTATACTTGCGTCTGGGGTGAATCCAGGGTTGTCAAGCACTTCTATTGCCTTTTGCGGCGGTACCCCTCCGGACCCTGCCCGAGCACGTCCAAGGGCGAACACGTTAGTTCTCCATGAGCACTCGACCGAACTGCTGACGGAATCGTTCGTTATCCCGAGAGTGAATGTTTGAGCAAAAGTAAACAGAACGCAAATAAAAACAGAAGTTTCAATCAATCAACAGTCACGAGCAAATGTCCTCATCGACTTTTAAATGAATACGGTAGGAAATATGCTGTGGGATCTTCCCGGATCCAATTTGTCTGCAAGGCGCGGCTTTTTGTCTGCCGCCGCCCCTCCATCCAGCTACGACTAATAAATTCGTTATAACTCAGCCGGGGGGCGAAAGGTACAAGTCATTACAACATGTTCGCGTGCCGCTCCCGCTCCCGCTTCAGCGCCCGCGCCCGCTTCAGCGCCCGCGCCCGCGTCCACGCCCGCTGGAGCCGACGCTATTGGTCATAAATTGATTTATCGGCGTTGGCGGCCAAGTTTATTTAGTATCGGTTACCTGGCCTCACGTGCAGCAAGTACGTTCCGGACGCTGCTTCCGGCGCAGTTGGACGCGCACAGCGCGCACGTGCCTGCAGTGCGCGCGCGTGTCTGTGCGTGTGTGCGTGTGCATGTGTCCTACTGGAACACTAATCATGCAGTTTTAGAAGTATTTGCGTTTAAAATTCGAAACTAGTTACAAATTTCACTATCGTGCCGCACTCGGTCTGCTTCCGACGGCTCCCAGTCGACTCCGGGCTTTATTTCAACAGCGCAGGGTCTAGGATCTCGGGAGCACCTCTCCTGGGCCGCGTCACGGCCGACATAATTTTCACTTAGGTAGGTCCCGAGCGCGACCTCCGGCGACCGCGCGCCGGGCCCCGCCGCCTTCAACACTTGCGACGGCAACTTGAACCCGTTACCGCCGCGGGCTAACTGCGCAACTTAGACAATAACCGGCGAGATTAGACGGCTCTCCGGGGCCCCCGGACCCGCGGCCCCCCGGCCCCACAGCCCCACAGCCCCACAGCCCCTCAGCCCCTAGCCGCCTAGGTGAGCACTCGCGCACTCGCTCCGCAAACAATAGTAATACGTAAGATACGAATTGAATATTAAGATAAGTGGGGGGTAGTTCACAGGGGCGGCGCGCGGACACCCCCGCGTGGAGATTTATGGGCCCCGTTCAACCGCGGCCGCGAACAGTCATTACAATTCGCAAACTTCTGGCTTACCACCTGAAGCTTACGCAAATATCCGCTCTGTGCACGCAGCGCCACCTGCGAACACACCGCGGCTTGAGGATAGAACTGGAAACCTAACTCCACTTGGATGAGAATTAAATCTCAACCAACAAATAATCGGAAGAGTCTGCGACAGAGTCAGAGTACTGCAACACAGCAGGTAATCGGAAGAGTCTGCAACAGAGTCAGAGTACTGCAACACAGCAGGTAATCGGAAGAGTCTGCAACAGAGTCAGAGTACTGCAACACAGCAGGTAATCGGAAGAGTCTGCAACAGAGTCAGTGTACTGCAACACAGCAGGTAATCGGAAGAGTCTGCAACAGAGTCAGTGTACTGCAACACAGCAGGTGATCGGAAGAGTCTGCAACAGAGTCAGTGTACTGCAACACAGCAGGTGATCGGAAGAGTCTGCAACAGAGTCAGAGTACTGCAACACAGCAGGTAATCGGAAGAGTCTGCAACAGAGTCAGTGTACTGCAACACAGCAGGTAATCGGAAGAGTCTGCAACAGAGTCAGAGTACTGCAACACAGCAGGTAATCGGAAGAGTCTGCAACAGAGTCAGAGTACTGTAACACAGCAGGTAATCGGAAGAGTCTGCAACAGAGGTACTGCAACACAGCAGGTAATCGGAAGAGTCTGCAACAGAGTCAGAGTACTGCAACACAGCAGGTAATCGGTAGAGTCTGCAACAGAGTCAGAGTACTGCAACACAGCAGGTAATCGGAAGAGTCTGCAACAGAGTCAGAGTACTGCAACACAGCAGGTAATCGGAAGAGTCTGCAACAGAGTAAGAGTACTGCAACACAGCAGGTAATCGGAAGAGTCTGCAACAGTGTCAGAGTACTGCAACACAGCAGGTAATCGGTAGAGTCTGCAACAGAGTCAGTGTACTGCAACACAGCAGGTAATCGGTAGAGTCTGCAACAGAGTCAGAGTACTGCAACACAGCAGGTAATCGGTAGAGTCTGCAACAGAGTCAGTGTACTGCAACACAGCAGGTAATCGGTAGAGTCTGCAACAGAGTCAGAGTACTGCAACACAGCAGGTAATCGGTAGAGTCTGCAACAGAGTCAGTGTACTGCAACACAGCAGGTGATCGGATTACTTACTCATAATTGTCTTTAATGTACTCGCTAACATCAAAACGAAGTAATTGTATTGAACGTGACCTGCAATATTACAGACAACATTAAATACACCCACTTCAACCAAATTCACCCAACTCACGGCACGCGCTGGTGCACTTTATAATATTCTCATCGTAGCTATGTCAGTCCAGTGCACACGATCACGATGTGCTCTTCGTCACATCTATCGATCCATTTCGGTGAAGGTACTTTTCCTTCCTCTTTCTGATAACACTGCTGCTCCGCCACTGTTTATTATGTCTGCCAAGGACGAGGGTACCGGCGAAACGGACTACCGCCACCGTCGCTGCTGTTGTGGTGCAACATCGCTTAGTCATCGCACCGGGAACGAGCAGCGAACACCAAGTCGCTTAAATTACTATTCCCTGTAGCCCACAGGTACACGTGTGAGCTACCCGAGCCTCCCTGCAGCCGCCACCACGAGCTACCTCTATACTTCGGATCAGCCCTGTAGATTGGTTTTTACCTCACCGTGGAAATATTCGAAATAATGCATCAGCCTCCAATTTTTAAAACATTTTTGTGTAAGTAGATATACCTAGAGGGGTAGCAGCACTTACAAAAACCGCAATCATCCCCTACCCCCGCTGACAGGCTCTGTAGAAAAAGTCAAAGTGGATGATTAAGTTATTTCATTCTATTCTGTTTGCTTCACATTTGTTGCGAATCATTCATCGCGGCGGCTAATCCGGAAGATAAGCGCAACGGAGCGCTGTTTGCATTTTCAGAAGTGGTGGTACCGCCCTCTCCCGCAACCTCACCACCTCACCACCTCACCACCTCACCACCTCACCACCTCACCACCTCACCACCTCACCACCTCACCACCTCACCACCTCACCACCTCACCACCTCACCACCTCACCACCTCACCACCTCACCACCTCACCACCTCACCACCTCACCACCTCACCACCTCACCACCTCACCACCTCACCACCTCACCACCTCACCACCTCACCACCTCACCACCTCACCACCTCACCACCTCACCACCTCACCACCTCACCACCTCACCACCTCACCACCTCACCACCTCACCACCTCACCACCTCACCACCTCACCACCTCACCACCTCACCACCTCACCACCTCACCACCTCACCACCTCACCACCTCACCACCTCACCACCTCACCACCTCACCACCTCACCACCTCACCACCTCACCACCTCACCACCTCACCACCTCACCACCTCACCACCTCACCACCTCACCACCTCACCACCTCACCACCTCACCACCTCACCACCTCACCACCTCACCACCTCACCACCTCACCACCTCACCACCTCACCACCTCACCACCTCACCACCTCACCACCTCACCACCTCACCACCTCACCACCTCACCACCTCACCACCTCACCACCTCACCACCTCACCACCTCACCACCTCACCACCTCACCACCTCACCACCTCACCACCTCACCACCTCACCACCTCACCACCTCACCACCTCACCACCTCACCACCTCACCACCTCACCACCTCACCACCTCACCACCTCACCACCTCACCACAACCCCACCTCACCACTTCACCACCGCTCGCCGCAATAAAAGAAACGGCAGCCACCAATGATCCGTCGGCGCTGTTCGCGCGATAATTTTTCACTCGTAAACCCTTCGCGATTGTTTATAAGTTTTCCCTCCGCCGCGATTGTGCTGATCGGCCAGCTCAACAGTTTATGGCCGGCGGAAGTGGAGGGGAGGGCGAGAGTTTGGAGTTGAAAAATTGTCCGCGCGCATTTCCGCCGCGACGCTATTGTTTGTGGAAAAATTTCGCTTCGTCGATGTTGAAACAAACTAATTACAAGCATTGTTTCCGCTCGCGCCGACATTTTGTTTTAGCCTATCGCTTTTTTTAATAATTGTCGCTCGTCTGCCGCGCCTTTGTGCGCTGGGGAACCCCCGCCTGGACCGCCCCGTTGTGTCACTGGTGCGCCTTGAAAACTTTCAGTTATGGACTTTACGGGCGGGGGGGCTACTCTTAAATTGTTTCATTTTTGATTGATATCAGTTTTGCGGTGTCTCGTGGAAGTGCGGGGGGAGCGGGTGCACAGCTTAATGCCGATACCTGCAGCGACGGACATGTTGCGATTGGACGGTTTAGGACGACGCTGCACTTATTTGTGTGGCAGCAGGCAGCTTGCACCCGAGCAAATCATCAAATGTGAAATGTAAACGTAACTACCTGACGCGAGCCGAACCCGCCCACCCTCACCCGCGGTGTTTATTTCATATTTGAGTGGTGTTTTTATGTTAACGCCGTAGCGGGGGCACAGGAACGTCTGCTCGCGCCGCGCCGGCTATGCACCGGCCCTGGACGGAGCACTAGCAGTAGACTCGCGTTTAGTGCCTACACACAGTTTCATTCAGCAAAAATAACTGAGTATAATTCATTGCATTGTGTTTGCGTCAGCGTTGCGCGTGGAAGCAACACACGCAGCACTAGAAATAGGACACATGCCGTGTACTGCGGTGAAGCAACACTGACACGGCGGTGGCTCAAGCTCATCCAAGTTCCGAATGTTACAGTAAGCCAAATTACAAGAAATCTGAAAGAGTTATTGTATTGTCATTGTCATAGTATTCTTTTAGCCTTTCATGACGAATATCCGTTCGCGAATGTCCCGTATTCACAGCTGCATGTGGTATGTATATGCAGCGAACGTGATTAATGAAATTGTTAGGATGACGAAATTCAACACCTCATGTCACACGCGCAATGTGTTGCAGTGTATGTATGTCATCGTAATCAGGTGTACGTATCGTTCGTCTCATCGTTCAATTGAATAAACAGAATTATGCATAATTGAGTATATGTTTGTGTTGTAGTTTGTGAGTGCAGGCGGAGGGCGGAGGGCGGCGGGCGGCGGGCGGCGGGCGGCGGGCCGTTTGCTTGACATAACGTACGTCGCGGCGCGTTATTGCTGCAACCTACTTATTTATAATTGCGAATGACGACCAGCGCGCGGTGAGCCGCGGCCGCTGCGCCGCGCCGGCCCCAGGGCGGCTCCGCTTACGGCGGCGGCGCGGCCGGGGTGGGCTTCCAAGAGAGCCAGTTAGGTCGGCACGGGTAATTTAGTTTTCTTTCAGTGTGACTGCTAGTGAGACCTTTATTGCGTTTAGCGACGTTGGCTGTGGACATTGTTCGAGCGAGTCGTCGCCGCGGCCGGCAGGCGGCGGGCGGCGGGCGGCGGGCGGCGGGCGGCGGGCGGCGAGCGGCGGGCGGCGGGCGGCTGCAGTTCGCCTCTTTTCCAAGATGATGTAATATTTAAGTCCTCACTTCCCCATATACCTTCTATTCAAATCTTATAGATAGAAAAAATTGCGAATTACCGTACATCTTATGACTGTCTTTGTGCGACGGTGATAACTTGTCACAGTAAGAACCGCTGGTACGTTTTGCTTACTCTCCTTCCATATAAAATACATTTCTCTTTTCACAATCAATCGACGAGTGGTGCGGTCTCTCACTAGATGGTAAGCGATGCGCCCGCCTATAACTACGACATGCGACGCTAGTTACGATGCTATACCCTGCGATACGTTGCGCTCGTCACCTTAAGACATAAGATGTAAAGTCTCATTACCCCATTAACTTCACTAGCTACGGTCCCTTTCGACCGGATCACAGTGATGTTCGCACAGTACTGTCTGTCGGCTGCAATACGCGCTGCGGTGGTACCTACCTGGACGGCCCCGGCAGCGGAGACCTACGACCATTCAGTTAAGTCCGCTAGTTCGTAAATGGCATTTTGTTCAAAAGAGTTTCCTTAAAGTTTAGAAAACTTTAAAGACGCTCGTTAAACCTTTACGTTCAACCGATCAGGAAAATAAAAAATGACAAGTCATCATCAGTACTGTTACATTGGTAACAGGCGACGCCGCAGCGATCGGTCCCGGTAACGCCGCAGCGGTTCGCGAGCCGCAGTAACGATCGGGCGGCCGCGTCGCGCCGCAGCGAACCTTTCGTTTCCTCGGAAAGTGGTTACCAAGGAAAAGCGATTAAGTTTATTGCCCCGCCTAATTCTATCAAAGACTCCGCCGCTTTAATAGCGCACAACAAAATAAGACCCTTAAAAACTAATGTTCTGCCTTAAGTCCGCCGCAAATACCTCTTTGTGGCGCCGCGCGATACCGCCGCGAGGCCCGACCCTGGCACCGCGCAGCAGGGTGCACAGTCGGTCGCGGCGGCTCAGCCCTAGGCCGCCGCCGCCGCCGCCGCCGCCGCCGCGACACGTCGGCCAGATTAAAAAGTTGTATCCGCGCGCGCGGCGTCACTCTCAACTGGAAAATGAGTAAAATAAAGCAATACATTTTAATTAGGAGGAAGGGATCTGCCCTTTATTCGGCGCGCGATAACCGCGCGCTCGCGGGCTGCTCTATTAATTGAATTTCATGTTTAATTAACTCGAGCCGCTGCTGCGATTATCTCGCGGTCCATCTCCATTCTTTGGACTCCATTGAACTTTCAATCTTCGGAGTTTTCGTCCGCTGGTGCCCGCGCCCGCCTCGCCTCTGCCTCCGCCTCCGCCTCAGCCTCGAATTAACGAGCTCACCACTCGCCCCACCCGTATCCGGTATCCTTCATCCCTTATCCCGTAGCCCGTACCTTACATTCAAATCAATGCCGTGCGGCAAGTGGCTGCAAGAACTGAACCTTCAACTTATCCTCCATCCACTCCGGCACCAACTTATCCTCCACCCCGGCACCGGGCCGCTCCACAGGAAGTTGTATTGGAAATTTGTTGTAATTTATAACATTCCAACATTACAACATTACAACATTACAACATTACAACATTACAACATTATAACATTACAACATTACAACATTACAACATTACAACATTACAACATTACAACATTACAACATTACAACATTACAACATTACAACATTACAACATTACAACATTACAACATTACAACATTACAACATTACAACATTACAACATTACAACATTACAACATTACAACATTACAACATTACAACATTACAACATTACAACATTACAACATTACAACATTACATTACAACATTACAACATTACAACATTAGAACATTACAACATTACAACGTTATAACATTATAACATTACAACATTACAACATTACAACATTACAACGTTATAACATTATAACATTATAACATTATAACATTATAACATTACAACATTACAACATTACAACATTAGAACATTACAACATTACAACGTTATAACATTATAACATTACAACATTACAACATTACAACATTACATTACAACATTACAACATTACATTACAACATTACAACATTACAACATTACATTACAACATTACAACATTACATTACAACATTACAACATTACAACATTACATTACAACATTACAACATTACATTACAACATTACATTACAACATTACAACATTACATTACAACATTACAACATTAGAACATTACAACATTACAACGTTATAACATTATAACATTATAACATTACAACATTACAACATTACAACATTACAACATTACAACATTACAACATTACAACATTACAACATTACAACATTACAACATTACAACATTACAACATTACAACATTACAACATTACAACATTACAACATTACAACATTACAACATTACAACATTATAACATTACAACATTACATTACAACATTACATTACAACATTACATTACAACATTACAACATTACATTACAACATTACAACATTACAACATTACATTACAACATTACAACATTACATTACAACATTACAACATTACAACATTACATTACAACATTACAACATTAGAACATTACAACGTTATAACATTATAACATTATAACATTACAACATTACAACATTACAACATTACATTACAACATTACAACATTACAACGTTACAACATTACAACATTACAACATTACATTACAACATTACAACATTACATTACAACATTACAACATTAGAACATTACAACATTACAACGTTATAACATTATAACATTATAACATTACAACATTACAACATTACAACATTACAACATTACAACGTTATAACATTATAACATTATAACATTACAACATTACAACATTACAACATTACAACGTTATAACATTATAACATTACAACATTACAACATTACAACATTAGAACATTACAACATTACAACGTTATAACATTATAACATTACAACATTACATTACAACATTACAACATTACATTACAACATTACATTACAACATTACAACATTACATTACAACATTACAACATTACAACATTACATTACAACATTACAACATTAGAACATTACAACGTTATAACATTATAACATTATAACATTACAACATTACAACATTACAACATTACATTACAACATTACAACATTACAACGTTACAACATTACAACATTACAACATTACAACATTACATTACAACATTACAACATTACATTACAACATTACAACATTACAACATTACAACATTACATTACAACATTACAACATTACAACATTACATTACAACATTACAACATTATAACATTATAAAATAACACGTGTCGCGTATCCGACGCGATTTTTATTAAGTTGTAAACAAAAGAACAACACACGCGACGTGCGTGCCTGCCCGCGCGCGGTGTCTCGCTGCACCTGTTACTGGTAATGGGAAGTAAATATTGGTAACACAAATGAATAATTCGCGGGGCGCGGCGGCGTTAGGTTTAATGTAGTGAGATAATCCGGCCCTAAGTGGCTGCGGCGGCGAGGCGATTGCTTGGGAGATTAAAAACTTGGGGGCACCTTGCTTTGCAACGTTAACGGGGGCAGGGGGCCGGGGTGCCGGGGGGCCGGGGGGCCGGGGGGCCGGGGGGCCAGGGTGGCGCGGAACGATTACTGTGTCGCAACGTATTACTCTACACTCCACCAAAAGTTCCACTTGTAACGTCGGCTGTTCCGCTTCCGGTACATCGGCACTGGAAGCAGCACAGTACATACTTTGCACACAGCAGCCGGAACTACTGTAATTGTAGTATATTGTAGTATGTACATAAAACCACTACTACACTTCCGGCCGCGCTGTCCGCATTAACAGATGACTTTGTTGCTGCGGTGGCTCGGTGCTGCACAATGTAAATACTTTAACTTCAGCGCTATTCCTGTGCTGCTGCTGCTGCTGCTGCTGCCGCTGCCGCTGCTGCTGCCTTACTGGTGGGCCAGGAGGTCATTCACTTCCTTCAGTTGTGAAACCGTGTGCTAGCTATAATCATCACGTCCGGCCGTCCGGCGGAGCGGAGGGTTCGCTCCCCGCCCGCGAACAAGGGCCCGTTGACGCGCGCCGGGCGGAGGTTCCGTTTACGATTTGTTTATTTAGAGCGCAGCGCGGCCCGACGGCGAGGTGAGCACCAACGCCGCCGGCACTAAACGTCGGGCGGCCGCTGCGCGCTGAACAGCTCCACTGTCAGTTTACGAGCGCCCATCCAGGAGGAAGCAATTAAATATATACTTAAAATTTAATTTCTTTTGGAGTAAATCAAGTGATGCCGGGGCAGTGACGAGTGACGAGTGACGAGTGGCGAGTGGCTGGCGGCGCCGTGAGCCGGCTCCCGACGGCACATTCCGACACGGCTGACACGCGGGCCGCTGCACGGCAGCTGAACATTTCACGTGCGAAATACTTACTCGGAGAGAACTGAATTTGAATGAATATGGTAATAATAAAGTATTTCAACTTGTGTCGGTAAGTGCAGCTTATTGTAACTTAGTCAGTCATCATCACCGTCATCATCTCAAGCGATGCACGTCCACTGCTGCACGCACGTAGGTCTCTTGTACCTAACTCGGCTGCCACATTTTTAATTGAAACTAGTCTAGTTAGTACGAGTCGGTACCTCTCCTTAAATAAAGAACCGCATTCACACGCATTTATGTACAGATACAGCATGCGCGTGTAGTGGGTTATTCGTCAAAGATATTACTCAGTACAAAGTGAAGTTTTTTCCTTAATTATCATCACAGGAAAAAGGTTAAGAGTCCCTGCCTTAGACGAAGTGATTGTTGTTTGTTTGTGGTGCAGGGTGCGGGGTGCGGGGTCGCGGCGGGGTCGCGGCGGGGTCGCGGCGGGGTCGCGGCGGACAGTGCAATCCAGATTCTACGGCAACAGCACACTGCTCAAACTGTAACGCAGCACATGTTGCACACTTTTATTGGGCAATTAACTTGGAGCAACATGTCATTAAGCACCCAGCGAGTGGCGAGAGGCGCGCGCGCACCCGCCGGTACCGACGAGCAACCGCTATCATGTAGATGCAACTAAACTGCAGGAATGGTTGCGTTCAGCTGCAGACGATCATTGGCAATGTCGATCGTCGTTAACCCGGCCGGTCACGCCTGCCCGGAAGGATGTGGCTTTCAAATGTAACACGTTGATGTCTCGTTACTCATTCCAATTGATTTTGCCGCTGCTGATTCGAAACACAGTAACACTCGCACGCACAGTAACGCCCGGCACCACTTGCAGCACCACCTGCAGCACCACCTGCAGCACCACCCGCAACACCACCTGCAGCACTAGCAATGTAACATGTTGCACAGATGTGCGACACTGACCAGAAAGGAAAACTTTCTCCGTTAAATGTTATGTGATGGTATCGTGCGTTCGGAGCGCGCGCTCCGAGTGATAAGGGTTGTACGTCATATGTTGGAAGTTTGCGTGCGGGTGTCTTAACAACAATCAAAAGGCCAAGTTGGCGGCGGGCGGCGGGCGGCGGGCGGCGGACCCCAGAGGTCCGCTGGTGGGCGCGTGACGGCCCCGCAAACTGGGCGCGATCAGATTCTATCGCGTCGTTTGATTTATGCGCAGCGGGGGCGCCGGCCGGTGCTGCGCCGCGGCTCCGGCTCCGGCTCTGGCTCCGGCCCCGGCCCCGGCTCCTGCTCCTGCTCCTGCTCCTGCTCCGGCTCCTGCTCCTCACCAGCGCGCAGGGGAGTCGTGGATTCGAACGTTCTCAAACCATTCAATGTTACTTAATATATTATATTTTTAGTGCAAGTTCTCTGCATGAATAATTCTACTGGTTGTATTGCTCGTCATAAACTCGTATTCAATTATACATTGTAACAAATCGGACAAGTTTTGTCAACACAACGCAGTCACCTATTGATTTCTTAGTAGTTCGATTTTTAGTAGCTCGCTGGCACCATTGGGGGTTAGAGCGTGCGGCTTTCATTGCGAAGGTCGCGGGTTCGAATCTCGGCATGTACCAATGACTTAATATTTAAGTTATGTACATTTGTGGACTTTAGTTACAACAGCGAGATACAAACGGTGAAGGAAAACATCTTTGTGTGCGTGTGCGTGTGCGTGTGGTGGCCCCAATAAAGTGGCAACAGGCTCGCTCCCCTGTTACACTGGACCTAATCTGACCACATCTGGCGAAATGTGGGTGTTTATTCACCTCTGCCTACCCCTACTGGGAAAAAGGCGTGATAATATAAAAAAAATAAAGTAATTCGAGAATTAAATATATTTTTTTTATACAAAAACTTAAAAATTCCGAGGGAAGAAATCATTAATCTTTCGTGTGAAGGTTCGGGAAGTATCGGGTACAGTTGTCATGTTCGCACTCCGTAATGTTGCTTACATGTAACATTAGCATTAGCTGCAGCCGAGGAAGCTGCGTCCTCGTCACCTGCACCGCCACGTCGCGTCGTTCTGCTGGAATAACGTGCACGCACCCGTGAATGTTTGCGCGCGTTATTTTCTATTTCTTCTATGTTCTTCAAGGACACGGAATAGTCGAGCGGCTCCACTATCTTGTTCATTAGGCATTGTCCGCTAAGAAATCCTCCTCCTGGGAGCCATCGACGCAACCCCCTTCACCGCGCCCTGCTTTATCGGTGACCGGAGCCGCGCTCGCCCCACTGCGCCCATCTGCGGGGTGCAAATGAACGAATATCATGTCACATTTTCTATTTGTTACGAAAAAACATTTTGCTTTCAACAGGAGTTGACAAAGATCACGTCTGCGCTTTGTCACTCAAAGGTAAAGGCAAATTAAAAATAAAAATTAAAACTTGTTTTCCGATTAGGATCGCCATTCACGTCGCAGGCGACGTTTTCTATCTATTTATCATTATTCCACCTACAGATCAACTGCAGCGTCACCGTCCGGACAGTGAGGCGCATCTTATCTTGAAGCAAACGCGACAGCAACCGAGAAGCGATGCAATGAAGTGATATCCGGGTGAGTGCGGGCGTGCCCGGCTGCGGCGGCGGCGGCGGCGTCGGTCAGTCGCGCACCGGACACCGCTCCTAATTAACCGTTAACGAGCACGGCTCACTGCCGGCCGCCGGTATCGGTTGCCCCTTAAGTTAGGCTTAAGTTCAAATTGTTCCCCGCTCGCACACCCCGCTCGCCGACCGCTGCCCGCCGCCGCCGGCTGCGCAATCATTCGTATTCCTCCATGTCTCATCCAGTCATTCGACACGTTGAATTGCGCTTTAAATCTTCCTCCCTCGTAAATGTCAAGTGAAATTGCACGAGCCGCCTGCCGTCGCGGCGGAGACGCGCGGCGACGCGCGGTGACGCGCGATGACGCGCGTGAGTTCCGTGTGAGCTCCGCGTGAGCTCCGTGTGCTCGAGATAAAAGGAAGCGGATGCGACGTGATGCACTGTGTGATCATCACGTGAAAGATATTATATTCATTGTTGTATAATATTGTTTAATAATTAAAGTGTTAGCTGCTTGGGCGTGATTGCGGGGCGAGATGTTGAAACAATATTTTAAAATCGGGTGCGTGGGTAGTGTGGAGCGGCGGCGGGAGCGGCGGCGGGAGCGGCGGCGGGGATGCAAATCGATGTATTTACGGGAGGAAAACGACGCAAAAAGCTTTTTTAATAACAACAAGTGGAGCGCGGGCGCGGGAGGACAGGAGCAGGGCCGCGGAGGTATTTTTCTCTTAATTTAATCAAATCATGGAGTCTCTCGTTGTACTTTTCTGAGTCATTTATTTTTAATTTCGCGCGATCACAGGGGTCAGGGGTCGGGGGTCGGTGGGGGTTGCGGCGATCGCAGTGAAACGGCGCCGGCTCTGAATCTTAAAAGTTATGTTACTCTTTTCATTTCACAAAAGATTTTTTTTATGAAAATTACTTCCGCTCTCACCCGACTTTATGTCACTATGGAACACTTCCACCAAAGTGTTCACTTGGACCGGAGCCGTGGAAGTCGTCCCGCGCACTTTGTGCACCGCGCTTTGGACTTGAACGTGGGCCCCGCCCGCGATGGCGGGCTTGGAACGTAACCTTTCGGTTTAATTTGTAACTTAGGATAAGAGTGTACTTACCATCAGGTATCTGGTCTGCTGGAGTGCAGGCAGGGTGAGGCTGTTAGGTATAAGTAAGTAAAGTAAGAAGAAGTTCAGCGCTGGGTGCTTTACGATACTGTATTTTTTTCATTCATTCGGATTACATAGGTTACAAAAATTTGTAAGTTTTTTTTTATTTCTTTTCAAAAACTAGTCGCTAAAAGATTATGTGATGAATCCATAGACGTGAAGCAGGTACGTCCTGTGTGTGTGTGTGCGTGTGTGTGTGTGCGTGTGTGAGAGAGTGCGTGTGCGTGTGCGTGTCGCCCGATTCGTACGCGAGTGTCTCCGTACAAACGAGCTGACACTCGGAACGTCTCAAGAACATTACGGAACCCTCAGCGCCGTATGTCCGATAATATGATAATTTATCAGCGCATAAAGCATCATTAGTCCCCGGCCCCCCGATCCCGTACGCACCGCACCCCCCGCGCGGGGGTAGCCGTTAATTGTTGTTAACGAGCGTTCCGCAGCGGGAGCGGGCCGCCGTGTTGAGTAGATGCTCATTTCACTGAGTGAGAAGTTCCCCCGGCGCCGCGCGGCTGCAGCTCCGCTCACCAGTACAGGAGGTACACCTGGTGGGGTGCGAGGCTCCGCCGTGTTGAGTAGACGCTCATTTCACTGAGTGAGAAGTTCCCCCGGCGCCGCGCGGCTGCAGCTCCGCTCACCAGTACAGAAGGTACACCTGGTGGGGTGCGAGGCTCCGCCGTGTTGAGTAGACGCTCATTTCACCGAGTGAGAAGTTCCCCCGGCGCCGCGCGGCTGCAGCTCCGCTCACCAGTACAGAAGGTACACCTGGTGGGGTGCGAGGCTCCGCCGTGTTGAGTAGGCGCTCATTTCACCGAGTGAGAAGTTCCCCCGGCGCCGCGCGGCTGCAGCTCCGCTCACCAGTACAGAAGGTACACCTGGTGGGGTGCGAGGCTCCGCCGTGTTGAGTAGGCGCTCATTTCACCGAGTGAGAAGTTCCCCCGGCGCCGCGCGGCTGCAGCTCCGCTCACCAGTACAGAAGGTACACCTGGTGGGGTGCGAGGCTCCGCCGTGTTGAGTAGACGCTCATTTCACTGAGTGAGAAGTTCCCCCGGCGCCGCGCGGCTGCAGCTCCGCTCACCAGTACAGAAGGTACACCTGGTGGGGTGCGAGGCTCCGCCGTGTTGAGTAGGCGCTCATTTCACTGAGTGGGAAGTTCCCCCGGCGCCGCGCGGCTGCAGCTCCGCTCACCAGTACAGAAGGTACACCTGGTGGGGCGCGAGGCTCCGCCGTGTTGAGTAGACGCTCATTTCACCGAGTGAGAAGTTCCCCCGGCGCCGCGCGGCTGCAGCTCCGCTCACCAGTACAGAAGGTACACCTGGTGGGGTGCGAGGCTCCGCCGTGTTGAGTAGGCGCTCATTTCACCGAGTGAGAAGTTCCCCCGGCGCCGCGCGGCTGCAGCTCCGCTCACCAGTACAGAAGGTACACCTGGTGGGGTGCGAGGCTCCGCCGTGTTGAGTAGACGCTCATTTCACTGAGTGAGAAGTTCCCCCGGCGCCGCGCGGCTGCAGCTCCGCTCACCAGTACAGAAGGTACACCTGGTGGGGTGCGAGGCTCCGCCGTGTTGAGTAGACGCTCATTTCACTGAGTGAGAAGTTCCCCCGGCGCCGCGCGGCTGCAGCTCCGCTCACCAGTACAGAAGGTACACCTGGTGGGGTGCGAGGCTCCGCCGTGTTGAGTAGACGCTCATTTCACTGAGTGAGAAGTTCCCCCGGCGCCGCGCGGCTGCAGCTCCGCTCACCAGTACAGAAGGTACACCTGGTGGGGTGCGAGGCTCCGCCGTGTTGAGTAGGCGCTCATTTCACTGAGTGAGAAGTTCTCCCGGCGCCGCGCGGCTGCAGCTTCGCTCACCAGTACAGGAGGTACACCTGGTGGGGTGCGAGGCTCCGCCGTGTTGAGTAGACGCTCATTTCACTGAGTGAGAAGTTCCCCCGGCGCCGCGCGGCTGCAGCTCCGCTCACCAGTACAGAAGGTACACCTGGTGGGGTGCGAGGCTCCGCCGTGTTGAGTAGGCGCTCATTTCACTGAGTGAGAAGTTCTCCCGGCGCCGCGCGGCTGCAGCTTCGCTCACCAGTACAGGAGGTACACCTGGTGGGGTGCGAGGCTCCGCCGTGTTGAGTAGACGCTCATTTCACTGAGTGAGAAGTTCCCCCGGCGCCGCGCGGCTGCAGCTCCGCTCACCAGTACAGAAGGTACACCTGGTGGGGTGCGAGGCTCCGCCGTGTTGAGTAGGCGCTCATTTCACTGAGTGAGAAGTTCTCCCGGCGCCGCGCGGCTGCAGCTTCGCTCACCAGTACAGAAGGTACACCTGGTGGGGTGCGAGGCTCCGCCGTGTTGAGTAGGCGCTCATTTCACTGAGTGAGAAGTTCTCCCGGCGCCGCGCGGCTGCAGCTTCGCTCACCAGTACAGAAGGTACACCTGGTGGGGTGCGAGGCTCCGCCGTGTTGAGTAGACGCTCATTTCACTGAGTGAGAAGTTCTCCCGGCGCCGCGCGGCTGCAGCTTCGCTCACCAGTACAGGAGGTACACCTGGTGGGGTGCGAGGCTCCGCCGTGTTGAGTAGACGCTCATTTCACTGAGTGAGAAGTTCCCCCGTATTCTCCGTGATGCAACATGCAAAAGGTCCCCGGTTCGATTCCTGGCAGAATGAACTTTTTATCAAATTTGTAACTAAAGGTTTATAATGTTGATGAATGATGATGCTGTTTACATATTTTCCGAATTTAATTTTGATTATAAGCAACTGGAATATCACAAGTGTTGCTGCACGATTGCCATGGGAATAACTTAAGCAAGATCTAAAGATCACCACTATCACCGGGGGAGGCTTGGCGGGGCGCCGCAGGTGGGGCGCGCGCTCGGCGATATATCAAAGTTTGCAACTTAACCGGGCGCGAGGTGCTGCGCCCCCAGGGGGACTCCGGCACGGGCGCGAGCGGACATCCGGACGTGAATCGCGGCAGGACGGCCCATATAGATTTCCACTATGGTGCATTGCGCTCATCATCATCTCCAGCGATGGAAGTTCGCTGCTGGACGCAAGCCTCCTAATGTACTCCACAGAGCGCGGTGCAACGCGAGTTAGCCGAAGCGCCCAGCCGGACTTGCACTTTCGCCGCTCAACGTGCGTTTGAACATTTCCTCTGCAGCTGCGTTCTCCGTCGGTCACCTCCTAAGCAAAGGAACCTGCAACAAGTTCAGCCGTTGTCAAGTTGTTGAGAAACTTAAAGTAAAATTAGTTACTAAAATATTTATTGAGGTTAGTTTGTATCGTAGTGTTAGTGATTAACCTGTCGTTTACCGGTTTTGAGCCGGCATCGGCACCAGCTGTTTCACAACGCCCGCCCCGCTACCGCCTGTGGCCGGCGCCACGCGGCAGCCGAGGCGCATTAATCGCGTGCGGTCGAATTCCCGCTCGCGCTCCCCAGGTAAACTTGGGGATGTCGCAAGTGTCCTGGCGCTGGTGAGAACCAACATTGAGAAATAATATCTCGTCTCCTCGACATTTTCTTCGATTACTTAATAGCATTACAAATATTTTTGTCTCAAAACGAAGAGTAATTACACGAATGACAATAAAGTTCTACTAACGCCCAAATTCCAGCACGCCTGACCTCCGCGACCAGAGCTCCTTGGCAACTCACGCGTACGCGTACGTTCGCAGGCGTGCTGCCGCCCCTGCGCGGGCTACTTCACTGGGCGCTGACGCGGCATCCGTGAACGTTTAGAAAAACAATATTTTCGAGAGGTCTACTAGGGGCTAGATGTTTACCAGCCCCCCGCCGAGTCACGGAAGCTGTGACAAACGGACCGACTGCCGATATCAATATGGATCGTGTCCGTTCAGGACGTGTAGGTACCTCGACAGTGAGCGGATCGGATAAATTTGGAAAAAAAGCGCTGAACGTGTTCCGGCGCGGCTGGGCGGAACTGTCGATGCACGAGTGTGTATCTCCGTTAGTTTCGTTACGAAAGGTCCGTTGGGTTCCGCGAAGAATAAAACGTAAAAGTAAACATTAGTTGATGACAACAAAAGTGCGGATTGAGCGTTGTACTCTGACGGAACCGGACAGACGTCTGTGGCCGCCGTGCCGTGCGGAGGAGCTGCAGCTCTCCTTATCACGGAGATACCGGTAAGGTCGGCTCCACTCATTAGTCCAGTGCCAAGACTTGTGCATTTAATGTTAATATTTTTAAGCAAAACGAACCAATGCCTTTGCAAGTGTTCAATAAATATATTCCCCTCGTTTCGTGTTCACATCATCGCCGATAGGAGCTTCCGGTTATCGCTCGTGAATCGGTGCCGCTGGACAGATGAGTTGACTCAACCATTCCGTGCCAAACAACTTCGATTGTTGAAGTTTTTACGTCTCCCGTCAGCTCCGGGCGGGCACGCCGGCGGGGTGCGAGCGGCGGGTGCGAGCGGGGTGCGAGCGGGGTGCGTGCGCGGTGCGGGCGCGGTGCGAGCGGGGTGGCTACGAGCTCCACGACCATTAATCGGTTCATTTACGACACTTTGCCGAATATTCCACCGCCGAGACAGCTCTTGTTATTGCGGCTTATTTCTTTGACATTTTTACACAAGTATCGAATTTGTTTGGGCATCTCCAAACTTATCCCCAACATTCGCCGACAGTACACCCTCAAACAAATCATCCCCCCAAACAACTTTAACTCAATGAACTAATGAAAACCGCTGCATTGGTTGGCTGCCACGTTGAATACTGTTTTATCCTAAGTAATACAACCCACGGAATCCAAGTCAACCTAAGCAGCTCGCGGTGCACCCTGCTCATCAACAAACGAAGCTCCAGCCCCCACCAGCCCGCATTGGGTTGGGCCAGCGCAGTAGGTGTCATGTGCTATTGGACCATACATCCATACATCCATACGTCCTTACATAGGTCGGTGAGCATGACTAATGCTTAATTAAATTTATAAAGGGACT
This sequence comes from Troides aeacus, assembly GCA_033220335.2. Classification (NCBI taxonomy): domain Eukaryota; kingdom Metazoa; phylum Arthropoda; class Insecta; order Lepidoptera; family Papilionidae; genus Troides; species Troides aeacus. The sequence goes on along the minus strand of CM067277.1, from coordinate 12,815,953 downwards.
TTTTATCAATTTATTAGTATTTTATCGAATCTATTAATTTTATCGCACTTGTTACGGTAATTAGTTGTAAATAATTACTAGGAGCGGCGGGCGCGGTGCGGGCGCGGTGCGGGCGCGGTGCGGGCGCGGGCGGGCGCGGGCGTGCGCGGGCGCGCTGCGCGCCGGACGCGAGCGCAGTGCCTCAGAGGAAACTCTACAATGTATCTGCTTATATTGGCCGGTACAACGTTATCCCTCGTCAGCTCCTTAGCGTTGTTGGCGTCCTGGTGTCTGATCCCGCGATGGAGGACTCTACTCAACTACGTGAGCCTCAACCAAATAGTAATCGGAACCCTCCATCAGCTCTGCTTCATCTCGTTGAACCACTGGCCCGGCGAAACGTTGCTGGATGCCTTAATTTCGTTGAACGAGTACTTATTCCTGGCCACGCTTTGTTGGTCTCTCTGTGCGTCCATGGTGACCTATGTCAAGTTGGTGTTGGCGTATCCTGGGAAGATGAGCTACGAGAAAAGAAAGGCGACAATGTTTACGTACGGAGTGCTCACGATCACGAAGTCGGTGACGGACTGGTTCGTCGCCTACGTGTTCCGTCTGAGCGGCCTCTCCCAGGTGCTGCCGGTCAAGTTCGTGCTGATGTACGTCATAATGGCCGTGAACTTGTTCGTTTTGGTGAAGGTGCTGGTGCAGGTGAGGTCGCGCCGCGCCGCGCCGCTCCTCGGGCTCGGCTTCGCGTGCGACGCGCTCACCACCCTCACCATGTCCGCTTTGCTAATTGGTATTTACACGAGACGCTACGAGTTTGTATTTTTGTTAGCACTTTTCTTCTTCAGGCTGGTGCCCCAAGCGGCCGTAGTGCTCTTTAACAAGAGGTCGAGAGATGTTTGGAGCAAATATTTAGCGCAAAGGAGATACATCCGCTCGAACATTGCAGACGTACAGAACCGGTAGCACTTCCGGTGAGCGCTGAGCAGCACTGACGATTATTGATATTTAACGTATCCACTTCCAGCTCCGCGCCGCGCGGCGGCTGGATGCCGCTCGACCCGGGCATGTTAATATTTTCCTCTTAACTTAAATCAATTGTTTTTAATTTGAAGTGTGGTGATGAATGCTTCTAGAACTAACTTGTAATAGTGAACAACTGGTAAATGCGACGTCGGAGGCGCTGCTCGCGGCCGCTCCGGGCGGGGACGCGTTACCGATCCGGCGCTGCAGTGGATCCCGGACTGCCCCCGACACAGCTAACTCGATTGTCGCTCGCTCGATCTAAGCAAACGTCGTTACACTCGGAGACGGTCCCAAAGTCTAGATTATAGGTACGGATATCGATCGGGATATGATCTTGTTAGCGGAGTGCCGGACGCCGCAAACTTTGAGGTCGAATTAGCATACAAGCAGAGTTTGATGGATCAGCGAGCAAACTTGAAACTCTATCCGGCCGGCGCTGGTTATAAAAACTGAGAGTATTGGCGCTTCGTAAGGATTAGGAGACGACGGGCAGCTCCGCGCGCGGCGGCCGGACGGGGGGCCGGGGCCAACTTTATACGATTCGATGAACGTTAAATGAAAATTACTCTGACGCGGTGCGGGTGCGGCGCGGGTGCGGCGCGGGTGCGGCGCGGGTGCGGCGCGGGTGCGGCGCGGGTGCGGCGCGGGTGCGGCGCGGCGCGCTGACAAGGTGCCCGGGTAGAGAAGGTTGCGCGCGGCAGCACGTATCAATTGTAAATGAACGAACAATTGAAGAACAAGTGAACAACTAGTTTAACATTAAAAGTGGACCTGGGTTTGTTTGTGTGAGCGTGTGTGAGTGAGTGCGTGTGTGTGTGTGTGAGTGCGTGTGTGTGTGAGTGCGTGCGTGTGTGTGTGCGTGCGTGTGTGTGTGCGTGCGTGTGTAAATTTTAATTTTTGTTCCAATAAATGAACAGACAAGCAGGACATTGATTTGATGGTCATTAAGAGCGCTGATTTACAACCTAGACCTAGTCTTGAAACGTAAGTTATGTACAATAATAAAACATACAATTGTAATTAATGTAGAGAGCGCTGCAGCCGCGGTAATTACCGGAGTAATTGACCCGTTGAGTCGCGGGCAACGCGGCGCGGCTCTTGCGCCTTGCTACTGCTGCGTCACGTGTTATCTGGAGGCTGTTCCGGTGCTCCCGCTGTTGAGACGCGCGGCCGCAGCTGCGGCTGACCGACGAGTCACCCTCTCCTCCCTACCCCCCACAACAACCCCACCACAACACCACCACCCCCCGCGCCGCTGTAAAAAAGTTATCGTGGGCCGTAACACCGCCATTAGCGTAATGAATTACGTGTAGGGCCGTTAATCTGTCCGCAGACATCACTCCTCATCTCATCAGCAGTTACGAGTAATTGAATATTAAACCGGATGAACGATCGCTTATAAAACGGGAAAGTGTCCGCGCGGCGCGTGTGCAGGCGCTCTTAGCCCTAACCCGTGTTTATGTACGCGCAACCGAATACATTACTTATGTGTCAACTTGACTAGAAATGTGTACAGTACCGAAACGAGCTCGTCCTTACAGCGAGTGCACCCGCCGGCGCAGCACGCGCACGACCGCCGGCCGCGCACCGCGTCACGTGGTCGCGCCGCACCGCGCCGCGCCGCACCGCGCCGCGCCGCGTTCGCATCACTCGCCTCGCTGGTGAGCGTCACAGGCATTTTGTGAAAAGCATTATTTGTGGCATTGTTTACTATTGTGAAACAAAACAGTTTTCTATTATCAAGATAAAGTATATGTTGTATTGAAACACATACGATTACACTTATTGTTATTTTGTATTGTTATTATTTCACACACCCGCACCCGCGCCCGCACCCGCGCCCGCGCCCGCACCCGCACCCTCTCATTTAATGTTAACCCCACTACTTGTTGTTGTCACGTCAGCGACAAATGTCTTAATGGGAAATGAAGTTCTTTAATCTGTAACCGAATATCGTAAAAACTTTCTCAATTTCTAATATATATCATATAGTAATTGTTAATGTATGACACAGATCTAGATTACTAACAGGAATTAAGTGAATCTGATAATTGATTTGGCGATGTCTTCTTGTATGATTCAAGCCGTGCTGGCAATGCGGCAGCACTAAAGCAACGTCTATACATAGTAACGCAGCTAATGAAGGTACCTAATTCCGCTTAGAGACAAACTTAATTCCTAAACGTGTGCTGGACCTAACGCAATGTATATGGGTCGTTAGATACGAACTATTTCCCGACGACCATGGCCGAGCGGACGCGTCGGCGACAACCGTTGTTTGCTCCACCAAAGAGTCTAGATACAACTTCAAGAGCACAGTTTGGTTAGTATCACGTATACGTTTTCCGATGACACCCTGCAGGATGCTCGCAGGGAGCTCATGAGGCTCGCCCGACACCGAGGAGTGCTCCAATGCGAAGGTATATTGAGAATTTCAGTCAATATCGCTTTTGAATCGTAAACTCCCTATTTATTTACTCGCACGCTACAATTTACATTCAAGAACCAATTCAATTCTCGCGCTCACGGCATTCCCAGGGATTAAGGCTCTATTCCTCCCTATCCACCCCCCAGTGAAGACCATTTGCCGCATAATCCCTATAAATCCACTTTATATTCATCCACCTTAAAGGCCGCAATAAAAGTATCTAGTGTATACAATATTTTTCGTATACACTTTCGCTGCAATAAATACGGGCTCAGAGGGAGCGCGGCGGCCGCGTGCGCGTACCAGGCGCCTGGTACCTGGCGCCTGGTACCTGGACGTGCACTGTATCCTCATCAGCCAGTAGACGTCATAGGCGCTCCCCAAAGATCACATCGATCAGTTCATGGTCAGCATAATTCTGGGACCGCCGGACACTAAAGGCCGTCGTTTGTGGAGGTAAATAAAGGGTAGAGGGGATGTGGGCCATTTCCCAGCACGCTGGCGCAATGCGTGTCGATGGTTGTAATTATATTAATAACTACGTAGCAAGTAGCCGGTAGTCAGTTTGTTAGACTCTAATGAAAAGTTGTTTTTTGTAGTGTTGAGGCATTCATTCACACACGAATGCACGCTGCGCAGGATAATGTTCAACGGATTCACATGGAAATAATAGCAATAGTAGCAATAGTAGCAATAGTAGCGATAGTAGCAATAGTAGCAATAGTAGCAATAGTAGCAATAATAGCAATAGTAGCAATAGTAGCAATAGTAGCAATAATAGCAATAGTAGCAATAGTAGCAATAGTAGCAATAGTAGCAATAGTAGCAATAGTAGAAATAATAGCAATAGTAGCAATAGTAGCAATAGTAGCAATAGTAGCAATAATAGCAATAGTAGCAATAGTAGCAATAATAGCAATAGTAGCAATTGTAGCAATAGTAGCAATAGTAGCAATAATAGCAATAGTAGCAATAGTAGCAATAATAGCAATAGTAGCAATAGTAGCAATAGTAGCAATAGTAACAATAATAGCAATAGTAGCAATAGTAGTAATAGTAGCAATAGTAGCAATAGTAGCAATAGTAGCAATAGTAGCAATAGTAGCAATAGTAGCAATAGTAGCAATAGTAGCAATAGTAGCAATAGTAGCAATAATAGCAATAGTAGCAATAGTAGCAATAGTAGCAATAGTAGCAACAGTAGCAATGGTAGCAATAGTAGCAATAATAGTAATAGTAGCAATAGTAGCAATAATAGCAATAGTAGCAATGGTAGCAATAGTAGCAATAATAGCAATAGTAGCAATAGTAGCAATAGTAGCAATAGTAGCAATAATAGCAATAGTAGCAATAGTAGTAATAGTAGCAATAGTAGCAATAGTAGCAATAGTAGCAATAGTAGCAACAGTAGCAATGGTAGCAATAGTAGCAATAATAGTAATAGTAGCAATAGTAGCAATAATAGCAATAGTAGCAATAGTAGCAATAGTAGCAATAGTAGCAACAGTAGCAATGGTAGCAATAGTAGCAATAATAGTAATAGTAGCAATAGTAGCAATAGTAGCAACAGTAGCAATGGTAGCAATAGTAGCAATAATAGTAATAGTAGCAATAGTAGCAATAGTAGCAATAGTAGCAATGGTAGCAATAGTAGCAATAATAGTAATAGTAGCAATAGTAGCAATAGTAGCAATAATAGCAATAGTAGCAATAGTAGCAATCGATATAAATTATTCCAACTCGCCTCTCGTGTGGCGACGCGTGGTCACTAATCACTTCATGTTTATTTTTCGTAGCAGTTCAATGTATGTCACGTGCGCTACGTGCGCTACGTGCGCTACGTGCGCTACGTGCGGTACGGACGTTTTTCATTTGTATCACCGCCGCCTTACTATAGAACATTTCATATTTTAGATTGATCGATCAAAAGTTAATGAATTATTTCACGGTAACAAGAAATAAAAAATCATCGTTTTGGTGTTCCCCTGCTTTGAAAACAAATAGGAAGCTTACGGAGCCCGCACAGGAGCTGGTATTTGTCGATAACTGGAACTAGCCCTCTGCGTCATCCAACAACTATGAAATCAATAAACACTAGCCTGTCTCAATGCCGAACCGAACCGGCCGGAGCGCGAGTGAGCGGCGCGTGGAGCCCACGCGTGGGCTGCAATCAGGTTAGCACAACACTCGTATATTTACATGAATAACAAAAAAAAATCGCGGAGGGGGGTGCGGTGCGGGGTTGTCTCGCCCGTCCGAGCCTCCCCCTATTAACTTATGAAAATAAGCTACAATAACACTATGTTTATTTAGCGTCACTTCTTTCTCGGGAGATTTGCGACGGCAGGGTGTGGTCAGTCGGCCGCGCGCCGCCGGGCCCGGGGTGGAATGTTTTCTTAATGTAATGGAGGAGAAGTAACATGTAAACAAATATTTAAAAATTATTTCAGGGAAAGTGGACGCATTTTTGTTGTTTGCGATGTCCTCGTAAAAGCAAAACGTCAGGCGCCGGCAGTCAGTGCACCGCTGTGACCTGTATTTGTATTTTTTTATTTTTTTTTATATAGTCACGCCTTTTTCCCAGTAGGGGTAGGCAGAGGTGAATAAACACCCACATTTCGCCAGATGTGGTCAGATTAGGTCCAGTATAACAGGGGGCGAGCCTGTTGCCACTTTATTGGGACCACCGCACACACACACACAAAGATGATATCAGTGTGCGGGTTTCCTCACGATGTTTTCCTTCACCGTTTTTGTATCTCGCTGTTGTAACTAAAGTTCACAAATGTACATAACTTAAATATTAAGTCATTGGTACATGCCGAGGTTTGAACCCGCGACCTTCGGAATGAAAGCCGCACGCTCTAACCATTAGGCCAGCGAGCTACTATGTAGCTCGCTGGCCTAATGGCCTGTATTTGTAGGGCTATATGATTTACTCAAGTGGTTGCTAGGGCAATGACATTGCTTTACTCTAGTATTCATGGGAATTAAATATTTATATAATGAAGATGAGCTATTAGTAAATGAAGCGCTTTTTATCTAATTAAACAGAAGTGTAAACCAATTAAGAGGACCGCCACACCCAGAACACGGCTGCAGCAAGCACCGACCGACCCCCCGGCGCGCCGCCGACACTCGCCGTTACTCCAATCTCCGCGCGATAAACAAGACATCCCGTCGAATAAATAACAACCTATCCCCAAAAGTATGAATACTATGAATTACACGCAATCGAACATAACCGACGGCTCGCCCCTCAAGGATAAACATAACATCGGAGGGAAGCAGTCAAAAGTGCCCGGACGAGAGCCCCGTGAAATCTCGACCCACCTCATAAAACACGTGAAACAATATCTCGCACGCAGCGCGCCCGCTGCTGCGGCCCCGCCGGCCCTCCGCCCTCCGAATAGAGGCGAACCTCCCTCGCGCCGGGTGCCGCGCGCCCTTGCCGGGATCTGGCTTCTCCTGAGCCATAAAAGTATATTGTGCGTTTGTAAACGCGCTCGGCTGTTTGTCACCCTTTGCATATAGATGTCGAGCTGCGGCCCGCCGCCCGGAAACGATCCGGGCCGAAATAAGCGGCCCCGTTCATGCGCAGGCAGGTGAGGAGGCACTCGGTACGGCCTCGTGCCCTTCAGCCGCCCGCACACCACACGCGATGCGGGTTCGTCGTTTGTGCGTCGGTGATATAGAAGAATATCAAAACGTTTGGCCCGCGGCCGCAGCGCCGCACCGGCTCAGTCCGAGCGCTGCCGATGCGACGGCCGCTGGTTGCAGCGGGGAACCTCCCGGTAATCCGGCGAGCAACTCGCGGCAGGAAAAACTAATGCAGCGCGAGCGGGAGCTCCTCATGATATTCATTAGGGCTCATCCGCTGGAATGAATGGGATGAAATGAAAAGAGGCGAGGTGCCGGCTGCAGGGCCGCACTGACATCAACTTGTCATTCATGCAAAATATATATTCACTTCTAAACAAAATATCTACTGTCAATCTCAAACTAAAGTAGAGTCTTCACTTTCATCTAACGCGGAAACGCAGACTGCCCGCGCCTGACATGGCTCGCTACACTGCCAATGGCACTGTGCCACTTCCTGCCTTTACTTATTGTGGTAATCGAATTAATAAAGTAAAATGTATTATATTATATTTCAAGATTAACAAAGCCATACACAAAAGTAATTTATGCTTATAGACAAGGATCAGAAAATGCAAAAGTTTTTAGCGAACGCGGAGGGCGACCCTGCGCCGCGCGAGTCCTCGATCCAGCTAAGAAGGGCGGTAGTACTCCGCTCACGTCCCGCCGCCAGCACTCCGCCGCGGAGCCGGCCATGGGAATTATATAAATGGCTGCTATGTATTGCGAATATGGTCCGTCGCCGAGCATTCCACATGGTAATCATGGCAAATGGAGCAGCGCCTAATGAAATATCAGCCCCCGGAGAGGCTTACGCGAATTATGTTGGATCTACACTAATAACTTTACATTTTATATTCGAGACGTACTCGCCCTGAATTTTTACGTAAGCTTAGAGCAGCTCCGCTCCTCCCCGCGGCCGGGTGGCAGGGGGCTGATTGTAACCGACGGCACCCGATCGTGGACGTCGCCTGTGCTCTCGTCGCTGCGAATGTTCCGAAAGTCAACAAGATGCAACAAAGCTAGTGCCGTCGGACAATCACACAGGAGCGCTCTGTCTGCCTTCTCCGAGTAACATTGCGCAATCGACAGTAATAATATTGATTCACAATTACGCGGCGGCGGTCGCTGCCTCGGTGCGGCTGACAGCGCGTGCCGTGCGCAGCCAGCCAGCGCCCGGAGCTGGGGCCGAGCGGTGGTGCAAAGCGGTGGTGCACGGCGGTGGAGCACGGCGGTGGAGCACGGCGGTGGTGTAGAGCGGGAGCAGCCAATCATCCGTGACCGCTGCACACGACAGCGCTCGCCGGTTATATATCGCAGTGTTACGCATACTCTTTGCATATTCTTCAATTATTTTATTTTAAAATTTTCAACTCTGGCAACTAAAAAGGAGGAAGGAATAGGTTGATCCTGTGTTTATAAGTCCGCGGCCACGCAGCTTCTGAACGTATGAACTAATTTTAATCCTTATCTTCTAAAAGTCTAAAAATTGACCCAACCTTAAACAAGAACAAAACACAGTTCGAGTGTTTGAAGATCGTGCATTTATATATAAAGATTGAGGGTAGTCGTATAACCGGACGTTGTTTTTATTTACATAGGGCGCGCGCGGCGGCGGACGCTGACGTCACGGCGCAGCCTGCACCCGTGACGCGCCGCGACGTCCCCTCCTTCCGCGCTATCAATTAAGCAGGAGCCAGTGATTCGGAAGTGATGCCGTCGGACCCGCGAGCAGCGGAACGTTGTCTCCTATTACTGATCAAGGGAACCACGAAGCAAAATAATATATTTTTTGTTGTCGATGTGATGAGAATAGTTTAACGTCCGCCTGATGGTAAGTAATACGCTCGCCCAAACTAACTCGGTAGGTTAATATGGACTACTCCCAGCTTTGAGACACAAAGCTTTACCTGTCGTCACTCCAGCAATATAAATCTACTGCCTATTTAAATCGATACACAGAACTGATAACTAAATGGCCTTCAAAAAGGATAAGTTATGTATGACACATATTATTATACTTAAATGGCGTCCGTCATTAGGCTTTACACGTTAGCACTTTGAGTAAGCGCACAGTGGTTGCATCGCACGGTCGGTGCGCAGATTTAGTCGAGCGGCTCCTTGTTCTACATCCTTGAATCTTTTAACTAACAAAACAAACAACATGTTGCGGTGATGCTGTTTCTATTGCCATCGGCACAGGGTCGGGCGGCGAGCGGCGAGCGGCGGCGCAGCGGCGACGCTGCGGCGGCGCGGCGACGGCGCGAACTGTACAGTAACGCAGCGCGGCGGAGGGCGAGGGCTGCTGACGGTGCCTGCTGGGGTGCTAAAATGATTTTTATGCTTTCTGTGAATTGTCATCGATAACTAATGGATGGGTCGCCGCCGTAGGGGACACTTGTGATACATTAAAGGTTAATGCAATGTATTTATAAAGATTAAGTGCATTGCGTAATTCAAAATATGAACACGGTTAACACAGTAGTTACTAACAGTTACTATTTTCTTCTGAGGAATTGTTGTCCAGCTTATATATATTTGATTGCCGGCAATCATCCATCTATACTCTACTCATCTGGCCGCAAAACCGAACCGAGCACACCCAGGAAGCAGTGGATTTGGATTGAGAATATCAAACGTATCGACGCTACCCTCCATCTTCACGATATTAAAACGTAGGATCTCTAAATAAATTGCATCTTGGCAAATGGTAGTGAAATAGAACAATGCAACGCCCCCGGTCCACCCCCAGCAAAGTGATTCCTTAAAAAGGCTGCTAGGTCGCGTGCGGGCGGGCGGCGGAAGGAAGCGCGCATAAGTCACTCGGCAGCGCTCGACTTCCGGCGGCGATATGCCCTACACGAGTCCACATGTGGGCAGGGCGGGTAAGGTCGGGCGAGTGTCGCAATGGCTCGCGTCGCTGACCTTTTGCAACGGTACGGAACAAGCCACTAGGTCATCACATTTCGTTTGGAAATTTGGTGATTTGCACCATTTCCCATAAGTGGATGAGATTGTCAAGTGTAACCGTGTCTGTCTGCCGGTTGCATTTTGGATTTGTCGTGGCTGATGTAGTTCAAAGTAAAATTATCGGAATGATAAAAAGGCATCTTCAATAATATGTGTGCTCGCGGTCCGTTCACCGCGCGGCTGCGGTAATATTGCGTTCACCGCGACAGCCCGCCGCGGTATTTCGCATATTTGGCGATAGTGTTTTCTTAAATACCTTCTTAAATACCAATATATTTTACCTTATAACTACCAGTCACCTTCATTCATTAAAAATGTAAATGTAAAAAGCACGGGACATGTGTGTAGTAGTGGTAGGTCACACCAAGCGTGGTAGTAGTGCTGGTGCTGGTGCTGGTGCTGGTGCGCGCGGAGCGGCGACTCGCGCCGCCAGACCAATTCCCCGAATCAAAGCGTTCCTACGTAAACCAAAAGGTATCAAGAACCTAGGACACACATTGTAATATTTTATTCTCAATAAATCAATCGTACTGCTAGATGACACGGGCTCGATGACGAGAGCCGAGGTGTAGGAGCTGACGGTGGAATAATTACGCGTTTTGTTGTGGCTGACTACGGATATCGCACAACGCTGCTCTAGATCTAGACAGGTCTAATGACTGCACTTATTTCCGTGTTCGCTTTAAGTGTAGGATGAGCTATACTTCCTAGTTCCCAGACGCTAAACCTTTAAAGTTTTTGGTTTACGTTCTGATAAGGTTTATACATAAACAAGCTAAGGATAATTGATAAGAAATCTAATCAACTGTTGCGGCGCGACGGCGGCACTTGCAAGCGGAAGCATTCACTGTCGAAACGTTTGAGAGAATCACTCAAACTGATATAAATAATTTCATCTCTCCTTCGATTCATTGCCCGCGCGGGACAACGCGGGACGACGCGGGACGACGCGGGACGACGCGGGACGGTGCTTCTTAGAGAACAGTAATAGTACATGTGGAATAAGTTAGACATTAAACTGATTTGTTCATGACATACGTATTACCGAAGTCTGCGCATGTATATGTTACATATATGTATGTAATTTATGGGTTGCACCGTACACTTGACGTCAACTCTCACCCGCGTCGGTCGCGGAGGTATTCCAACTTCACTAATAATATCGGCGTGACGCGCGCGCACCGCTCCGCACCGGGCGCCGGGCCGGGCCGGGGCCGGGGCAGGGCCGGGGCCGGGAGCTGGAGCACTTGGCACGAATATTGTTTATTGCCATCATTTACATATATCTGTCATTTAAAAAGCACACGCTTGCAGTTTGTCAAACGTAATGAAACTGTAATATCCGTTGGGACATACACACACGGGCTCGGCACCGGCTCGGCACCGGCTCGGCACCGGCTCGGCACCGGCTCGGCACCGGCTCGGCACCGGCTCCGTGCAGCGGCGCGGCGACCGCGCGTGCGATGACTTGCGCGTTCTTCGGATTTGGCACCTAACTGATACATGAACATCGCGTTATTGATCCTCTTTTTTCCGCGAGGGAAGGGAGGTTAAGTTTGTAACAAAATAACCCGCTTCTGGGAAGAAGACAAGATTATTTGGGATTTTTATCTACTAAAACCCCTTCGGTAGTCATTCTCAGTGCATTGCGAGAGGCCCCGGAATATCCTACGGAACGCAACGGTGGCTTCCGGCATTACGCCTGAAGCAAGTCTCAAGGAGGTCTGTTGCTATCCTCGGCACTATCGCGTTAGTGCGGCAAGCAGTAGAGCAACTAGTACATGGTGTTTATACCCGGCTCGTTTGGTGGGCAACTAGGGCCCACCTTCAAAACCCACAAACTCGAAAATCTTTTTAGTCGCCTTCTACGATAGGCTGGGCTTACTTTAGTTCTGTTCTCAATATGCCGAGAGCACAGCGCACCGCGTCATTGAACCTACAATTGGAAACCCTCATCGTATCGCCGTCGCCGGCCGGAACAAACTTACTGTCCCGCGTCGTCCATATTCCACCTCTTGGTGCGACCTTTACTTGGTAAGTTTGAACTAATTACTTATAAGGTTAAATACCACCGCGGCTGCTACTCTGCCGACAAGCACTACTGTGGTAAACATTACTGTGTATTGGTTTAATCCGCGCCTTAGCTAGAAAATTACTTGAGTAACGAAATGCAGAAAGTGAGGGAGCGAGACGAGAGGTCGTGTATATCATCCTAATTAGCGCCGAGATATTATTATTGGCAGGCGTGTCACTCAGCATCAGGTGACAGGTGAGTATCTCGTTGGTATCGTCGCTTCGTCAAATAACGATATATAACAGTCAATGTAATGACACAATGAGAGTGACGTGCCGGCCCGCGTGCGAACCGCGCTGCCTGTTACGTATGTATGTTACGTAGCGGCACGGGGTTGTATTTTTGGGTCGGATGTTGGAAAGGGTTGGGTCGGTTTGTTAAAGTAAGTTGAATCTGAGCGCGTGCGCATCTGCGCATCTGCGCGACTGTGCGTGTGTGCTGTATGAGCATTCCCAGAAGCCTGGCGCTGTTGTACCGGCGAGCATAGCTCACCGCTCGCCGCTCACCGCTCGCCGCTCGTCGCTCGCCGCCACAGCACATTGTGTCACTCAACGGTTTGGCTTCATTGTTAGTTTTTAGCACGGGTCTACTTCCGCGAGCTCTCGCGTCCGTGCCGCTGTCCGTCTGTCCGTCTGTCCGTCGCCGTAGCTACTAACGAATGAATATTGAAGCGTTAACACAATGGCAACGAAATCTTCCAAATAAAACTTGAAGATATTGTTTGCACCAAACACCGCCTCTCTATTCTCTAATGATAAAGGGTGTCTGGCGGCAGATTTATATTTTAAAAAACGGATATCTCAATAACTTATAAACAGTGCGGGGTGGTGGGGAAGGTGGTGTCATTAGAATCACCGATCGTGCGGATTTCTTAGTCACGATGTCGCAGTGGTGCAGCGGTGCAGTGGTGCAGTGGTGCAGTGGTGCAGTGGTGCAGTGGTCGGGTGAGCATCGCGCGTTCGCTATTGAAGCATTTTTCAAGAGTAACGATTCTTACGTACTCGCTCCGACAGCCGACAGTTTTGTTCACATTTCAATATTCGACGGATAGGCGATGGGCCGAGTGTGAATTTAATTCGTTCGTGGGTGGAGAGGTTCCGCGCAACTGCTTCGGCTATGAACACACCACGGCCAGGACCTAGTCGATCGTCAAGGACCCCCGAAAACATTGAACTGGTTGAACGCAGTTTACGTGAAAATGCACGACTTTCGATACGGAAAAGGGCAGCTTCACTGGGACTTGCAAGAGCATGCGTGCATGAAATTTTGAAAAAAGATATGAAGTTTCATCCTTTTAAAATTCAAATAATTCAAGAATTGAAAAAAATGACTTTGCGTCACGCAAATTTGTTTTGTGAAACCATGTTGGAGCGTGTTCGCACTGTGAATTCCATTTTTTGGAGCGACGAGGCTCATTTTCATTTAAACGGACACGTAAACAAGAACAACACACAAAATTGCCGTTACTGGGCTCTAAGAACTCGCAATCCTCGACTGAAGCACCAAAAACCATTACATTGGCCAAGGGTAACTGTTTGGTGCGCTTTATCCACGAATGGGATAATCGGACCATTTGTTTTTGAAAACGCACGGGGCCAAGCGACGAATGTCAATGGTGAGAATTATCGGCTCATGATTTCGAATTTCTTTTTGCCGAACCTGCGAGCTCATTCATCATTTTCATCATTCTCATCACACACGTGGTTTCAACAGGATGCGGTACAGGTGCGACCGCACACACGGCCAGAGCTTCGATGGATTTGTTGCGAGAAAATCTCGCTCAAAAACTGACTAGTCGCTTTGGGGACATCCGGTGGCCACCGAGGTCACCCGACCTAACTCCAATGGATTTTGTTTTGTGGGGCTACCTCAAAGAGAGAGTTTACGCCAACAATCCGCGAACTGTTGTGGATTTAAAAGAAAATATTCGGCGAGAAATCAGCGCAATTGAACCAAGTTTACTGCAGCGTGTGGCACGGAATACGAGGCTCCGTTTCGAACAGTGTGTGTGTGTGCAACAGGATGGAAGACATTTGGATGACATTATCTTTAAAAAATGAAATCCGCATTTGTACTCTATCTTTTAATACTTTTAGTAAAATTATATGTCAAACATATTATTTTTTATTTTAATTTGAAAACATAAATCTGCCACCAGACACCCTGTATATATTGGTTTCTAGTCTCTTTTAACTTAAACAGCTCATCTGATATCAGCCTTGCGACCCGCGCTCCGCGTCCGTTTACCTGAACCCTGCTGCAATCTTTGATCCCGCGCAGTGCGCACTTCGGTACATTTATCACCATTATCATTATCAACCGATAGACGTCCACTGATGAACATAGGCCTCCCCCAAACGTATCCACATCGATCGGTCACGCGTTGTTCGCATCCAGAAAATAGATGGTACATTACATTATATATTACTTCGGTACATTAGAAAAAGAGATTATATAATTTTCATCAACAGTGTCGTCGAGCTGTCCGAATGTCCGCGTGGCGTGCAGTGAGTGCTGTGTGTGCTGCTGTGCGTGTTGTGTTACACGAGCAACTATTTGCTTACCAGCGACGGGCCGGGCGAATGGGAACGGACAAATTAAAATAAGGTTGCAGTGATTAACACGTTAAAACGTTAATCGTCCAAGCGGACGCGGCGACTGAACGAGCGATACCATATAGCCATCAGCGCCTGCGCGCGCGGCGTGTTCGCGCCTCGCCGACGGCGGCCAACTAGCGGCTGAGTGGGAGCGGTGAATAACGGCGCTGTCGCCGCGCGCGTCCCGGCCGCGCGAACCAAACTATCACGACGCCTGATTTATATTGCAACAATGGGGTCCTCGCGAATCAGCAGCAGCAGCAGCAGCAGCAGCACGCCCGGGCTGAAGCCGTCCGAAACTGATTCGCTACACTGTTGTATCAGTGAAAGCTTTACGTATCGTCCTAGGCGCGTTGTACTGGCAAACGAGCACGCACGAGCGCGCGATACAGCGCGCACCGAACTAAAGTAGAACTTCGAGTTGTTCACGAGGTTCCGTAGTAATTGACCGTTGAAGGTGAACTCCGCAGCGAGATATACATCCGGCGCACGGCCGGCGGGCGCGCTAAGTAATCTTGATACTATGGAGATGAAATGTGTCATTTGTTTAAAGCGGCATTAAGTCACTTCATAATCGCCGCCGGAAACGGAAATTCCGCCATATTGTGTGAAATCGGTCGCTAGTCCTGTCTTCCGCGCTGCTGCACCTGTGAAATCCGGTTATAACGGGCCGGCTCGCGCAAACCGATCTGTATCCTGCTTCGAGCGCCCTGCACCGACCACCGACCACCGACCACCGACCACCGACCACCGACCACCGACCACCGACCACCGACCACCGACCACCGACCACCGACCACCGACCACCGACCACCGACCACCGACCACCGACCACCGACCACCGACCACCGACCACCGACCACCGACCACCGACCACCGACCACCGACCACCGACCACCGACCACCGACCACCGACCACCGACCACCGACCACCGACCACCGACCACCGACCACCGACCACCGACCACCGACCACCGACCACCGACCACCGACCACCGACCACCGACCGACGCCGTGGCGACGCGGCCGCAGCAGGTACAAATATAATTGTATTCCATCCGCTGAACGTCCGATCATCGCTGCACAGCGTTGCACAGCGCTGCACAACGCTGCATAATGCCGCGGTCACTGCCGGCGTAATTACAACTTTACGGCAACTGTTTAGGGTGAAGTACCGGAGGTGCGGCGGTGCTGCGCCAGCTCGTCCAGCTGGTCCAGCTCGGCGGGCGAGCGGCTGCGCGCAGGTTTCCGCCGCTGAGCGTGTCTCCATTGTTTCCGCGGCCGAATGCGGATTGATCCGGATTGTCAGGTAGCGCGCGCGCGGACGCAGCTTCCTGCGGATTTGTTTCCCCGCAGCTACGTGATGCATACCGACACCGCAACTCCGGGCCTCTGTCGCACGTGTATACGTTATTGTATATTATGTAGAGTCGTCCCAGTCATCACGCTCACTACAACAGCCAACTTGCCAACCTATATCCGATTGTCACGCATTAGTTAAACATCGCGTCATAAGGACTCGATGTAACTGTACTCGTACTCAATAATCGACGGTGTAAGCATCTTCCAATTATACGTTCTCATTATTTCTTAGCTTTAAAAAGCCTTCGTGACTCGTTAACACCTTCCTATCCGACAACACCTCGGTGGCCCAGTAACTGCGCAGCACCAATAGTTCGGCCAGGGTACCTGCATCCTGTGACAGTGCATAACTGCCTTCGAACTAGCTTTGCTTCCGCTTCTTGATACAAATACTGTTACGGACATATTTTATCCAACGTGAAAGTCAGATAAAAAAAATCGCCGCGTCACCGTCAGAACAGTTTCCCGTCATTGTGCACCTGCCACTCGCGCCGTAATTAATTACCGCCGCTCCATGCCGCCCCGTCCCCACCGGCACCGTCCCCCGCCTACCTTGCTGCGTTGTATAATATCAAGGTGCTCCTAATGTTTAGGACGGCTCGGTTCAACTCTCTCCTAACGGATAGTTAAAAGGAGCAGCTCGATGTTTTACACTGTCACAGGATCCTTAAAATGTCGGTGTGTATAGAATACTTAGTTGATGATAAAGAATAATCCTATTCACAACAAGCGAGTCCGGATGTGTACATTGAACCTGTCGAGAGAGTTATATTTTATCCAGTTAGCGATATGATGAGCGGGATAACCCGATGACAAAGTTCACCTTCACCACGGTAAGTGATACTCCCGCCCCCCATAACAACGTGCCGCTAGTCAGGATGGATACACTGCACCAGTATTGCGCTCGTCGTCTGAGATATAAGATGATAAATCACGTTATCCCAGTAATTAAGCGGCAACGTCCTTCAAATCGGAACACAGTAATGTATGCACAGTACTGTTTGTCGGCTGCAATAGGCACTGCGGTGGTAGTCACTCAGAAGGGCTCCGGCAACAGCGACCTACCACCAGGTAAAACTGGTCCGTGGCAAGAGACCAAACGTCAATAGAAATGTAACATGTAACAAACTTCAGTGCACCCAAGAAGCGTTAGCAGCTATCTGATCATCACGGTTATAACCTTCGCCTGATAAGTTGTTATCGTTTCCAAGTAGCCGCGTGGTGCCGCGCGGTGCCGCGCGGTGCCGCCGGGCCGCGCGGCGTGCTCCGTTGATTAACGACGTCAGCGACGTGTTTATTGCGGCGGACGGCGAGTCACTCAGTCGGCGGTGTCAGCGGAGCCAGGGGAGTCAGCGGAGCCGGCGGAGGCGGCGGAGGCGGCGAGCTGCTGCTATGAAATCGCTTATTGAACGAACAAACAAACGTCACGCTGTCAAATAAAAACAATACCAGCTCAACATCTTTGCCAGCTGCCGATAGCGGCACCTCACTTGTGGAACATTCCCTGATCTATTTTGAGGTATCCCTTCCTAACTAGTTTCAATCTAGTCAGACTGATCGTGGTCATTGACTGCGTTCCTACTCATGGGGAAATAATTGCAGCGGTCGCGGTGTGGTTGTACTGTTTGTGCCCACCATGAGTAATGAATAGCTCATGATGCGGATGGCTACATGGCTACATGGCTACATTTTGGCGTTCAATACGTGAACGAATGAAGGTCAATGTCTAAATTTATTAGATAGTTATAAGACCTGTCTTAGACAAAATATGAGATGAACCCGTTACCTGAGAATTTCTTCGTTTTTGTTAGCTTATTAACTTTGGATGGGTTAGATGGTAAACTTGCTCAACAATTCTCACAGCTTACAAGTTTGTGAAATAACTTATTTCAGTACAAGTTAAGGTGATAACTGCATGCAGCAGATCGCTTCGATCGCTTCACTAATCTTCCGCGGTAAGTGTGTGCAGTGTGTGCTACCAGTCTCATCTCATACGAACTGATGCTGAGAGCACCGGCAATCGGGCACCGGAAGATCGATGATATGAAACTGACGTTGGTTTCCGCTGGAGCGCGGTGTCACCTCGCGACGTAACCGCAGCGCGGCGGCTGCGGGCCCGCGCCGGAGATTGGAACTGTCTCGCGGTGGAACTTTGTTTTAATGGGGCAGATCGCTGCGGTCGACGGCGGCAGCGGCAGCGGCAGCGGCAGCGGCAGCGACAACGACAGCGCCGCGGCGGTGGCGCACGGGGGGTGCGGCACTTGCGAGTCACCCCTATCGATCGGTGCGCTTTACTTATGCAGACGAAGCGACGGCACGCGCCACGTTCACCTGCCGCCACCAAACTTAGCGACTCTATAAAGCGCTACATCGCTGCACCTAAAGATAGTCCGCCATAACTAAACCGAGGAACGAACAAGTGGGAAGTCTGTCAGCAGCTAGCTGTTTTCTCATCCGTGGGGTTGAAATGTTTAATTTGTATATAAAATAAATTTCCAGTTCAGATAAGTTCTTGGAAGTTACGTTAGTACTTATCATCCGAACAGGATTTAGTCTCGCTAATCTTCTTGCGTAGTGTGTGCTTGGCGCTGCCGTTGCTGCCGCCCAACATTGCTGAGTGTACAGTGTGTGACACCTAGCGGCAGTAAATCGGCAGCCCGTGCCCCGGCCCCGGCCCCGGCTCCGGCTCCGGCCCCGGCCCCGGCCCCGGCCCCGGCCCGGCGCAATTAAACATTTGGACCAGCACTTGGGAACTATGCGGACACGCGCCCGCCTCGAGACGGTGCCCACGCGACCGGCGGGGCCCCACCACTTACAACAATCTATTTACTTTACGAACAATACTTACATGATTAATGGTTAAAGAAACTTGAATATGGGGGTAGATTTATAACTTTATAGATTAACTCGAATCGTTCACAGGTTTTAAATGATCAGTTGACATTATTCCAACGACTGAGTGACCTCTACAATTACAAGCATTAACGTTGTATTGTTTACAATACAACAATCGCGCGTGTCACACAGCCACATCACGGGACACGGCACTTTAGCTGTTGACAGCGATTTCAGTGCGAGTAAGACTGTTTAGTGGCCCGAGTTTACAGCCTCCTTGATATTAAGTTTCGTCAAGGTATTCGGTTCAGCCCGGAGGTTCCGTGCAATGTAACGGACGGAGATATTTGCTTTAAAATTTCTTAATCAAGCTTCGAGCCCGCGCCGTGCGGGGCGCGCTCGGGGCGCGCTCGGGGCGCACGCGGGGCGCACGCGGGGCGCCGGGGCCTCTAACGCCGCACTTATTTATTTTCAGGTATTTTAATGTTACATATGTATGTATAAGAAAGGTTGCAGTCGGTATAGTTTCACATGTGCATGAAAGTTCGCTGCCCGCTTTAAGGCAGGTTGCACGCGCGGGTAACGGGTCCGTGGTACATTCAAGGTGCTGCGGTGATGTGCTGTGAGCACAAATCTAAAATGTGCTACAGATGCGATCCGATGATGCGGACGTGACGCTTCAGCACAGTGCCAGCGCACCGGCACCAGCACGCGCTGCGCCGGTGCCGCGCGCGGCATATTGTTCATTGTTCGCTGTTTAATTATTATTTCAATATTTATCCTTGCCACGGGGAACGTTATAACATTTAATGCGCAGTTGGCATCGCCGCGGTGCACTTGGCAACGCGAGCGCGCGGCGCGGCGGCGGGGGGCGCGAGGAGCATGAGTTACAACTACATTCAGGAAGCAGCCACGTTGAGAGATAAGATTTGTAATGGTATATAACAAGCGAAAGAACATATTAGCCGGGCCAGTTTGTAGTGGCGCTGACCTCTACGCCGGAAACAAATATTACAATATACTACGACGCTATAATAATTAGGTTTATTCGTGGAAAAGGTTTCACGCCGTGGCATTTGAGTGTTGGACTCGCGGCCAGGCGGCGCTGCAACTGGACAGCTTCCGGCCAACAGGCCGGGCAGTCGTCGCTGTGGAGTTAGTGCATTTATATGAAGCCGTCGCGAGCACTATAGATCCACGAGGTACAGTCGCGTGCGGTGACACGCGCACGCTGCGGATGTCCGCGCCCGCAGCGGCACGGCTTGAGACGGCGTAGGCTGGCTGCACACGCGCGGCTCGTAACTAGCGCGCCGCCTGCGCCCCGCTTTAATATTTGAGGCCGCGCCGGCGCCCGTTCAGGTGGGCCCCATTGTCTCCGGGGCGGTGCATTAGATATGACGTCATTGAAACGGCCCGTCGCCTGCGCCCGTGACGTGCGCCGCTTCATAATTAATGGATATTCCACATTACCCTCTACTGTCGAGCGACTCGAAAGAGGAGTGCTACGAGTGCAGCCGGCCGATGACAGCCGAGCAGATTGCAATGCTTTTGTTTGAGAGGTTTCCTCGCCGTGAATTCAAATTCGATTCAGCTATTTGATGGTAATCAGCTGATGGTCTGTTTTCATATCCGGAGAGGTTTTTATCGAGGTGTGGTGAATAGTTGAAGCAATATATTCGATGTCACGCAATAGACGCGCCATGCCGCTCTCATTATTATTACGATATATGATATCTAATGAAGCAACATTTAGGAATGCTTAAAATAACGTGTCGTATTGTGGGATTCAGTCACTTGTCATGCATTTTGCATTGATTAAGTGCGCGTTATATAGGCAATCACGGAAACATTAAAGAAGGTTTATAGGTCGACCAAGAAAAACGTGATCGCAAGTTATTTGCCTGGTATCATGAATACACAATCTTAGAAAGCTCTACGCCAACCAGACAAACAGATTATACAAGATGTAGTGATGAGAAAAGCAACATGAATAATTTTTCATCAGAATAAGGCCGCAATTAGGAAAGTAGATGTTGGCGCGGCTCACCCCTTTGGCTGCACATTCGATTAGCCGACAGGCAACAGAACCCGGTGGGAAAAATCACACAGCAGCAGCAAACCGCTCCAGCCGTCCAGCCGTCAGCCGTCAGCCGCTCGATTGAATTAGGGAGCAATCACTTGCTGTCAGACGCCATTACTGCTGTATTATTTGCCAATAAAATTACCGAGGGCTCCGTGACGCAGCCTCCCCCACTTGGTGAGGAGCTGATTTATTTCTTATCTGCTGTGCGTCGCAACTAAAACTAATTAAATCCATTAGGACTATAATTGCTTCTATATTTTTAAGATGACAATGGATACGGTACCATCTCCACACGAGAGGAGGAGCATGTCTCTGGTAGAGCAATAGATCCTCCACACATATGCGTTTCCGGAAACGTTCGCACGGCGCAGCGCGCCCGCCGGCGTCACCTCCGCCGCAGCAGCCGACGTCGGCAATAACCATAACATTACCATGTAAGATGGCGGCAATGAATAATTCCCGCCATATTCGCCGGATACACGAAATGGCGGAGTGGAGTGTACTCCTGCCGTTTGTTCCCTTGCTCTCTCTACGGATTGTGTGTTTTTGTTTGCACAGCGTGTAAGTGAAGTTATAGCTCCGTGGGTTCCGCAGGTAAGTGGCTCTGTAAAACCACATCGCGTATTGTCGGTGCTGTTGTTCACCAGGACGTCGATTTCGAAAATAAGATGAGCGGCGGTTATAAAGTTGTGATCTCGTCACCGGAATGGAGTCATCACAAGTGAGTTGGTGGTGCGCCCTCGCCCCTCCCACGCGCGCAACATGCCCGGGCAAGCGTTCGGCGTGTTTACAGCTGAAACAATCCTAATAACTCTTGCGATAGACATTTGTGTACGTATCGCAAAAGTTATTAGATTCACCTGAGGGGTTAACTTGGCATATCTACCGTGTTTGCACTTCAAACAATGGATCCAAATTATTATGAACCCCTCTGCTAAAGCGAGCCCTGGCGGCGAGCGGGTGGAGCGCCCGCCGCACGCGGAACTGCCCCCTATAGACCTCCCCCGTGTGACTTTCGCAAAATAATCGCGTGATCTCCATCCTGCTCGTGTGTACTAATTTGCGGATACGACTCTACGTACATTGATAGGAAAATGGATGAGGAAATTTA
This sequence comes from Troides aeacus, assembly GCA_033220335.2. Lineage (NCBI taxonomy): Eukaryota > Metazoa > Arthropoda > Insecta > Lepidoptera > Papilionidae > Troides > Troides aeacus. The sequence continues at coordinate 12,793,846 of CM067277.1, read as the reverse complement.
GTATCGATAGCATACACGAGGAGCATGAATAATAATAGCCAGTTCGTCTGCAGCAAGCCGCGGGGGGCCAGCGCCGCGCGACGGAGACCAGCTCGGCACCACTTTCACATTGCTTTCAATTGTTAAAAACCGTTCACACGCGTCTACGTTGACAGAGGTATGAATTATTTCGATTTGGCTGATGGTGGGACTCTGTGGCCGGAGAGCGTCTCGGTAGGTACCACTGGAGCTCCTACTACCCACCTACTTCTGCTACTACCGGCAGACAGTAGTGTAGTGTGCCGGGATCACTGTGGTGCAGCTTGGCCGGCGTTTTAGATATTGCACTTATTGGGGTAACAAGATTTAACATTCTTTTTTATTCTTTTTTTTTGTTTTTGGAGCAAAATCTTCGACAAGATCTGCCGAATGAGTCTGGGGAAGCCAGACTTATATGAAAATTTTTCGGCGGCACCGGCACCTTCGGTGTTTGAAGAGGTCGCGGGAGCTCCGTTCGGAACACAACCGCAGCCTCGCTAACGCTATGCTGGAGTAGGTCGTCCCGGGACTGCTTTACGCAGAACCTACCAGCCTCATGAGAATTTCGATGACCGGAGACCACGTCCAGCCATTATCCTCCTCAGTGTCGTTTAGAATGTGACGAGAACCCACATTCTGATCGTCAAGGACCCCAAAACATTTGTCATTCTGTTTCGAGGCGACGAGCGCAAGGCGGCTCGGTGCGTCGATGAAATCATCGAACCTAGCGCTATGTTGTTAGGTTGTACTCGCCGACAGTTGAGCGGCGCCCGCTCCTCTCGGCGCTCCGTACAACGAAACATTACGTGTTTTGTAATTAATCACGCCAAACTATTCTCTAATATATGTTTAGCGATATGTGAATACGTTTGCCTCTCTAATGTATTGCAAGCTTCGACCGCGTGCGTGCGTGCGTGCGTGCGTGCGTGCGTGCGTGCGTGCGTGCGTGCGCCGGCGGTGGTGCAGCTGATTTAAATAAATTTACTCACTTGTTTATTTGTACCTAAAAAAATACCATCGAATTAAGGATGATGCTGAATAAAATTATCTCGGCTAACAACTCGTGAACAGTGTAAAGCTGAAAGGCAAATCCAGGTAGCGGGGCGGCGGTGCGGCGGTGCGGCGGTGCGGCGGTGCGGCGGTGCGGCGGTGCGGCGGGGCGGCGGTGCGGCGGTGCGGCGGGGCGGCGGGTTATTAAAACATCGCGGTACAACATGACGTTAATTACTTAAGCCCAAACCGGAAGCTGTTTGCGCGGCGGGGTGGCGGGTGGCGGCGAGGGCCGGCGGTGGCGGCGCTAACTCAGCCCGTGTTTGAGTTGGGCGCGCTCACGTGAAGGTGGATGAAAGTAATACGGGTCAGCGTTTGCAGTGCAGGATCCTGTTTGCACGGGTAACGAACTTCATCGGATCCGTTACAATCCGCCGTTGAATAGTTACGGAGAGCGTTTAATGCAGCGAACCGACGGAACTTCCGCGGCACACAGATTAATCGCCAAGAAGGGATGGAGCCCTCTAACGCAAAGGTAAAGCATAGAGATCTGATCCGGTACCGTACAACATTTACTGGTACAAGAATTATAGATGCAGCAGCAATTAACTAATCGACATCGATACGGAGTGACGAGCGCGCTGCGGTGCGCAAGCGCAGCGGTGCGCAGGCGCAGCACAGCGCGCTGTGCAATCATCACAACTGAGGCCGCGTCGCGCGGCGCGGCGACCTGCTCGCTGCCAGCTGGACTTCCGGTTGCAGACGCGTCCTGCTGCTACAAGCCAGATACCTAACCCTGCTTGAAGAACGTTGTTAACAACAATAACAAACGAAAGTATTTTAAAACCTTTTATATTGCACAGAAGATTCTCCTCGATGTTTACATTTTTTTATGAATCGTGTATATATATACAGTGTTTGCCGTATCCGAGTGAGGTATGAGTATGGTAATGACTGTACAAATATTTTTACACATTATTTTATTCATATTTTAGATAATTTGGACAAGGAGTACAATGTCTACACTGTAAACTGCGCCTTAACTGTTATGTAATAGAGTTTAAGTAGTTTTTAAAAGGCTCGCGGAATTGTCCGGAACAGTGCAGTGCGGCCTTCGTACGCGGGCAGCGACAACATTGTCACGGTACCGGCGGGCACCTGCACCTGCACCGCGTAACCTGGCGGCGATGCTACGGCGCTGCTGCGGCGCTGCTGCGGCGCTGCTGCGGGGCGCGCGGTCAGCCGAGCTGGTGCAGTGCCGCCGCTGTGGGTACTACGCGGCGTGGGTACATGGACACGTGTTGTCCTCAGGCGGTTTCTGCATATCTGTATAACGTGTGAAAGACGATATCCGGTTCGGTTAATTTTCCCCTCGTGTTTTTTTTTTATATATAGATGAATAAAGCGCGTGGTCGGGCGGCGCGGCGGTGCGGCGGTGCGGCTGCGCACCTGGCGGCCGCGGGGTCGAGTTTCGCGGCGCGCGGCGGCATGCGGGCCGCATTGCGTACTGGTTCTTTTGTGATGGTGCCACCTCGTAGCTGCACGCTGCGGTGGCAGCCCGAGCGCTCTCCGGTCGCGTTTGTGGCACGCCGCGCCTTCATGAGGAAGCGCGACGAGCCGGCGCGCCGGCCCGCATCGCGAGCGTGCGCTCGCCCGTAACAATGAGCTTTGTCATTTAACATAACACCCCTCGTAAACCTTACTGCCTACAATGGTAAAGCTGTGCTAACATTGTTGTACCGAGCAATTAATTACCGGGTGGTACCTGGGTGACGCTTGGCTTAGACCAAGACGTAGTCTTAGGTGATATGATGTAAATTTAAACGGATACATGAATTCAATACCGGCATATTCAGCTCCAATCCCATCCAATCAGCCGGAAGACGTCCACTGCTGGACAAAGGCCTCCCCCCAAAGATTTCCACTCAGACCGGTCCTGGGCCACCCGCATCCAATGGTTGCCAGGGACCTTGACCAGGTCGTCGGTCCACCTTGTGGGGGGCCTGCCCACGCTACGTCTTCCGGTACGTGGCCGCCACTCGAGAACCTTTCTGCCCCAACGGCCGTCGGTTCTGCGAGCTATGTGCCCTGCCCATTGCCACTTTGCGACGGCGACCCTTCGAGCTATGTCGGTGACCTTGGTTCTCCTGCGGATCTCCTCATTTCTGATAATGATGACTGATGATCATATTCAGCTATAATACTAAATAGTATTTACAAATTAAGTTAATTAATAATTAACACGCGGGCGCCATAAAGAATGAGATGATTGGTGTTAAAGGTGGTCCTGGCACAGGAGTACATCAGGAAGTGTCCGCTCCGTGCGTAACAGAAGCTGTGGAACAGCATGGCGGTGAGTGGAAATAATTCTCAATTAGGAGACAAAAGAGCGGAGAGCGGCAATCGCGGCAACAATCGCGAGGGGCCGGCATGCGGGCGGCGAGCGGCGGGCGGTAAGTGGTAAGCGGCGGCGAGCGGCGGGCGGCAGGGAGAGGAAATTATTAATTTGGACGATTAAAATTACCTTCGGAGCAATTGAGACGGACGGACAAAAAGCTCCCCCATCTAAACGTTCATACGGCACCTCCGTATACCTTTTTAAACGATAAATGACCGCCGGGGTGCGGGGTGCGGCCGTGCGGGGTGCGGCCGTGCTGGGGGGAGGGTCACTTATCATTACTCACCTTGCTTCACATTCTCATTCAACTTAAAGGGTCCAATTACAAAGGAATCGTCTGAATCTGTTTAAAAACAATAAGGATCAAGTGAATACGGACAGGACGACCGCCGGCCGCGCAGCGTGTCGCCGGTCAGGCTCTATGCACAGCATCATGTGTGATTCCTGGGTATGGGACCTAACATTTTTTTTATCCAACTTATCTATGATATGCATCACATTGCGCTCGTCGCCTGAAACATAAGACATTCAGTCTTGTTACTGCAGTGATTACACTAGCTGCAGTGTCCTTCAAACCGGAACACAGTATAGTTAGCGCACTATAGTTTAGCAACAGAATTGGGAGCTGCGACGATATCTACCTGTACGGTCTCCGGCAACAGAGACCTGCCACCTGCCGACAGGATTAATCATTTACATGTGCCAACATCAACGCCTGGAGTCTGAAAATGATTTTGCAGCGATACTTTTGTAGACCTTCTTCGGGGGTGTAATTGGTTCCGCACAACAACTAACGGAACCTAACCTAACCTCACCGGCTCGTCGTGCACCCAGACTCGAATCAACAAACGAGGCTGTGATTGCCACCACCCTGCCATGGGCGAGCGTGATATGAATGAATGAAACGTGGTATGAATGTCCTAGAAACGACGGCCCTTAGTGGCTAGCGGTACCGGAGGCCATGCTGGCTGTGGTGAAGGTCGCGGAGAGCCACCGGATGAGGGCAGCGCAAGACTGATAGATATGGAAATCTCTGGAGACGCCATGTCCGAGTGTTGAATGTAGACATCTGTCGGCTGATGGTTGATTCATAGACCATCTTCAACAAGCGCTCTCCGTCAACATACTGCTTCACCTGCTGTTGACAGCATAAATAAGTACAAAGCGACGTATATATATATATATACCTGTGTTCTCTTATCACGTGACATGTCCAAATATGACGCGGGTCACTTCGAGAGAACAGTCCATAAGTTATTGCTGGGATAGTGCACATTACCCGCGCCGGCGACCGCGCCGGTGAGCGCACGCACATGGCACCAGGTGGGGCTGCGGCCAGCACTAACGTATTTTAAAGGAAATTAAGAGTATTATACAGGAATGGGCGCGGGCGCGGGCGCGGGCGCGGGCGCGGGCGCGGGCGCGGGCGCGGGCGCGGGCGCGGGCGCGGGCGCGGGCGCGGGCGCGGGCGCGGGCGGTGACAACACAAAACGGTGAAAAGTTGCTTAAATGAAACAAAACGTATTAATTCATTAGTTTGTGTAAACGAGAGCTGGTCGGTGGTGGTGGGGTGGCGGTGTTGGGGCGCGAGGTAGCGGCATGCGGGCGCGCGGTGACGTCACAGGGGAGCGCGTTAGTTTTAGTTTTAAAACGGCCGCGTGGCCCCCCTCTCCGCCGCACGCAGACCCGTAGCCCCCGTGGCCCCCGTCCGCCCTCCTGTACATTATTATTAATCGTCACAAGCGCCGGTTAAAAGCGGCCCCGCTTTAACTACAACATAAAACTGAACTGAACAAAAGGACACTTCAAGTATTATATACTATATCAACATCTTCTGTAGCACCTCTTTGGTGGTTAACAGTAACACGTCGCTGGCGCTAGGTCCCTGCGCCCGGGGACCGTCTGCGCCGCTGGGGCCTGTTGCGGCCGATCAACTGTACTGTGTTCCGGTTTACCGGCCGCTGTAGTTAGTATAATTACCGCGGTAACGGGACTTAACATATCTCAATGCGACGAGTGTGAGTTGCAGTGCATTGCATCCTCGTTAACGCCGCCACGTTGTTATATCCGGGCGTATCACATTGCACCCAGTGAGCGTGTCGCCCGTCTCGATCTTTCTTCAATAATATAAAATGTACATTATTCTAGCTTGTCGTTGTGTGCGCAGCTTTAACAGTTCAAAAATTAAAAAAAAAAACAAATTCTTCATTTGAATTTCTCTTACGAAATTATACAGTTAAAGGATAAGATCCTCGGTGTCCGCGTGTCCGCGCGTCCGCGCGTCCGCGTGTCCGCGCGTCCGCGTGTCCGCGTGTCCGCGCGTCCGCGTGGCCGCGTGTCCGCGTGTCCGCGCGTCCGCGTGCAGTTTACTTTTATACAGAACTCTACTTTGGGAACAAGTTTAATTTTCAATTAAACTATCTAGATTCGTATTGAAAACACTTAGTTCATCTACTATATATTAACACTAGGAGTGCGGGACCGCGCGAGCCAGTACCCCGCGCGAGTGTCCAGCCGCTCCCAACTGGATGCAGTGCATCATCACAACGACGCGTTGCCCCACGTACCCTCGTACCCACGTACCCACGTACCCACGCTGCCGGGCCGCTGCGCCCACGGACTGCGCGCTCGGACCCCACGGGTTTGTTTATAATTGGATTAGGAGCCGCTCGCCGACCAGCCGCCGACCACCTTCCCGTACCTGCATCTGTCACCTCGACTGACTCTCAATTAGACCGGATGTGGGTCACCGGGTATAGAGCGGGGTGGAGCGGGGTGGAGCGGGGTGGAGCGGTGACGTGACTGCACATTTATATTTAGTATACAGATTTATAAGTACGATCAGCTCCGACTCGCTCTGCTGCTGTACGCTAATACAACTATCATAAGTAAATTCTACTGTAATGCTTATTGCTGCCAACAGTAGTGTGCAAACATAACTGTGTTCCGGTTTGACGGGTGCCAGAGCCTAGTATAATTGCTGAGATAGCGAGACTCACTGTCGTATGTCTCCCGGCGACGAGCGCGATGCAGCGCAATATCATCCCAACGTGCGCCACGTGGTTGCGGGCGGGCGCGGCGCTTACCATCAGATGTTGCGCTCATCGCGTTGCTTAAATAAAACAAAATTGAGAAAATTTACTGATTACCTCATAACTGAAACTAGTTCGAAACGAACGTTCGGACGCAGCTGTAGCTAGTTACCATATTGCACCAATCAGATAATCATCCTATGCCTTACACCGGGGAAACCCTGTGTCTGTGCACAAGCGTTCGTCACGTGCCGTGTGGATAGAACTTAGTGCATGTCCAGGGCACGAAAAAGTTTTGTTTGAAACGGAAGAGATTTTTTTATGGTCATTTATATTTTTTGTAAGTAGCTCGCTGGCCTAATGGTTAGAGCGTGCGGCCTGCATTCCGCAGGTCGCGGGTTCGAACCTCGGCGTGTGCCGATGACTTATTAAGTTATGTACATTTGTGGACTTTAGTTACAACAGCGAGATTCAAACGGTGAAGGAAAACATCGCGAAGAAACCCGCACATGACTTAGAATTTATTCTAAGGTATGTGTGAAGTCACTAATCCGCATTGGGCCAGCGCGGTGACTATGGCCCAATCGCCCTCATATTGAGGGTAGGCCTGTGCCCCAGCAGTGGGGATGTAAATGGGCTGTTATTATTATTATTTATTATATATTTTTTGTAGTTTGGAGACTCTACTGCCTGCCGCGTGCCATTCACTTGGTGCTCGTGTAACTAGTTAACTAAATCGGACGAGTCACGCGCCACCTGGCGGCAGATCATCGCAACTGCCGCTCAATTGGTACTCGTGACTTCAGCACCCGCTGAGATCAGCCCCACCAGCAGCGCCAGCACTTCCTGCCTCGGTAGTAACCAGGTCACCCACAATTTTCTATATAAATAACATTACATCAGGTCTAAGTAACTCAATTCACTCGCCTCAAACAAAACCTTCTGATAATATACATCAACTATCTCATCTCCCGCTGAAGGTATTTGTTTTATTTTCGTCTGTCATCGTTATTCGAACCAACAAACTACTAACGTACACAAATGCCAACTTCAGCTCTTCACTTTTTGGGTAAGGAGTCTGCCGACGTGCTGACGCTCCGTGCAGCGCGCGACCCAGTAGCAACCGCAAGCAAGCATTAGTTTTGTTTTTCCCGAAAAGCAGCGTGTTAAAGGACAAAGCTCTATCATCGATTCGAGCGAGGACCTGGTCAGCCAACTAGTGTAGCATTGCGTTGCGCACGGGGCCCTCACGTGGGCTCCTATCTGTCAATCACAATTTGGACAATTGTGCGCGTTCGGGTCGCGGCCCGCATCCAGCATGCGGGCTAGCTGGCGGCGGAGGCGTGGGCCCGCTCACGCGATGCGCTACACCGCGGCACTCACTGCTTCTGTTTAACATAGCCAACAACTGCACAGCAAGAGGTCCCGCTGCGCAAACAATACATTGTCAACCATCATTACGGGAAGCTCATTTAAATACGTTTCATTTTGCAATAATATAGTACAAGGTTTCCATTGGCAGGCACGGCACGAGCTACCGACGTATATCATGTACACGAGGAGTACTTATATATAATATTATCAATGGGGTGACTCTCACCCGATGCACGCGTAGGTACCAGTGGACGCCGCCGACATGGCCGACCAGGCCACAGCAAACAGAGGGAGCAGCTGGCCACGCCGGCTCCTATGTAAAGTATTCGTTGAAAGTTAATAGGCCTCGTGTAATTTGGTGCGCCCCACCAGCTCAGTTCGCGTGGTCTCCACCGCGCGCCGTCAGCCCCTGGTGGATGCGGTGGACCGAGCATCGAGCTGCATAGCATTAGAAATAGCTTACTTTCTAATTCATACGGTTATATAGCTTGTAATAATAATATCTTTAGTCCGAAAAAATCAGTGCCACTTACATTGCAATTTCCGTGGGATTAGTTTGTAGGGTGAGCAGGCCGCGGGCGCCGAGGGGTTGGGACAATGGAGTCCCACGTGAGGGCGGCGCGTGTCGCGTGGCGCGGTGCTCGGTGCTCGGTGCTCGGTGCTGCTGCCCGCCGGGGAGGTGGTCGGGTAGGGGGTGGGGGTGGGGAGGGAGGGAGGAGCAGCACTCGTAATGCAATATTTGTTCGGCGACACACGGGCGACACACGGGCGACACGCGCGCTCCTCTATTGTTGCACCTAAGGGCAGGGGTCTCAAACTTGGGAAGCTGTTTTTTTATTAATTTAATGTAATCTATGAGTCTGTTAATATAAGGTTGCCAAATATCTCCCTTCCGCTTTTTTGCTCTTTCGTCAATGCCTTATAAAAAGTGTTACAGTGATCGGATTTAGTTCAAATATGCGCCGTTTTGTTCGATAATCTGTTTCCATCTAGACGGCAACTTCATAATACCTCCATCGTAGAAGCCCCCCTCCTTATTTGCGAAGAACTCGGACAGCCACTTTTCACAAGCCTCTTTGGAGTTCAACTTTACACCACCAAGGGCGTTCACCATGGACAGGAACAGGTGGTAATCACTTGGCGCTATGTCCGGGCTATATGGTGGATGCGATAAAACCTCCCATCCGAGCTCCCGTAGCTTCTGACGAGTCATCAACGAAGTGTGTGGTCTGGCGTTGTCCTGGTGGAACACTACACCCTTCCTATTGGCCAATTCTGGACGCTTCTGGTCGATCGCCTGCTTCAAGCGGTCCAGTTGTTCGCAGTAGATGGTAGAATTAAGCGTCTGGCCAAATGGGAGCAGCTCATAGTGGATGATTCCCTTCCAATCCCACCAAACACACAGCAAAACCTTCCTGGCCGTCATTCCCGGCTTGGCCACTGTTTGAGACGATTCACCGGACTTCGACCACGACCGTTTTCGCTTGATATTGTCGTATGTGATCCATTTTTCGTCGCCAGTCACCATCCGCTTCAAGAATGGGTCGAGTTCGTTCCGTTTCAGCAGCATATCGCAGGCGTTGATTCGGTCCAGAAGGTTTTTTTGCGTCAAATCATGCGGCACCCAAACATCAAGCTTTTTTTTGTATCCAGCCTTCTGCAGATGGTTTAAAATGGTTTCGTGACTAACTCCCATCTCCTGGGCGATGACACGAGATGCCACATGCCGGTCTAACTCGATGTAGTCCATGATTTGATCGGTATTTGTCGTCACAGGTCTTCCGCCGGCTGGCTTATCCATGGTGTCGTTTTCACCGGCTCTGAATCGTCGAAACCATTCCTCCGCGGTTCGAAGTGATAGAGTACCATCCCCCAAAACACCATTAATCTCACGGAACGTTTCTCTAGCGGATTTGCCTTTAACGAAGGAAAACTTTAAAATAGCGCAAATTCGGCGTTAGTGAACTCGCATGTTTACACGTCTATAACTGTTGAACGCAATATCCAAACTAATTATGCATAGCGTCGTTTTGTAGGTTTTGTCAAGACCTTTCAAATTATGTATAGTATTGCCAGATACGAGCTCTGTAGCGCTTTGTACATAGCCGCGAAATTCAAAAGACAAAAAGGCGGAAGGGAGATATTTGCTAACCTATTATTTCGTATTAGCTTGACCGTTATGTAAACATCTTATTTTTTCATTAATTTATTCGGAGGTACATTCGCGCTCAAAGGTACTTGACTACTTTGCTTATTACGATATATTACAAAACACTGCTGCACTCGTCGCTTCGTGACACGGCATGTCAAGTCTCCGTAGCTACTTGGGCTACATATAAATAAACAAAAACAAACCTACATTTGTGAACTCCTGGCGCGCGGCGTAATCTCAGCGTTTGGGGTGCGACGATAAAAAGATAATGCGGCGGCGTCGCGTGCGCAGCGCAGCGCCGCGGGGTGCGCACGCGAGGGTACCGCTTTGCAGACGCACCTATGCGGAGCGGCTTATCGCGCCTGCGCTCTACTAACAAATGAGCTTTATCGTAAGACCGTCACGCGGTGCCGGCGGAAGCGGCAGCGGCAGCGGGAACGGAATCAGTTAAATCAAATCTCGAAGAGTCACTTCGACACAGAAGCTTTCCACCACTTTGTAGTATTGAAAAAACTAGGAAACCTTAGTAACGCGCGAGCTTCACTGCGTACTGCACGCACTGCATGCGGCACGGCACGCTTCACTGCGTACTGCACGCACTGCATGCGGCACGGCACGCTTCACTGCGTACTGCACGCACTGCATGCGGCACGGCACGCTTCACTGCGTACTGCACGCACTGCATGCGGCACGGCACGCTTCACTGCGTACTGCACGCACTGCATGCGGCACGGCACGCTTCACTGCGTACTGCACGCACTGCATGCGGCACGGCACGCTTCACTGCGTACTGCACGCACTGCATGCGGCACGGCACGCTTCACTGCGTACTGCACGCACTGCATGCGGCACGGCACGCTTCACTGCGTACTGCACGCACTGCATGCGGCACGGCACGCTTCACTGCGTACTGCACGCACTGCATGCGGCACGGCACGCTTCACTGCGTACTGCACGCACTGCATGCGGCACGGCACGCTTCACTGTGTACGGCACGCACTGCATGCGGCACGGCACGCTTCACTGCGTACGGCACGCACTGCATGCGGCACGGCACGCTTCACTGCGTACTGCACGCACTGCATGCGGCACGGCACGCTTCACTGCGTACTGCACGCACTGCATGCGGCACGGCACGCTTCACTGCGTACGGCACGTACTGCATGCGGCACGGCACGCTTCACTGATCGCCAGTGAGACTAATTTTTGTCGTCAATAACAAAAGTAATCCCCGCAGTGGCAGAGCACAGCAGATTTCCATTTAAAATACTAAACATTAATTGTATTGTATACTACTATTTGGTCCTGCATACAGTTAGGCCCGCGCGATGCGCCCGCGCATCGGTATCGCCCGCCGGCACTGTGGCCGGGGTGTGTCACGGTGCGCCTGGGGGGCGAAGGGAGCGCCGCGACAGAATAAACAAGCTGGCGGGAGGTCGCGCTGTGTTTTTATTGCACGCGCGGTGCGGGGGGATGTGCAGCGGTGCGCGGGATCGAGGGTTGAGGGTTGAGGGTGGAGGGGCCGTGAGACAACTGTGGGAACGCATTTGCGATTTCGGATGGCGGACGGCTTCATAATGTTCTTTATTACATAACTACGTGACAAACGAATGCTAATGAACAAATATTTAAGATGAGACGAGCGAGACGTTCACCTGATTAGTTCAGTCCAGTTCGGTCGTTGGTTGGGGTGATATATCACAACACCTTATTGTGCTCATCATCTTAGCATATCATCGTCAAACTCACACGCGAGACGTTCACCTGATCAGTTCAGTCCAGTTCGGTCGTTGGTTGGGGTGATATATCACAACACCATATTGTGCTCATCATCTTAGCATATCATCGTCAAACTCACACGCGAGACGTTCACCTGATTAGTTCAGTCCAGTTCGGTCGTTGGTTGGGGTGATATATCACAACACCATATTGTGCTCATCATCTTAGCATATCATCGTCAAACTCACACGCGAGACGTTCACCTGATCAGTTCAGTCCAGTTCGGTCGTTGGTTGGGGTGATATATCACAACACCATATTGTGCTCATCATCTTAGCATATCATCGTCAAACTCACACGCGAGACGTTCACCTGATTAGTTCAGTCCAGTTCGGTCGTTGGTTGGGGTTATATATCACAACACCATATTGTGCTCATCATCTTAGCATATCATCGTCAAACTCACACGCGAGACGTTCACCTGATCAGTTCAGTCCAGTTCGGTCGTTGGTTGGGGTTATATATCACAACACCATATTGTGCTCATCATCTTAGCATATCATCGTCAAACTCACACGCGAGACGTTCACCTGATCAGTTCAGTCCAGTTCGGTCGTTGGTTGGGGTTATATATCACAACACCATATTGTGCTCATCATCTTAGCATATCATCGTCAAACTCACACGCGAGACGTTCACCTGATTAGTTCAGTCCAGTTCGGTCGTTGGTTGGGGTGATATATCACAACACCATATTGTGCTCATCATCTTAGCATATCATCGTCAAACTCACACGCGAGACGTTCACCTGATTAGTTCAGTCCAGTTCGGTCGTTGGTTGGGGTTATATATCACAACACCATATTGTGCTCATCATCTTAGCATATCATCGTCAAACTCACACGCGAGACGTTCACCTGATTAGTTCAGTCCAGTTCGGTCGTTGGTTGGGGTGATATATCACAACACCTTATTGTGCTCATCATCTTAGCATATCATCGTCAAACTCACACGCGAGACGTTCACCTGATCAGTTCAGTCCAGTTCGGTCGTTGGTTGGGGTGATATACCACAACACCATATTGTGCTCATCATCTTAGCATATCATCGTCAAACTCACACGCGAGACGTTCACCTGATCAGTTCAGTCCAGTTCGGTCGTTGGTTGGGGTGATATATCACAACACCATATTGTGCTCATCATCTTAGCATATCATCGTCAAACTCACACGCGAGACGTTCACCTGATTAGTTCAGTCCAGTTCGGTCGTTGGTTGGGGTGATATATCACAACACCATATTGTGCTCATCATCTTAGCATATCATCGTCAAACTCACACGCGAGACGTTCACCTGATTAGTTCAGTCCAGTTCGGTCGTTGGTTGGGGTGATAAATCACAACACCTTATTGTGCTCATCATCTTAGCATATCATCGTCAAACTCACACGCGAGACGTTCACCTGATCAGTTCAGTCCAGTTCGGTCGTTGGTTGGGGTTATATATCACAACACCATATTGTGCTCATCATCTTAGCATATCATCGTCAAACTCACACGCGAGACGTTCACCTGATTAGTTCAGTCCAGTTCGGTCGTTGGTTGGGGTGATATATCACAACACCATATTGTGCTCATCATCTTAGCATATCATCGTCAAACTCACACGCGAGACGTTCACCTGATTAGTTCAGTCCAGTTCGGTCGTTGGTTGGGGTGATATATCACAACACCATATTGTGCTCATCATCTTAGCATATCATCGTCAAACTCACACGCGAGACGTTCACCTGATTAGTTCAGTCCAGTTCGGTCGTTGGTTGGGGTTATATATCACAACACCATATTGTGCTCATCATCTTAGCATATCATCGTCAAACTCACACGCGAGACGTTCACCTGATTAGTTCAGTCCAGTTCGGTCGTTGGTTGGGGTGATATATCACAACACCTTATTGTGCTCATCATCTTAGCATATCATCGTCAAACTCACACGCGAGACGTTCACCTGATCAGTTCAGTCCAGTTCGGTCGTTGGTTGGGGTGATATACCACAACACCATATTGTGCTCTTCATCTTAGCATATCATCGTCAAACTCACACGCGAGACGTTCACCTGATTAGTTCAGTCCAGTTCGGTCGTTGGTTGGGGTGATATATCACAACACCTTATTGTGCTCATCATCTTAGCATATCATCGTCAAACTCACACGCGAGACGTTCACCTGATTAGTTCAGTCCAGTTCGGTCGTTGGTTGGGGTGATATATCACAACACCTTATTGTGCTCATCATCTTAGCATATCATCGTCAAACTCACACGCGAGACGTTCACCTGATCAGTTCAGTCCAGTTCGGTCGTTGGTTGGGGTGATATATCACAACACCATATTGTGCTCATCATCTTAGCATATCATCGTCAAACTCACACGCGAGACGTTCACCTGATTAGTTCAGTCCAGTTCGGTCGTTGGTTGGGGTGATATATCACAACACCTTATTGTGCTCATCATCTTAGCATATCATCGTCAAACTCACACGCGAGACGTTCACCTGATCAGTTCAGTCCAGTTCGGTCGTTGGTTGGGGTGATATATCACAACACCTTATTGTGCTCATCATCTTAGCATATCATCGTCAAACTCACACGCGAGACGTTCACCTGATCAGTTCAGTCCAGTTCGGTCGTTGGTTGGGGTGATATATCACAACACCATATTGTGCTCATCATCTTAGCATATCATCGTCAAACTCACACGCGAGACGTTCACCTGATTAGTTCAGTCCAGTTCGGTCGTTGGTTGGGGTGATATATCACAACACCTTATTGTGCTCATCATCTTAGCATATCATCGTCAAACTCACACGCGAGACGTTCACCTGATCAGTTCAGTCCAGTTCGGTCGTTGGTTGGGGTGATATATCACAACACCATATTGTGCTCATCATCTTAGCATATCATCGTCAAACTCACACGCGAGACGTTCACCTGATCAGTTCAGTCCAGTTCGGTCGTTGGTTGGGGTGATATATCACAACACCATATTGTGCTCATCATCTTAGCATATCATCGTCAAACTCACACGCGAGACGTTCACCTGATTAGTTCAGTCCAGTTCGGTCGTTGGTTGGGGTGATATATCACAACACCATATTGTGCTCATCATCTTAGCATATCATCGTCAAACTCACACGCGAGACGTTCACCTGATCAGTTCAGTCCAGTTCGGTCGTTGGTTGGGGTGATATATCACAACACTATATTGTGCTCATCATCTTAGCATATCATCGTCAAACTCACACGCGAGACGTTCACCTGATTAGTTCAGTCCAGTTCGGTCGTTGGTTGGGGTGATATATCACAACACCTTATTGTGCTCATCATCTTAGCATATCATCGTCAAACTCACACGCGAGACGTTCACCTGATCAGTTCAGTCCAGTTCGGTCGTTGGTTGGGGTGATATATCACAACACCATATTGTGCTCATCATCTTAGCATATCATCGTCAAACTCACACGCGAGACGTTCACCTGATCAGTTCAGTCCAGTTCGGTCGTTGGTTGGGGTGATATATCACAACACCATATTGTGCTCATCATCTTAGCATATCATCGTCAAACTCACACGCGAGACGTTCACCTGATTAGTTCAGTCCAGTTCGGTCGTTGGTTGGGGTGATATATCACAACACCATATTGTGCTCATCATCTTAGCATATCATCGTCAAACTCACACGCGAGACGTTCACCTGATCAGTTCAGTCCAGTTCGGTCGTTGGTTGGGGTGATATATCACAACACCATATTGTGCTCATCATCTTAGCATATCATCGTCAAACTCACACGCGAGACGTTCACCTGATTAGTTCAGTCCAGTTCGGTCGTTGGTTGGGGTGATATATCACAACACCTTATTGTGCTCATCATCTTAGCATATCATCGTCAAACTCACACGCGAGACGTTCACCTGATCAGTTCAGTCCAGTTCGGTCGTTGGTTGGGGTGATATACCACAACACCATATTGTGCTCATCATCTTAGCATATCATCGTCAAACTCACACGCGAGACGTTCACCTGATTAGTTCAGTCCAGTTCGGTCGTTGGTTGGGGTGATATATCACAACACCTTATTGTGCTCATCATCTTAGCATATCATCGTCAAACTCACACGCGAGACGTTCACCTGATCAGTTCAGTCCAGTTCGGTCGTTGGTTGGGGTGATATATCACAACACCTTATTGTGCTCATCATCTTAGCATATCATCGTCAAACTCACACGCGAGACGTTCACCTGATCAGTTCAGTCCAGTTCGGTCGTTGGTTCGGGTGATATATCACAACACCATATTGTGCTCATCATCTTAGCATATCATCGTCAAACTCACACGCGAGACGTTCACCTGATTAGTTCAGTCCAGTTCGGTCGTTGGTTGGGGTGATATATCACAACACCTTATTGTGCTCATCATCTTAGCATATCATCGTCAAACTCACACGCGAGACGTTCACCTGATTAGTTCAGTCCAGTTCGGTCGTTGGTTGGGGTGATATATCACAACACCTTATTGTGCTCATCATCTTAGCATATCATCGTCAAACTCACACGCGAGACGTTCACCTGATCAGTTCAGTCCAGTTCGGTCGTTGGTTGGGGTGATATATCACAACACCATATTGTGCTCATCATCTTAGCATATCATCGTCAAACTCACACGCGAGACGTTCACCTGATTAGTTCAGTCCAGTTCGGTCGTTGGTTGGGGTGATATATCACAACACCTTATTGTGCTCATCATCTTAGCATATCATCGTCAAACTCACACGCGAGACGTTCACCTGATCAGTTCAGTCCAGTTCGGTCGTTGGTTCGGGTGATATATCACAACACCATATTGTGCTCATCATCTTAGCATATCATCGTCAAACTCACACGCGAGACGTTCACCTGATTAGTTCAGTCCAGTTCGGTCGTTGGTTGGGGTGATATATCACAACACCATATTGTGCTCATCATCTTAGCATATCATCGTCAAACTCACACGCGAGACGTTCACCTGATCAGTTCAGTCCAGTTCGGTCGTTGGTTGGGGTGATATATCACAACACCATATTGTGCTCATCATCTTAGCATATCATCGTCAAACTCACACGCGAGACGTTCACCTGATCAGTTCAGTCCAGTTCGGTCGTTGGTTGGGGTGATATATCACAACACCATATTGTGCTCATCATCTTAGCATATCATCGTCAAACTCACACGCGAGACGTTCACCTGATTAGTTCAGTCCAGTTCGGTCGTTGGTTGGGGTGATATATCACAACACCATATTGTGCTCATCATCTTAGCATATCATCGTCAAACTCACACGCGAGACGTTCACCTGATCAGTTCAGTCCAGTTCGTTCGTTGGTTGGGGTGATATATCACACCATATTGTGCTCATCATCTTAGCATATCATCGTCAAACTCACACGCGAGACGTTCACCTGATTAGTTCAGTCCAGTTCGGTCGTTGGTTGGGGTGATATATCACAACACCATATTGTGCTCATCATCTTAGCATATCATCGTCAAACTCACACGCGAGACGTTCACCTGATTAGTTCAGTCCAGTTCGGTCGTTGGTTGGGGTGATATATCACAACACCATATTGTGCTCATCATCTTAGCATATCATCGTCAAACTCACACGCGAGACGTTCACCTGATCAGTTCAGTCCAGTTCGGTCGTTGGTTGGGGTGATATATCACAACACCATATTGTGCTCATCATCTTAGCATATCATCGTCAAACTCACACGCGAGACGTTCACCTGATTAGTTCAGTCCAGTTCGGTCGTTGGTTGGGGTGATATATCACAACACCTTATTGTGCTCATCATCTTAGCATATCATCGTCAAACTCACACGCGAGACGTTCACCTGATCAGTTCAGTCCAGTTCGGTCGTTGGTTGGGGTGATATATCACAACACCATATTGTGCTCATCATCTTAGCATATCATCGTCAAACTCACACGCGAGACGTTCACCTGATTAGTTCAGTCCAGTTCGGTCGTTGGTTGGGGTGATATATCACAACACCTTATTGTGCTCATCATCTTAGCATATCATCGTCAAACTCACACGCGAGACGTTCACCTGATCAGTTCAGTCCAGTTCGGTCGTTGGTTGGGGTGATATATCACAACACCATATTGTGCTCATCATCTTAGCATATCATCGTCAAACTCACACGCGAGACGTTCACCTGATTAGTTCAGTCCAGTTCGGTCGTTGGTTGGGGTGATATATCACAACACCTTATTGTGCTCATCATCTTAGCATATCATCGTCAAACTCACACGCGAGACGTTCACCTGATTAGTTCAGTCCAGTTCGGTCGTTGGTTGGGGTGATATATCACAACACCATATTGTGCTCATCATCTTAGCATATCATCGTCAAACTCACACGCGAGACGTTCACCTGATCAGTTCAGTCCAGTTCGGTCGTTGGTTGGGGTGATATATCACAACACCTTATTGTGCTCATCATCTTAGCATATCATCGTCAAACTCACACGCGAGACGTTCACCTGATTAGTTCAGTCCAGTTCGGTCGTTGGTTGGGGTGATATATCACAACACCTTATTGTGCTCATCATCTTAGCATATCATCGTCAAACTCACACGCGAGACGTTCACCTGATCAGTTCAGTCCAGTTCGGTCGTTGGTTGGGGTGATATACCACAACACCATATTGTGCTCATCATCTTAGCATATCATCGTCAAACTCACACGCGAGACGTTCACCTGATTAGTTCAGTCCAGTTCGGTCGTTGGTTGGGGTGATATATCACAACACCATATTGTGCTCATCATCTTAGCATATCATCGTCAAACTCACACGCGAGACGTTCACCTGATTAGTTCAGTCCAGTTCGGTCGTTGGTTGGGGTGATATATCACAACACCATATTGTGCTCATCATCTTAGCATATCATCGTCAAACTCACACGCGAGACGTTCACCTGATCAGTTCAGTCCAGTTCGGTCGTTGGTTGGGGTGATATATCACAACACCATATTGTGCTCATCATCTTAGCATATCATCGTCAAACTCACACGCGAGACGTTCACCTGATTAGTTCAGTCCAGTTCGGTCGTTGGTTGGGGTGATATATCACAACACCTTATTGTGCTCATCATCTTAGCATATCATCGTCAAACTCACACGCGAGACGTTCACCTGATCAGTTCAGTCCAGTTCGGTCGTTGGTTGGGGTGATATACCACAACACCATATTGTGCTCATCATCTTAGCATATCATCGTCAAACTCACACGCGAGACGTTCACCTGATTAGTTCAGTCCAGTTCGGTCGTTGGTTGGGGTGATATATCACAACACCATATTGTGCTCATCATCTTAGCATATCATCGTCAAACTCACACGCGAGACGTTCACCTGATTAGTTCAGTCCAGTTCGGTCGTTGGTTGGGGTGATATATCACAACACCATATTGTGCTCATCATCTTAGCATATCATCGTCAAACTCACACGCGAGACGTTCACCTGATCAGTTCAGTCCAGTTCGGTCGTTGGTTGGGGTGATATATCACAACACCATATTGTGCTCATCATCTTAGCATATCATCGTCAAACTCACACGCGAGACGTTCACCTGATTAGTTCAGTCCAGTTCGGTCGTTGGTTGGGGTGATATATCACAACACCTTATTGTGCTCATCATCTTAGCATATCATCGTCAAACTCACACGCGAGACGTTCACCTGATCAGTTCAGTCCAGTTCGGTCGTTGGTTGGGGTGATATATCACAACACCATATTGTGCTCATCATCTTAGCATATCATCGTCAAACTCACACGCGAGACGTTCACCTGATTAGTTCAGTCCAGTTCGGTCGTTGGTTGGGGTGATATATCACAACACCTTATTGTGCTCATCATCTTAGCATATCATCGTCAAACTCACACGCGAGACGTTCACCTGATCAGTTCAGTCCAGTTCGGTCGTTGGTTGGGGTGATATATCACAACACCATATTGTGCTCATCATCTTAGCATATCATCGTCAAACTCACACGCGAGACGTTCACCTGATTAGTTCAGTCCAGTTCGGTCGTTGGTTGGGGTGATATATCACAACACCTTATTGTGCTCATCATCTTAGCATATCATCGTCAAACTCACACGCGAGACGTTCACCTGATCAGTTCAGTCCAGTTCGGTCGTTGGTTGGGGTGATATACCACAACACCATATTGTGCTCATCATCTTAGCATATCATCGTCAAACTCACACGCGAGACGTTCACCTGATTAGTTCAGTCCAGTTCGGTCGTTGGTTGGGGTGATATATCACAACACCATATTGTGCTCATCATCTTAGCATATCATCGTCAAACTCACACGCGAGACGTTCACCTGATTAGTTCAGTCCAGTTCGGTCGTTGGTTGGGGTGATATATCACAACACCATATTGTGCTCATCATCTTAGCATATCATCGTCAAACTCACACGCGAGACGTTCACCTGATTAGTTCAGTCCAGTTCGGTCGTTGGTTGGGGTGATATATCACAACACCTTATTGTGCTCATCATCTTAGCATATCATCGTCAAACTCACACGCGAGACGTTCACCTGATCAGTTCAGTCCAGTTCGGTCGTTGGTTGGGGTGATATATCACAACACCATATTGTGCTCATCATCTTAGCATATCATCGTCAAACTCACACGCGAGACGTTCACCTGATTAGTTCAGTCCAGTTCGGTCGTTGGTTGGGGTGATATATCACAACACCTTATTGTGCTCATCATCTTAGCATATCATCGTCAAACTCACACGCGAGACGTTCACCTGATCAGTTCAGTCCAGTTCGGTCGTTGGTTGGGGTGATATATCACAACACCATATTGTGCTCATCATCTTAGCATATCATCGTCAAACTCACACGCGAGACGTTCACCTGATCAGTTCAGTCCAGTTCGGTCGTTGGTTGGGGTGATATATCACAACACCATATTGTGCTCATCATCTTAGCATATCATCGTCAAACTCACACGCGAGACGTTCACCTGATCAGTTCAGTCCAGTTCGGTCGTTGGTTGGGGTGATATATCACAACACCATATTGTGCTCATCATCTTAGCATATCATCGTCAAACTCACACGCGAGACGTCCGCTGCTGAACATAGGCTTCCCACAAATATCTCCATATCGATCGATCCTGTGCTACCCTTATCCAGCTTTATCTCGCGACTCTCACCAGATAGTTTACTAGTATTATACTAGCTAGCGGGGGGGCCTACCGAAGCTACGTCTTCCAGTACGCGGTCGCTATTCAAGGCCCTCGGTGCCCCATCGGTTGTGTATCTAAGGATATAATATATTAAATCTCTTAAGCGCAGTAATGTCACTAGTTACAGCGCCTTTTCAAACTGGGACACAGTAATGTTTGCACATTACTGTCCGACGGTCGATGTAGAGCAACGGAGATAGCTACTTAGATGGTGACCTTCATCAGAGAGCAGCACTCATTTTTAGTAAATAAACAGCGAGGGCGCTCCAATTTGCATGTTTCAGTTACAATAGATTGTGACATCCAATAAGGTCCATGAAGTATGTCAGATGTATCTGTCCTTTGTATTGCTTTGTTTTCCTTTCGGCGGTACCTCTTGCATTCAACGCTGTACTAAGTTAGGGCCGTGTGTGCGGACGGGCGCAATCAAACGGCTGCGCTGATGATCAGTTGTGCGTGTGTGTGTGCGTGTGTGTATATTGTGTGCAAATTATTTTGTATGTATAAAAACAAATTATTAGTAGCTCGCTGGCCTAATGGTTAGAGCGTGCGGCTTTCATTCCGAAGGTCGCGGGTTCAAACCTCGGCATGTACCAATGACTTAATATTTAAGTTATGTACATTTGTGAACTTTAGTTACAACAGTGAGATACAAAAACGGTGAAGGAAAACATCGTGAGGAAAAAACCCGCACACTGATATCATCTTTGTGTGTGTGTGTATGGTGGTCCCAATAAAGTGGCAACAGGCTCGCCCCCTGTTACATGGGATCTAATCTGACCACATCTGGCGAAATGTGGGTAGTTTATTCACCTCTGCCTACCCCTACTGGGAAAAAGGCGTGACAATATAAAAAAAAATAAAAAATAAAAAAAAAACAAATTAAACAGGTTATGTAAAAATAAAATATTACTTTCTTTCTTGCAATTGCGGTTCTAGTGCAATGCACAAAATGTGTTGTAGGCGGAACTTGTGCCAACGCGAGGCTGCGGCGTGCCCGTCGCCGCCGCGCCGCGTCGCCGCCGCGCTGGGCAAGTTACACTGTGCGACAGTTCAATTGCAACAGTGCGGTGCGACATACTGCGCGGCAGTAACCGTAATTGCGGTGTAGTGTAAACATTCCAATTCAATGCGTATTGTCATGGGAAGGAATACCTATCATTTACCAGCGGGCGGACGTCTCGTCGGACGTCGACTTCGCTTCGCGACTAACATTACAACAGTTGCGAACCAAAGGACGCAGGATATTACTCGCATAGTCTCAATTTTATAAGCGTTACGTTACGTTATCACTTATCACAAAGTGCACGCGTTGTTCGTGTACTGTTTGTACAGAGTATTAACAGAGAGCATGGCCACCCTGCTAGTAGTAACATATCGCGCGCGGGGGTAGTTGAGGTGCGGGTTATTGCAGGGCTGCTGTAACGGTCGCGTCCCGGTGGGGGCGCGCCGTCGCCGGCCCCACGAGCGCGCCCACCGATCCACTGCACCTTTCTGCTCTGACGTTACCATTGTTATCCTATCAATCGGCTAGTCATTTCTTATCATTGTAATTGGATTCTGCACAAATTGTTTGTACCAATTGTATTGCTGCCCTTGGGACACGCTAGTAATATTGCTTGTCGGAGTACGTCCTCGCTGATCGCCGCTACGCGTTCGCTGGAGCCTGTGTACCACACAACGCAACACCTAAATCTGAGGCTGGACAACACAACATCTACCGAGAAAGCTTGTGAACATTTTGTACATTAAACATGAAATTTAATCAATATATTACAATTTAAGGTTTACCTGATCACCTAGGTCATCTTATCACGGTGTATACAGGTACTGCTGACAAATCATTCCTTTTCTTACGTTATATGATTCTTTATATATAGTTACCGGTAACTGTCGAAATGATATATTACACTGCTGACCGGCTTGCAGAGCGCTTTCAGTGAGATAATTTATCGGGGAATCATTTTGGTGACGTACTTAACGTTTCATATGTCAAAGTGAGTGAAGTTGGTGCGGTGCATCCTGCTTGCACATAGTTATGGACAAGCGTATGATACGTCTTACGCACCTCATCATCATCATCAGCCGATAGAGCCCACAGCTGGTCGCTCACATAGGACTCCCCTTAAGAAATCCACATAGATCCGTCCCACGTTGCTCGCATCCAGGGGCTTCTCGAGACTCTTACCAGTTCATCGGCCCACCTTGTGAGGGGCCTCCCAACACCACGTCTACCGGTACGCGGCGCCACTCAAGGACCTTACTACCCCATCGGCCGTCGGTCCTTCGAGCAATGTGCCCTACCCACTGCCATCTTCCGCGGATCTCTACATTTCTGATTCGATCGAGCAGAGAAACTCCGATAGCCCTCTCCATTGAGCTTTGGGTGACTTTTAATAAGGCCGGTAGTGAGGGGTGATGTCTGTAATATATTATGAAGTATATTATCTAATGTGTCTTCAACAGCCCATAGACGTCCACATCTGGACATAAACCTTCTTCAAATATCTCCACATCGATCGATTCCGCGTTGCTTGCATCGCCGGGCACCAGTAGCCGTCGTTTGTAGGGGTTTATCTTCTTCTTAAGGTGCCTCTCCGACTAGCGAAGGTTGGCGGTCAGTTCTCCAAATTTAACTCTGTCTCTTGCGAGGCGAAATAGTTGGGCGGCACTCGCAGTTCCCGTCCACTCTCGGATGTTGCGTAACCATGATTTCTTTCTACGACCAACACTCCTTTTACCGGCAACTTTTCCCATCAAGATGAGTTGGAGGAGATCATATCTGTCATGCCTGAGCACGTGGCCGAGATACGATACTTTTCTCATCTTGATGGTCTGCAAAAGTTCCCTTTTTTGGTGGACTCGTCGTAGAACCTCCTCGTTTGTCACTCTCCGAGTCCAGCTTATGACCAACATGCGCCTATATGCCCACATCTCGAACGCTTCTATACGTTTTCTGAGGTCTTCTTTTATTGTCCAGGCCTCGCATCCGTATAGAAGGATGGGCCAGATATAGCATTTTAGTAGACGGAGGAGCAAAGGCATTTTGATGTTGCGACAGCATAAAACATTGCGCATTTTTTCGAATGCATTGCGTGCTACTTCGATACGTGTTTTGATTTCTTGGTCGCTTTCCCAGGCTTCACTTAGCCACGTACCCAAGTATTTATATTTGCGCACCCTCTCCAACTTTTGACCGTTCACTATTATGCAGTCGTCCTTAACTTCTTTTCTAGATATAACCATGAGCTTCGTTTTTATAACATTCATTTTTAGACCCGCTTCCATGCTACACAGATTAACTCGATCGACAATCTTTTGGAGATTTTGTAATGAGGATGCTATCAGTACTGTGTCATCAGCATAACGAAGGTTGTTGATATTTCGTCCATTTATTTTAACTCCGCAGTCTAGGTCATGTATTGGGTTTATAAGGGGGGATTTTGGTCATTCCCCACAACGCTGGCCCAATGCGGGTTGGTGGCAGCCAGAACGTCGTCTGTTGATCAGCAGGGTGCGGTTGACTTGGGTCCCGTGAGTTGTTGTGCGGTACCGTTCACACCCTTCTAATGTGTAATTAATGAAACAGTCAGTACTATGACACGGCATCTCCGACATCGACGCCGCGTTCATTTTTGCCGTAAAGTAGATGTGTAAAATCACTACTATGGTCGACGCGCGCTGCAGGTGATATTACGGCGGTAACGGGGCGTATCACCTGCTGTCTGTATAGACGTAATGGTGTAATGGTGTGGACTTCACAAGCAGCGTACCACCGCCAGTTGAACGCTCACCTCGCTCTGTTTGCATCGCAGTCCGCAGGTTTTCTCATGAACACTCGGCGTAATGCGCCTTCGTATCGGTTTCATTTAATTTCTCGATCGTCCGCAGCGCCGCCCCGTACTGCGCTGCCCCGCGCTACGCCCCGCCAGGGCGCTAGGGCGCTAGGGCGACAATCTAATAAAGTGTCCGGCGCCCCGCCGAGACCGTCCGATTACACGTCGCAAATCTTGTTACCCTACGCTGATTAAAATAAGGACAGTCTGACGAGGCGCTGGATGCGTGGCCGTTTTTCAGAATCGAAGTGTAATCGAGTTAGTCCGGGGAGTCCCCCGAACAGGTTTGTGGGGGTCGCGGCCAAATACATTTAAGATCGTTTTCATATCGTTAGGCGCGCGCTCGCACTTCCGGAGGCCGACATGGCTGCGGCGTGGAGCTGGTGGTGGCTGGTGGTGAGGTACCGGAAACTTCAACAGGAATTTTAATGCGATTTTTTTTCTATTGTTTTGTGTGATGTTCATGGTTCCACCACTCTGTTTAGGTACACTCGTGGTATTTTCACCAAGCTGTAATATAAAAACCTTTTCAATTACAACTTTAAGAATCGCTGCAGATGCAGAAACTGACTGGTGGTAAGTCTCTGTTGCTAGACACCGTCTATGTAGGTACCAGTGCAGCTTTTATTTATGCAGCCACACTTCAGCACTACTTTGTTACCATTTCCGTATTCCGGTTTTGATGGAATTGTAGCTAGCAGCAAATTACCAAGGTATCGAACTTTGACATCCAATGTGCCTAGGCGACGAGCACATTGAGGTGCAGTATATAAATAACATCGTACGTAGCGTCACGGCGTTATGAGCACGCGTATCATACATTATATCATCAAGTAACGGTCCCGCCCATCTCCTCGCTTCGTTGAATAAAAAAAGTTACCGGAACAACGTGTCTTAATATCGTAACATTTAAGTATTCGTAACACCAGCTTAAGTTAGGTGTGTCATTGTAACATAGTGCATCTTTCTCTTAGTTCAGTGCTGTATAATAAAATCGGAATAACCACGATAACTTGACGCAAGCGATGGACTCGAGCGGATTAACTAGAGCGCGCCGCCGGACGCAGCTCCATCTATGTGATATATCTATTGAGGGTACATTTAGTGATGTTAGTGATATTACTACATATATCATAACGTCATCGGCACATTGTTCAATGATATGACATACAATAACCTGTTAGGTCCATTAGTATGTTAAATTTCTTAGATATGTTCATTTTCTCGCGTGCAGTCTCATCCTAAATGAAAGTGCAAACATTTGATAATGTACGGTTATGTACAGGATGTAATAATAATAACTTAAGAGCTATTAAGCTTTAAAAGTAAATATAGTAATTACCGGACTGGTCTGTACAGGTCTAGGTGGGGGTGCGGCGGCGGAGTTTGCATAAAATCGTCATTTGTCAGGTCGCTAACGCGCCCGCGTCCGCGCCAGGCCGCCGCCCGCCGCCCGCCCCGGCGCGGCCGCTGCTCGCGCGCGGGCTGTGACGTCACGCGCGCCGGACTCTGCGCCCGACGTCTATTCACGTCCGTGACGGCGTGCCATGCGCTCACATGCACGCTCCCGTTACTTAACACGCAATCATACCTATGTCATGATGCACTAACTCGCGCACTCGCCCCACGACTCGGCCTCGGCCGGCACGCGACCCTTTCTAGTCTTCATTTAAATTGTCCACCGAAATGACATAATATGAATTTGTATTTATTTATATGGCGAACGTCAACAACCATCGCTACCATCGCTAAAGTATTACACATGCGTGTGTGTGTGTGTGTGTGTGTGTGTATATATATATATATTATATATATTATATATATATTATATATATATTAATATATAAAATTCATTCAGCGATGCGAGAATACCAATACGCACAACTTTCTTTTTAATTTATTGATTATTTGTTGTTGTACCATTGAACTACTCGGCTTTCTCAATAAGTATCAAGAGTTTGGTGTGGAATAGAAGTTATTAAGCAATCGAGCAACTCTTTACGACGCCTCGACGGCGGACGAGTGACACGAGTCGCGCCCCACATCCGGCCGACCGCCGGCGCGTGCGCGTGCGCGTGCGCGGGCACCGGCGCGTGCTCGCGCGAGGGACGTTCGCCGCTGCAAAACTTCCCCGCCGTTATCGTTAACGCGAATTCATCTCGGCGCTCGTCTGACGCGTCCGTCGGCTCTAACGTCGCGGCATAAACACTTCAATAAACGAACATTAAAAGATATGTCCCCAATTTAACTTGAATTTATGGTCACCATAACACTTAGAGACGCGCGGCGTGGGGTGGGGGCGACGCCGCCACCGGCGGACGGCGACTCTCAAACTCCTCAAACGCAAAATCCGTGACGCGCACACCAGCAGCTCTGCCGGACGACGAACACAGATTCAGGTATTAGTTGTCGGTGGCAGGAGCCTGCTGCTGGAGACACCGCAGCCAGTATATCTGCCGGTGAAGCGTCAAGCACACTGTGGTGCGGTGCACTTATCGTTAGGGCGATGCCTGACCTCCGCAGTGTGACAGGCGCGCGCGGCATTCACTATCGGATCTGCGTCCAGCTCGTGTCGAAATCAAAATTATATTAGAAACGTGCTCGTCGTGCTAAATGCTGCTGCTTGCAGGTATTCCTTCGCCAGCAATTACCCAAGCAGAAATGCATCAGACTTTGACTTCATTCGTCTTATTGTTTTAGAGCTGATCGCAAGAGTAAATAGTTTTTGACAACTTAGTATAATACAAAAGATTTAACTTGATATTACTTTTATTGAACTTTAATTCAGAAAAAGTTAAAGGCCGTCTGCAAAATGACTTAGAGCATGTACATTCCAGCGTAATTTCGTGTGTCCACCGGATCAATGTACACAGATTGAAGAGGTATGTGAAGAGGAACGGAGGCGGAAGCCTCACTTTACGCCGTGACGAGATAAAGTATCAGTAGAGGGACATTGCGCGCGGCACCAGCGCCGGATTCACTTACCGAGTCCCCTCCAAGTGCTTGCCCCATAAACTTTTAGAAATGTCCCGTTTATACTTCATAAAATTTATATGCAGTTTTATTCCGTCAATAAAGTTCGATACGGCGGTCCGTCTGTTGCACGCCGAGGCGGGCTTCGAGCTGGCGCAGGGCACCAGTAATTACACTGCACTGGGGCAATTGAATTCCTGTTTCCATTCCATCTACAAATCATCACACGGCCTGCGAGAGTACTTCATCTATCATATGTGTCATTTAATGAGGGTTCCGAATGTTGGGACGATATTAGACGACAATTAGGAATAGTCTTGAATCTAGACTATACAATTAAATAAAATGATATCGACGATGCCAGTAATAACACTAGAACAAGTCACAGGTGTAACAGTATCTATGTGTTTGTGTAGTGTTGTTGTTGTCTGGAACTAACTACGGAAGCTATTGAATGATTATTCAGTTTTCTGTCTGTGGACAATTCTTTAAATAGTTTTCTAAAACTTCTTAGTACGAAAGAATTTCTAAAAAAATCCACATTTAAAAAGTTCATAGGACCGTTGCGTAACGGCGTCCCCTCCGTCACTGGACTCAAGGAAATTACTCTACAGGGAGAACTAGCAATTAGCTGATAATGTATGTAGCGTAGTGCGAGGCTGTGTTTCGGTTCACAAACACGGAGTCAAGTAGCAAAGAAAGGTACAGGACTAAGAAACCATATTATTATGCATACTGCATAATGGTTGCGCACAAGCCCTTCGACACTTCAACACAAACCTCCTCCAGAATAAATATGTAAATTGTCTGGTTTAGCGAACCCTTTCCTTTGAGGTCCTAATTAATCAGTTCCATTTAGTCTCGTCAGCTACGTTAAACACTTCTAATGATGTCTCCGAGGAGGCCACCTTCGAATTGTTCTGATCATAAAGAGTGCTATTCATTAGTAATTTATACGTAGCAACACCAACACTTACGGATTTAGGGGTGCGTGTGTGGTGGAGTTTAATAACCAACACAAAAACCTCTTTTTAGTGCTCCATCAAAGTTTTATTAATCGTTGCTAGCGGGCCCACGGACCCACGGACCCACGGACCCACGGAATTTGTCTTTATTAATAACATTATGGCCTGGTCAGTAAAAGGAGATCTATTTAATATAAGGGTGATCATGTTGATGTACTGACCATCGGCAACGGCCGGACAATTTGTTTTTTATTTAGCCATAAGCAAAGGGCGAGGGCATGGAGGGTATATAATTCGTATACGTACACGCGTTACCTGCAAACCACATGTATACTAGATATGTTTCAACGATCGTCCGTGCTGCTCTAACATGTTGGAGTTAACAAGCTTTACTGAATTTCAATTTTCGTAAACCCTGGAGCCGGCTCGGGAGGTATCAGCGAGACGTGCACCAACAACAGCCCCTGTATTTCAGAGCAACATGCCCCATTCAAAGCGAAATTGCATTAAAGGCATCGCCGAGTGTCGGAGGTGGTACACCTTTCAACGTCTGAAGATAAGGGGCTAACGCATTTAGCCAGCCATTCACGGCCCAAACATCATTTCCACCGCCCCTCGGCTCGCAAGGGCTCGTTGCTTGCAAATTAACGATTTCCAAGTGATAGATTTGTCTTGTCGGCTCCACCGGCTCCACCGACTCCACCGACTCCACCCGCGAGCCGTTCGCCCGTGTTTATGTTAATTTAATATAACAGAGGGTTATGATGTTCGGGGGTGACGCCGAAGATGACTCGGGGGGAGGAAATATAAGTGACATCGAACCTTTGATTTATTTACCTGATAAATGTATTTCATTCTCTAAATGTATTTTACTCGCTCCGTAGCGCTTACGAATACGTGCGTGCATGCATGCATGCAAAGAACAGCTGAGCATCGAAATGGTTCTCTCAGTCTGGTCGCCTAACTCCAGCCTGATGAGGGCACCTAATGATGACATGATGACGAGACAAGTGTCGAGAGAGGTCAGGTTCAAGCGCGGCCGAAAGTGCAAGTATATGATACGTGGCAATGGGTGGCCGGCGCCGGCGGTGGCAGGCCGGCGGTGGCAGGCCGGCGGTGGCAGGCCGGCGGTGGCAGGCCGGCGGTGGCAGGCCGGCGAACACAATGACCACTTTATTGGAAAAGCAAAAGCTCTCATTGTAGTTCAGTGAACGATTAATGTTAATTGTAACATAATTAAATATTTGCAAAACTTGCATTGAATTGTAACTTAGCGAAGCTCGGTGGGCCCTGGCAACTGCGAGCCCCCACTCCTCACCCCCACCACTCGCGGCGCAACTTTGATTTCCAAATTTCCCTCACAGTTTTGTCTGTATTTGTATTTATTCTCGTTTAATATGTCATTATGTTCCGGAAGTACTTCTTGCTCACCGCACACCGTGACAAATGTTTACATATTCACGTCAAGTTCCGGTGAGGCCCCGCCACCCTGCCGCCTTGCCACCCTGCCGCCCTGCCGCCCTGCCGCCTCGCCGCCGGAACTGCTTCACGGCTTCGCGCGTTTTTATTGCAATAATTAAGTGCGAAACATAAATCCCATCCGCGGCGGCAGCACGACACCGTGACGTAACCGCGGCGTGATCGCTGCGACGACTGACTGCATCCCGCGCACTCCGTGAATATTACGAGATGCGTACAGAGGAAGTAGAGTCGCAAGTTACAATTATATATTTATCTCTACATTAGCTTAGCAAAGGAGTTGCTCCAATCAACGTGGTGATGGTTGGGAAGACTATCCGGCGGCACGTTGTGCTCGAGAGGATCAAGCTATGAGATATGCAAGCAGTTTGTGTCAGAAATAGTTGAATATATACTTATATTTAAATCGTCAGTTACATTTCAATGTCCTATATGTTTTTATTAAGATGCATTTGATCATGACGTCGCTTCACACGGTCGTCAGGTCCGCCGCTGCGGCCGCTGAGGTCTCGGACCCCAGTCCGCGGCGCGTGTATCAAATACTTCGATAACATTTTTCGGTGAGCGTGCTTTAGCTTTACGTGAACGGGACGTCATCGCCCTGTGTTACTGCCTCGCCGTTACACTATGTTATCTAAACTAAATCATAACTAACATATTCAACTCTCTATTAACTATTATTTCAAACAGCATCCCCTTTTCTCATAGTATTTTTTAGGCATAACTTTCAATTGAATAAAAAGTAACACGGGGTGCGTCGCCGTTGTGTCACCAAATGAGCTTAACGGTCCGAATATATTTTAGCGCTGACTTTCTGTCACACGAGCTGTTATAATTCACCTCAGCGGCAGGGGTGCGACAATGGCAAGGTGCACGCGCCGTGCGCACTGTGTGCAGTGTGTGCAGTGTGTGCGCACTGTGTGCGTACTGCGTGCGTACTTTGTGCGCACTGTGTGCGCACGCGACGAATCTCAGCCCTTTTGTAACAGTGGCACCCTCCGAGGGTAGTATTATTATTGGGGGATTTATTGCATGGAAAATTGCACGTATTGTCGTTAGCTGCGACGTGGATATATCATGTAGTTATAAATAATTTTTATGTTAATGTCGCCGGTGAGGCGACGGCCGCCGCCTGCGCGGTGCAGCCGTTGTGCAGTTGTGCATACTGCGCGCGGCGCTGGGCTCCGCCTCATCCGCCTCATCCGCCTCATCCTCATCATAATCATCATTTCAACCGATGGGTATCCACTGCTGAAAATAGGTTTCTTGGAAAGAGTTCCACAAAGCACGGTCTTGTGCTGTTGCACTGCCTCATACTAAATGTTAAATCTAGATTCTCTGTGCACTGGGCCAGTGACACTATTTTATATATTTAATGTTACTATTAGAAACCGAGTGGAACAGAAGTCGAAACAAATAAGATCTGACAAGGAATGATATCCTTGCATAAATTAGAGAATTAGAATCCAGTTAAGTTCAGGATCCGTAAAGGTGTACATTGCTATGGATCGACTTTTGGAGCTTACATCGAGCACGATCACAAGTTGCGGCTAAAATAATAAAATGCGTTTCAGATAAGTAAACCACACGTGTCACCATGACAAGTTGGCGAGTTTGTAAATGTACAACAATGTGCCAAAGCCCGCTGTTAAATTCATAAGAAAAACAATAGCAGGCTACGATAGTCGTGTACTTGAGATAACTACTATAAGTGATCACTGCAACCCCGCTCGGCGCAGGGCGCCCGCTGCGGTAACTGTGCCCCGCGTGCGCGCCCGACTGTACCGGTTCCTCCTTATCGTGTTTGGTATATAAAAATGCATTTATAAAAGTTCATAAAACACGACGGTGTAAGTAATTTCGCACAGATTCCTGCGAGTGTTCTTGATTAATGTGTAATTTGTACGAATTAATTAACACCGGCGTGTTTTGAGTAAGCTTCAGTTTGTTGTTCCGCGATGCTGTGTTTTGTTTCAATTAAGGTCCCAAAGTGAGCACCCGCTCCACCGGCTCCAGATTATTGACGTAACCCCCGGCGGAAGGCGGAGGCGGCGCGTCCGACAAAAAACAATCTCTTTTAATCGCCTAAAATTGTGAGTGAAAGGCGGCGTTAATTCGGAGCGCGCACAGCGACGGCGGCGCCCGGACCCGCACGCGTGCACGCACGCACGCGCACGCACGCACGCGTGCAGGCGCGCGGGCAGATCGATCTGCAGCAGAGTCACCGACCCTACCCCGTCCCCATTCGCAAAATGTAATTACAATCGAATTTGCTATTTCAATATTATTTAACGTTCAACTAAAACGTGTTCATATATTATCATGGAGGGTTCGTTACTCTAAAAACTGTCGTCGTTTCATACTTTACATTTATTCAGAAGAAAAAACTTTCGTATCCAAGCTGCACCAACAAGCACAACACCACACATGTAAATCAATCAATCTTTGTTGTGCCGCATCACAACCACTACTGCTATAGGAAGAGCAATGTTCAGTTGCAAGGAGCTAGCTGTTCGTGTTCTTATGTATGTACGCACGCACACGCACACGCACACGCACATATAAATATATATATATATATATATACACAATTGGCAGGTTTCCGGCAAAGTTGCGACGCCAATAGGTATTTAGGATCCAAAACAAAAAGAGAAACTGTATGACCTAGTTTCCAAAATGTTGAGAGAGAAAGTTTTGGGAAACTAAAATTAAAAAAGTCTATTTCGACTCCATTGCTTCTACCTAAAACTAGATCCTGCGAATGGCCTTTTCCATTTAGTGTTTGTAAGTTATTTCCAACTAGCTTTCTATACAGAGCTGGACAACTGAGGAACCCAAGAAAACCTAATCAAAATTCTTTTCAATTTCAGTGTTTGTGTATCGATACCACACAATGAATAGTTACCGAGGGCTGCGGAGCCGGAGCCGAGTGTGGTCGGTGACCCGGTCAGCGTCACTTGTTGCGAATTACTTAGTTTTGGTTAAGTTACCTCAAGTTTTGTGTGTGTGTGTGTAGTTCTAAAGCGAATGTGTTTGAGACAAATGTATGTAAATAGATTAGATTGTTCCGCCTCCTATCGTTAACAGATTCACATACCTGTAAGTGGATTCCGGATGCTGCACACGAAACGGCAAACGTATACACTTGAGTTAAAGTAACATTGTATCTGGATGTGATCGGTGTGATGGATGTGATGGATGTGATGGACGCGGACGTCGATGTCGATGTCGATGCCTGCTCCTTATTAATACATAAAAAGATATCGTCACCAGCACAAATCCTATTCTCATCGCTGCTGTCGCCGCCAGCTCATGATTTGTCATTTTGTTCAGTATTGATCCGTTGGTACTAACTTACACAATAGATTTAGTGGAACAGGAAAATAAAAGAGGGAATATATCTGTGTGTTTGTTGTGCGTTCATAGGATTTAATTACAACGCACATATCCTCATCCTGCACCGGGGGATCCGGCTCCGGCGCGCGGCGCCGCGGGCGGGCTCGCCGCTGCTTGACGGACTTGAAGTTATCGGAACGCATCCTTTGTATTTTTAACCACTCATTTCACTTAGGTTCTAAATATTGATCAGTTTTTACATTACAGAAAGCTTGAGATAGGATGAAACTGTAAGGAATCTAATTTGTATAAAACATATGAGCGCTATCATCTCACCAGGATGCACCAAGACAAGTCGGGTCATAAATAATATTTGTTGCTTTTTTTAGTAATATAAAAACATTACGTTGTTCCTGTTCAAGGATTGAGACAGGTAGGCAGGGGGCAGTAATAGTCAGCTTTGGACATGACACGTTACCCGTCATACGCCTTGTTCTATTTGATTCCGTCATAATTAGTGTTGTTACCAAAGTGACACCGTAATGTTAAGTGCACCATATCCCTGGCGGGCCGCGGCAGGAAGTGGTGCGAGTGGTGCGAGTGGTGCGAGTGGCCCAGCGGATGGGTCACGCAACGCGAACAGTACTGCAGCTGTCGCTGGTGCGGGTTCGCGAACGGCATTAAATCCGTGTGAACTGAAACAATATTCTTGCGAGCGCGGAACCGTTAAGCGCTCACGGTGTCCGCAGTGATTTATACGGGGATGAATGGTGGCTCCGCGGCGCCCCGTCGAACAATGGACGGGCCGAGGCGGGCGCGGTGCGCATCGGGGAGCGCCGCGGCTAATCGCCTTTCATCCGCGCACACACTCGCCGAATTATGCACGCTTTTATTAATAATTTGAAACGCCGCTCGCCCTCTCCACTACCACCACCACCACCACCGCCACCCCCACAGCACCCGCCGCCTCACCGATAAGTCGGAAGGTCAGGCACGAATGCACTCAATTGAAATAATTTCATTGTATTCACTCTCAACTGGAAACTGTGCAGTGCATGTAAAATACCATTATGCTCATGTGACAAATTATCGCGATCACCTCACGCGGTGCGCTGGTGCCCGTGCCCGTGCGCGTGCCCGTGCCCGTGCGCGTGCCCGTGCCCGTGCCCGTGCGCGTGCCCGTGCGCGTGCGCGTGCGCGCCCGCTCCTCGCTCTGCCCGCCCCCGCTTCAAGTAAACACGCCGCTGCATCGACTGTTACATATATCTAAATGCACTCCACGTGTCGATGCGATCAGATAACCTTAATGAAAAGATCCCCGGCGGATAGCGGTGGATAACGCGACCCTGCCCGGCCAGCGCGGCCGCTCCCCGCCACGGACGAGATTCCTATCTCGTTGAAAAATTGAACGGTTGACAGATGCGCGGCGCATTGTGCCGTAATTGTGCTGTAATTGTGCAGTAATGGCTGAGGAACCGTCCGCCGGGAGACGGCGGCCCCGCGCCGCTGACAGCGCTGCGTCGAGGTCCGCTTTCTCTTGATTAACAAACTTTATTGACATCACGCGCAGTGACACGGACGTCGTGGACACACCACGTTGTTTGTGTGAAGCATAGGTTGAATTATAAAGCCTAGACAGGTGCCGACAGCCGCCCGGGAGACAACGATATATATAGTTAGTAACCTTCTGCCGGGTTAGCAACACCCGCGGGGCGAGCGGCAGGGTAGCGCACGGGGGTGAGCGAAGGCAGAGAGTACATCTGCAAATTTACGTGGTCCACTATAATACTAGGTGACGAGACAACCTCCACTTCCACGGTAAGATGGTAATGAGGCGCCAGTTAGAATGATAACCATTAAACCACATTGCGCTCGTCACATGAAGACATAAATTAAGTGTCGACCTGCAGTAACTGCACTAGATACAGCGCGCTTTAAACTGGAGCACGGGCATGTTAGCACAGTAGTGTTTGTCGGCTGCAGTACCTACCTAGACGGTCTCCGGCAACAGAGATCTACTAGCAGTAATAGTTACAGCGCCCTTGAAACCGGAACACGGTATTGTATGCAGTACTATTTAACAGACACTGCGGCGGTACCAATTTAGACAGTCTCCGGCAACAGAGACCTGCGAGCAATAGATAGTTATTTAGTTAAATTTAACGTAATCTTGGCATAAATTAATAATACATCCATCACGTTACCTTCAGATACCACAAGAAGATTGAAACCTAGAAAACAGTCATCATCAGCCGATAGCCGGAGAGTCCACAGCTGGTCATAGACGTCGCCCAAAGATCTCCACATCAATCGGTCCCGCGGAATCCACCGGGTGCGAGTAGCGCGGGACCGGTCTAGAACCAGTCAAGTTTACTAATTACTGAAAAGTGGTAAAACTAGGCGTTGTGACAATAAACTGTGAAAGAGAATTGACGCAGGACCTTACCGTCACAAACAACACTTTGTTCGTAGATCATTATTGAGTTGGTGATGATGAAATGGTCAAGCGTTTGCAGCGAGCAGGCAAGTGGAATCACACCGTGCCATGGTTCGCGGTGCAGCTGGCTAGCGATGCCAGGCCTAACGCGCCGTATTCGCTTAAGTGCGTACCGAGGATAGCGTTGGCGGAGTCACGTGCGCAGACACACACACGCGCGCACACACACACGCGCACACACACACGCGCGCACACACACACGCGCACACACACACGCGCGCACACACGACTCCACGACTCCCTGAAAGGACTGAATAGTTTTTTGGGCTTCGGTTTAATTGTCTGCTAAACTAATGCCGGTTGAATTAAACTGATGAAGCGCAATTTTTTGTTGGCAACAAAAGCGGCCGCCCGCGCTGGCCCCGGGACTCGGGAACACCCCCAGCCGTCACATTTCAAAAACATTTGTCCAAAAAAATAACCTCCGCCGCGCCGGTCAGCCGACTCGCAGCTTTTCCGCCCATAGAGCGACATCCGCCGCCCGGACGCGGCCCGGTCGCCGCCCGTTCCTGCCTGTTCCTGCCTGTTCCCGCCTGTCCCCGCCTGTCCCTGCCGGCCACCGCCGACCACGCCGGCCGCTCACCTTACTTCTTTATTTGTCCGCGCTGATTTATTGTTGTTTTGAATTTGTTGGGGCGCGCCGCTCCAACATGCGCCGCTCCGCGCCAACATGCCTCTCCACGTTCACCAAAACTGGAGCACACGTTTTTTTTTACATTCAGCTTAGTTTCGTGACGTGGGCGGGCCCGGTGATTTTGCTGCAGTTTCGTAAGACATAAAAGTTTTTAAGTAAAATTTAAGTACGAATTCCGCATTAGTTACAGGTCTCATTTGGTAATTGGAGACGCGCTCATGACTCAGTAATTTAATACAAACCGTCACCTTTTAGTC
Source organism: Troides aeacus (assembly GCA_033220335.2). Taxonomy (NCBI): domain Eukaryota; kingdom Metazoa; phylum Arthropoda; class Insecta; order Lepidoptera; family Papilionidae; genus Troides; species Troides aeacus. The sequence goes on along the minus strand of CM067277.1, from coordinate 12,756,872 downwards.
ATTGTCGGATAAGATTCCGTGTCCTCATTTCTGCGATGGAACTTGCACTATTCCACGATGTTCCATTAAGTATTTCCCTAGTTTTCCTTTTAGGCAGTACAAACTTCCGCCTGTTCACCACAATAAGACGAATATTTGTTTGAGAACTTTAAAAGACAGTTTAAAACAATCGTTAAATACAAATTTCCATGTTTTCGTCCCCCAAGTAACTGCGGGATGGGTTAAAGCCGAGGATCTTTGCAGCGGAAGTCACGCCACATACAACTTTTACATATTCGGAATTACTCCGATGCTTAAGTCGGTATTAGTTGAATGTCAATGATTATAGCTCACAGTACACAATTTCGGTTAAGTTATGAACGATAGTTACGTCTGTTACTCGACGAGGTGTTACCCTGTTCCAGTCGACATTGTACAATAGCGAGGCAGCGGTGAGCAGTCGTTGTTTCCCGTCTTCCACCACTTGCTTTTCTCTGTAATCACGTTAATGCGAGTACAATGAAAACAGCATGAAGTTTTGAAGAAGTTACAGAAAGAATATCCATACAAACATCGAGATGAGCCGGGGCCGCACTCCCGCCAGCACCGGAACGAGTACAAAGCGTTGTAAAGTTTAAAAAAAGGAAAACGAAATATTTTCATTAGTGAGAGCAAACAATGACAACTGAATCGGGCGCCGCGTACCTTCTACGGATTACTGCGACTTATTGCGACTCCACAATACCGCCCTCTGGCCCACCCTGCCCCGTCCTCACCACCGCCACCACGCCACCACGCCACCGCGCCACCGGGCCACCGCGCCACCACGCCACCGCGCCGCTCAAAAGAATAATATGTCTTTATAACGGATCCCGCGGCTTTCCCTGCCTTACTTCTTACACGTTTCCAGTAAAATGTGAAAGCTTCTTTAGTTCAGAGCTGGACGCGCCAGCGCCAAACGCGCCGTAGCGCGGGCGCCCACGGCACAGTTTGCGTTGCGCCCGCAGTTTCCACAATAGATTGCATTGTCTGCCAGTGAATACCAGAATATAATAAAAATGTAACCTTGGCCATTGTAAACTGAAACCTTCCAGCAACAGAATAAGGTGCAGGGCGGGCTGCGCGCGGCGGGCGGCGCCGTCTCACGTGGTAAGAGGTCACTTTGCCAGTGACGGACGAATTAAATTTATAAAACGTAAGAAAGCACTCAAGGCAAATCGTCTGGCGATTCGTGGGCTAGGTTTTATTCATGTAGAGATATAATTGTGGAACTGAACTAGTGCCACGCATGGCATGGCATGTCCATGTCGCTTAAGTGAAGCGGCTCGGGTGAACACCGCCGCTGCACGTTGTCCCCAATAACGTATTACGTGCGAAGCGGCAGCTCGAACAATCATCGGTCAACAACACCATCACTGTATCACTGTATCACTGTATCACTGTATCACTGTATCACCTACTATTAAGTACAAACCACATCATCAATAATAGATAACCAAAAATTATTCTTTCCCTTATGGATTATATAACTTGGGTATTCTGAAAATAAGGAAAACCAAAGGAAAATAGTAAATGAAAGTATAAACGAATGAGATTGTGTGTACGTGTGTGTGCGCGCGCGCGTGTGTGTGTGTGTGCGTGTGCGTGAATAAAGAGAATATTTTATTTGGACCCACGAGGAGCACCTTAATTCGATAAACATAATCTCTCATTTACAGACCTGTTTACGGCGGCTTTCTCTGCCTTTCTCGGCGGCCCTCCTTGTCCTTGTCACACTGCTTCTATATTTGCATCTCGTTCTCACCAAGGTGCGTCCGGTATCCGGTCACTTTTCTCCATTTTGATAACGTCGTGACCCTCAGTAATGATGATTGGTTCTCGCCACTAAATTGGCGTCGGCAACGACACCCGAATTCACTTAGCGCGCCCGCACCGCGCGCCCGCACCGCGCGCCCTGCTCCCGTGTTTATTGAATACGTTCTCCCACGTACCTACCTGCGCTGCTGAACCGGCCCCGGTAAACATTACTCTTCGAAACTGTTCATTATATTACTTCTGTATTATCTTTTATGGTTTATGTTTATAAATATACGAACTTCAAGATTATTTGAAGTTAAGAGCCGTCCCCTGTTTGAGGGTAAGGCCGGCACACAGACCGCCTGAACGCGGTGCGACATGCATACCGTCTCGTACTGCCCGGTATCCTTGTGCAGCAGTTACATCAGACGTGCGCAGCGTGTCCGCAACCGACGCGTACGTACACTGACTACTGGTCGGTGGCAGTAGAGTGGTCAAGAGGTCGGCGGCGAGAAGCACCTCAATATCTGTTAGCATATTATTAAAGAAATAATTTGATTATTTAGACGTCCACCCGCTTGAACAAAAGTAAAGCGTACATAGCAATAGTACAAGAGTCGTCATAATTATAGTTATATCAGAGTCACGTGCAGAGAAACGTCCGGCCGGCGCGCGCACGGGCACGGGCACGGGCACACGCACGCGGCGCTCGTGCGATACATTCAATAAACTTAAAAGTACTTATTTGTTTGAGCGAGACGACCGCCGTTTCCATTTTCCGGCGACAGCCGTTGAATGAAGTGATTTGTATTCGTTCTTATCCAGTGATTGCCATTCACGCTCCTCCGAATGAGAGTGGATGAGGTTTCCTTTCCGCGGCGCGCACACGTCCGCTAACAAGCCGTGTCGGGCGCGCCGCCGCGCCATAATTTATACACATTTGTATTGAGATCCGAACTCCGCATCATTACCTTCCTATGGCGTGCCCGCGCCGCTCCCCGCGCCGCCCCGACCCGACCCGTCCCGTCCCGTCCCGTCCCGTCCCGCCCGACCTATGACAGTGCGCGTCTGCCAAACTTGCGCGATCTGTCAAATTGTTTATTCCATTGTAGGCATTGTTATGCCCCGTATAATGACCATACTGGCTTATACAATATTGATGGCCAGTTGGCCGGCGGCCATAGTGTGGCAGCAGGGTCGCCAGGAGCCGGCGCGGAATCGCTCCATTTCATTTTTAAGCGGAATTGTTTGTGAAAGGTATGAACATTCCCGTTATATATAGCCGCACTGAATGTGTGCAGTGTCCGCGGACTTCCGTTTCAGCGGTCCAAGGTCACTCCGCAAGAGCCAAAATGAAATTTATCTATTAATCATTAACATATCCCTGTCTATGGTTATGGGAACAATGTTGTATTGTTTTCTATTCATACAAACGCAACATTTAACGCGTCTGCAGACAAAAGCAGCGAGAAATTAAAACATAACAACATTCTGTTTACGGTTGATGTAACGTTATATTTTACTTAACGGGAACATACAGGGGAAAGGTTACAACGGTGCCATTATCAGCGGCGCGAGGGGCTGATCAGTTCCATGCGTCACTATCAAAGGGCCCGTCGCGATCGCGCGCCGCTTAAGACCATTACCCCGCCAATTCATTTGCAGCGGAGGGAGCGTCACGCGGCACGCGGCATCATGCGCGCGGCGCGTGCTGCCGACGCGGGCGACGCGCGCTGAGTGCGCCTAACCGCGCGGCCGCGCGCCCGCGAGCGAGTGTGCAGCTACCCGCACCGCGGCAGCGCCATAACTTTTGTTTATACGCAATCGAATTTATACGTTATCACCAAAGCAATACAATGTAATCCACGTTGTGAGCCGGTGGCCGCTGAGCTGGTGCATCAGGAGCCGGGCCGAGCGAGCCAACTGTGACAAATGAACGTTGTATACATTTCGCAACGCGTACGGGCGATTCCGAAGTGAATTTTCAATTGAATTGATTAAGGTTAATAACTATTCGTTACACCCTCGTATAGTCAAAAGCTTGCTTAATTGAACGCCGGTGAACAACTTGAACGACAAAATGTTTACACAAAGTTATCTACGGGGACTGTAACTCGGTATGTTGTGTAATGTATCGAATAGCTTCTATGTACAGTATTCCTGTGACCGGTGGCTACCGGTACATCTGTTGCCGGTGAGTGGAGCCAGGCTACGCGTGCAACGCGGTGTGCGCGGGCGTGCGCGGGTGTGCGCGGGTGTGCGCGAGCGTGCGCGGGTGTGCGCGGCGTGAATGCACACCACCTCCTCATAAATGCGCCGGGGCACGTCCGCCGGGGCAATATCCACGCATTGAAATAAAACGAAGTTCCATCATAGCCCACGCGCTGGGCCGCGAGTCCCACCCCGGCGACGCGCCAATTTCAACTGAAAGCCGCAGCAGTAAACCCTAAATCTACTCACGACGATATCATCCATTTACTACAAAGTAATTGGACCTCAATTAGTGGGGCGGTAAGGTCGGCTGTTGAGCGGCGGCGAGCGACGAGCGGCGAGCGGCGGGCGGCGGAGTGGACCGCGGAAGATGTATGAACGTTAGGATTAAAAATATTTGTACGCGCCATTATACGGGCCGTAATGAAAACCCTGAGCGTGCCTCTTTATTAAGCATACAGGCCGTACCGTTAATTGAACCGGGGAATATTCAATGAGGCCCTCCTATTCACCGTTTGACGGAGGTCCGACACAACACGCGCCGGCACCGTCAAAAGATTCCGGTCACTTTTTGTTACGTGATATTAACACTGGTTAGTAATCCTTGTTCCTATATTCATACAACCCGCTCGCGCGCTGAATTATCATGGGCTCGGTGAGGAGTCGCGGGGGGCAGAGCGCCGACAGCCCGGCCCTGTTGTAGTCAACGGACGCATCAGATCCATCATTCCTTTACTGCCGTAAACCGTTCTCTAGCACAGCGACTATTTCGATTCAGCAAATGGAACACCTAAACAGAACGACCAGTACTCCATGTGTATGGTAGGTTTACTGCATATTATAAGACATACAAAGTTTTATATATGTTGTCTGCTACAGTAGCGTGCGCAGCGCACATCCGGCTGTCGGTGATAACTAATGTTATTGTCATTCAAATAGAATTAGTCCGTTTCTGTTTTGCTGAATTAAAAACTAAATTAGTATTACTGTTAATGCACACCGTAACTCCTGGACATCCACGTCGGCCCGTTCGGTGGGGCTACTGGGCTAGGCTGCGAAACATCAACACTTGACACGACTTTCATTGATACATAGCTATAAATAGCAAGAACGACATTGGTGTGCCTAGGAACTCGGTTCAATTACATCTGGGTTACCTCGCTGGTACATCCAGAGAAGTGTGTCGCGGCTATGTTGGAATAACTTTAATATACTCATATCCGCGACCCACTTCCGCCCGGGTGCAGGTTGCACGCACGCTCCGGGCACGGCTGGTGCGGCTGGTGCGGCGGCATTCATTCCCACAGTGTAATGAACAGAACACACGCCCCCGTGGACCCCGTAGACTTGGAGTCCGCAGACGGGACGGTGCATCCAGAGTTACCTCTAAGAGAACATTAGTTTCTACCCGATTTCACGAGTACTAGCGCTAGCTAAAGGCGGCTGCTGCTGCTGCAGCGCTGCTGTTTGAAATAGTTGTTTCCTTTGCTTTCATGATACGGCGAGGCTACAGAGGCGACGGGGATGTTGTAGCCCCCTCCCACACGGGGTATGAGTAATATAATCACGCTGCCGATTTGTTCAACTTTCAAACAACCCTAACTCTTATTCTCCCGAAACAAACAGGGGTGTAATGAGTTTATCATTAGAACTTTTGTGCCGTACAAATGGGTCGGGGGTCCGCGGCGCAGCGCTCACTTTAAACTACGTGTGTGCGAACACACCGCTTGCCGGGTTTCGTGTTGCGTGTATTGTTGTTAAGTCAAAAGTGTCGGTCGATTCAGTTGAGTCAAGTTAGAAACCTGGCGCGTGAGCGATGTCCCGTTCCAGCTGCACGCTGTACGTGCAGCGTTGGTCATTTCCTGTCGCGATCACAATCCAAGTGGCAGGCTATCGCGCGACTGTCAACCGACGAATGTTTCTGCACTACCCGCATCACCAGCCTGCCCTCACCTGCCCTCACCTCCTCCTCCGCCTCCTCCACGCAACCGCACGTGTCGGCTGCGACTTTTAACATGCCCACCGGTGCGGCGCGCAAATAAAACTTAGTCTACCCTACATGGTACGCAACAACCGCGACACTCGTATAGTTTTACTTCTCTCTACAAACATTGTTAAGCCATTTCTCTTTACTTTGTGAGTATTTTATGCTTTTTATTAAATTTAAAGTATTATTTAGTAGTCGTTTAAAATTTTACTTTATATTATACCCATTTGCGTGTCTGCCGTAGCGGTTTACATACGTATGTAGCTTTTAAGTCTTTTAAAAGGCTCTCAGGGCGGCTAATCACGCGGCCCGCGGCGCGCCCTGCTTTCCCGCGCTCCCACTGCTTTATCCGTGTCTATGTGTGTGTGCACGTGTGCATGCGCATGCGCCCGTGCCCCAGATTAACGTGCAAGCGACGTGCACAGAAGTACGTAGCTCGAGAATAATTCACTGTAATGCAGTTCTGCAGTACTAATATTCAGAGATATTCAGCAACGCTTCTTCCATTTTATTAGGCCGAGTATTAGTTAATATTGCACGACATATAGCATTATATTAGGCCGAGTATTAGTTAATATTGCACGACATATAGCATTATATTAGGCCGAGTATTAGTTAATATTGCACGACATATAGCATTATATTAGGCCGAGTATTAGTTAATATTGCACGACATATAGCATTATATTAGGCCGAGTATTAGTTAATATTGCACGACATATAGCATTATATTAGGCCGAGTATTAGTTAATATTGCACGACATATAGCATTATATTAGGCCGAGTATTAGTTAATATTGCACGACATATAGCATTATATTAGGCCGAGTATTAGTTAATATTGCACGACATATAGCATTATATTAGGCCGAGTATTAGTTAATATTGCACGACATATAGCATTATATTAGGCCGAGTATTAGTTAATATTGCACGACATATAGCATTATATTAGGCCGAGTATTAGTTAATATTGCACGACATATAGCATTATATTAGGCCGAGTATTAGTTAATATTGCACGACATATAGCATTATATTAGGCCGAGTATTAGTTAATATTGCACGACATATAGCATTATATTAGGCCGAGTATTAGTTAATATTGCACGACATATAGCATTATATTAGGCCGAGTATTAGTTAATATTGCACGACATATAGCATTATATTAGGCCGAGTATTAGTTAATATTGCACGACATATAGCATTATATTAGGCCGAGTATTAGTTAATATTGCACGACATATAGCATTATATTAGGCCGAGTATTAGTTAATATTGCACGACATATAGCATTATATTAGGCCGAGTATTAGTTAATATTGCACGACATATAGCATTATATTAGGCCGAGTATTAGTTAATATTGCACGACATATAGCATTATATTAGGCCGAGTATTAGTTAATATTGCACGACATATAGCATTATATTAGGCCGAGTATTAGTTAATATTGCACGACATATAGCATTATATTAGGCCGAGTATTAGTTAATATTGCACGACATATAGCATTATATTAGGCCGAGTATTAGTTAATATTGCACGACATATAGCATTATATTAGGCCGAGTATTAGTTAATATTGCACGACATATAGCATTATATTAGGCCGAGTATTAGTTAATATTGCACGACATATAGCATTATATTAGGCCGAGTATTAGTTAATATTGCACGACATATAGCATTATATTAGGCCGAGTATTAGTTAATATTGCACGACATATAGCATTATATTAGGCCGAGTATTAGTTAATATTGCACGACATATAGCATTATATTAGGCCGAGTATTAGTTAATATTGCACGACATATAGCATTATATTAGGCCGAGTATTAGTTAATATTGCACGACATATAGCATTATATTAGGCCGAGTATTAGTTAATATTGCACGACATATAGCATTATATTAGGCCGAGTATTAGTTAATATTGCACGACATATAGCATTATATTAGGCCGAGTATTAGTTAATATTGCACGACATATAGCATTATATTAGGCCGAGTATTAGTTAATATTGCACGACATATAGCATTATATTAGGCCGAGTATTAGTTAATATTGCACGACATATAGCATTATATTAGGCCGAGTATTAGTTAATATTGCACGACATATAGCATTATATTAGGCCGAGTATTAGTTAATATTGCACGACATATAGCATTATATTAGGCCGAGTATTAGTTAATATTGCACGACATATAGCATTATATTAGGCCGAGTATTAGTTAATATTGCACGACATATAGCATTATATTAGGCCGAGTATTAGTTAATATTGCACGACATATAGCATTATATTAGGCCGAGTATTAGTTAATATTGCACGACATATAGCATTATATTAGGCCGAGTATTAGTTAATATTGCACGACATATAGCATTATATTAGGCCGAGTATTAGTTAATATTGCACGACATATAGCATTATATTAGGCCGAGTATTAGTTAATATTGCACGACATATAGCATTATATTAGGCCGAGTATTAGTTAATATTGCACGACATATAGCATTATATTAGGCCGAGTATTAGTTAATATTGCACGACATATAGCATTATATTAGGCCGAGTATTAGTTAATATTGCACGACATATAGCATTATATTAGGCCGAGTATTAGTTAATATTGCACGACATATAGCATTATATTAGGCCGAGTATTAGTTAATATTGCACGACATATAGCATTATATTAGGCCGAGTATTAGTTAATATTGCACGACATATAGCATTATATTAGGCCGAGTATTAGTTAATATTGCACGACATATAGCATTATATTAGGCCGAGTATTAGTTAATATTGCACGACATACAGCATTATATTAGGCCGAGTATTAGTTAATATTGCACGACATATAGCATTATATTAGGCCGAGTATTAGTTAATATTGCACGACATATAGCATTATATTAGGCCGAGTATTAGTTAATATTGCACGACATATAGCATTATATTAGGCCGAGTATTAGTTAATATTGCACGACATATAGCATTATATTAGGCCGAGTATTAGTTAATATTGCACGACATACAGCATTATATTAGGCCGAGTATTAGTTAATATTGCACGACATATAGCATTATATTAGGCCGAGTATTAGTTAATATTGCACGACATATAGCATTATATTAGGCCGAGTATTAGTTAATATTGCACGACATATAGCATTATATTAGGCCGAGTATTAGTTAATATTGCACGACATATAGCATTATATTAGGCCGAGTATTAGTTAATATTGCACGACATACAGCATTATATTAGGCCGAGTATTAGTTAATATTGCACGACATATAGCATTATATTAGGCCGAGTATTAGTTAATATTGCACGACATATAGCATTATATTAGGCCGAGTATTAGTTAATATTGCACGACATATAGCATTATATTAGGCCGAGTATTAGTTAATATTGCACGACATATAGCATTATATTAGGCCGAGTATTAGTTAATATTGCACGACATATAGCATTATATTAGGCCGAGTATTAGTTAATATTGCACGACATATAGCATTATATTAGGCCGAGTATTAGTTAATATTGCACGACATATAGCATTATATTAGGCCGAGTATTAGTTAATATTGCACGACATATAGCATTATATTAGGCCGAGTATTAGTTAATATTGCACGACATATAGCATTATATTAGGCCGAGTATTAGTTAATATTGCACGACATATAACATAACATTACAACATATAACTCGCTACAATTAAACAACAACTGCCTCGAGAGCGCCTCGTAAAGCATTGCGTGCGTGTGTTTAGTGCTTAACTACCTCCTGCGTCCTGCGTCCTGCGTCCTGCGTCCTGCGTCCTGCGTCCTGCGTCCTGCGTCCTGCGTCCTGCGTCCTGCGTCCTGCGTCCTGCGTCCTGCGTCCCCCTAAGAGATACATGTAAGCAGTGTAGTTTTAGTATATAAAGTAAATATTAAAACTTTTATAATTATTGTGTATTATTAACATATCCAAAACAACAAATTTGATTATATGTGTTTCGGATGACATTTGTGTATTTATTGTCAAACCGAGCAGCAGCCGCTGCGGCAATAAAGCAGCAGTTCATTCAGGAGCCGCGTAATGGGCATAAAAAGCGTCCGTCCATCGCCCCCGGCGCATTACCTAGGCTTTATTACATTCCTACCGCTCAATATGTCCCTCGCTGTTTGCAAACGAGCGCAATATGTACAGCGCGGCGCAGTGCGCGCGTGCGCGTGCGTGTGCGTGTGCGCGTGCGTGTGCGCGTGTCCACGGGTCCGTCCGCGGCATGAGTCCACGGGCTCGCGACGCGTGTCCACGGCTCCGCGGTGTGCAGCGCCGTACATGGGGTTTAAGTATTTGTTTTGTGCGACATACGATAGCAACACTAGCAGCGCGCATTACCGTGTGCGCGAAGCGCTACCTACGCTGTTGACTTACAGACGTGTGCCGCTTTGTCGATGGTCTGCTGAAAGCAACAAGTGCAACCATTCAATAAAGTAACAACACAACTAAACAATACTGTAGAACGATGTTTCTTATGACTATACTGTTTTGTTATTTCATTTGAAATTGGGAGGTCGTTATTTCCAAAGGCTGTATTGATAAAAAACAACACCGTCCCAGCTGATAAGCAGCAGTTTAGATAATATACGTAACTACCCGCGTTATTGTGTGATTCACTTTTGCTTTATAAACATCGATAATAACGGCACATTAGCATGTGCAAATGTATCTCTTAACATTGTGAGAAGTACCCGCTCGACTTCACATTTTAATGTTTAAACATAAACAAAGAGTCGACTAGCTCGTGTCCAGGTACTTACTGCCAACATCCACGAACGAGTTTACGAAATACAACATCAGAATAAACATCCGGCGCGGCGGCGGGCGGCGGGCGGCGGGCGGCGAGTAGATCAACGCACCGCCGGGACAGAACTGGAACAGATCCGACACACGCCGTTACGCAGTCGGAATTTCCTTCATAAAAAAGTAGAAGGTAATAATTAGCGTGAAAAAGGAACAAGTCGGTCACAAGGTTAACAGCTGAATTAATGAAATCAGCTGTTTCCGGAACACGCGCCGCCGTCAGCTCATTAAATGTGACGGAGAATTTGTTGAGTCCGGCCGGGGAGCGGGGCGCGCGGCTTCCGCCGCTTTGATGTACGCGGCCAGGTGAGCCCCCCACTTACCGGCCACCTCCGCCGTTACTGCAGAGGCGGCCGCCGCCCGCCGCCCGCCGCCCGCCGCCCGCCGCCCGCTTCAACAGTAAATATGAACGCGGGGGCTGCTAGTTCCGGTCCGCGCGGAGTCCGTTGCCAAACAGATGTAATCGATTTAAATAACACGCTTAAGAACATTGAAGAAAACCGGGGAACGGTGACGGTGGAGCCCTGCGGCCCGGACTGCGGCCCGGACTGCGGCCCGGACTGCGGCCCGGACTGCGGCGGTTTATTAAATAATACTATTAACTGCTTACACGTATTGTTTTTATCTTTAATGAGTTTTCGTATGTATTCACGTAACATATGCACTATAGCTCCACACTCAATAAGAGAAGTCTAGCTTTTTCATTTGTTCTAGCAAACATTAATAAAATTGGTGTTAAAGTCTCTTTTGCTTAAAAAGTAGTTAGCATTAAGTTAGCGTGGATATCATCCCCGTTATCATCATCAGCCGATAGACGTCCACCGCTGGACATAGGCAAGCCCCAAAGATTACCACGGACAGTCAGGACCGTACCGCCGGGCCCGAGGGGCCGTCGTCTTTAGGGATTTATATAGAGAGATTTAGGCCATTTCAGCAGCGTGCACCACGACCGGGCGAGGTTGGCTTGGGGCCCGTAACTTGTTGGTTTCATAGGGGTAGTAATATGCAGTGTAGTTAGATAGGTAGTAAATATCTTATTATTTAAATGCCATTTCATTGCACGCTGCAAGCTGATGCTGTGTAAACTTAACTACGGCCATGTCTGTACCACATGCATCTGTACCTCATGCATCTGTACCACATGCATCTGTAGCCACATGCAACTGTTCCGCACATACCGTCCGTGTCTTCAAACGGTACAGATGATATTTATGTAAGAAACATTATCATACGACACGTAGCAGCCGATATCCATCGTATGAATGCAAACTTTATGTTATGGTTTGAAATGTACGTCTTCTTCTTCTTCGCCGGTATCGCTCGCGACGGAGTGGTGGTGGTGGTGAGATGTTAGTAGCAATCTTCACAACACGCCGCTTCTCTTCTCAGAGTGTACGGATTGTTTTCTTACAAATGATCATATCGTGTCTTCAAGAATCGGCAATGGTTCAACGTGTATACACACACGCAAATTCGCTCTTCATCATAATCATCATCATCAGCTTCTAGACATTCGCTCTTATGTAACATCAATCTCGTTAGGAATATCCTGCACCCGAGGTAGATGAGTACTCGTACGCTAAACACTCGCGTAATTACGCTGCGCGTATAAACGAGCGTGAGGTGGGGCTCGAGGGTTTGAATTTTCATCGCTAACGAAAGCTGATCTCCAGTTCACACTTCAAGAAGCAAACAAAGATCATGCAGCAAACGACGCAGCCACTTAGTCGCTGCTGCGGGCAGCCGGCGGGCCACCACTAATTGCTGTGTATAATAAAGCAATGATCGCGGCCGAGCGGTGGCCGCTAATGTGGTCCGCATTAATTCCACGAGGCATTAACGCGACCAGGCGGCGGGATTCGGAGATAAAAACGTCCCACTTCCGGTCCGGTCCCGCTGCGGGAAAGAACGTCGCCCGCCGGGAGATAGATCGACAGTACTTCATATTCTTTGAGTCCCCGTTCTGGAAAGAAGTAAATGTTTTAGAAATAGAAAAATTTGTTGCGAGATGTAACGTAAATTTGTGGAAATTATCGTTGTCTGACGTCACATCACCGTCTTGACATCCAGTGCATAGATCTATCCGAAGGTACGCTGGTGACCCGGTAAGCCAGGAGCAGGTATGGTGGGTGAGGTATTTTTATCCCGCATTTGGGATAAATGAAGTAATGTATATATTAGGTTGAGGAAAAAGTCTTTTCGCATCCTCTCGATATTTGAGTACCTCACGAGCTCACGAGCTCACGAGCTCACGAGCTCACGAGCTCACGAGCTCACTGAGAGAAACCTAACAATGAACTGTGTACTGGTTTGTGATTCTTTATTGCGACGCAATGAAACCGAACCATTATTGAAGAAGCTGATAACTGGTGATGAAAAGTGGATCGCGTACGACAAGAACGTGCGAAAAAGGCCGGTCAGGCTTCAGCCGGTCAGACTGTGGCGATACCCGGGTTAACTTGCAACAAGGTGATGTTGTGTGTGTGTGTGTGTGTCTGTGTGGTGGGATTGGAAGGGCATTACTCATTATGAGCTGTTACCACCAGGCAGGAGCATCGATTCTGAACTCTACTGCGAACAACTGATGAGATTAAAGCAACAAGTTGAGACAAACCGGCCGGAATTAAACAACAGAAGGGGTGTGGTTTTTCACCATGATAACGCTAGACCTCACACATCTGTAGTCACTTAGAAAAAATTAAGAGTTTGGCTGGGAGTGGGAGGTGTTAATGCATCCGCCGTATAGTCCTGACCACCACCTTGCACCTTCATATTCCCACCGGTTTCGGTCTCTTCACAATTCTTTAGGCAGTGTCAGGTTAACATCACGAGAGCACTGCCAAAACCACTTGTCGCGGTATTTTGATCAGAAGTCCCAAAATGTCTATAGCAATGGGATCATGTCCCTACCCCCTACCTACAAGTTGGCACAAAGTTATCAAACAAAATGGCACCTACATACTTTAGTTAAATATAAATAAACTGTATTAAAATATGTTTTGAATTTCCTTAAAAAACTGCGAAAAAACTTTTTCCCCAAGCTAACACATTGTGTAGTTTTTTATGATGGTGTATACATTAGTTTACACGTGACTACAGGGAATCTTTTACTGAATCAGTGAAACCTCCTCAGCCACCTCATAAGAAATGGGACCAGGTTACACAGTATTTCCACTCCTAACAGACACATACATACATACATACATGCGTACATGTATATCGCGCCTCGTTCCCAGTGGGGTAGGCAGAGACCAGCTCTCTTCACCCGCTTTCATGAGCGTCTTCATGTATGCTCGTCGGTTGCGAGTACTCTTGACCCGGCCTCTCTTTAGGACATCTTCGATTTGATCGGAACATGTCCGCCAAGGTCGACCTGCACCGATTTGTCCAATCATTCTTACCTTATACACCTCTTTCGTTAATCTTCTTTCATCCATTCTTTCGACACGGCCGAACCATCTAAGCATCCCTTTCTCTATCCTTGTCACTACATCTTCAACCACGCCGCACCGCTTCCTTATCACACTGTTCCTCACTTTGTCCATCAGCTTCACTCCAGTTATACTTCTCAGTTAGTTACAGTTTACAGGCTTCTCATCTCCACAGCATTAATCCTACTTTCATGTTTCTTCTGCCATATCCACTCTTAACGGTGTAAATATTTTGGTTTTAATTGTAAACACTGCTCGCTGCTTGCGATGCGAGTGCGATGCGGGTGCGGCGCGGGTGCGGCGCGGGTGCGGCGCGGGTGCGGCGCGGATGCGGCGCGGGTGCGGCGCGGGTGCCGGCGGGCGCGTGTTGACAGTGACACTCGAAGCTAACACTATTTTTCCCCCATTCCATATCAAAGATCGACACTTTAAACTCCCCGTAGGTGCAGTGTTTATGGGTCAGCGCGGCTCTCGAGCGGGCAAACATTTTAACTGTGCAAACATCGGGCTGACCCGCAAACACGGGGCGGGAGCCGGGGATCGCGCAGGGGTCGCGCGGGGGTCGCGCGGGGCCGCAGCGGCGCGGCGCCGGTGCCCCGCCGGCGCAAGCAAACACCACCTGCCTGAAGGGTTCCGGATTTGATTTCCTACGTCGCCTGCGTCCATAAACACAGAGATATCGAATGTTTGGAGCCCCAACATGCGGGGCCTCGCGTGGGGCGTCGCGCGGGTGCATCGCGCGGGTGCGTCGCGCAGGGGCATCGCGCGGGGGCGTCGCGCGGGGTCTCGCGCGGGGCGTCGCGCGGGAGCGTCGCGCGGGGCTTTTGCGGATATTTTCAAAAGCTTCTCCGTCGTCGCCATGAGATCTTTTTATTGTGTTTATGTTTTAGTTTAATATTTTAAATTAATCTACATTAACTTATAAGCACAATCCTAATTAAAGCTTCCTTCACTAGCACACCGGTGCCTGTGGTCCACACGTATACATCGGTACCGCGGTGGAGTCACCTCCGCTGCCTCACCGAAGGGTATTTTATGAACCCATGCTCAACGAAAGTGTGTCCTAGCAAATTGAACGGCATTCACATTAAAAAGTGAGTTACGAGTTGACACATGCCGGGACCGTGCGCCAAGGCATAAGCATTAGCGGGATACAAGTAGTAAGGCTTATCGTAAGTATCGCTTTTCACATTTTTGCCTTCAAGTAATTTATGTAATGAATTTAATAACAAGTACGTACCTAAAGCACCCCTACATCAAGACGACTTAACTGTGAAACATTGTGTTTCTTTTATGAATTTATTCATTTATTACGGTGCCAACCAAACTACACATACTTCATTTCTCGCATATGAATATTGAATGATTCAAACAGCAGGCACATAACATATAGTTTTAATTGCAGACAGATAGACAGCGTACATTGAGGTACGATGCATCAAGGCGGTAGGCTTGCAATGAATATTAGAGTTTTTTATGCTTATATTATATTAATGAAGCTGTACTAATCGCTGCTATATCGAATCATCACTCCAACTATAATGAAACGTGAAAATGACCAGAATAACGGAACAATCATGTAGAGCCATATTAAAGTAATAAAAACCTTCTCTTTCTAATGAGAGGTAACACAACAATGATTAATAATTGAACATAAACAACCCAAGTTTCCTGTACCATAAGAAAGACTCGGTAGACACCGCTCCCGCTGTCACTAAGCGCTCGCTCTGACCGGCTCTACGAGTGCCTGTTCAAGGAAATAAAGCCGGGCTACGGGCGGCGAAGTAGGAGCAGAGCGTGTTCGTTATAAAGTTGTAGCCTCCACATCCGCACCACCACCACCACCACCACCAACACCACCGGTACCGGTATTGCAATATCGTCAGTAACCAACTCTTTAATGCCGGGCTAAACGTACTTCACTCTACACAGTAGAGTGGCGAAGAGCTTATGAACTGTTTCATTTCCGCTACGGACTTGAAACACGTATGCATACATACATACATACATACATACATACATACATACATACATACATACGTGGTAGTTTATGAATAAAGTATTTTTAAGTCATTTTCTAAATATACTTTAATTGTACATCGTCATTTTTAAAATATTCCTTAACTGTACATCGTCATTTTTAAAATATTCCTTAACTGTACATTGTCATTTTTAAAATATTCCTTAACTGTACATCGTCATTTTTAAAATATTCCTTAACTGTACATCGTCATTTTTAAAATATTCCTTAATTGTACATCGTCATTTTTAAAATATTCCTTAACTGTACATCGTCATTTTTAAAATATTCCTTAATTGTACATCGTCATTTTTAAAATATTCCTTAACTGTACATCGTCATTTTTAAAATATTCCTTAATTGTACATCGTCATTTTTAAAATATTCCTTAACTGTACATCGTCATTTTTAAAATATTCCTTAACTGTACATCGTCATTTTTAAAATATTTCTTAACTGTACATCGTCATTTTTAAAATATTTCTTAACTGTACATCGTCATTTTTAAAATATTCCTTAACTGTACATCGTCATTTTTAAAATATTCCTTAACTGTACATCGTCATTTTTAAAATATTCCTTAACTGTACATCGTCATTTTTAAAATATTCCTTAACTGTACATCGTCATTTTTAAAATATTCCTTAACTGTACATCGTCATTTTTAAAATATTCCTTAATTGTACATCGTCATTTTTAAAATATTCCTTAACTGTACATCGTCATTTTTAAAATATTTCTTAACTGTACATCGTCATTTTTAAAATATTCCTTAACTGTACATCGTCATTTTTAAAATATTCCTTAACTGTACATCGTCATTTTTAAAATATTCCTTAACTGTACATCGTCATTTTTAAAATATTTCTTAACTGTACATCGTCATTTTTAAAATATTCCTTAATTGTACATCGTCATTTTTAAAATATTCCTTAACTGTACATCGTCATTTTTAAAATATTTCTTAACTGTACATCGTCATTTTTAAAATATTCCTTAACTGTACATCGTCATTTTTAAAATATTCCTTAACTGTACATCGTCATTTTTAAAATATTTCTTAACTGTACATCGTCATTTTTAAAATATTTCTTAACTGTACATCGTCATTTTTAAAATATTTCTTAACTGTACATCGTCATTTTTAAAATATTCCTTAATTGTATATCGTAATTTTTTATGTATTCATTTATTGTATATTATCATTTTTTTATATAAAAATGGCCATATAAAAAAAATAATGATAATTTTTTGTAACGTCGTTTCAGTCCGCCCCTGTGGTCTCGCAGCAGATTGACGTCATGACCGAGGCGATGTTACCACAATTAAAGATTTTCTGGTATTTTGCTTAAGTTTATGATTTATCTTATATGACGATCTACCAGGGAGGTGTTGACCTGCTTGGCAGATCATTATACTATATCCTTCCATCGAGTGTACGATCTTCGCGTTGCATTTGTTAGCACAGCTGTAGTGTGCTGGGATGAAAGGACGAAAATTTGTATATTAATAATGTGAACAGAATCAACGAAACTAACAACAAAATGTTTATTTTATATTGTTACTAATCAAAATGTGAGCACTAAGCGATTGTTTGTTTTACTCGAATTCCTGTTAACCAATTCTATTATACTTGGCTTTTCTTTTGTAGCTTACACTCGAATCTTGAATTCGACCTTGAAATTGCAAGGACGCTGTTACTCATACGCAGAGTACTATTGAACATGCTTGATGCATAAATTTAATTTAAAGTATAGATGGCACGTGAAGCATTTGCGTAAAAATTCAGCAAATACTGCAGAGAACTGTATCCGCGGGGGGGCTCTATCCTACCCACCTATTGCAGGACTTAATTCCAGCAGAATGGCTAATTATATGAGTACTGCGTGCGGCGCTAGACCTTGTACCTAGCGCTAGGTAATGAGCTGGAGCTAAGGAGTGAGACGGGGTGCAGCGGGCGCGGTGGGGTGGGGTGGGGTGGGGTGGTGTGGTGTCGGGGCAGGCGGGGACAGGCGGAGGCAGTCGGGGGCGGGCGGAGGAGTAGGGGGTGAGGTAGAAACCACTCTAATTATGAAACTAACTTTGATAGAATAGTGCAGCACGGTGCTGTTGTGGAGCACGAGAGCTGCGCTTTAAACTTTTTAGTTTGCAATTTACGTCGGTTTGAATTACCGGTAACAAGGCCACGAAGTAACAGTGTGCACCCGTATGATTTAGGTGCATTTTATGAAGAGCGCTATCACATCTTGTTACCGTGCTTCTGAATAGATTTGTTTATTCGTGCAGAGTGTAATGTGCATCGTGCAGCACAAACAGCTTTAATACTGCTACTGCATGCATCTGTTAGTTATTAGTTAGGACCTGGCCGCGCCGTGTGACCATGTCCAGCTCTGTTACATCTACTTTGCACTAAAAAAACCTTCGTAACAAGTTTGGCCATAAAATATACTTCCGTAGGTAAAGACCCGTGTAAAACTATAAAGACTACTATTATGTTTATGAAGTAGAATATTTAAATAAGCATCACTCTTGTACGGATTTTGTTACCGGTAACAAAACGTTCAAATACAGAGAGTACGTATAAAATTAAATATTTTAGAATAATACGAAAATTGTCTTAGTAGTAGTGACATAAAATAAAATGTTCCTTTGGCTGAATACCGTTACGACTTGTGCGTGCTATTTAAATATTTATATGGAGATGTTCATCAATAATATTCTTACAAATTTAAGTAATTATATACTTTACGGAAAAACAAGTGTACCTATGCGTCGAGTACGTCTAGTATCTCGTTGTAACAAGTACAACTTTACCGTGAGCGTTGTGTCGTACGAGTACTTACGTACGACCTTCGGATCAGGGCGCGGCCCTCCGGCCGACTCCGGACTAAATTTAGCACACCTCAAGAAAACATCAATCGTATCAACACATGCGCACAATACCACCCCCCCACAGCCCTACAGCCCCACCGCCGACCTCCCGCTGACCCCATCGCGCGTTAGCGGTAACCGACAGCGCACGTGGACTCTCACCGTGGCGAGGTGTCAGCCGTCAACTGACTGCGGTGCACCACCTGGCTTCGTACCTGGCACAGCTTCGGCCAATCGGCGCGCAGCCCACCTGCGCAGCTCGATAAAAGAGGGCGGAGTGCGCGCGGAGGCGGCGGCGGCCCACCTGAGCGCACCTGTCCGCTAACGACAGGTGCGAGCCGGTTGGCTGGCGGCGCGCCGTCACCTCCCGCCGCCGCTCCGCCGCCGCACCGCCGCCGGCACCACCTGGCGCCGCGCACAGGTATTGGCGGCGCGAAGTGGGCCGCGGAACTGGGTCACTTCCGTTATGTACATTATGTAGTAACCTAGACGCGGACCAGCGGCGTGGCGCCTCCGCCACCTCATGTACACAGAGCACATACCGCCACCGACTGCTACCTGTGCCTGTGCCCGCGCCCACTTCCGCTTCCAAGTGCAACTTCGGCCAAATACAACTATAGATTATAAGTAATCAAGCGTATCGGAAAGGATGTTGTTGTTTATTGGATCAATTACATTTCTGCACATTCTGCATTCTGTATATGTACAATGTTGTTGTGCCAACCCTGCGCCGTTGACGCAGCGTGACGCCGCGGCCGCACGTTAGGTCAGCGCGTTATTTATTAATAACAAACGATGTTGCTGTTCGGCGTTGCTCCAGATGTGTTACATACACGCCAATTGAATTAACAAGTAGGTAGAGTCGATAATTATTGTGCAGTTAAAAAGGTGAGTTACGGATATTAAACTCTAACACTGCTGTTGAACCGAACTCGGCTAGGTACCGGGAGCGGCGGTAAATAAAAATATGTTGATTGAACAACAACTCATCTCCGACGTGAGAACTAATCATTTGCAATTTAACTGAACCTCGGCGAGAGACGTCACGGCAGCCATTTTTTCCACCGCCCACACCCGACCTCGGCGCAGCGTGTCTTCGTTCTTGCTCCCGCCCGACCACCACCTCCTCATCCCCCACTGTAATCAGGCTGCCCCCCACGCTTATATACGACCTTAGGTGATAGCGCCGCTTTAGACCCAAGGTAGATATTACTCGTCGTAATGGCGGGTAGGTGCTTTGTTTCCGTTTCGCTCGGGCCGCGGAGCTGTCGCCCAACACGACGGTGACGCACGAAAGAATTGTTTCAGAGAACAAAAACAGTTTCAATTCACAGCACAGATGCACGGAACCGGCTCGAATGTTTACGCGCGTACGTTTTGAACTGGTCCACGGTGCTCGCTTTGACTAGACGGTGGTAATCAGAGCTTCACATTTAACTATTCTCTAGATACGTACAGCTAAGCTATTTTCTGCGACTAAACACGGATGTGACTTCTTCTGTTCCAACTGAAAGGGAGCTATGGCTGGTGGAATTACCGACGTAATGAGTTTTGTATCAAATGGGACCAAAGGCTGCATTAACTTCACAAGCTAACTTTTCATTGTTGTAAGTGGAGAATATCACAAATACTGCAGTATTTTATTAAAGAAGCCTGAATGCAGCTTATTAAATTCCGACGGTCCCAACGAGATTTCCTCTTACATTAACTACGGCAGTAATAAGATGAATGCCCAGCTCATTTCTGTGATACGGAGGTAACAACTCCTACTTTAATATTAAAGGACGTTTCTTTTCGTTATTATTAAGGACTTAGTAATATATTACATAACGTTCTTACAAAACATCTCGGAACTTTATAATGCCTTAATTAATATTCTCGCAAGTTGTGGGAATTGTTTTACATGTGTACATTCGCTCCGCGGGCCCGTGCGCGCGCCGCTACACCGTAACCGCCCGCTACGCCGTAGCCAAGCGGCTCTCGAGCGTTATGCAATCTCGTAGCACTGCTCGGAACGAGCGAGCTTTTTTCTGCAGCCGGGGAAGGAGTTACAAAGGTAAATAAAACGAACAAAGTTAACAACGGCTCGAGCGGGCCGCGCGCAGTGTCGTGCCCGTCTCGTACACGGCCCGGCCCGCACGCACTCCATGAACTCCCGGCTGTTGCCTGATGGTAACCGGTAAAACTTGACCACAAATATATTCTACTCAAGATCCGCCTTCATTGAGCACATGAAAAGTGTCATCCTCATGAGTTCACTGCCAATAATACTTGTCATACATTAACATAGTGTTATTCATATATGCACAAAAATTAACCGGTGCTGATGTATAATACATACCTGAAAAGAAGTTTCGGCTTCTAACGAACGGTTAGGTTTTATGATATAGTAATATTACATTTTTGTTATAAATACAGATGTG
Source organism: Troides aeacus (assembly GCA_033220335.2). NCBI lineage: Eukaryota > Metazoa > Arthropoda > Insecta > Lepidoptera > Papilionidae > Troides > Troides aeacus. The sequence goes on along the minus strand of CM067277.1, from coordinate 12,735,273 downwards.
TGTGTGGCTCAGCGTCGTCTCATTAGATAATTGTTTATGGAAACGAGTTCAGGTTTTGTTTGCAAATATCTTTTGCTTTTGTAAAAACAATAAGCCGTGTGTTTTTTTTCATGTTCCACATGGTATCGTGGTCCAGTTTCCAATGTAAAGTTCTTCGCAATATACGGTTTAGGCCAAAAGACCGTAAGACCAAACAAGTAGAAGAGAGCGGGCTGGCCTCGCCGCGCGGGAGCGCTGCGAGACGCAACTTATAACAAGCCGAGCAAAATGAAAATAAAAACTTGTAGAGACGGACGGCCAGCACCACCCCCGTGAGGCCCGCAGCGGCAACGGCCGCCGGCCACGACCTTGTTAGCCAAGGCAACGGACGTTCAGCGCTACTTCCGTAATGTTTCCGGCGTCCGTACACGAGTTGCGGAGCAGTATTAGCAAAGTCTCGCCGGCGCTGTGCACACGTCGCGGAGCCGGTCGGTAACGCGTCCCCGCAGCGCCCACGTCTGTAGCATCACACTTGAACTTCTTCTTCTTAAGGTGCCTCTCCGACTAGCGAAGGTTGGCGGTCAGTTCTCCAAATTTAACTTTGTCTCTTGCGAGGCGAAATAGACAAATAATACAGACTTGAACAGTGGTGCTTACTACGTTATGCAATAATACGATTGCTCATCACTTAAGTATATTACAAGCGAACCCGGATGCATGCGTGAGGATATCGCCACAGCTTTTACTGTATGATCATGTTAATACTACATTATTCGAATCTTTTTAGATTTCAGAGGTAAAAATACGTTTTATTATGACACTCTCTCTCCGTGTAGCTTAGGCAAGGACACCTCGGAGGTAGTGGAGCGCGCGCAGCTCTGCGACCGGCGACAGCTGCTGCAGCGCGCGCTGTTTGCCAGCTCGGCGACACCCGCCGGATTGTTTTATGCAAATGTCCGCGGGAGCGGGCGCGGGAGCGGGCGCGGGAGCGGGCGCGGGAGCGGGCGCGGGAGCGGGCGCGGGAGCGGGAGCGGGCGCGGGAGCGGGAGCGGGCGCGGGAGCGGGCGCGGGAGCGGGCGCGGGAGCGGGAGCGGGCGCGGGAGCGGGCGCGGGAGCGGGCGCGGGAGCGGGCGCGGGAGCGGGCGCGGGAGCGGGCGCGGGAGCGGGCGCGGGAGCGGGCGATATAGTGGTATAGCGGTGTAGCGATGTAGCGGTATGGCGGTACTCGTGACAATAGACTTAGAATATATATAAAAATATAAAATTGTATCAATGTTTGTGTTTTGTGCCAATATACAAAGTATACAATAGTGGGGGGTGGGGGTGGGGGTTCACAAAGCCTTAGTGTTTGTGTGGTTTTTCGAACTACTAAACAGAAAATATTCTACGTCTTGTGGCCATGTCTTTTGAAAATATAGACAAGGTGAGAAAAAAAATAGATACAGAAATATGAATAAAGCAACCATTAGTAGGTTTTTTTAACTGTGCGACTAGGAGCCGGGGGGAGGCTGCGCCGTGCCGAGGTTCCGCGGACACGTTCACTGCGCGCGCGGCCGCGCACTGCGACGCGAGCTGTGTGCAAGCGTCGCACAAACAGCGGCGGCTCTGCTTCAGATGAAAATAGGACGCCAGGGCTTCTGCGCGATATCTTCACCTACCCGCAGCCGCAGCGCGCCCTACCCCGCACCCGCCCCGCCTAGGTAGCTAGTGTTCTCACATAGACGGTTAGTGCTTTGTCACAAATAAATTAGTTCTCGAGGAAAACCTACGACTGCTGAACTACTCAGTACCGACTGGTCACTCAGCGCTGCACGCGCGTTGTCGCCCCCAAGAAGCATTTTACAGGAGATCCGAGCACCAGGCGGCTGCAGCGTGCGATGCGCCGGCGTTACGTTTGATTCATTACTGTCAGATATGCGTTTGTTAATAACCCACAGTGGGTTGTTGCTAGTCGGCTCGTTAGAACGATACTTTGTCACTTTAACAGGATGTTAAAGTGATCTATATCTAAGTACAATATTTGAGTGACCTGGCTAAAACAAGCTGCAAATAGTGATTAGTAAAAATTATTTATTTAAACTAACCTTTTAGCGAGTAACTGTGTATCAAAGGCCGTCCCCTGGAGCCGCCGGTTATATGATAGTAGCAGTGATCATTTATTCAGCAGCGGGCGCGAGTGTTCGCCGCGCGACACCCGGAACAGCGTGACGCGTGCCGCGTGCCGCCGTCGTGGACCGTTGGCCACTTTGACGGCGCCGCGCTCTGTTGGCCGTCAAAGGATCCTCGGTTAATTTAGTCGGGAAATTGGGTCAGGTCGAGGTGGAGGCGAGGCGGCCGCGTCCACCTCGTCCGCCCGCACAGCGCGCGCCCGCACAGCGCGCGCCCGCACGGCGCGCGCCCGCACAGCGCGCACCCGCACAGCGCTCGCCGCTACCTTGGGTTTTTTTACACGTATATTGTTTTAGTACACTGGGGGTAAGCTGTAGATCTTAAATAATAACTTCATTTACTCAAAGTTAATGTTGCACCTCCTTTTTGGTAGATCTGTTTAATTATTTTTAAACTTAAATTGAACACATTTGCTTTGCGGCTAAAGTTACATTTCGCATGACCGGTCACTTAGTTGTTACACTTTTACTTAAAGCTAATGTTTCCTGGCAACACTTGAGCGGAGGCGGACGTTCGCGGACACACGGAACGAGATACCTCTTCCTAGGAGTGTAACAAGCTACATTACCGTCTATTTATATTGCTATACTCACCACAACGGTAAACTTTACTACATAATCATACAAGCAAAGAACACTAGTGAGCAAATATACACAAAAACATTTAAGAACACAGAAGTTGTGTATGTGCACTGTGCACACTTTGCACGTGGTGTTTGTTCACTTGTATAGTGAAGTGACGTAATGTTTCAGCAGAGCGCGCACCGCGCCGGCACGCACACGTACGTGTATGTATGTATGTATACACGTATACATGTATGTATATGCATGTATGTATACACGTATATATGTATGTATGTATGCAAGCTCTAACTTTTTGCGGACACCTTTTCGATAAAAAAATTCTACAGAGTTTTAAACAAATTGAACGTTTTTTTATGCAGCGCGGCGCGCGCGTGAATTCATTTCAACTCCGTGGAAAAACTCGGTCCGGGGTCCGCTGGACGTTTTTGTCCCCGCCGGCTGGTCACCAGCTCGGCGCAGAGTGCGGCGCTGCCAGTAATTACTTCCGAGCAACTTGCGCTTGTTAAGCGCACTTGTTAAGCGCAGCGCATCGATTAATTGTCTGTTACATCAGAAACAGGCAATAGGTTAGGAGCAGTCAAGTCCCCTCGCGGCGGCCGATCAATGTCGGCATCGTCGGCATCGTCGAGGTAACGCTGCTAATGTTTGAACATAGAGAAATGTCAAGTTTTAACAGAAATCAAAGCGTATAATATCAGCTTCCCGTCGTTTCGATGCTGGGAGTTGTTGCTGCATGTGCATTGTAATTGCATATAAATAATATAAATATTCGTTGTTTGTATAACGTAAAAGTGTTTCATTCCTGTGTAACTCTCAATATTAAATAAATTAAGCGAGTGTTTAGAGGTGATCAGTATCGTCTCCTTTTGCGAACCGCAACCACACGAACGTGCCGCCGCAGCGACAGCACCGTGCACTGTTTCGCGTGAACACCGCTACCGAGCGCGCCAGTGCGCCAGTGCGCTAGTGCGCGAATTGTATACCCTTTACATTTCCGGCGCGAGGCGCGCGGCGACCGCACTACATAATTAGTGAGATATTCCCACGGCAAAATGTTATTTTTAATCTTTGGAAAGCTCACGGGGGAGCGGCGGGCGGCGAGCGGCGAGCTTATTAAAAGCCGCCCGCGCCCGCCGAGCTATGTCTAATTTTCCGGTGTCGCAGGCGCGGGCTGCGGGCTCCGTGCGGGCTCCGTGCGGCCCGCTTTATGCTGCGCGCTTTGAGCCCCGCGCCGCGCCGCGCCGCGCCGCGCCGCCTTGCTGCAGGCAGCCAGCTCCGCGAGCGACGGTGACAATGCCCTATTTACAAGCGCCGGGAAGCCGGCTCCCGTGTATTACGTGCAGCCTAAAGGAATCGAGAATGAGACGCGAATAGAGCCTAATGTGTAAACCTATGTGCTGGCATGTTTTTTTTTTCTCATTTAGCCCTCTGTGAAACTCATCGCAGAATTGCGGCTGGCAAAAAGGAAACATCCCATACTAAGGAATTTCAGCCGGTTAGTTAACGAGTATTATGTTAATGCCACAGAACCGCAGTGAAGGTTTTGCATGAAAATTGTTTTAAAATGAATGTTACCCAGGACCGCGATGATCCCAACGTTTGCATCACAAACTTAATGTCCTCAGAAGGCAATCGGTACGACACTTGGTTTGTGCAAATCTGATGCAGGAATCTATATTCATTTATATATAGTGTCGCAGATCCGGATCTATATTAATGTACCCGCGTTGACAGAGTAAACAAAATGTTGCATACGTGTGACGGGGTACGCACCCCATTAAACGCAGAACAAGTCGGTAAGTTATTCCCCATAACTTTCGCCGCGCTTGCTCTGGTTCATGTACAATGAACAGTCCTGTAAAAACGCGCCTCCACCACCAGGCAGTGCCATAAAGACGCGCGCTCGTCCCCCGGGCCGCCCCGGCGCGTCCCCGCGCGCAGTTCCACGACTTGAACATTACCAACCAACAATGTCGCACGACTCCTCGCCAGCGATCTGATTTGGTGGCGCGGAGTAAGATCGCGCGCTGCAATAAAATAGTTAGGAAATAATATGACGGTGCGGGAGCGCGGCGAGATTGGAAAACTTGCCGGTCCCGTTTATGGCGCCGGAAGTTCGCCGGCGGCGGCTCCTCGATACCTATGATCGCAATAACCGATGCGAGCCTCGGCTCGAGCCGCGCGCCCGCTCTACGGCTCTATTCATTGGCATAGATCATTTCGACCTTGTTACGATTTGACTCGGACATGAGCTAAGTTGACAGATCCTGCACATCTAAGTAAATTGTTTTGAACATTGCTGTAGCTACTTAAAAGTTCTACTGGTGGTAGGTCTCCGTTGCCGGAGAATCTCTGGGTAGAGGTACCACTGCAGCATCTATTTCTGCCGCTAAACAGTACTATGCAAACATTACTCTGATCCTGTTTAACGGATTCAGTAACTACTGTCAACTAACATGTCAAGTAACGAGCACAGTGTTGCGTAGTATGTAACATCCTAACTAGCATCACTTTGTGATGGGCGAGCGCATCATATTTAATTAGATAATCGTTTTTACGGTCTCGTCGTGTGTCGTCGGGGTGTTCAAATATATGGAAAATAGTACCGAATGACCGGAAACAAAAACAAACGGCATGTGAACGAGTAAAGTTAAGAACTGCTTGTTGCCGGTTACAAAGAAAAATGAACAGCACTATCATAAGAACATTAATATCGGTAATATGCTCGTTGTGTAGCGTACGCGCGCGCGTGTGTGCGTGTGTGTGTGGACGTGTGTGCGGTGTAGTGTGCGGCCGGCGAGGTATGGCGAGCACGTGTGCCCGCACAAAAAACCCGCCTTAATAAAACGAGGTGCCGCGGGGGTCGGAGGCAGGGACGCGACGCGCGCCCCGCACATCGATATCGATAGCCGAGTAACCTGCGCGAGAGGTGCGACTGCTGTAGCTCAGCGGTTACATTGGCAGCATAGCCTCGAACGGAACTCCGATATAATCTTATAACTAAATTGTGATACGGTTTACTCGTGGTACGTCTCTTGCCAAAGACCGTCGCGGGACCCACCGCCGCCGCGCCTATTGCAACCGACAAACAGTAGTGTGCAAACATTACTGTGTTCCAGTTTGAAGGGCGTTATGGCTAGTGTAATTACTGGGGTAACGAGATTCAACATGTTATCCCTCAAGGCGACGACATAAAGTTGTTCAGTGTAACGCCTGGCTATAAATACTGTTACATATAAACTTTTCTTTGTTTCAACTTTTTAATTATTTTGAATTTAGAACACCTGTATTGTTTTGAAAACTTCTTTCGATTTCGCGCCATTTCACTTATTTTTTCGTGTTCATTACTAAATAACAATATGGAACGGGATGTTAAAGAGGATCGCAGTGATCGCCTTGCACAAAGTGGGTACGGAGCCGTGAGTCATATTCCAGACACTTCAAAATCTTGGTATCAGCCGTATGCTCGTATATCGTGGTATCAACAGATACAACAACACTTCCTCTGTCGCCGACCAGAAGCGATCAGTGCGGCCGCGTGCCGTTAGAACTACAAAGGCTGTTAATGCAGTAAAAGCCAGAATTCGTCGAAACTCCTTAGGAAGGAAAAATCTTATCGCGAGAAATAAAGATTCCCGCTAGGACTCTGTCGCGTATCGCGGATTACAAAACAAGACCTGAAGCTCGGTGCCTATCGTCGATACAAAGGACATGGCCTAATTGATCTTTACAATTAAATAGGGTGGATCGATCGAAACGACCCAACCTTCTGTCGCGATACAACAGGCAGGTGAAAGGCACAGAAATATCCTCTTTACTGATGGAAACATTTTCAAGATTGAAGAACACAACAATAAGCAAAATAATAGAGTGTACGCTCATAGTTCTAAAGAAGCTGCTCAAGTGATCGGAAAAGTACAACGAGGTCATGGTCATCATTCTGTGTCAGTGATGGTTTGGTGGGGCGCGTCTTATCAAGGTGTAACAAAACTATATTAGGACTCTGCCACCTGGTCACAAGGCACGTACTGCCCGAACTTGGCTTGAAACCATCGTTCCGGACTCTATAAGAGCTGAAGACTGACCCAGACCTCAACCCTTTAGACTACAAATTATAGTCAGTTTTAGAGGACACGGCCTGCTGCTGCTCTTCACGACATAGCGACATTAAGTCTCTTAAAAAATCTTTGTAGTAAGCAGTGGCGGCGGCAGGGGTGCAAACTTCCCTCGGATACAGTGCGTAAATCTATAGATTCGTGATATTCGGCCAAACAGATTAAAGGCCTGTATAAAAGCCAAATGTGGTCATTTCGAATGGAATATATTTGTAGGTATTCATTTTAATAATATTACATAACTTCATTAAAAAAAATTGCATTTTCATTAGTAACGGAAGTTACGGCCGGACTTGGTATAATATCCTCATGAGAGTCATATTTTTACAGGCGCGCGTATCACTTACCATTAGGTGAACGTCCAGTTCGTGTCGTTGCGACTTAGTTTGAGAATCAATGCATAAGCTTTTTATATAAACTAAAAAACCTCTTCTTCTATTCCCTCCCACCTTTCAAACTGAATAGTGCAAATCAGCAATCAGTCTCTTACTTACCGCTGCTAGAACGAACGAAACCAAATACGATGTTTATACTGCGTCGGTAAGATTATTTGCTTACCATTGTGTTATAACAACAACAATACAACAATTGATTACAAGTTTTACATAATCTTCCTCTATTTAAAATTCTTCTCCAACTAGTGAAAGTTGGCGATAAGCGCGGTACGGTTCTCTCCGTATCTGGTTCGGCGGAACAATTTAGCCGTTCCAAATATCCCAGTCCGTTCCCTGACATTCCTCAACCATGACTTTTTCTTTCTCTCCAACTTTCGTTTTCCAGTTTTCCAGGAAGTTGACCAATTATAAGCAGCTACAGAAAATCATACCGCTGATGACGCAGTATATGACCGAGGTAAGAGATTTTAAGTTTCTTAACCGTAAGCACTAGATTACGCTTTTGGCCAATGCGTTGAAGAACACTGACATTGGCCACCCTCTGAGTCTTGCCAAAACATAGCCTAAACATTTTATTAGTAGCACTTTTATAAATATATTTACTTATATAATGATTTTATATATAATGTGTAAAAATAATATAAATATGTGTAGGAGGATTTGTTTATAAATAATTATTTTCTATCGACATTGCATATCGCACCGTGGCACTCCTTAGCTTAGCTCTCGGACGGGTTTAATTACGCGGCGCGGGCGACAGGTTGTCGCGTGACGTCACCGCTGCACGCGCACACGCGCACACACGCGCGCACACACCGCCGCGCGCCCGAGGTGTACAGCGGCGCTCGGCGCTCGGCGCTCGGCGCTGATGCTGTACCTACTCGTGTACCTACATCTCCATTTAGCCTTAAGCATAAAAACTTCAGACCGCTATAAATACGTCGGCTGGAACCGTCTCCCTCACGAAGCTTAACTTAGTTGGAATGGTTCACTTTAAAATCAAATTGAAATTCAGTTGTCGGTCTCTTCAGCCAGGGATCGTGAAGGCAGACACCACCGCTGCCCTCAATTACTGCAGTAATAAAACATCTTATGTCTGAAGGAACTGCAGGAGGCATTACATTGTCATAGACGGCTCACAGCCACGTGAGCGTCCCGCACTAGCGGGCAAACTGTTCGCTTATACGACACAGCACCGACACTCAAATGAGGATACGTAACCAGCTCATCATCAAACGATGCATTAATTAAATAATGAGTACCCTTTTTTATCACCCATCAGTCGACTACCAGGAACACGTCGCGCGATAACCGATTCTTTGTAGCGAACAAACGGACGCGCTGTGCGCAACATTGTCGTGTAACGCGTCAAATGAATTGTATACCACTCTCGGAACCCCTGCTGCTGCTGCTGCTGCTGGTGCTGCTGCTGCTGCTGCCGCCGCACAGGATAACTAACGGCCTCGTAGAAGCAAGATAACAGCCTAATGGCGGTTTGGGACCGCGATATCAGATTCTCGAGCACTAACAGAACTAAGTAAATCAAATATTGACGATAGGTAACGAGAGGTCTAAGGTGATTGGTAGATTTAGGTTAAATACACAAGAGATAAGTGCGGGCGGCAGTTCAGTAATACCACAACGAGTAACAGAGAGCTTGAAGCCATTCGTGATTGTGTGCTGCGTGATTGATGGAAACCTTACGACTTGATGCGGTGACGATGAGAGCGGATGCGGTCGCGCGGCGGCGCGGCGGCGCGGCGGCGCGGCGGGGCCGGCTGCGGAGCCGTGCGCGCCGCGCGCCGCGCTGATGTATAATGTAGTGTTTTTGTAATATGAATACGATCAGATGAATCTCTGCGTACGAATATATATCAAAACACTTTTAGTACAAAAACAGAGATACAGTTTGTAACAGCCATCGGCGGCAGACTGAGCCGACGCTGGCGAATTATTACCACGTTAGAACAGCGTAACGGCTGAACCAATATTGATTTACTCGTTTTTTGTTTGGTGCGCGACCCGTTCGGGTCATATACATGCATAACTAAAAATAAACTCTTACACTCCTTCATAAACAAAGAAATGATGTTTAATAGCAAATTTTCAAAAAAGTTGTTAATACTGTAGATGGCTGAATTATCTTTTTTGGACATTATCAAGGTGAAGGATACGAAACTCCTCCGCTGTATATAAATATAATTACGTACACATCGTTCGCGTTCTCTGTTCAAAATAAGTTATTAATTTCGTCATGCACTTCCTCTCTATTCACCATCGAATGTTGAGTGCATGGAGCTCGCGCGGGCGCCGACTGCCTGCTCCGGTCCCCTGGCCCACGCCTCGCACCAGGTCGGCCGGGTGCAGCCATTTATCAATAAAAATGACTACATAGTAGATAATTTACGAGCGCGCTCGTTATCGGCGCGCCCGACAGGTCCCTTATCAACGTCCTACGCGACAAGTTTTAGTGCGAGCCGACCCCAGATAAGCCGCGAGCTGATAAAGCACCTTTATTATGTACCACAGGCTCCTACACACGATCGCTTATCGCCGATACTCCGTATCGCGCTCCTGGGCCACATCAATGGGCGGAGTCACGGAGTGTATCACATTCAAGGCTTGTGTATTACGCGTGCGGTAGATTAGCTGGCCTAGATTCGTCTATAAATAACCGGCCTCATGCCTAACTTAACTCCACTATTCAAATCTGAGTGCTTCGAGCGTTAAACAAAGTACTGATGGCATGGCACCCATTCCACCTCCGTCACGCAGACCTCTCAATATTTACATTCACATACTGTACAAAGAGGCTGACGGTTCACTGTGAAGAAGGCTCGCTCGATCACTTCCGGAACACTCCCGCGTCGTGTCTGGTTCTGGCACGCGTACGTGGACTAGATAGATACCTAACTAACCCGAAGCATCTTTATAATGGTTTATCAGTACACCGAGCGCCTTTTATTTTCTCTCTGATGAGAATCAATCCTTTTACTTTGACAAAATCATCGACCAAAAGTCGGTCAAAAAAGTTACAAGGAAACGTTAGAAATATATTCCGTCCCACTTCGTATGCGAGCTGGTATACACTGGTTCCGGTTCCAGGTGTTGACGTCCGCCGTAGTTTATTTATGACGTAGACAATGAGACAGTGGTAGCACTATCTTCACAGTAAGCTCACGACATAACGGTGACGTTCAATCAAAAATAAAAAATTGATAAATGAATACACAACGACGACGACGACGACGACGACGACACGTGCACGCGGCGGCACGGCACGCGTGAACACCAACGCAGGTAGGTAGGCAACACTGTCAGCTCGCGCGCTGAGCGCCGCACCTTACTGCAGTTAATAACTATGTTTTAATTGTTTTTTACATATTTTGTATATCGGAAATAATAGGTTGGGGAAAAAGAAATCCATTATTTTTATATGAACTTCAGGACTTTATTTAACATGCTTCGGATTGTCCGATTTGGGTCAAATATGCACCGTTTTGTTCTATGATTTGTTGCCATTTTAAAGGTAACTTCATAATGCCTCTCTCGTAGAAGTCCTGCTCTCTATTTGCAAAAAACTCTAGTAGCCGATTTTCACAATCTTCCCTAGATGCCAATTTTTTATCACTAAAGAAATTTTGTAATGCAAGAAAAAGATGGTAATCGCTTGGTGCCAAGTCCGGACTGTATGGCGGATGCATTAAAACTTCCCAACCAAGCTCCAGAAGTTTCTGGCGAGTCACTGTAGACGTGTGTGGCCTAGCGTTATCCTGGTGGAACACGACACCTCTCCTGTTGGCCAATTCTGGCCGTTTCTGGTCAATTGCTATCTTCAAACGGTCCAGTTGTTGACAGTAGAGATCAGAATTTAGTGCTTGGCCATATGGAAACAACTCATAATAAATAATCCCCTTCCAGTCCCACCAAATGCACAGCAGAACCTTCCTGGCCGTTAGTCCTGGTTTGGCCACCGTTTGAGGTGCTTCACCGCTCTTTGACCATATTCGTTTTCGCACAGGGTTATCGTATGTGATCCATTTCTCATCTCCAGTCACCATCCGTTTAAGAAATGGGTCTATCTCATTCCGTTTGGCCAAGGCTTCGCAGATGGAAATTCGATCCATCATGTTTTTTTCTGTTAATTGGTGTGGCACCCAAACATCGAGCTTCTTTTTGAATCCAGCTTTGTGTAAATGGTTTAAAACTGTTTTGTGGTCCATTTTTAGCTCCTGGGCGATGTTACGACTGCTAACATGCCGGTCAACTTCGATCATTTCGCCGATTTTATCGACATTTTCGGCGACCGGCCTACCTGTGCGAGGTGCATCTTTAACATCAAAAATTCCTGAACGGAATCTACGAAACCAAAATTGCACATAATTGGCTGTTACAGTATCGGTTCCATAAACACCATTCACAATTTTAGCCGCCTGGCTTGCATTTTCGCCTTTGTCAAAGAAAAACTGTAAAATGTGCCGAATTTTCTCTTTGTTCACTTCCATTTTTAACACCCTGTAACTCACAATTGAATGCACCAAACAAAAACCACTAAAAGAATTTTTTTACAGCGAAATGTCACCTTTCCAACGAGCATATATCTGAAACTGTTTGATCGATACTTTACGAGAAATTTATCACTACAGCCATCTACCGAAAAAATAATTGATTTCTTTTTCCCCAACCTAATATGTACTTATATTATCAACGCATAATATTTATTTACCAGTATATTTACTTCAGCAATATAACGTTTGTATGTATATATTTAAAACGTTGAGATATCTGCGAATGGTACAGGGGCCGAGTCGGACGCGGCGCCGAGTGCGCGCGCGGCCCCACCTACGCACAAAAACTTCCTTACCTGCTTAACTTGAAGCACATGGTGCAACTTATTTACCTTGTAACGTATGCTCGCTACCACCACATAGTACAAATGAAACCTTTTACCGTACGCAATAAAGTCCAAGTCGTGCCGTTATTAACTTTAAACGTTAGTGGCCATTATTATGTTAGTAACAATATCCATTTGAGAACCCACATGGCCTACACCTACGCAGGTAACGGCGGCCCATATAAAAGCGCCTCGCTCCGTTTCCTCAAAACCCTAAGGGCCGCCTTATTCCCGCGCCGTCGGGCCTGCTTTCGTGCGTCGCGGGGTCGCGGCTCGCCGGTCGCGGCGCTGCGGCGCTGCGGCGCGCGTACGGCGCTCGTCCGGCGCGCAACATGCGACTCTACGGCGCTGCAGTTAAGGCGCAGATTGTGCGCGGCTCCCGTTACATGTGGTCGCGTTAAAAAACCAAAAAAAGGCGTCCTTTGTCCTCATCGCATATGCTCTTCTGGGAATTTAGTACCTCATTAATGAATGATGCAGGTTCTCGGAAAGTAACGTCGCGTGAAAAATAATAGTTTGGAATAAACGAAGATCATGTTTGCCGTGTGCCGTGTGCCGTGTGCCGTGTACCGTGTGCCGTGTGCCGTGTGCCGTGTGCCGTGTGCCGTGTGCCGTGTGCCGTGTGCCGTGTGCCGTGTGCCGTGCCGCGTGCCGTGTGCCGCGTGCCGTGTGCCGTGTGCCGCGTGCCGTGTGCCGCGGGCCGGCTTTTTGTCAGCGCGACGACACAAATAGTTTAGAGGGTCTGACGCGAATCGAACCCGTCCACTGTATTGCAGACGCGATGCGTTACGCCGTGGTTAATTATACACTGATGTAGATCATCGATCATTGATTTAGTGATCAAGAGTTAAATCAGCGCCGCGACTTCTCCTTAATGTGAATTTATCGCGACGGCCCACTTAAATAATTATGTGATCAGAATAAATGTTTACCGACACAGAGTCAGTTTCATATAAGTTTTTTATCACCGAGCAGGTGGCGAAGTAACACCCCCGCGCTACACCCGCGCTATACCCGCACTACACCCGCACTACACCCGCACTACACCCGCTCTACAACTGGCGATTTAAAAAAGCGAGGTATTTCCGCTCCCACTCCCGCTCCCGCTCCCGCTCCCGCTCCCGCTCCCGCTCCCGCTCCCGCTCCCGCGGGCAACGTGCCACTTGCATATTTTAAACGCGAACTATAAAGTTGACAGATAATTTGGATAAACCTTGTAACAATTTGTTTATCACGCGAGTTTTTACTGCCGGCGCGTTACTCCGCCTAGCTCCCGCCGGCGGCCGCCGCTGCTGCGCGCGCGCAGCCGCTGCGCCCGGCCCGGGTGAAATAGTGCCGGAGGCAGCGGATTCAATTGGCTCATAAAATTAAAGAATGGCCGGTATAATCTTTTAAATACTCATTTACTTCTAAGATGAGGAGGAGGAAACGCAGATTTTATTATTTACTGAGACGCGAGAAGCGGCCGCCGGCAGCTAATACTTTGTCTTATTAACGAAAAAAAAAAAAACAAATGAAGAGAAATATTAGTAGAATCGGCCGCTACCCGTTTTCGAAGGTGGGTTGGAATTGAACAACTGCTAGCGCCATCTGGTGTCAAGTAGTGGAGTTACTCAGATGTGATTCCGAAACAAGGTCAGTGTAATTACTGGTCACGCGTCGCGTAAAATTTGTTGCAAGGAATATGGACGTAGCCCAATTCTATTATTGGAAATAAACAAACAAAAACATTGCACAATTAACCTAAACCAGTTTTTACGGTATTCCACGAGGTAATTAATACGTAATAATGACCAGATGCGGGTTACACGCACACCAACGAGGACAAAGCTTGCGCGGGAAATTCCTGCCCGCCAGCCCGCCAGCCCGCCAGCCCGCCAGCTCGGCAGTTAGCACACGTGGTGCAGCTAGCATACTCCAAGATTTATTTTGTTGTAATCCTCAACACTGCAAGCGTCGCGTATCAGTCGTGCAGTTAGATACACGGTTACCATGTTTCCGGCAGCGCTGAACTAATACAAACAACATTAGCTCAGTGCGTTGGACAGCGTCTTTGCACCGGGATCCGGTGACGTACTCCGACCGCTGCGGGCCGCTGCCCCGCGGGGCTCCGGTCTAGCGGGGGTCCGGCCGACGTTAATCATTTCTGATGCAAAACGTATATATGGGTTTTGTTTACTGCTAGACATAGACGTACGTTGACCTGCATTAACTTACAGCACTGATTTCCAGCAGTATCCTGGATACACCAACTACAGTACTATACTACAAGCAACACACAAAACATTCCTAAACAAATTTGATATTGTATTAAACACCTGAGAGTATATAAAATAATCTAAAATAAAGACTGGACCTAGGAACGTTCACAAGGGTGTTTATGATTATAAAAAAGCACACAATCTTGGCTGATGACACAAACGACGTTTGTTTCGCTCTAAAAAGCGACTACACGAGCTGGACGTTTATCTGATGGTAAGTGATCAGCCTGCCTATAACAACGTGTCGCTAATTAGGAGATATACACTATATCACTTTGCGCTTGTCGCCTGAGACATAAGATGTTAAGTCTCATTGTCACCCCTAGTAATTACACTAGTTACAGTGCCCTTCAAACCAGAATACAGTAATGTTTCCACACGACTGCTCGTCGGGTGTGACGGCACCCACCTCGACGGTCGCCGGCAACGCAGAGCTGACTGGCGACCTAAGTGCAGATAATAGCAATCAGCGGTGGTCACGCGTGCACGAGGTAATTTCACAACACCGCTCTCTTGGTGCGGTGGTTACGAATTCCAGCTTGGCGCGGTAACAGTATCCGTGCGGCGCGGGCGCAGGCCCGGGGGGCGCATCCGGCGCATCCGGCGCGGCCGGACGCGGATGAAGGAGCCCTCTGTTGGGCGCGGACGGACTTTATTTGTTTTTGCGATGCGCGGGAGTGTTCGTCCGCGAGTTCGGTATACGGCGCACGTCATTATTCACATAACGACGACGCGACGAGACTCCCGCGCACCCGCCCGCGCCCGCTCAGCTGAACCGATATAGAAGTTTTGACTGGAGCTCTGGCCACACCTTGGACAATGTCCTCTTGGGCTCACTCTTGGACTGTACTTTTCGTGAGTCAATACTACACATCGATATCATATGACATTAAGCTACATTAAGTTATAACACACTTTGGCTCTCAATGCGTTTACAACAAGATATATTGCTTTCACTGCAGGTTAACAATATGTAAATTGTAGCTGGTCTGGTTTAATGACCCTACAAATTTAACCCCATGCGGCCATTTAAACTTAATTTAACTGTTTTATATATTTATTATTATCATTTAAACTCTTAACTGGTGCTGATAGGGTGCGGCCGGTCGCGTTTGTTAACTGGCGATGCCGATGCGGGGAGTAGCCACGCGACGCGACGCGACGCGACGCGACGCGACGCGACGCGACGCGACTCAGTAAGGCATTTTGATCAAACAAAAATATTTTTATAGATTTCACCTAAATTTAAGTGAAATTCAAAATCATAGTACAGACATCTAATGTTTTTGTGGAGCATTTATTAATAATTAAAGAAAATGAAAGAATTTAAGGGATGTATGAAATTCCGCATCAAAACTCACGGGACCCTAGCTAACCTCACCTGCTGGTGGGGCACCCTGCTAACCAACAAGTATGGGTCTGACTCCCATATACCCGTATTGGGTGAGCGTGGTGGGAAATGGCACGAATCCCCCATATGAACCCTTTCAGACGACGGCTCGTGGTGCCTGGCGATGCGCGGAGTGCAGGACCGATTGATGAGGGAATCTTTAGAGTTGGCAATGTCCAGCTGTGGACGTCTATCGGCTGATGATGATGAAACAGTTTGGTGTTTGTCAACGCGTTGGACACATTGTAACTGCTCGGTGAAGTTCGCCAGTTGAAATCGCAATTAGGTGTTTATCTCAATGGAGCTAGGATACATTTTGTATCATTCGCAGCTGTTTTTAAACGCGTCGGTATACACACATCCAGCCGGAGCAATAATCGTTCATAATAACACCTTGACTAATGGCCGCCGGTCCGGCAGCTTTATATTTGTTTACGACAGCTCCGCGGTTAAATAATGCGATGAGAAGTGTACCGGCGCCCGCGCAGCACCGCGCACCGCGCACCGCGCACGTCACGTCACCGCGCACGTCACGTCACGCCGCAGCGAGCGGAGGAAAGATAAAAAAAAGCATCAGCTGTGTGAATGTCGGAGGGACGCCTGTTCCTGCGCCGCGGACATTTGTTCATTAAATTGGAACAGCATCGACGACAGCGCCGCCGTTCGGATTTATATCCGACACGCTACGCGCACGCTACACGCACGCTTCACACGTTCCGCCAAGCTTGCGACTGTACTTATTACGGATGAAACTAGAAGTAGTACATCATTTATTTTTCTTCCATTATGTGACTAGACGAGCGGGACGTTCACCTGATGGTAAATGCTAGGCCTGACCATAATAGCGTAGCGCTAGTTAGAATCGTACACACTGCACCACATTGCGCTCCTCATTCGAAACATAAGATATTAAGTTTCGTTACCCTAGTAATTACTACTACTACCTACTGTGCCTTTAAAACTGGAAGACGGTAATGTTTTCACACTGCTGTTTGGCGGCAGAAAAAGGCGCTGCGGTGGTGGAGTCTTAATACCAGTACAAAGACCTACCACCAGTGGAAAGACATCACAACTACATGATCTGATTCCGTCAGTATCACGCGCTTCACTTCGAAGCACGCTTTAAAAGTTTCCAGCACGTTACTGATAGAAGCTGACACGCTACGCAATTTAGTCTCAGGTGTTCCTTTTCCTCCACGTGACATAGATTACCTCCGCCGCTGCGGCTGATCTGAGCTGAGCTGAGCTGATCTAATGTATCATATCGTCGTACCCGTGTGCGGCGCGCAGGGCGCCGGCGCGCTGATGAATAGCAAACTGTTCGACGGCAGAAGTGTAACGATGAGCCGAAGTAAAACTAACGCAAACATAATACATCTCGCGCGATGTGACGGAGCGCTGCTGCCAAGTGCTCGGCGGAGACGTCGCGCTGATCGGCTTTGAACGGTGCGAGGTGACGGCGGCGGTGGTGGCGGCGGTGGCGGCGGACGGTGCGCCACCACCGCGCCGCGCCGCGCCGCGCGTATTGATGGTGCGCCGCGCGCAACGAATGGCCGGCAGCGAGCTCTGATGTGTTACCATTAATAAACTGGTGACTTTTGATGTTCAGGACTGTCGGTCGGTCGCACGCGCTGCAGATTAATGATGTTTGTGTGATCGCGTGGGACGGCAACGGCAACTCCAAGCTTCCGTGCACGACTCCTGGTTATTTGCAGATGGTATGTGATGAGCAGGTCGCGGCGGGCGCTGCACGGTGACCCGTGCTGCTGACAAGGGAGATACAGAGTAATGTTATATTACTTCGTTAATGTCCTGGTACAGACTGGTTCATCCTTACTGCGGCATCATGCAGCGCTGGTTATTTTCCTTCAGTTAATTCTCTACATGCCGTTATGTTAATTGCAACATTTGCTACCAACTGTAACTAATCAACAACAAGCGAATAGTCCGCAGCGGAGACAGTAGGTGTGACAGATCACACCAGCTCTCACGTCTCCAGCTCCTGCACAACGACCGACTGGTTTCCACCGTGTAACTATTCCTCGGCCGGTTTTCACGCATTTTCTTTATTTTGAGATTTTTTGTTTAGTTTAATGCGTGAGTTATCACCGCGGTGGTAGTGTATTAGCTAGATTGCGTACACTGCCACATGGAGCCGTACTTGAGCTGATTTATGTACTTCCAGCGTTATCCCCGCGCCCCCCTATCGCCGCAATATCTTTAAGTATCTCTGATAAATATCTTCGCTAATAAACGCTAAGAAACGATAAATCTTTACAGCGCCCGCGGGCCAGCGCCACCACTCCTGCTGGCTCCGCATGCCACCGCTCCACCGCTCCACCGCTCCACCGCTTCTTCCGCAGCTCGACAAGGACCTTCTGTTGGATACGTTTACAGCAATGTCAAATTTATTACAATTAAGTTTGAGCAGCACTTCTACTTTGTCCGATCTTTATGCAAGCGGAAACTTTTTTTCCCTCAATATATTTATTATCCTTATTGATTAAAATGGCGTCGTTCTTCAGGAGATGCTTAAATATGTCATTAGGAAATATCCAGCTCTCTAAATGTAGTCTGCAAGCACCGGTGACGAATAGCCCGACGGCCTGACGAACGGCAAACGTGTTCTGTGTGTTGTCCCTGTGACCGTGCTGCCGTTGTATCTCATGAGTAGGCTCGCCGTACAGTGCGCAGGGTGTGCATCGGGTGTGCATCGGGTGCGCAGCGCAATGTTGCCGTGCCGCGCGGCAGCCTCTTGTTGTTGTCCGCAATTTTTGAAAGAGTTTAAAAATATTTTCGCCGCGCTGTGTTTCACTGCTCTGTGACGGAAACGATACGCGTGTAAAAATATATCCGGGCCGCGGGCGGTTAGATTAAACATGTATGAAATATTGCCCATCGCAATGATCGGGCGCACCGCCCGCCGACGCGCCGCGCACCAGCAGCGCTACGCACGCGGTGCTGGCGGTGGTGGTGGTGGCGGTGGTGGTGGTGGTGACTTGTTATAAATCCGTCATCGGATTAAATGAAACCGAGGCTAACCGATCTCACTTATGCATAGGGAATCTAATATTTTTTTTAAATATTGGTAAAAGTTGAGACATTGGCACAGGTCCGCCCGCGCGCTAGCACGCGGATGGGTGGGCGCGAGGCGCGAGGCGCGAGGAGCGATGCGCGGCGCGCTGACGGCGTAATGCTCCGCGCTGAGTGCAGCCTGCAGCGGCGGCGCGCAGAGCAGCCGCCGGTACACTGCACTGCTCTCAGAGTTTTAAAAAAATATATAATTTTTTTTAATCTTAAAGCAATGGTTTTGTGTGGAACACGGCGCCGGCTCCGTGTACCAGTCTTATAATAAAATATCGCGTAATGCTCCTTAAATACTATTAACAACCGTGTTTTGTGGAATACGATACGGGACATGTCCGCAAGTGATTGTTCAACGGTTAAGATGATGATGATATCGACTCCTAACATTGATATACATGTATAAGCTAAAAATAGCGAGTGGCGTAATGATGCCGCTACTTCTACAGAATCCAATTCGACAACTCAATTTGTTCAAAGCAACTGTTCTCATATTCCAATCCTTGTGACGAATATCGTTTTGTATTAATTTCGATTGGTCCCGCCAACTCGTATTGGGCCAGCGTGGTGGGAAATGGCCCACACCCATCCATATGAACCTCCACATAAGACAACCTGTAGTGCCCAACGGTCCCGGAGGACATGCTGACTATACGAAGAGATCTTTGAGGAAGGCCTATGTTCAGCAGTGGGCATCAATCAACTGATGATGATTATATCTAATTTATCCTGTGAATTGTAAATTGGAAGTAATTGAAACAACACTGTTTCATCTTTTGAACTATTTATGTAATAAATCAAAGTAGTTTTCGCAAAATTAAATATCCTCTAAATAGTGATGCTCTCTCTGTCCAGGTCTAGTCTCCGGCCGGCGCTAGTGGATGGCGGGAGCCGCTGGTAAAAGTGTTTACAACGTCGTCAAAGTTATCAATACGCGTGTCCGTCGGGAGAAGCGATTTTTGAGTGATCCCGTTCTCGAGGCGGGACTGATTAATGCGCACGCGCAGCGGAGGTGTTGGCGCGCAGCCAGCCAGCCGCCCGCCAGCCGCTCACCAACCGCCCGCCAGTCGCCCGCCAGTCGCCCGCCAGCCGCTCACCAACCGCCCGCCAGTCGCCCGCCAGCCGCTCACCAACCGCCCGCCAGTCGCCCGCCAGTCGCCCGTCAGCCGCTCACCAACCGCCCGCCAGTCGCCCGCCAGTCGCCCGCCAGCCGCTCACCAACCGCCCGCCAGTCGCCCGCCAGTCGCCCGTCAGCCGCTCACCAACCGCCCGCCAGTCGCCCGCCAGCCGCTCACCAACCGCCCGCCAGTCGCCCGCCAGCCGCCCGCCAGCCGGCCGCCGTCTCCGCAAATCATTTCACTGTACTACCTGTGGGATCACGTTTATGTATTACGTAATATTTGTCACAACAGAAGTTTACGAGACGAACAAATCGTTTAACTGATGATAAATCATATGCCACATCCAGGATAACAAGGTGTATGGTGCAACTCACAGCAACAAGATTGGTTCCAATGATGTAGTATCTACGGCGTAGCTTCCGTTTCCGGAAGCTGTCAGTACGTACAACATCTTCTAAGTAATACCTAGTATGCCTGTTAACATAGACCTCCGCTGACGTATCACTGGCAGAACGACGTCGCCGCGTCGCCGCGTCGCAACGCCGCACGTGCCTGCCTTCGCCACGCGCGGCGGGGGCGCCACCGGGATATCTTTTGCGACACCAAAAATACTGCGCTAGAAGTTTATAGCTGTAATTAAAATTTACCATCGAATAAATTTAAAAAGGTGGGCGGCGTGCCGCGCCGTGCCGCGCCGTGCCGCGCGCGCGGACACTGATAGATGCGTGTGTCACGCGCAACACGCCGCGCGACACCTGTTGCCGGGTGCCGGGTGCCGGGTGCCGGGTGCCGGCGCCGGCCGCAGCGAGAGAGCTTGCGATGCACACGGATTTAGATCGCGAAGGTAGACGGGTATACGGATATACCGCCACTTTCCATGATTACGTGGAACCGTCCGGGTGTTTTACACAGACCTTTAGGTTGGTACACTGGGTATTATAAATGTTTTGCTCCACTAACCCCCGATTTCATTGGAACACCTCCGGGAAGTACACCAGCGGCGGGATTGTAGTGGATGGAAATCCCATGTACTTCCTGACTTCCCTTAAAAGTAAGGTATTATACATCATCCTTATTAGCGGATAGACGTCCACTGCTGGAGATAGGCCTCCCTCAAAGATCTCCACATCGATCGATTGTGCGCTGCCCGCATCCATCTGCTACCCGCAACCTTCACCAGATCGTCGGACCATCTGGTACGCGGTCGTCAATTGAGGACCTTAGTGCTCCATCGGCCGTCAGTCCTGCGAGCGATGTGTCCTGCCCATTGCCATTAGAGGTGAGCAATCTTTTAAAAAATCAAAAGTAAGGTACCTTTGGAAGATATGCGCTCGAAAAGACAGTATCGCTTTGTACCATTTGTTTTCTGCAAAATTATGTGTAACTGCCTAAATAGTAGATAGGGTCAAGAATTTCCAAGGTCTGCACTGCTCCATGGCCAAGGCCAATGTATCTCTATGGGTATGCTGGCGCCACCACGTGTGCTTTTACTGTATGTGAAAAATATCGTATTTCGCAATCACTTAGCTAATTATATCAGCTTATGCTTTAAGTTAGTACTTAAATCATTACTGCTGTTAGGACTCTGTTGCCGGAGACTATCTAAATAGGTATTGTCTACTATCCGGTATCCGTACAATCACCGCAGCGCGTATAGAGACCTAGAGTAATTATTGAGCTAACGAGACAGAACAGCTTGTCTCAATGCGATGAGCGTAATGTAGTGCTATGTTGCATCCTAACTAGCGCCACGTTGTTATCTGGCGGGCGTATCACTTAGCATCAGGCGAAGGTCTTGCTCATCTTGTCGCTTCATAGTATAAAACAAAGATACTTAAACTACAATAATGCAAGACGAACGCACCCCGGTGCTCAGAACACAACGAACAACCCCGTAACGTTATCACATAACAATTACTGCACACTGACCTTACAGCCCCTCCTAGTGTCGCTAGAACGTGTACTATATGCATACATAAATAATTACTGCAGTCCCTCTTATACAAATAAATGCATTGTTAGTGTTTAGAATTATATATTAATGTATTATTATTAGGTCGCATGCACACATGCAGTGTAAGCGTGATACCGCTCCGCCGCCGCGGCGCGAGAGACCGTGGAGCGGGCCGGGCCGGGGGCCGCACGCCCAGCGCACTCGTTCAATGATCGGACGCGGACACTGCAGCAATGTTTGCGCAGCCGAGTCCGCCTGTTAGAGTCATTAGTGTGGTGTCACCGCGTGTGACGGCGCCGGTGATTAATCGCCGGTGGCCGGGACACGCGGACAGACACGCCCTGGACCATTCCGGGGGCACGCTACCGACTGCTGTACCTCCTGATGAATCGTATTTAAACAATTTCATGGTAGAGTTAAACTCGCGTGGCCTGATGGTCACCGAACATCGCAGACTACAGAAATGGTCTTCATCAGGGGCTCCTGTATGTCCAGACTAGTTACGTATGCTTTGACTGTAGTTCTGTTTTTTTTACAACAAAAAGGAGTAGTGCTGCAGTTTGTCTGACGAACAATTTGTATTCTTATCAATAATAATGAGATCATCGTTAGAATGTTTACACAGCATCACATCGCTGTTAACTAATGAGTTGACCATAGCTACGAAGACATGTTTGTTGAGTGCACACAATCCTATTAACATTAAAGTAACAAATATTTACTCTGAATAATGACGTCCGGTTACCGCCCGTTATTATGTGTAAGGACATTTACCATTAGATCGTCCTGTTTGTTATTTCGCTTAACGCTTTGAACGAGTTTAAACGAATGGGACAGGACTGCATCTGCACTAAATATAAAATGTATTAACCAAATAATGAACAGCTTGTATAAGATGGACGGTACAGCCCGCCGTGCCGCAGGGAGCAGTTCCGCTCCTACATCATCAAAACGCGTGGGCACTGAACCCTTCAAACCTGTACAAAAAAGTTTTGCATGTGTATATACAGAAGGATAATTATTTTGCGAATCCGGTCCCTACATTAACTATATCATGATAAATGAATAACTGCAGCGCTCAGAACCATCCGCAGTATCTGCAGCTAGTTAACTGTCTGCGGTCGAGTTATCGAGCACAATATGGAGTTGTGTATACACCCAAAGTGAACTTAGTCTTCGACGAGAATGCGCCAACCTCACCTATCTCGTACTACGTCCTGCCAATCAGCCGCTTGCGGCGCGTGCGGCTCGTGCGGCTCGTGCTGCCTCGTCTCGCTGGCCCCGTCCGGTCATTGTACAAGGAAAACGTTACATACCGTTTGTTCCGTAAGATGTGTAGTTATCAGTTTGTTCTTATATCATCTGGCGATGGGTATCTATAATTAGTACACGCCGGCCGTACTTTAGTGATTAAGCACTTAAACGACTATCACACGTTAGGATTAACACGTACGTAAATAGAAGCAGCGCCGTGGGGGACACATGGGGTCGCGTCGGGGCGATCCGGTGCCGGTGCTGTCCACCCTGCCCGCGCAGCAATAAAGGCGACATTCGTGTGCTGAGGTAGAGCTGTGGAGCTGTGGAGCTGTGGAGCGGTGGAGCGGTGGAGCGGTGGAGCGGCGGCGCCGTCCGCGGTGACACGTCGAGGTGGTTTTGTTTTTAAAGTGTAACGATACCGCGGAGTGAGGGCCGTGAGAACGCGCCGCCGCGCGATTCACAGGCGCGCGCGCACCGCGCCCGCGACCGCGTTGCGACGCGACGCGACGATTTCACTTTCAGGCGGCAGCGATCAAGACGACGACGACGACGACTACAGCGACACGCGCATATAGTACAAAACTTCTCCACGTCTACAGCAGGGACACATCCGTTTGGACATGACAGTTCAGCCTGCAATTTGTCACCCACAATATATATATATATATATATTATAGAACTCAGTACAGGCTTACGAAAATCAACGTAAATGAACAAACACATAAGCATAGCAGTGGAATGGCTTCACACGACGATGACAAAGGTCGTGAATAAATCGCGTCAAACTGCGATAACTGTTGTATTGGTTTGTTTGTTTGATTATTTGTAGATGTTCTGGTTGGTATCAGGCACAGGTTTGTATAATATATAATATGACGTGACCATCATCTGGACATCGAATGATTATAAAAATAAATATTATTGTTATTGGCCATATAACAGTTTTGTAAGATAAAGCGGCCTGCGTGCGTGCGTGCACGCAGATCACGTCATCTTGTACACGTGTGTGTTTTGATTCAT
The DNA here is from genome assembly GCA_033220335.2 of Troides aeacus. Classification (NCBI taxonomy): domain Eukaryota; kingdom Metazoa; phylum Arthropoda; class Insecta; order Lepidoptera; family Papilionidae; genus Troides; species Troides aeacus. The sequence goes on along the minus strand of CM067277.1, from coordinate 12,711,050 downwards.
GCAAATTGTTTATTTTTTAACAATCTCCGTCGGCAATAACAGGCAGATAGCGGCGGAATTACCGCGGTAATTCCGCCGCGGCGCGCAACTAGACACGAAATGACGAAGCGACCGATAAAAGTTTAGAGCCGACACGCAGCCGGAGACCGGGGACCGGGGACCGGGGACCGGGACGGGGACGGTTTCATTAAGCGTGTTCCCCAAAATACTGAATGGAATGACCACTTTGGAAGCTCCTTGGCCGCAGCGCTTCCGCTTTAAAACGTCTCGATGGCGGAGGGAAGGGGCGGGCCCTCTGTATATGTAAATTTTATTTAAAAAAAATGCAAGTGGCCGGCCACATGTCGCCGGCCGGCCGCCGCACAGCACCGGACGCTCCTTTTTATATTGCTTTTATTGGCCGGTCCACATTCAGCCACCTCCCTCCTTGGGCCGCGCGCTCGGACCCAACTACCTATTTAAATTTGATTAAATTCACAAATTGCTTTACATTCTCTTATTAATATTTGGAAATGTTACTTAATTACCAGGCGTTGCGACATGTCTAAGTACGTTCAGGTGTAAGTGATGTCTCAAGGGAAGCTGCCGAGTGCTGCGGCAGACGGATTGTCCCGTAAAATATGAATCGGTTTGATTGATGAGATCGTGTGCTTTGGTGGTGTTTTGCGCGTGACAATTATATGAAGAAGTATAATGAAGTATAGAAGTAACGCTATGGAGTGGCCGGGCCGCGCCGGCGGAGGGACGTTGCGCGGGAGGTCGGCGGAGGACTTTTACGAGTGGAGGTCGCAGCTCGCTCGACGTCTTTATTAAAGCTGCAAGGTGCGCGCCGTAAGCTGCCGGCCTCGTAAAAGGACACCCGCCGGAGGAAATGAATGTCCTCCGCCTGCAACTATATCAAAACTATCATATATCAGCAGGGAATTGAATCCTCTGACACTTGTTATAACAGATTAAACGTTTGACGTTTGACGTTTGTTGCGACCATGACATTGTTGCGTCGTCATTCCTGCTGCTGAATATTGGCTTACCCAGTAGGTTACACAGTATTCCTGTGCTCAACACAGTAAGGATTACAGGAGAAGTCGTTGCTCTTTTTTTTTACGTTGTTTCCTGTTAGTCGCCTTTGCGACAAGCCTGTTGTATAGTCGAAGTTTTGCAGATAGAAATCTGTTATAACACTGATGTCCATCAATCTTTCAAAGATTGTTGACCTTTTTATATATGATAGTTAACTACGTAATGTCTTCGACTAATAGGTGTTTTATTTCATTTTACAAAGATCCTCGTATCTTCAAATATAATTAGGGACAGCAACTGGTGCAGTCTCTCCGCGTTACGCTACATTCGCTTCGCGCACAAGCTCGGCTCGCGCGCCGCGCCGCGCCGTGCCGCGCCGTGCCGCGCCGCGCCGCGCCGCGCCGCGCCGGGCGGAGCGCGAGCTTGTGCGCGCTGACTTAGTTTTATATAAAAATGCGAACTCGTTTTTTTAAAACGAGCAACCCGATGGGGCGGCGAAGGAGTGGTGGTGGTGGTAGTGGTGGGGGTGTGGAATAATAAATGCGGGCCCGCGCGGTGCGCCCGAACATATAAAATATATAAAGTTTGACCGCCAGCGGACACTGACTGTACCACCTACGGGCGCGGGCCGGCTCACATGCAGACACCACTCCACCCTAACCGAGGAGCTCCTACATTTCATACTTTATACTTCGCTATCGATTTCAGAAATCACTGCTTTTAGTTACAATGAGATAATATCATAGTAAAGAGCCTGAAAACATTACGGAGCTACAACTATCCCCGTCATGCAGTTTTTCTTAATAGGAAATACAATATCAATTAAACGGTCGCTTCACGTTTTTAATGAGTAATGTATAACGTTTGGTGAATTTTCTAACTTGAATATGTCAAATAGATCGATCAGATAGACAGAATAGATGATCAATCAAAATTTTTCTCATTTACATTGATAATCCGAACACAAAATAGCCAACGGCATCACTAGTAGGTACATCATTACCTGAATGTACAGCGTAGGATTACGTAGCTGCACCGGGCGAGCTGGGCTACCGCAGTCTGAACTAGGCTCCATGTTCCCCATCGGCATGTGAGCCGCCCGCGCCTGTAGCAATATTGTATCAAGTGGAAGACTCCACGTACAGACGTGTTTGTATGAAAAATATTCCAATATCCACCTCGCCCACCTCCTCCCACCACACGCCCCCGCCCCTGCCCGCCCCGGCCCGCCCCGGCCCGGCCCGGCCCGCGGGTCGCGCTGATGGACCGTCACGACGGAATATAAGGTGATCGTAATAAGATGTCTCTCAGGGTTTGAGGTCCGCCACTCCTCGAATTATGCGCCTCTCTCGTCTGACATATTCGAGACTCGACGCCGGGAATATATTTTAAAATAATACTTTCTCCACTAGATGTTTCCAACACAAGCGTACTTTTGTTGTAGCGATGCTAGACGATGGTCATCTGATGGTAACTGGTAATCCCGTACAAAGCAGTGTGCAACACATTACTATGTTATATTGAGCTCTCTGTCTAAACATAGGAGACATCTTCTTTTTACGTACATTAACTACTGTAGTTAATAACATACAATTGGGGGCCCAGATTATTATGAATAGTTTAATTATTTCCATTGACTAGACCGCTGCCCGCGCCCGCTGTTGTTTAGTTGGGCACGCCCCCGCGCGGCCGCAGCCATCGAAGTCACAGTGGTGGTAACATTAACGACACTCAACATCAGTTTTGCTGTAACGGTTTTTATTCTATCTGGAGTCATTTTCAAGTAATTCTTACTATATCTAGAACTTCTTCCAAAAACCTCTGATATGAAAGGTAACGGCGGTGAATAACTGGTCATGCAAAACCGAATCCGCTAGATTAAACATAAGCCTCGGCAAAAATGTGAATATCACGAGATCTGAGTTGTGACCGGAAATTAAGACAGAGGGCGTCTGACCCCTCCCGGCCCCTTCCCCCGGCCCCCGGCCCCGCGTTTCCGCCGCACGGACGTCACCTTGCGCCGCGGGCGGGGCTCGAACAGATGAGAATCATTATTGTGATGCTGAGATTAATAATCACAATGACTATATTTCAATGTGATAACGTTTGTGAAATAATACGAAGCACATCACTGGTGTGATCCGTTCCTACCGCGTCCTTGTAGTCAAGAAGTCCAGTTTTCTGTCAGATGTGGTCTTACTCTTCATTCATCATTAGGTGCCTTCTGCAAACTAAAGTTCGGCGACCAGATTGAGAAAGCCACTTCGATCCTCGGCGATTAACTGAAGCTATTTAAACCCGGTCCGTTCCTTAATGTCATCGAACCATTTCTTGCGCTGTCTACCAGGTTCACGTTTTCCGGGTATTTTGCCCTCCAGGATCAACCTTGGGAACTTCTAAGCGGATCCTCTTTGAAGGTGGCCACAAAATGCAACCTTTCTGTGCATGACGGTTGTCATCAGTCTGCGTTTGCAGTTAGCGCTCTTAAGGACTTTAGCATTGGAGACAAACTGCTTCGACGTGATCTTAAGCATTCGACGAAGTCCCCACATCACAAATGTTTGTATACGACGACAACATTCCTTTTTTAAAGTCTACTCTTACTCTTAGAAATTTTTTAAATGAGATAAATCTTTGTACATGTAGATGGGGAGAGGTCCTGACCACAGACACTTGTGCAGAGTAGCTTTAAGTGGTGTGTTTCAAATAAGTTTAAGTAAAACGGTTTACTAGTTAAAAGATAACTGACGCGGGATACTGTCTATGCGTCTATAAGTAAGTAATATGTTCGTTTTAATATTAAGGGTTCCGGTAGGATGGACTATTTATTTGCGCTCCGCACCGGGGGTGTAGGTAGTGCAGGCCACAGTCGCACGGTCGCTGGCTGCCCTGACCTGGCGCTGCGTATCGCGGTGGCATCGTGATCGCGACAGGAAGTGAGCTACGCTGCACGTACGTGGTGCACATGGAGCAGGACATCACTCACACACCAGGTTTCTAACTTGATTCGACTGACTCGACCGAGAGTTTTGACTTGACAACAATACACGAAGCCCTGCAAGCGGCGGCCTGACAGCAAGCGGCAGCACGCAGTTCAAGGCGAGCGCCGCACCGCGGGCCCCCGGCGCGCTTGTACAGCTCGCGATACGTTAGCTCGGTTCAATTAATTACATACAAAAGTTTATATAACTTTTTTAACGTAACTCATCATAACGCGAAATTGACAATCGTCAACAAAACACAATCTCTTATCAATTCAGTATTACATCTAAGTTAAACAAAGTCGATCGATGTGGAGATCTTAGGAGGCGGCCTATGTCCAGCTGTGGACGTCTATCGGCTGATGATGACGATGAACCAAAGGACTTGTTAACGTATAATTTTATTTACTTTACAACATTGCTTTTGCTGTGAAGTAAACCTTTCAAAGGAATTTAACACAAATTTGTTTTTATATTAGACGTGCCAAGAATCGATGAATCTATAAGTATATGTTCAATGAAGATAATTCTTAGACGGCACTCATTTAGCACAAAGGCGACAGTAAGCGCAGGTTGATCATTTAACGATTATCGATACGCCAACTCGCGACCGTGAGACTAGAATATTTACACAACGAAGCAATGCTCTCAGCGCCCAAAAATGAAATGCTCGTTCTCGATACCCCAATACATTCACTTGCTACAGCGCTCAAACCGGAGCACAAAGCTTGGACACCACTGATCGATACAGAGGGACACTACAGAAACTTAGATGAGTAGCGGTGAGAGGAACTTATGAGCAGTAAATAAGAACTTCTGAAGATTGGTCATTACTAGTAAACGAGCATTCAAACTTTACCTCGCTACGACACGGCCGTCACACCGTAAACAAAATAATGAATATATCTCGAGTTAATAACGCTCCCGGTCCGCTGGTCCACCGCGGGGGAGGCTGGTGCGCGGCTGCTGCGGAGGTGGCCGCGTGGCCGCACCCTGCTGGTGCATAAAGTTGGCGACGGCGACATTTCATTCGACTGTTTTATGCACACCGATGTTTACGTGTCGTGAATACATAATGAGGGTAAAAATCTTAAATAGCCAATAGTTGGCAACTCTGATATTCGAAGGAGCTCTGCACACCCTGCCAACTTAAACTTATCTAAATAGGCTCTCCACTCACTTAAATACAACTTTACTTTGATATTGCTAAATTGGTACTAGATTGACTAGATAGCCAAGTTGGTATATTTATTTTTAAGTATAGATAAGCGAAGAGATTCCAGATTTTGGATTGAGGAGTTTGGAGAAGGCCTATATCCAGAGTGTGGTTTGCCCTATCCGATTTCTCACCAAAGGAAGTGCACAGAGACCAATATAAGCATATCGTCGGTAGACGCTTGGCAAAAACCCTCCACAGGTGACACTGTGGGATCTATTCACATCGCGTAGCAGTATTCTGCAAACATTAGTCTAAATTCCTACACTACCCATATTGGCGTAATTAGATCCAACATCATTATTCTCTCCAAGACTACGTCATGGTGCTACGGGAACATCCTAGCTAGCAGCGCACTCTTACGAGCCGGCGCGCACGTCGGCGTTCTGCACCTCTTGCTGCTTTCTTTATCTTGTAAGAAATTTCTCTTCTCCCACGACGTAATTCCAAACAGTGAGTGACATTTGAATGTCTTCTATTATTTGGTGCTCTCTCCAAAGATTTGTTCCTTTAATGAACATTTTTGATACAATGCAGTAATTGAAGACCTTTTTTTGTATAAAACGAACACAAACGTCTTTAAGGCAAGTAGACATATTGTTAATTTGCTTGTCGTTGTATTAATGAGAAGACGAGCTGAACGAGCGCGGCGCGGCGGCCGCGAGCCCTCGGCGGCCGCCGCGCGCCGTGAACTCGAGTGCGGAGTTAAATGATACCTCGACCGTCTGAATTGGTAGCAGCACACAGTAATTACTGAGCATTGCTGACTACGAGCGGGTCGCCGTTACGAAACATCCTTTATCGCTGTGGGGATAAAGTTTAAATTGTAGTAACTCTCGCCTGCCGGTACGGACCAATCGCGCCCGAGTGCCAATTGTGGTGCGGATGGCAACCGGACACCGGGCGATATGAAAGCGACAATAAAAGGTGGTAGACCTGTCCCGCTGATTGGTACTGCCGCGAGATCAAGTGGTATTTATGCGGCCATAAAATGTTTTTACGGCGCCGGGAACTTGGGCAGATTAAACGGTAACCTCGTTAACGTGGAGTGCGCAGTCGGACCCGCGGCTAATTGGTGGTGCCGGCGTCGCGGGTTCGATCCCACCGCACTCGTCCTCAGTGTGTGCTGGTGGTAATAATATGACGAATATCTGTTAATAACAAACACTGCAGTGTAACCGACCATGGTTTGGAAGATAGTTTCAGAAATAATTTGTTTTTTTTTTTTCAATCTGACACATGAAACTCTTTCAGGAATATAGATAAGATATAGATGCATGGTAAATGTCTTACGACATCTAGCGGCTGATGATCACGATATGGATGTTGTGAGAGTAGTCGTGGGTCATCGGAGGATTTTTTTTTATTTTCATTAAGGTCCAACTTCGAGATATAGTTTCACCAAACACACGCATATGCTGATCACATGTCCAAGTCCAGGTCTCGCATCGAGTTATCAGTGAGCAGTGCAGCTGGGAGAAGTCAGCCGGCGGCGAGTACTGATAAGCGGACGCACCTTTATCGGGGCGCGCTGGTGTGCGTGAGGTCGTGGACCCGGCGGCGGATATGGCCAATTGCCGTCGCAGTATAGGTGCGTTTACCTCGCGACCCGCCTTGAACCTCGCGCCAGGGATAGCGGATGCAATGAACTGCTCCACACGTAGATAACGCGCCCGCTCGTCATGCCGGCGACCTCAGCGCCGCGTGTCCCACGCGGTGGACTACCAACGCAGCCTGTAACAATGGATTTCTATACATCACTTTTCATACAGCATCACATTGTACTAGTAGCTAGTTACTATAGAAATTTGACTAGCTACAGCGGAAATCAAAATGAAAAGTAGTAGAGTCGGTACACTAGTCCTTGACGGCAGAAATAAGCGCTACGAAGGCATGTACTTGTGCAAGCAGACAGCGGTCTGTCCCGCGCTGCCTGCGCCCGGCGGCGTCCCCGACTCATCACTAAATCGCCGATTTCAAATATATCATTAGCGTATCAGTTCATCGGTCATCATCACCGGCCCGCAGCTATCAGCTAGGTGCACGGCCGCGTGCGTTGGACTGAACACGCTCGTTATGTTTACTTCATATTTCGACTTTAATATTATCGTATCTCAAGAACGAACGCTGATTGGTGTACCAACGTTCTTTTCGATCATTTCTCTAATGGCTTGGTCTGCCCTCTACCTCTACCGCCACCGCCACCGCTACCGCGATGCTAAGTTTCAGTAATGATTGAGAGACGCAAGCGATGCTTGTGCAGTGCGCGCTGGCGGCTGCAGCCCGCTCCCACACCTCCAGCGCGCACGAGCGTCTGCGCGCTTGATTGCCGCCAATTGTCGACAATCAGCGTCAATTCACCTCGCCGCCCCACGCCGCCCCGCACCGCGCCGCACCGCGCCGCACCGCCGCTTTCACTTCTCACCGGTACACACGCGTACGAAAGTGTTTACCATGGTCATTGACAATAAGTTATTTCGCGTGGCGCATTCGGCGCCTGCGAGTTCATCAGATCTGTTCGTCGGTGACCGTCTGCACCTGTACTATCGTACTGACAACACTTATTGGCACTTTAGTAGGTGACGTTTTGAAGACTATTAAAATAATCCGGGTATTGGGATTCAAAACTCTTAGGGTCTAAATTTAGGAGTGTAATGCCGTATTGTGTTTACATTCTAACTTGATGGCATATTGGTAATAGGTAGTATCTGGCAGATACTGTTGTTAGGTACAGCAGAGATTAGTTATATGCCTAACGGTAGTGAGCAAGCACTCGAGTGCCCTGATCCGTAGGACGCTGTATCTAATAAAGTACTGGGGTAAGAGGACTTTGTTGTCTCCAAGTGATGTTGTCTACAATATATTAATTAGACGATAGTGTTATGGGCGTCCTTGCCATTATTAACCCTGGGTTTTATAGTGACAGTACATTTGTACGTGCGCATGTGTCGTTGGGAACACCCGCGCACGCAAGTTGCGCACGCGGCGCGCTCGGGCCGCGTATAAAAATATGCCGAGCAAACAAATACAACGCGCGGAACCCGCTTTGTTTATTATCGGAATGTCGAATTATGCCTCTAATATAACTGAAGGTGAGGATTTACACTCCACTGAGATGTTCAGGGTTCTGTATATGTAACAATTATATATTTTTACAGTATGACCGCGCAGGAGTCCTCATTGCACGACCGCGCGGTCATCTTAAGATAAACATCCTTTTATGATTGCCTTTGAAGATATGCGTCCTCATTCAAAAGGCTTACGTTGTATGGAATTTGGTAGTTATGCGTTATCAGAAGCAGTGTTGGCTCCTGCTCAAGTTACATTTCATTGTTTTTGGTGATAACGGTGGTGATGTTTAACTTTTAATTAACATAACTCGCCAGCAATGGTATTCATTGCGTTACTTCTGTGATTGGAAGGTAATAAAAATAAGAAAGAAGCATGAGTACAATTAGATTGCTGCACTAGTTTACACAAATACAGTTTGCAGTAAAACCTGAATACTCTGTGAAGAGATTAATTGGAGTATTTTTTAACAACACCTTGGATGCGGATCTCCAAAAGAATGGAGCCACCTTGCGTATAAATCAGTGTATCTCTATGCAGTCAAAATATTTAGGTATCCCGCAAGGTGCCGCCGAATGTGTTTAATGTTTTCATTGCCCGGTTTATATGCATTTACGTTACATATATAAGATTTATTGATAATAAATAATACATACACGCTTTAGTGTTAAATAAACTATTAACTAGTATTAGTATTCATTTTAATAGCGCATTTGTCCTCGCGAAAACATCAGGTTTTGCTTCCTTGTACTATTAAGTTACAGAGCGATCACAAAACGAAACACAGTAACTACTTAGGTAAGTAGTAGTACACTTAAGTACTTAGACAAAGTCTCAATATTTTTTTATCAAGAACAACTATTATAATTCTTCTATTTAGTTGAAAGTCGAAACTAAAGTTTGATTTGGAATAACTTTAGAAACCTTAAGTCTGTCTAAAAAGTTAAGTTTATCTGCGCTTTTTCAGTGACGATTTAATGAAATCGTCAGTTGGCTTCAGTTCTGAAGACGGCTCGGCTCCACGCAACGATGCTCCCATCACAACAAAGGTAAGGGCCGTGTTTACAGACACATCTCTATATCAAAGCCGTCCATTGTGTCTGAGGAAGGTACGCTTCGTTCACACCGCGCCACCTTTCATCCGAGCCTGTCTAACTAAACATAGATTATTTAACAATAACTTAACTCATACTTAATACTTAAATTTAACTCGCATCTGTGCGACAAATTTCGAATATTTCTATCGTCTCCCATACTTGGTATTTTTTTTAACAAATACAGTTTTAGATAAAATGAGTCAACATTGTAACTAAAAGTCATTTCCGTTAATAACGTACTTCCGCTGGTATTTACTAAATCTTTACGTGTAATTAACAAGCAACACCGTATACTGCACATGCACACGCTGCCGTGTTCCGGTTTGCAGAGCGCCGTGTACTACCAGGTGAACTCCCTGCCTGACTCCACTTCGTGGTGTAAATGTGATGCCGCTCATATTGTGTATGGTAATAAAGTAATATTTCATACTTTAGTAACAAAGGCACTTGGCAAGCGTTTGCAAGTGAAACCAATAAACAAATGGAGCGTCAAACGACGTGTCGGGGGAGTTTATTAGCGCGCTAGTATATCACGTCGCGCTGCGGCCCCGGCGCCGATCTGCATCTACTATATGTAATTGTGGACTGCGCTTAACTAACTAACTGACGCTCGCACTCGCACTGATACGATTATATAACCTTTCGAACCTTAATAAGGGTATACACGTTAAATCCCCGCACCAACCCGAATTGGACCAACGTGGTAGGAAATAGTCCACATATCCCCGTATGCACACTTACTAACGACTGGAGGCCGCAGACAGCCGCATCGCAGGCTTATGTCTATCGGCTGATGATGATGATGATGATGACACGTTGAATGTATCACTACATTTTAATGAACCAATCCGAAGTTAGCAAGTAAGACCATTTTTAGCTTAAAAATTGCGAGGCTCCGCTTGGCGAGTATATCCTCGTCGATAGTAGGAGCGTAGAGGAGGGCCGCGTCTGCAGCTCCGCGGCGGCGTGTGGTGTTTGCCTACCCCCACCCCCACGCCCACGCCCACGCCAGGCGCGGTTGTTTCGTCCGGCGGCGCGCATTGTCCGGTCCCTCGCCGCTCCATTGTTATTCTGACAATCTCCACACCTACTGCGGCACGGCCGCGGGGGATGGAAGCGTCGCGAGGTTTGATCCGGGAGATGATTTTCATGACAATGTCTGGGGAATTCCGACTCTCCCTGTTTCAAACTGTCCGAAGATTTATATGTAATTTCCAGTTGTGGAAATTGTTTTCGCAGGAGATAATCTTGCTTACATTCTATCTAACGTTTAAAGACTACACGTGTGTACACGGCGCCCGACAAGCAGGCCGTTCACCTGGAGACCAGTTCAAGTGCACTCGGCTAAGACGTGCAGCTCGCGCTGGACACTGGGCACTCACGTATCTCATACTTGTACTTATCTACTGTAGAAACCAAGGTTTATTTTAATTAGTAACTCATTGAGTATGCATGCAATATATCAAAGCGTTAGTTTTCCTACATAATAGTTAATCGTATCTTCACTAAGAATCGTAAATAAGTTATGATCTTGACTGTGTACTTCGCACAGATTCCCGCGAATCTGTGCGAACATAACCGTTATTCTAATTCAAACGGTTTGTTACCATTATTAAGACATATAGTTAACCCAGAAAGGCGCTTCGTAAATATGGTAAATTTATGATAACATAAAATCTAATAAGTTAATGATGTCATCACAACTAACTGCAACTTTAACTCGATCCAGCTAAATACCAATTTGAAGGAGCCGAGCGGCGGCGCGTGCGGTCAGTCGGAGCTGGGCGCGAGCGGTGCTACAATAACGTTCTTGTCACCGTCGACAAGTTCATCCGAGGAACATTTGCGAGCCGGTACATGAAAGGAGGATCGTAAAGCTCTGGATGTTGCTCCGCGTGCTATATTGTGCGGAAAGTTCAATTGCTCTCGGTCTGTGACAGGACGAGGACTCAGGGATGGATTTATTCATAATCAGCCCCCGCGAGGAGCGGCAGGAAGAAACATTTGAATAAAATTTTCTCCAGTTATCTGTTGGAGGGAGATATTTATGTTGGATTCTGGTTCCAGTTCATTTTGTTTTCTTTGCAATATATTTGAGATGTTGTAGTTTATTTGATGGAAAACCTTTTTTCTATTTCCTAATGATTAGGTTGTGTGTTACTGCCTTTGTTAAAATAATCTAGATTAAGTAAAAGTTATTACCAAGCGAAACAAATTTAGCCACTGTGTTCGTATCCTGCGAGAAATGTCGGTGACTAAGCTAATGACAAGTGATACCACTTGCCCAAGAATTTATATGAACTATAAATCTGATTGAATGTGTCATATTGACACGCAATAGTACACTGTCGTGTACTAACTGGTGACGGCGTGTATGGGCGTCTTTGTAGGTCATACAGAGTTTCTCTTGTAGAAAAAACCTAACCTAACCTAACACGTATAGAGGTTCAAATTATAAGAATGTTTTGAAAAATGAAAAAACAAGTTTTATTCTCAAAAAGTATTTACGATAAGAATGTTTTAGTACCATTTGCTTTCATTAGTTAGGGCGCTTTCAAATGCACTGAACAACCCGCCACTCCACTTTCCCGTACCTAATCCAGCCCTGCCTGATCTATAAATCCTGGAGCACCGCGAGCAGCAGACGCCAGGTGTCCAGCGTTCTAAGAAACATGTCCCGGCTCGGCGCAATCTGTCACACTAAGCCTTGTTTAGAGCGACAGGTGACTGGGCCGCTGGATATATGAACCTGGAACTGGTCGCAGTATCGGTCACGTTGGAATTAATCCTCATAGCGAATTTTGCTGAACGACCGCTGCCGACTCGCACTTGCTTGATTTAAGTGACGTTTAATTAACGAATATAATTGGAGGGATCCTTTGACGGGGTATCATTGGCGGCCAGCCGCGACGTCCTTAACACCTTAGTAATTCATTGGGAATCAGGATGATTGTTCATGATTGTTCATGATTGTCACATGGCTTTGGAAATTGATAAAAGAGTTGATACACATTACGTGGCGCAGGGACACCATAGAGAGGGATTGAGTTGAGTATTTCAAACTCCTGAAGCAAGCAGCGTAAGTTGGTAAGTTCCCCGCTCGCGCGCGTCTGTATCTGAGGAATCTAGCTCCTAATCGTATCTACTGATTTCGATAAAGTTTTCTTGTTTGAAAGTTAACTCGATGGGAAGAGTTCTCAACTTCAGTTCAGTTATTTAAATATTATTGTATACTTATACGAATGGTGCTTGTGTACGTCTTCAGATTTCGACACGTCGTCACAGGCCTCCCGCCTCGATTAAAAACCTTTTATTGAACTAGGAACTCTATAAACAGAAGCACTAGCAATCTATCCGGCCATACATCATTTATTTCAGCGAGGGGATTAGTCGTTCACTCCATTACGTCCCACCTCGTCCATTGCAACAAAGTCATCCAAATAAACAATCGGAGTGCGGGCCCGAGGGCCGCTTTGATCTGCGCGCGCTGAGTGATGGGCGCGGCTCTTACATCCAACCGTTAACTTGCTCGCGTCAAAACCGTACTATTTCATAAGCGGACTTAAAAGCGGGCGCCGCTTTACGACTGTGACTGTACGTGCACGTGCACGTGTACGTGTACGCGACGCGGGCGGCGGGGTATATACGCCGGTTAAGGAATGCCGCGCCGTGTATCAATCAGCTTCATATGAATTCGTAAGTACTGTACGCAGCAGTAACGCACGTGCGGCGCGCTCACCGGCGCGACCGACCGTTGTTGTTGCGGAGGTGTAAGGACGAGTATACATAACCCTGATCTGACTTTGATCCTTTACAAGTAACGTTTACATTGATAGTTCTCCGTCGCAGAAAGAGACCTAGGTCCAATAAAAGTGGGCTGACATTATTAGTTCTCATATGAAAGGCAGTCTATGCGAATTGTTAGGGTACCGAGAGCTCGACGGTGCAGTGTAAACATCTCAACGCGACATTGTCACTCACATTGTGTTACTTATCATAAAAACAAAAAGGAGGACGTCCAACATTCAAATGTAGCGTTGTACTGTTAGTGGGTAACCGGTTTAAGTGTTTCTCGGCCAATCGATCCGTGACTCGGTGGAAGCTGATTAACAACGGACGGCGGTAGTCGGTTACATTGTGAGGCGGTCGGCGCGGTCGCAGTAAATCAAACAATCAGTAAGACGTCGGTGCGACACGCGCGCGACATTGTTGCGACAGCGGTGCGGCGCCGTGCGGTGTACGTGCACGTGTACGTGTACGTGTACGGGTACGTGGCGGGCTACAGAAATAGTGCGCGGGTGACGGATGCAGCGGCAGGTTAATGGAGTGTGCTGCGGAGTAAATCTAGGCTGATGGAAGGTGAGGGATCGGGTGCGCGGCCGGCGGCTTAATTAACACCGACCAGGTTGGTACCTGTCGGCGCCGGCCCGCAGCTGTCCCGCAATGAATTAGCGGCGGCCGCGCGCAGGTACTAACGTACTAATGCACTAATGCACTAATGTGGCGGCGCGCCCCGACTGTTGCCCGCATAAATTAGATTTAGTGTCGTTACACCGATCCACGTGCACTACTTATAAATCCAGTTCGCGCCGCGCACAACACTAACCGTCTGGATCTACATTAAATACGATTTATCACTCCGCTCACATAATACTTCATTTCGTTCAGGTAATTTATACTGAAAGGGAACAAAACTTATACAACACTGCGCACTAAACACTGCGCAGTGTTTAGTGCGCAGTGTTTAGTGCGACGAACTAATTAAATAAAAAAAAGTATATCGCAACGGCAAGTCCTTCATGCCGGACCTTTCACAGCTAGTGCATTATCATTCATCAGAAGATGTCCCAGTGACTCTCGCTGCAGCATATGTTACTATCCATACGAGCATCGTTAACTTCCAGCTAGAAACACACCTGATGAAATTACTGTACACGCGAGTAGAGATAAAATGACAAAGAGCCCAAGTTGCGTCCGAAAAAGATCCTAACTGGCTCGCTGGCTACTTAACACCGGCGGATGTGAAGACATAATGAAAGAAGGACGGAAATAATTTACCTGCTTAAGTGTTTTTCTCTAGATATGAGGTAGAGGTGTTTAAGAGAAAACACACTTGTCAGATCTATCAGAGGTCGTAACAAAGCACAGTTATTCATTTGTTCACCACCCAGTGCTGCCCACTACCCCACGTGAAGCGTCCAGCGCAATTGGTGCTCTGAAATACTGTGCACCTACCGACTGCTGCGTGTTGCATATTGGACGGAGCTTTGTAAGTTTTTTATTTGCAAAATATAAAACTCAATCGGACACAAAACAAACTCGCGTCAGTCACGTTACAACACGCCGGGCGCCGACCCATCCCGCCGGCGCGGCCTCTTTGTGTTTACACGAAATACAGCGTCCAGCGATCGGCCCACTTCCGGTTGTAAATTATTGCTATTGAAAAATATATTTTTATTGCCCATCGCATCGCATGTATTGTCTCCCGCTGCATGCTGCGGGTCGTCGATGGAACGCATCATCCCTGCAGCCGTGTTCCCTGTTAACTTCTCTTGGCCGATGAACTAATTCGGGACTCCGAAATTAGCTTCCTCAAAGTCCCATCTACCCTCGATATCGCTAATATTCTACTACACACGTATCACTGTATCTGGAAGGCAGACTTTTGTAGGCTGCTGTAGATCTTTAAATCGAGAAACGTGACCAGTACACTGTTTACTTGATGGTGATCCTTCTGCCCAAACAATATAGTGCTAGTGATTATAATAATACAATACCAGGTTGCGTTTGAGGCCTTGAGCCGTAGGCGAGTCTTATTACCTCAGTAATTACCGTCTCTAGTGGTGAATGGATATTTATATTTATATATACTGTGAGATTAATTCTGTACATCTTTAACTTGTCTATATATACCAGTGAAGACTTGTAATAATATTAACAGCAGCGGTAACAAGTAACAACTGCACTTGATGGTAAGCGATAAACTAATCTATGATGATAAAAGAAGATTACTCAATCTCCATGTGAAGAGGTTTTATAAGCAGTAAATATCACAACGACAGTGACAGTCGTTGGCGGGACAATTTGTGCACAGGTTGAGTCCGCGCGTGGGCCGACCAAGTGTACGGAGGAGCAGATGTCGCGTGACAAACGAGTGCCAGTAATCCGGCCGTGCATCATGCCCATCGCCCGTATACATCATAGCCGGACTCATTACGTGTAGCCGCGCGTCGCCGTACCGTCGCCGTACCGTCGCCGTACCGCCGCCGCGTCGCACCCTCAAACGGAACCGGCCACCGCCGATTTGTCGCCTGTCAAACCTGTACCTTAATTGCACGGATGCAAACTCCCCGAGCCCCACCATCCTGTGGACACCTTGATTAAACGGCCGGACTATTTACGTTTCCTACCGAGAACTGCCCGCGCCGGTCCTCGTTTTGCCCACCAGCTCCGCGACGACTACTTTGTCTTGACAAATTAAGACAATTTGTAATGTTTCCAAACGTTTACTTGTAACTTTGTGATTCTCTACCTCTCTCATCTCTCCAGTAGATTGCCTATTCATCTCTCTTTAACACACTCACCTCCTCAACACGTCCTCCACTTGGATACCAAACATCCGCGATTTCCTGACGTGGCAGCACAGCTTCTTCAACATTCCGGCTTTTGGTTCGTAAACAAGTATTGTATGTTATAACAATAACATCAATCATAATCCAACATCGCTTGGACACCGCCAGCGGTTCCCAACTCGTTACGTTTGTTAAACAATGCTTGCGTAATACGAAGTAGTTATACCATCAAGCAGTCTAAGCTAAATCACCACCAGCCAAATGCGAACCACATCAAATCTCCCCATGCTATTCCTTTTTCATATACTTGTGTAACCATTATTTAATAAAAAGAAATATCCGTAATCTAACTATCCTCAAAGTAAGTTCCAGCTCCTCCCGCCGGCGTGTGTTCGTGTATCATGTGTGTATAAAAAAAATATTTAGGTATCTGTCCTTTGTATTGCTTTGTTTTCCTTTCGGCGGTACCTCTTGCATTCAACGCTGTACTAAGTTAGGGCCGTGTGTGCGGACGGGCGCAATCAAACGGCTGCGCTGATGATCAGTTGTGCGTGTGTGTGTGTGTGTGCGTGTGTGCGTGTGTGTGTGCGTGTGTGTGTGCGAGTGCGTGTGTGTGTGTGTGTGTGTGCGTGTGTGCGTGTGTGCGCGCGCCCACGTGTTGACCGAGCGCAGTCCATGTTTGTGCAGTTACATTGTGTGTAAATGAATTTATATGTATTTAAAAAGAAAACAGGTTTTGGACAAATAAAATATTTCTTTCTTTCTTTCTTTCTTTATAATTGATTGTAATGAGGCTGCATGTACTGCACAACTTCAAGGCGTAGGTGTGACCGTAGCAGGTACATCCGTTATAAGACATTGGTGTGCGAGCATTATCCTGTTACAATTAGCCCAGTAGCTCTAGCTGGTACAGTCGCCGGAGCGGTGAGCGCAGTGCGGCGCTGTACATTTCGGGTAGAACTTGGTGAGACGGAGTATTATTCACTGCCAGATGAACGTCGTGTTCATTTTATTGCCTCTGTGTAAAAAAAAAGTAATGGCCTGTAACTTTCAAATTTAAGTATAATGTCGTAAAACGTATATATTTTTTAAACAACACTTATTTAAGCGTGTTAATGAAAAACAGATCACAGTGTTGTTTTTAGTCTTCCCCGCGCTAATAAACATTCCAATGAAAGAGAGATTTGTATAGATGTATACAGCATCACAACTGAATGCTGAACGCAGTTCGCGTGTTAGCTGATGCTACCTGCAACCATTCCTGCGGTCCCTGCCGTCGGCAGTGCCGCGCAGCGCCGCCCATACCTCACCTACAGTCTCCACTCGTAAACCTACCGCCCTCCTATCTTCCCTCCTTTCGTTCCCACGGTCGCGTTATTTAACTGCACTCATTAACGCCGTATTCTTATAAACAGTAATAAATTTCGCTAACTAGTTGATAAAAATAACTGCGTGAAGCAGTAATAAAAACTGGAGTAGAGGGGAAGTAGGGGGAGCGGACAATTAACTCCCGACGGGGGGGCTGGCGAGACGTCCGCATAGATCAACATTAAAATAGACTAATTGTTGTCTAACGCGCTCACTTGGACACGTGTCCGTGTGTCTGCACGCCTGCACGCGGCGTGTGCGCCCACCTACCCGCGAGGAGCCGCTCACCGGCGCGTCAGCCCCAGCACTGAAATAGTACAATGGAGTGGATGTTATTTTTAACTGCTCACCAAAAATAAGAGCTTTACAAGTTTAACGCTCGCGTCCATCTGTTGCACTGTAACTCCCGAACGGTTGGGCAGGCTCTACATTTTTTTTTCTGTATTGTTTAACTCGTTACTGGATCGGGAGTGTTCTGCAGCTGTAGTACAGTGCCGATAGGATGCACTCTGGGTGCGCCGGTACTGAAGTGAAGTTTCAACGTTGAGAAATTTTAATTCGTAACAGTGAGGTATCCACTCTTCTACTCAGGCAGTCGAGGGCAAGGAACTGTCGAACAGTAGTGTGAGAAAGAAGAGCGCTATCGTTAACACAATTATAAGGATAATGAAACAATTAACATACACGTCTTAAGGCGCTGATCGGTGTAAGAGGTCCCGCACAGTTAACTCACTGGATCCAAGTCAACCGCACCTGCTCGTGGCGAACCCTGATAATCAACGAGCAAGGTTCTAGCTCCTACCACCTGCATTGAGTCTGCGTGGTGGGAAATGGGTCAAATGTTGCTGTATGAACCTCTATAAAGACCGATCAATGTAGAGATTTTTGACGGTCTAGATCTAGCAGCGGCCATCTATGGGCTGATGACGATGAAGCGCTGAGGACCATGTAGTGTTGTGTAAACATCCTAATTACTGCCAGTATTACGTACAGGCGTATCACTATCTATTGAACACAATGCTCGACTCCGTCTCTCTCTACCTACAGACCTTTAAAAGCAGCGTCGACTACTTTCTCTCGACTCAGTACTGTGCTGTGACTCTCGAGAAGCTGCAGTCGCAGCTGCAGGGCGTTGGCGTGCTTAGCTTTGAGCGAGCCGCACGGTTTGCGTCTGTGTTCCCAATAAAGGTATCCATTGTTATCAGTGCAGAAGATGCGGAGTCCGCTTTAAAAGTAAATTGTGTAACAGAAGGTGGAAGACCCCGTGCGTGACTATAAACAGCTCCCCCGGCGCCGCTCGCCGGCTGTGCATTAACATATAGAGCCGCGGCGGGCGGCGGGCGGCGGGTGACGGGTGCCTCAGTAAAAACTCAATCGGTACGCCATTAAACGTAAGGTATTTGCGCGCCCCACCGCTGCAGGACAACCACACCATCAGAGGCGAGCTGCACGCGAGTGAATATATCAAAGCATATTAATGAATAACACAATTAGTATTCATCATCAGCCTAGACGTCCACTGCTCTACACGGGTACATTAGTATTCAATTTACTAAAATATAAACATCTGCACAACATGACTACTAAACTCATAGTTTACCGTTGTGTGACACACACACACACACACACATGCTGACACACACACATTTACGCGTCTTGACTACGTTTTTATATATCGCGGTTGGCTATTAGCAGTTGTATGCGAACAGCGCGGGATCCATCGATGTGGAGATGTTTGGGAGAGGTCTATGACCAGCTGTGGACGTGTGTCAGCTGATAATGATGATGAAGATGATATCTCAACTCGGCCGTTCGTCGAACCTGTCTCAGGCGGTAACTTACGGCAGGTAGACTATATGTAATGGAAGACAAATTATGTTAGCGTATAATGATTCAATAGTCCTGATAACCGTAACTACTGATGGCCAGCCTCGCAGTTAGCTTGCTGCGTGATGACAGAAATTAACAGTCTATACTTTACCGTAACTTTCAATTTTGAGGAGCAATTTCTGTTATATTTCTGTGTAAGTTCCCTGTGAGGTGATTGCTCTGCGCGCGGGGCGAGGCGCGCGGCGCGGCGCGGGGCGGGCGCGCGGTGATTTAACGCCCCGGAGGGAACTTCGAATAATGATTGACGCTTCGGTTCAGAGTTCCGATTGCGTAACAGCTTTACATTATTACGAGCAACAGAAATACTTAAAAGGTGTATAATAAGAGGAAAAAGAACCCACTTGCGTCGCTTTACCCCTGGTGGGAGTCGAACCCACAGTCCCCGGCTTAGGAGGCCGATGCCTTATCCACTCCGATTAGGCCACAGGGGCTACGTTGATACGACTTCAATAATTGTAAGACTTCGCAATCAAACATCATCGGCTGATAGACGTCCCTTGCTAAACATTGGTTTCCCCCAAATATCCCCACATCCGTCGTCTTTCGCTGCTAGCATCCAGCGGCTTCCGCGACCTTCAGTCATTTGTAGGAATTCTTATGGGTGGGTTTGGGTCATTTCTCACCATACTGTCTCAAGAGGGATTGATAGGAGCCAGAGCCTTGTTTGTTGGTTAGCAGGGTGCACCACGAGCAGGTGAGGTTGGCTAGGGTCTCGTGAGTTTACGTCCGGGACCCCTTAAACCTCGAGCAACCAATAAGTAAAGATAATTACAACCAATGTCCCCCGTGGCACGGTGCTAAGTAACCTTGTAACGAATGTACCTGGTTTGTTTCCGTGGTCGTTTGAGATGGAGTTGCAACAGTGAGTGGTCACGAGTGTCAGTTTAACGAGACCGTCGCATGGAGCTGGATACTACATTATCCGGCCGCCCGCGCCCCCCGCGCCGCTACTCTACAGACATTATTTTATTACTTGAGACGATCACAATATTTAATGAGCACTCGGCAGCGGATCGCTTTGATGTACAGTTTTATTGATAGCGCGCATCCGGCGGCGCGCGTTATCAGCGTGATGCTGAAACGCGCGTTACAGTGTCGCCGCGCGCGGCCTCGCGTCCGCGCAGATTGAAGGATTCGCGTCAGCTGCATCAGAATGTGTCAAGAAATACCCTCCGACCCAGCAACAGAACTACGACAGGTATCACGTGGATCATTGGATATCGGGAGAGACCTCTATCGTTTTCCTCAGACTAGCTTAATTGACGATAAGGGCCCAGCTAATTAGAATTTCCGTTTGGGTACTTACTACAAAAATCTAGACTTAAATTACGTTATACATATATACAGAGGCGATAAAGTAATCATTAGATTCCTCGTGGTCGGACTCGAATCCAGAATCCCTGGTATAAAAGGCCACCACATTATTCATTAGTCCACAGGTACTCAGCAACAGTGATTTGGCAACGCACAACAAAAGTAACACGTTTATAGAGGAAATAAGATTTTGAGGCCGTCCCCGGATGATTTACGAGCCGTATGATGCGGCGGGGTGTCGCCGGGGCGAGACACGTGTAGCGGAGGAGAGCCGGGGGTGGGTGTCCGATCGGGGATTGCAGCACAAGTGGAACAACATCGAGCGCGAGTTTAACGATTCCGCGAAGATGCTCACCGGATCTAAATATCTGAAGATTTACTGCGCGTACCGGCTGTAAAGCCACAGTGCAGCTCAGCTCGGCCGCGTTCTGTTTTCATTTGAATGTCGACCTCTGCATTCCCAGGTCTACTCCACCCCAACATGTACCGACTGTCTAACAATAACAGCCAGAACAGAGCACGCATCGTCCTCTTGCACCTTATTATCAACTGCGTGATACGAAAAGCGTAAACCCTTTTCAATATTGTTAGCACTTACATAATGTTTGGTGGTCATTGAAAGATGGTAATTGAAGATATTGTTTTAATTTAATTATTTTGTGTTTGTCTTTGAAAGTAACTATTCAAAACCGCGAATAGACCAAATCGCCACATATGTACCCTCACGACCGCACCGATGGCACCTAGTGCTCAGTAATATGGGAGGCCATTCTGATGCGGGCAGCGCGGGACCGATGATGTGGATATCTTTGGAGGGGACGCATGTCCAGCAGTAGACGACTATCGGCTGATGATGATTAAAACTCGCTAGTGTTTAGGAAGCTGTCGCACTGTCCCGCACTACGCTGTGCCGCCAGCGCGCTGCGTGACGTGCGTTAGGAGACGCAGACATAATTCGCTTGCGGAGCTGCAAGGAGCTCGCTCTAATTATTTAGCTGGCGGTGGCGGCGGCGGTGGCGGCGGCGGTGGCGGCGGCGGTGGCGGCGGCGGTGGCGGCGGCGGCGGCGGCGGCGGCGGCGGTGGCGGCGGCGGTGGCGGCGGCGGCGGCGGCGGCGGCGGCGGCGGCGGCGGCGGCGGCGGCGGTGGCGGCGGCGGTGGCGGTGGCGGTGCCGGCTGGCGTGTGATGTGCCGCCGCCGGGTTCCGCGGATGGACGCCAGGACTCCGCTAATGGCCGTGGAGCAGGTGCATCCTGTGCCACTGCACATGTCGACAGTCTTGAAGTCTATATTTAATTACATCTCTATTACATATTGCGCCTAAATAATCTTAGCCAACTGCATATTTCATTAATTAACTATTTTCTCCGTTAATTATTTCTATACATTCATTGTACGTTTGTCCATTCATACATTTATTCTTGGATATCGTGTTCAGCCAGTTTCCACCCAACAGTTGAAAACCGCCACGCTGATTGAAAAGTCGGCAGAAAATCCTCCTATCGCACAGAGAGCATTGAAGGTTATACTTGGCATGACGATTATGCCAAGTATAACCTTCATTGACTCAAATATTCCATTCTCTTTAGATGTAATTGCTTCAAACTTATCTTTTACTCCGGGTTGAATAGGTATATACCGCCAGGTGAGCCACTCTACTTCATACAGAGAAGTATTAATATTAGGTCCTTACATGACGAAATTAGCGTTTTCTCCTACTGACCAGTTAGATCTGAAATGTCTTCTCTTTAGTTAAGAATTCCAAATTCAAATTTATAAATTCATTTAGCCGCTGCATTTAGGTATTGAAATTCTTTGGCGTCGCTTATTACCGCAAAATGGAATACATGAAATATCAGTATATTTACGAGTACAGGCTCTACCGCGGCACTAGTACCAGTGCTGCAGAAGCAGCTCGAAGAATTAATAATGAGTACGGCGCTGGTGTCGCTAAAGAAAGCACAGTACGTTTTTGGTTTCAACTTTTTCGTTCTGGAAATGTCCACCTTCAGAACCAAGCCCGTGGACGGCCGGAGACCAAAGTGGAAAATGAAGAACTAAAGGCTATTTTTCACAAAGCACTGCAGAGTTAGCTGCAAGCTTCGGGGTGGGTGACAAAACTGTATGACCACTTGAAGCAAATCGAGAAGGTACAAAAACTTCAACGATGGGTACCTCGTGAATGAAGTGGATCGAACTTGCAAACACGCGTCGTCTGCTGTGTTACTTTGCTCAACCGACACAATAAAAAAGGGAACTTGTGATGAAAAGTGGATACTGTACGATAATCGGAAGCGCTCGTCGCAATGGCTGAACCCTGGAGACCCAGCCAATCCTGCCCTAAACGAGAATTGACTCGGAAAAAGTTACTTGTGAGTGTTTGGTGGACTAGCGCCGGTGTCGTTCTAGTGAAGTGAAAAAGCTGTAGTCAGCTTTCTAAAATTTGGCCAAATGATTGCAGCAGATATCTATTTTCAGCAACTGCAAACCATGAAGGAAGAACTAGCTGCTAAACAACCGAGATTGGTCAATCGCTCTAGGCCACTGCTGCTTCACGACAACGCAACACCACGCATTGCTCAGCAAACAACCACTAAGTTAGATAAGCTACAATTGAATTGTCTGCGACATCCGCGGCACTCCGGACCTTGCTCCAACAGATTAAAATATTTTTCTGGTTTTGGACAACTTACAAGGAAATTTAACACCGATGCGGCAGTCCAAACTGCCTTCAAAGAGTTTATTGATTCTTGCCCCCATGGTTTTCTTAGTAAAGGGATCAATGAACTACCTATGAGATGACAAAAGTGCACAGATAACAACGGTGCATACTTTGATTAATTAAATAGATTTTACAAAAAAAAATTGACTTTATATTCGTTCCGTACAAAACGCCAATTTGATATGTTAGGATCTAATACTAAACAGGTTTATTAAGAATGAGGTCAGTCTGTTTGTTGCTTTTCCTCGGCTTAACCACTCAACAGGTTTTAATGATTTTTGATATAGCGTTAGGAGACAGTTTGGAGAAGGACGTGGGGACGTTTAATAAAAAATCTTCTACAATATAAGTTAGTTTGGTTTAAATATGTTTGCATAGTGTACTAATCCCGCGCGACAATACGCCTACAACGAACGCCCCGGCAAGCTAGCACCGACCGAGTGGCGGGTGGTGGGATACGGGGCATCTCTACATCTGAGGTGAGACGTCAAGAGTTTATTGCGGCGCGTTAATCTGTCACATAATTCTCGGTGTCGGTGCTATTTTTTAAACAATACACACGCAGGCGAGTTGGCACGGGCGCCCGCGCGGACCGACATAAATCTTTTAACTAACACCTAATGAGCGGTAATTTGGCGTGAAGCGGTCACCGTCACCGTCACCGTCACCGTCACCGTCACCGTCACCGTCACCGTCACCCTCACCGTCAGCGGACAGCCGGCGACGGCTGGACGCAGCTCGGATGCTGGTTCCGACCTCCGTCCGCCAATGCGCGCTTGTTTTACTAGCAATCGGTGTCTGCAGTATATTTGTGTAAACAACATACAAATATTTCTACGCTCGTTATCATTTCAGCCTGTTGACGTCCACAGCTGAACATCTCTCCCCGGAAGGGTGAATCTGTGTGACAGAGGGTGATAAAAACTTAATATTATATATTATTTAAATGAATACAGCGAACATTTTGTACAACTATTGTTCATAAATGATTGTCTTAAGTGGAAATATATTATTAAAGATATACTTGAACGTGGTTCAAGGTACAGATCGTTATATAGCACTATGAAAACAATCTAACTTGAGGTTAAGTTAAGGACGAGTTATCCATCACCATGAGATTAGCGTTAGGTTCTATTGTTATTTTATCTATAATTAAGTTAAAAAAATGTGTAAGCTAGGAACATTGCGCAACACGTGCCCACCTCGGTTAACTGAACATTATGTACTCGGGACACGGCGCCAGCTCAGGACAATGCCCAAACCAGTTCCTTAGCTGCGTGTACCTAGCGCGCGGACGAGTGGCCGTTAACCTGCCGTTTGCAGGCCATTCGCCATTGGCGGGAGCGCGAAGACACCTGTCTCACCTTGCCAGCCGGCCAATGGGCTGCCAGACACCTGCCCGGTGGGCGCGGGGGCGGCGCCGCCTACCTGGCCGCGGCGCCGCTCTCTACCAATTCCAAGTCCAGGCGTTTTTTTATAATCTTATCTTTTTTTATTTAAACTACGATACTCTATTACTTATGTTAATAATAAGTTAATTCATTGTTAGCGACAGTTGTGTTTTGTTGCACAGCTCTTGAATACCTCTTTTATTGAATTATCATCATCATCAGCCGATAGACGTCCACTGCTGGACACAGGTCTTCCCCAAATATTTCCACATCGATCGGTGTTGCGCTGCAGTCGACATGGCCTCCAGCAACGTCGGACACTAGGGGCCGTCGTATATATGAGAGGATTTGGGCCATTTCCTACCACGCTAGCCCAATGCGGGTTCATAGGAGCCAGAGCCTCGTTTGTTGATTAACAGGGTGCACCACGAGCAGGTGAGGTTGGCTTCGGTCTCGTGAGTTGTTGTGCTGGGCGTCGTACTGGGCGTCACCTCTATTGAATATAATTAAATTTAACAATGAATTATGTCATCAACATATTATTATGGTGGCATGATATACCCTCGTGCATGAAAAGGGACCACTCCGTCCCAGGTTACATACACATACACATGTACATAAACCATAACCGTTGGTTTACCACCAGGTAGTAACAACACAGATTTATTTAAGCCAGTAACAACTATTCAACATAACCACTCTCGAGGGACCAGGTAGCGCGTGTCTATTTAAGTTTCCGCCGACGTCCGTACACGTCACGGGAGTTGACTGATTAATACGGCCGCAAGTTTTCAGCGGCGACGTCGTTTTTCTTTTTCCACGGTACAACGTCGGCTGCCAATGGCGCTGATCACGCGCTGTATTAGCGCTGCGCCGCCGGAAATCCGGCCCGCGCGCTAACGACGTGCGGACGTCTCACCTGGCGGCCGCCGCGCGCTCGTTAGCGGCCACCGGGCTGCGCGCGCGCACATTCATCGATAATAAAAATTTTAACATATAAAATATATTAAAATTTCAGTGGATACTGCCAACTTGGCCACCGTGATGGATGATCACCTCGACAGCACATTGAGAGAAATTTGAACGAAAGTAAGTCTCGACAAAAGACAGTATCGACAACATGATATATAATATTATGTTGTCGATACTGTCTTTTTTATAACATGTTCTTCGAGTGACGTCAATCATTCAACCACCACCAAACTGAGCTCATCATCTTGCATAACAACATGAAACTTACTTCCCGTTGCTTGAGGAATCATTGGCTAAGGCGCTATTCACACTGGAGCGCATGTTGAACCTCGTTTATAAAACAGGATCTCTATCGACATTAAACCCATTGTGTATATTGTTATGTCGATATAATCGACATAACTAATAAGCCCAGCACTATATTGCCCACCGGCGGGCGGAGTGCCTGCCAAAACAAACGAACGAGAACCGTGTCCACCTTAATGTGCGCATGTTCTGCACACCTTGACACGGCGCTGGAGCTGCACCTCGTCTCCACGCAATTAGACTTGGCACGTGGCACGGCACCACTTCGCCGGGAATTATTATCTTTGTGACCATCCATCTCCTTTACTTACGAACAAATCATTTTTACACCAGCTATGACAGATATCTGCTGCCGGCGACCACTTGCTGTTGCCAGAGGCCGTCTAGGTAGGGGTACACTCACAGCTCCTATTGCAAGCGATAAACAGTACTGTGTTCCGGTTTGAGGGGCACCAGTCCTAGTGGAAATACTTGGCTAACGATGAGACTCAACATTTTATGTCTCAAAGCGACGAGCGAAATGTGGTGCAGTGAATACCATCCTAACGAACGCCATATTGTTATTGGCAAGCGTATCATTTACCATCAAGTAAACGTCTTACTTGTCTCATTACCTTGAAATAAAAATAGTTACTCCGCATATGTTATAGCTGTTAACACATGAGAGGCAGAGTATACTAGGTGAGCGCACTTAACTATCATTAGCTCGTCACTGAATGTTACGTGATATTTGGGCTAAGTATCAACCTATCATCCGTTAGGCATGTGGTTGTTCCAGCGGCGCTCACTTCCGGCAAGAAGCGTGCAAAACATTACCAATTGTGAAATTCATTAAACGTAAGATGTATGCTATTTATTTGCTAGAAGTAACGTGTACGGGGAAAGGAAAAAAACATAGACGGGCAACAGCCTGGAAAAAAAACTACCAGATTTCCCAATAAGTGGCCCCAGGGTCAACGCCTGTCTTACATCATTGCTACTTATTAAATAAGAGCTAAAGTATTCGCGTTAATGCTCTTTCGGTTTCACCATGTAGTCCCCTCCGGCAGCGGGACCGGCGCTATCGGATTGCAATTAACCGGCGCCACCGGAGACCCGGATAAAAAGTATCGCGCCCCCGAGGCCGAGCCACTTCAGATCGCGTTAAGGTGCGAACTTGTTCACCACACGTTTTAGTGTTTACTCTATTACTTCTTTACACCTGGCGCCAATTCGCGCGAGGTACCAGTCTGTAGCAGCGACCTAACATCGTGGAAATTAATATCGCAAATGATTATAATTGTACACTAACAATGTAGCAAGTCACGTCCGCTACTTAACTATTTAAATAATCCAGTTATTACATTAGTACTTAACTCCTTTTTTTTTATTTTGATCACTATGAAAATTTATACGATTTCCTTTGAGCCCTTTAAGGTAATATGATAACAATAAACACGTTAGAGATTGAAACTTTAATAGAGCACTAATTGCACTGATTATCGAAATAGACGTCGCAGCAGTACCTAGGTACACAGCCACAGCCAATACAGACCTAGCATCAGTAATATGGCAATTAGCGACAAGAGTACAGATTTCTATTATATAATAGTGATACAGATTGAGTGCGGTGCATAACACGCTGCCGCCGCGTTGCGCGCGTCTCTTTGATTAGACGGATAAACAAACAAATAAAATAATTAATAAAGAAATGAAACCGTGGTACCGTCCGCGCCTTAACAGTGCATACTAAGTGATAGGCGCGGGCGGGCCCGTTACCAGCTATCTGGTAGCGTTATCTGACGCTGCAGCGTCCCGCGAGGACGCGCGCGCGCGCCCCTGCCGGCCAGCCGCCCGGCCAGCCAGCCAGCCAGCCAGCCAGCCAGCCGGCCGACCTGTGCACCGGCGCGGCGCGGCGCGGCGCGGCGCGGCGCGCAATGATCACAACTTACTGCTAACTGGCGCGCAGTTAGACCGGCTACCTATGGGCATCGTTACTTATCTACTTTACACTGTTTCGAACTCCCGCTCCTGATGAATTTTGTAAACTGCTTAAAGGTGTCGTGCGTCCCACGAGCCAATGCAACATTTATAAATATCTTTCACATATGTTTGCTTCAAAAAAGAGAAAGCTTATCTCTTCTATCATCAGCCGACGCCCACTGCTGGACATAGGTCTCCTCCAAAAATCTGCTCATACAGCGAGCATGACCTCTGGTACCGCTGGGCTCGAGGGGCTGTCGTAGGTCGTCGTAATCTCTTACTATCTATTAATCAGAATATACAAATATATTTAAAAAAAAAAATATAATAAACTGGTGGTAGGTCTCTGTCGTGTCTAGACCGCCTAGGTAGTAACCACCGCTGGGCCTATTGCAAATTTCAAACAGTATTGTCCAAACATTACTCTGTTCCGGTTTAAAACGCGTGGTATCTAGTGAAATTACTGGGGTAACGAGACTTGGTACACAATGTGGTGTAGTGTCATATTATCATAATTAATGTATTTACCACCACGCAAAGGTCCCGTTCGCAATGTTGCGTTCTTGAAGAACAGTTACCACATAGTAAGTGGAAGTAACAACTACATACTGAAAAAACATTTTCAGTACATAGTAGTTAGATTATTTCTAATGGACTCTTTTAAATCCGTACATGTGCGCCTGGTGTTCGCGTTGGTGCTGCATTGGTTTCGGTTGAACCGGTCCCCGGCCCGGCCCGCCCCGGCCCGCAACGTCTGCCGGGTCATTAGGTAAACACTAATAAATTAAGAGGCGGATTTTGTGTGCCGGCGCCGCCAGCTCCGGCATTCCCGCAAGATTACCTGAGAGTTATTGCTTATTTTGAATTGTAAACGATAAAAAAAACGACGCGGCTGCCAACAGCGCTTGGCAAGCCCGAGCTGTGCCTGCGTGTCCCTGAGCCTCCCGCCGAAATAGAGCGGCACCCCGCGACCGCCGCGCAGCCCGCGGGGGACATTCATTTTTTATTCGACGTCCGTCGGCCCGTAGACATCCACTGCTGGACATGGCCTCTCCCAAACACCCCCACGTTGTAAGGGTTCATATGGGGAGATTTAGTTCATTCCCCACCACGCAGCCCCAATGCGTGTTGGCGGGCGCCCGTACTTCGTTTGTTGTTTAGCAGCATGCACCGCGAGCAGGTGAGTTTGGCTTGGCCCATAACTTAATTGCGCTAGTTAGAACGGTATTAACTGCACCACATTGCGCCCGTCGCTTTGAGATAAAGAGTAACTCTCATCACTCCAGCAATTTCACTAGGTGCAATATCCCTCAAACAGGAGCACAGTACTGTCTGTCGGCTGCAACGGGCGCTGCGGTTGTACTTACCCAGAGGGTCTCCGGCAACAGGGACATACCACCAGTAGGCCCCCATACTTTAAATTACACCATAGACACTAAGTTACAGAATAGTAAATATACATTGTTGCTGCCCAGTACCTGTTGCCGTGACCGTGTTCCTGCTTGTCGAATTTTACTCTCATTCAGTAATTAGTAAACATTACTGTTCAATTATCTAATTGTTTAAAGTAATATGTTGGAAGTGTGACTGACTTCTGTGGATACTTTCCCAAAAGTCTATTTAACAAAAAAATAATAGGTTTATCTGATTTAATATAAATGAATATCTCGGTGTTGGTGCGACGCGGTGTCGGCGCGGTGTCGGCGCGGTGTCGGCGCGGTGTCGGCGCGGTGTCGGCGCGGTGTCGGCGCGGTGTCGGCGCGGTGTCGGCGCGGTGTCGGCGCGGTGTCGGCGCGGTGTCGGCGCGGTGTCGGCGCGGTGTCGGCGCGGTGTCGGCGCGGTGTCGGCGCGGTGTTGTGCGGGGGCTGGTCGCGCACCCCCAGCGCGCTGCGAGGCGGGCTCGCGGCGCGCGGGCGCCGTTAACTACGCAGTTAACGGCGCCCGCGCGCACAAAAATTACAAACAGGAAGTATAAATAAAATTAAACGAGATACTTGTGAACGGTGCCAATGAACTTTATACGATCACGTCGTCCGCGATCGGCGCGCGGCTGGTCAGAGTTCGAACTGGAAGGTTCGAGTTACAATTAATCGTTGCCGTTTGGTTATTGCATCGTAAACTTCTTCGCGTACATTACGTATTTGTAAATGACTGGGGATACTTGCCTACGTCCGTTTGAACGGAAACGTTGCGCCATGACAGCGTTAAGATGCTTGGAGATGCGTGACCTCATTAGCCGAGCTACATCAATAGCTGCTCCGAGCCAGCACAGCACACAGCGGTGCACTCGCACGTAGGCTGCAACATTAAGGTTGTAGCTGCGCGGTGTGCCACTTTACGTTTTCGTAAAGTAGGTGTGTTCTAACGCTTACATGAATATATAATAAGCACAAGTCCTCTGTGAATTAATTGAAGTTTTCTTTAATGTATAAAAATTATTAGAAATGTAAGTGAACACCTAGTATCGTACGCGCGGTTCAACTTGAATAATTGCTTATAGAGTTCCGCCAGCTCCGCCGTGGCAATAAAATAATAACATAAATATAAAAACAAAGTAACAAAGCACATTTGTTTCCATTATCAAATGCTGTGTCCCTGTTGAACATCAAAAACGATTGCAATCAAACGCCACTTTGTAGCGGCAAAGAGAAACACGCGAGTCGGTAAATCAAGCGACAGTCGGACGGCTCAAGAAGCAGTCGCCCAGCGGTGGGACGAGCGGAGCGGGCCGCGGCGAGCACCCACCCAAAATACATTCTTTGATGGTAAAGATAAATAATTGTAATAAAGCTTGAGAGGGTCGCGGCGGGCGGGCGTTTGATCGCGCCACCGCCGCCGTTAAAATAGACGCGGAACAAACGGGGAAAAAATCGGCGCGCGGAACAATGGCGGCGGCCGCCTCAATCTGTCACGGCGCCTGTCAGCTGTCAGCCGGCGTGTCAGCTGTCGCGCGACACCCAGCGCCGCGCGCGACACCCAGCGCCGCGCGCGACACCTAGCCGCGCGTGCGCACCTCACCGCGCACCGCGCACCGCGCACCGCGCACCGCGCACCGCGCACCGCGCACCGCGCGCTCCTAATGAAAAGCGCTTTTTATTAGTCACTAAGTTTTCCCTGTGAGCTTTTGTTTGCAGCACTTCCTGCCGGAAGGGGACTTTTTTTAATATTCATCGAAGCGACGAGACGTGGAGCTAGTTAAGATGATACTACTCCTACTACACACAATGCGCTCGTCGCTTTGCGACATAAGATATTAAATTTCGTTACCTCAGTAATTTCAGCAACTACAGCGCCCTTTAAACCAGAACACATTAATTTTTGCACAGTATTGTTTGAGGGCTGTAACAAACGCTGCGGTGGCACCCACTCAGAGAGCGAAAAACCTACCAGCAGTAAGCGTGCATCTCCTGCAAACATCAAAACCCGACAGTTAACACGATACACACAACATCACACAGTTCTCGGTGTCCTCAGAAACAAGAGCTTATATTTATTCACCAGTACTTCACTAGCTACAGTGCCTTTCAAACCAGAACACAGTAGCAGCGGCTTCAGCGATATTTGGACGGTCCTCGGCAACAAGGACCTGCCACGAGTATAACGTGGTACGTGTGGCAGGCCGCTACTCGAGAAATACTTTTTATGTTACTTTAAAGCGATTCACTGCTCGCCGCTGATTGTTCGGCGCCGATTCAATTGGATACTTCCAGTGTAAACGGTAAATACTTGGCATCGCTTTAACCTCGTTACATTTACAGTTTATCTTCTAAAGTGGAGCTGGGGAAAGCTTCGATACAACTTCCGGTCGCGTAGTTTCACACTACACCAGCTTTTAGCTGTGATTCGTGTGAAACGGTTGCTGAAAGGGGCCGCTGATATTTTATACATGACATTGTTTTAATTTGCCGAAACGAGAAGAGTATGTTCACTTGATGGTAAATGATACGCGTGCCTATAACAGGCTGGTGCTAGTCAAGATGATACATGATACATTGCGCTCGTCGCCTTGAGACATAAAATGTACCATTCAAACTGCAACACAGTAATATTTGCACAGTGTGGGCTGCAATAAGCACTGGTGTTACCTACCTAGACAGTCTGTAGCAACAAACACCTACCACCGGTAGACTTACCACCGTTTAATTGCAACATAGAAATATACAATGTATTACTACAAATCCTGTATTATACTGTATCGCGTCGGTGTGCGGCAAGTTTCAGTTGAAGCTCAACATGAAGCTACAGCAGTAAGCAGTTATTGCTGCTTCATTATTACTGCTCCGGTATGACACAACACGTACAGAACAAAGAAAACCGTAATGCCTTATAAATAGTTGACCTTAACTAGCGACACACATCCGCCGGCGCTGATAGTTGGCAGTTGTAACTTCAAGGCCGACCGACGGCCGAGCGGCGGCGGCAGACCGTCCGACAATCCGACAATCCGACAGAGACTGTTTAACCGACAGACAACAAATTTAACGCATAAGTAGGAAATATTAATGATATAACTTTCCCGCTCTAACCGCATTGCTGTGTACCGGCTGAGGACACGGCTGATGATGAGGCTCGTTATCACTCGAGGGTTAAAGTCAACAGTCAGCCTGTGGATGAACAAGCCAAGTTATGAAGTTACCAGGCCGGCGTACGGAGCGTTGCAGCTAAGCAATGGATTTATTTACTGAAGCACATCGGCATATGCTCAACTATGATAAACGAGGCGGGGTGCTAAGAGATACATTGCACTCAGCATTGTCCAGCAGTGGACATCTGTCTGATATTGACATTGTACAGTTTTTTTTTTTTTTTCTAACATTCACATTTGATGTTGAATGCGAGCGGGTTATGTATATTTGCTGTGCAGGTGCGTGCGCACAGTTTTCGTGTAGGGTGGGGGTGGGCAAACCGCACCCGAAGTTTGTGTGCCTATTTATACTTAAACATTAACTTACCTATTTAGCAACAGCGAAAGCGTAGGTAGCAGCGCACCGCAGCTTTCGTGTGAGTGGAGAATTTATTAGGTTAGTTACATAGGTGTAGGGACCCGGGGCATGCATATGCAGTGCTAGTTTGCCCGTGCGGAGCGCGCGCCGCCGGCTGTAACTATTCATTTTCAAAGGCTACAATTACTGACCATCTTTAATATATTACTAAACTTGTAAAAAAAGTATTAAAATATTTTTAAAAACGATCATGACTAAACACTTCGTTAATTGGTAACAACTAACGAAATAAGCACGTGTGCGTACGTGCGTGTGCGTGTGTGTGGGTGCGTGTGTGTGCGTGTGTGTGCGTGTGAGCTGAAGGCGTGTGTAAACGAGTCCGGCTTCGCCGACCGTCTGCGTGCAGCGGGGCTTCCTCAATCAAAGTTCACGTCCACTCATAACATGACTCGCGGCTCCACGTGAAGATCAAAGGGCGGCTACCTCCTCCCTGCCTCCCTGCCTGCCTCCTGCGCTCCTCGCGTCGCCCCCGCCGGGCCCCGGTCGCCGCCGCCCGCGCGCCCCGCGCGCTCCTCACACAATATGGCGTCGTTAATGCATTTAATGTCCCATTACTGCGCGCCCCAATGGCCGAGGTATCTCACCTTGAAGTGTCGCGTCTGTAAATCAACATCGCTTTGATGCTTGTTTTCTAATCGCCACTCGAAGGAATCCTGTAACTGCTGCAGCACTGTACAACGCAATAAGCAGTTCCTAGCAGTTTTGGATAATTAAATAACTGTCAGACAACAGGCACGATGAGAACGTTAATACGTATTTGTATCGTTAACTGATTGCATCCTGCTGTCATATTTATTGCAGTCTTACTTCTGCAATATAGTGCGATGTGGCATACAATAACAAGGTGTATGTGATGCAGCAGCTCGTGGCCATCAGGCGGCGCTGCTGAAGATTATTTATTACAATTTATTTGTTTGTTTTGTGTAAACGAGCTGTGCGCGTATCGACAGTGGTGGGTGGTGCCTCACAAACGGACACCCAAAACCCTGAATCCGTATTATCACCGCCAAGATGTCCGGAGGTGTGCGGCCGGCAGGAGCGGAAATACGCCGCCCCTGGCCCCGCGTCCGGTGGATAAGTGCGGGCCTCTGACCCAATTTCCGGTTTACACATTTCATAGATCTCGCGCGAGATTATATTGAATCTGTAGAGTTCAGAACGGCTTCAGTGTGTGAGCGGTACCACACAAAGGTATGATTGTTGTGCTTATGGAATATCAATTTATATACTGTAATAATATACTTTATCAGTGATTACTGTCTTCTTATCCTGACGATGACAGCTCTGTACCAACGTCTAATGGAACTGCCGCCATGGCACTGCGGCTAGCCCTTTATCAAGTAACTCGGAGGCCGTGGACGTATACAGTAGATATTAGACAAGAGGGTTTTTCTAAACCGTTTGGGGTAGCTTTCAGCTGCATCACATAAGAAGCGGTGTCACGTCCCTTTAAATAACATTCAAGTATTAGAGCAGAGAATATAAATATTATTGTCTACCTTTTCAGTAACGCGACGTCCGCTGGTCCCGGGTGCCGTGGCCGGGCGGTGCGCGTCCGTTTTCAGGTGAGGAAGCCGGGCCGGGCCGCGGCAGGCGTTGCGTCGGTTCCCGTTAGAGATTTACAATCAATTTTACAGCCAACCGCACGGCCGGGGCACATAAATTGTTTTACTCGCCGCGGCTTCCGGGGCCGGCGGGCAGCCCGCCGCTCGCCGCCCGCCGCCGCCCGCCGCCGCCTGTGTTTCGCGCTAGCACTTAAACGCTAACGCTGCCGGTAATAAAGGCGTTATGAAGGGGGTGCCCACGTAAATAAATGGATAGGAACAATTCAGTTCCTGAAAAATACTTAGCATGTAGCTTTGTAGTATTAACCACGTAACGTCTATTGGCAGGTCTCAGTTGCCTGTCTGTCTTGTGCCGTTGTCGTCTTCCGGTTAGAAGGGCGTTCGTTGTAGTTTCGGAAATTACTAAAGTAATAAAATAGAACACCTTGTCCCTCAATGCGACGAGCATGATACGGTTTCGTATCGAACAAGTTAATTAATAATTCGGTAAGTTATTCCTGTAACTATTCCCCTCTTAAAGTAATATCAATAAGCACACAGTATGTGTATGCAATAAAACGCGCACAGAGCCTGCTGCGGCGGGACAGCGTGTGAGCGTGCAAACATTTTGTTTATAGCGTGTTTGTAAGGTAAAACAAGATGTATCAGTTCAGCGCTCTGAAGATTATATAGCCTTCTTTATCATTAAGGTTTCTGTTCCTCATCAAGTTATCTCGCACACTGCCCCGCTACGGAAACGATCGCTTAATTTCGTGGAATTTGTAGTTGCTATTGGTGAGCGTACGCCTAACGAGTAAGGTATGCCATTGGTATCTGTGTGATTGGTATCTAATGGTCACCCTAGGCACAAGGGCTGCGCACCCAGGTTACGCGATAGTATGAAGGTAATCTGGTTCATTGTTTATGTGCACGTCTGCCGGTTGTGTGCAGTTGCCAAGGAATGCGTCCCGGGGAAGTGCCGCGCGCGGCTCTATCCGAGCTGATGACTGAGGCTCTATTCAATTAGAGACCAGTTCTGTGCTTCAGAGTTAATCATAGTTCAATTTTGTTTCCTTCCTACGGTTGACAAATGTGCGATGTACGGCAAAAATTGGATATAGAGCTCGCCAAGCATGCCGAGCGTGGTAATTGGTAGAGCTATGTTCAACAGTGATCATCTGCAGATTAAGCTGATGATGAGGTTTCCTTAATGTTTTGGTCCAGAGAGTTCTAAATAAAAGTGGGATGGCATCGTATTCCAATTAAATCCTTAAGCGTCGTTGGAAAAATACATTTAACAATGAAATAGCTTCAGTTAGGCATAAAACCAGGGAATGGGCATGATCTTGGACCGCTTCCCGTGGCCGACGTTACGGGCGGAAGTGTTAAGTTTCAAAGGGGCATTCTTGTTACCTGTGCACTAAAAATAGGGGACGCGCGCGGCGCCCCGCCCGCCCCGTCGGCGCCCGCTTTGATCTCGTAACGTAGCGAAATGTTGCCCACTCCCACGCCCACTCTGTTTAATCATTAGCGGTATTCGTTGCGCATGTTTTTATTATAGAAGAGTTATGTCGTTCCTGTAACCCCCAATTATAATTTACATTCCGGCGCCTTTGATTGTCGGAATGCAACCGCGTTATTGTGAGGTCCGTCTCGCACATTTGATGTTTCAATCTCTGCCCGCGCGGTGCCTTTGAACTTTTATATTACTGCAGTAATCACTGTGCCATTGCTGGAGTTGTGTGCGAGGCGGGAACCAGAAATAATCTGTAATGGAATGTCCCACAGAATAGATTATAGTCACACGCGATAGTTAATGCGGATACATTCCAATAGATCGTTCTTGCAGTGTACAAATGTATGCACGCTGTTGCGACTCCAGCAGGAACTGAACTCCATCCACCGCCATGGTGTACGTATACATAATTTTCGGATGAAGCTTTATAACCTGTACTCCTTGGTAAAGTACTGGAAAGTTTTATAAATATCTGTATATATAATATAGAAACTCGTCACGATATCTTTGTAACTATAAAGTTTACAGACTTTGGCGATTTGGTACGAATATACGTTTAGCTCGCTGGCCTAACGGCTGCAGCGTGCGGCCTTCGTTACGAAAGTTGCGGGTTCGAATCTCGGCATGTATAATACCAACGACATTAATATTTAAGTTATGTACATTTGTGAACTTTAGTAACAGCAGCGAGATACAAACGGTGAAGGAAAACATCGTGAGGAACTTGCACGTGAAGAACTTATTGTAAG
The DNA here is from genome assembly GCA_033220335.2 of Troides aeacus. NCBI lineage: Eukaryota > Metazoa > Arthropoda > Insecta > Lepidoptera > Papilionidae > Troides > Troides aeacus. Next base: position 12,674,361 of record CM067277.1, on the reverse strand, counting down.
GTGTGTGTGAGGTCACCGATCGGCATTGGGCCCCCGCGTGGTAACTATGGTCCGATCGCCCTCATATTGAGGGTAGGCCTGTGCCTCAACAGTGTGGACGTAAACTAGCTGTTGTGGAAGAACGGATTTTAGAAAATATCACCTCTAAAAGGGTTTGCGGGGATGTTACGGCTTGCAAGACGGGTAGGAATAGCTCTCTATTGTATGTTGTATTGTAGGGCGCTGGGCCTTAAGAGGATTTGTTCATAAGACCTAACATCAATACAAAAGCTAGATAACTTGAGATACAAGTCTGCGAGTTAGGATTTTGGGGATTGTCGTTATCCGACCTTTTTATGGGTGTCTGAAATAGGCGATGCGGTGTTATCTGGCTAAAAGATCTTTTACAATAAAACTTACAATGAGCTGGTGCTTAGTGATTGATAACTCTTGTGACCTCGGTAGAAGCGCGCTAAGAGCGGCGGCCGTTACAAAATAGAAAAGAAAACTGTAAATCTAACTGAAGATGCTGACGCCTGCAGGAATCCGTAAATTACTGAAGTCAAATAAATTAATGATAGCGAGCGAGTTATGAAACACGGAGCGTCACCTCGCCGGACTGTTCACGGCGCTGCTTACTGCCGCCTGGCAACACGTCAGCGGTAATTTACACCGACTGATGTCCAGTCGACTACATGCATGATTTAGTCGGTTACGATTCCACTTGTTAAATCATCTCAGCATATTGTTTTTAATAAATGATTTGTTGTGTGTGAATGTTACTCAGCAGCCATTAATTGTCGCACTGCTACTGATTGATAAACATAGCCGTTTGTAAACATCTGACTACATGATGCTGGCCGCGCTGCTGCTATCGCTGATAGCTAGCGGACGAACGTTATTACAACATTTGTAGTAGAAAATATAGTAATGAATAAGAGGCGTATACGCGCAAATACAATATTTATTAGCATTAAGCACTGAATGTAACTATATATAATAGATCATGTCAATTTCTACCAACAAGCTACTATCTCAAAAGGATGATCACCACACTGCACCACATTATGGGCGGAAGCACTTACCATTAACTGAATGTTCCACCTGCTCCGCCGGTACCTCGTAGAAAAAGAAGAGTTTAGTGATCAAATAGGAATGCGTCAATTATTTTCTTTTTCTGAGTAAAACGAATGCACCTGACTCATCACGGAGCTCCGCGTGAGTCAGCGCACGCGCACGCGCACGCGCACGCGCACGCGCACGCGCACGCGCACCACCTGAAACTTGTCGCTATTCATTAAAACGTCCGCGAGTTATTTCTTTGTGTGTGATGTACTTGTATGTTAAACCGGATTTATTTATAAGGTTGCAGTAACGATGACGCCCAAGTAAAATTTACTGTTAAACGATATGTAGTAAAGTTAACTTTGTAAAACTAAGATCCGTGTTAGTTGTAATAAATAATCACTTGCTTCCTTTCAGAAAGCTTCATAATATATTAAACCGTACCGATCGATGTGGAGATCTTTGAGGGAGGCCTATGTCCAGCAGTGGACGGCTGTCGGCCGATGATGGTGCTATATTAAACTACAGACTCAATTTCATTATGCTTAATTTTTAACTATAGTGTAGTTGTTATCTACACGTCACATATTTCTCTCTGTATTTCAGTTGGTGCGGTTTTGCAGCTGGTGAAGCTTGTAGAGTTCTGATACCATTAACAAGTTATTGCAAGAAGCTGAGTGAGGTACGTCTCCAGAGTACCATGAACAATTCGAAATCACTGCAACAGCATTTGACAGTCAGCACGGCTGGGATATTGTATATATCATAACGTACAGCAAAGCGACAAGTACGATATACAACCAGCGGTGCACTCCTTCAAATAACAATTTTTTTTTTATTTACAATTATATTGCACGTGTTATCCTGGAAGAGAAACTGTACACACACACACACACACACACACACCCACACATATATATACACAGTTCGAAAGTAGTGGATCGAACCCCAGACATTCCTTTGGGCGACGTCGGCAAAACGAACACTCACCACTGCAGACACGCAGTCAAATTTAATTCTGTCGTCAGGATCGAATGTTTAAAAACACGCTGTTTACTTCCACAATAATTTATCCAGCTATTTAAAATCTATTATAGACTTAATAGGTGCATTAATCAATCCAAGTCAAAACTAAGATGAAAACCCGCGGCGCCCCGGAGACGTTTATTTTTGGTGCTTGTTGAAACTGTAAATCATTTGTAATTTAGCTTTCTAGTATTAAAACTACAATTATGATTAAGTGCTCATGTATATATATATATATATCTTGTTATTTTAATTTGTTTTGCGAAGAAAATGCGGATACGATCGCAGTTCTCTATATATCAAGTGGAATAATGAGATGAGATGAGCCATCTTATATCTAGGCGACGTTTTAACGTAAGATGTAATATCTCATAGCGGCGCCGAGTGATGCTGCATTGCCCTACGTACAATGTATCATCTGGTACTCGTGTCTAATATAAGGATCTTCGTTTATTTCCATTGTTTTTTCAATACTCCTTTAATTTCATTGTTTCATCCCTTAACAATAGCCACCTCGTAGACTCCCCCACAGGCGACGTTGCTAATATAAATTTAATTCGATCACAAATTTTACGTTGCTCTTGTTTGTACAGTTCCTTCTATTTCAGTTAGGTCTGTAGCGAATAAAAAAAAAATGAAAAAGTCGGAATGCTACATAGCGCTAGTGGTGGATCCATCAGCGCGGCCGGCGGTGCACTCTAAATCTGTCAGCGCGCGCGCACCTTTCGCATAAAGAGCTCGCCGACGACCTGCCGCAAAACGAGGAGCTGCCACCTCGCGGGGAGAGCTGGAAATACTCCCGTGATTCAGCGGGGCACGGGGCACGGAGGGGAGGTGCCGCCTCGCGCTCCCTACCTGCCCTCCGAAATAATTCACAAAGGATGCACTGGCGCTGAACTCGGCGCGCACACTGCTTGCACGGTGAGTCATTGCTTTTATGTCCATGTTGGTACTTGATTTTCACACATTATATTAATACTGCGGATAGGTATCTTTTTGATTGCTCTTTGTGACAGAGAAATCTTCTAAAGCTACCCTGCTTTTAAGGGGAAGACAAGCTTGTATGATTTTTAGGAGATTAGGACGTGATCTCCTACGGAACGCACCGGGTCCTTTCTGATAGGAGTCAGGAAATAAATCTATATTATACGTGAAAAGGTGTGAAGATATAAATTACATCCTACCACCTAGCAACGCGACGTTGCTATGGGCCGGCGTATCACTTACCATCAGGTGAAGGTCCCGCTCATTTGGTCACTTTGTAGTATAAAGCACAGTACTTGTATCATAGCCACCAATAAACATCTAAACGTACATTTGTTAAGAGTATCGTTTACCACCTGATGTGACTGGTGTGCAGTAATCTATGATAGATCTGCAATTATTCTCATGTTGTGACTGTCCACATGCGACTATGGTCATTAACCATTACGTGAATTGCATTCCCGTTCATCTGCTTTTCATATAGGAAAAAAATTACGCGCTCCCCCCCTCCCCCCTGTAAAACTAAAAATCTGTTACAATCTAAAAAATGTAAAAATCGCAGCACAAATTCAGATTTTCATCACCAGAAAAGGCTAAAGTTTGGAAGTGAGGATGTAGTTATGAATTCTAGATGTTGCCTCGTTAACAAACAACTTCAACTCCAAGTGAGTTGCATACTTTGTCAACCAGTTGTTTAAAATACATAAAGGAGTAAAAAGGATTTTTTTTTTCCGATTCTTGTTGTAGCAGATATCAAAATTGTGACTCCATTTCACCATACGAGCGGAAATGCTGATCCTAGTCCTGGTCTAACCACAACGCGAACTGTGATTAATGGTAATTGAACCAAAGACCGACGATGCTCAAAGGATCGACTGCCGATGGAGCAGTAAGGTCCTCCAGTGACGCCCGCGTACAGGTAGACGTAGTGTTTGGAGGCCTGCCCCAAGGTAGACCGACGATCTGGTGAGAGTCGCGCGAACCCGCTGGATGCAAGCAACGCGGGTCCGATCGATGTGGAGATGTTTGTGAGAGGCCTATGTCCAGCTGTGGATGTTTATTGACTGATAATGATGATGAATAAAATGATGATGATATCATCGTCATTATCATACGAAAGACGTTCTGTCCTGACCACCGATCGGTCCTGTGACCAAGATACGATTGGCCAAAATTCTCATAAGGTTAAAAAACTTTTAGTATCTGTATGTGTGTGCTGTAGGCGCGGCTGGCGCGGCAGGCGCGGCAGGCGCGGCAGTGTGTAATCTGACATGGATCTTAAGTAGAAACACATCGACTGTGATGTTCATACAGTCGGGCGGGTAACACAATATCCCGAATGTGGGTCAAGACTCGGCCAGCGGCAGCGCGGGCCCGTCCGCTTCCTCCTGAACAATATTCAATATTGAACACCGCGCAGGAAAGCCCCGTCCGGCTAAAAGCACATCTCCACCTGTCATACCGATCATCTCCCGCGGCGGTGCCGTGCATGCTCCGTTACGCGAAAACTATTGCTGCTCATTGCGAACTCCGCGTCGGCAGTTAAACAGGCCATTAGGTAATGGACTGCAAATGTGCCGCATCCGTGCCGCGTCCGTGCCGCGTCGGCCCGCCGTGGTGCCGGGGCGCAGCATTAGTGTAAGTTTTCGCACGTCTGGCCGTCACCGATAATAATAGTACGTTTGGATTGTTTCACCGCTCCGCGAGTGACTGCCGCCGTTTAAACAATTTGCGGGCGCGCGCTCTGCGGTTGATTTATCCATAGCTTTATGCAAATCTAATGCAGCAAATGAAACGAAACGCTCAAACAACATCGTCTTCGCTCCTGTCATATATATTAACCTTAATGGTAAATGAGACGTCTGCCAATAATAGAGTGGCGCTAATTAGGATGATAGATAATTTGCATGAAATGAGGGCATCCTTCTTCCTTAGATCATAACGAACCCTGTGACATTACCTTGCTGATTATAGTTTGAGAAAAGTATTGACAGAGAGGTTGTACTATTGTTCTCCAACTTTGAATAATATCACAACAATCAATTAGAACTGCAGTTGTGTCATCGCACAAGCAGTGATAACTGTGCGGCAGTAAGTTTATCGCAGCGGCCGCACAGCAAGCGCCGCTGTTCCGCCCAGTTAACTGCGCCGATCGTAACCCGTTGATCAAGGAGCTCGTTCAGATCGACGCGCTGTGCGTAAACACTGCAACTTGTTAATTGACTGTAAAATTAGACCACCCACGATTCAGAACCGCTGGTTACGTATTGAGCTTTTCATCCCACGACAAGAGATCTTTAAAAAAGCGCCGACAGCTTAATGGTTTGGACGATGGACTTTGTATTTAGATTCAACTATCGCTGAATGATATCTTGCGAAGCGTGATATTTTACCGTCAAGCGTTTCCTCTTATTTTGACAGGCATGGTATCTGACATAAGAAATTCACCTTCTTCAATAGATACAAAAACCGTGTCCTTTATTTCCTGGTATCAGTAAATTTGCGGTCCCCTACTGCAATGCTCGTATGTCTAATTCCAATACGCTGCCCATAAATCAGCGGCTCCGTGCGCGGGGCCGGTGCCGGCCGGTGCCGGCTGGCGGCAGCTTTTGTTTGAGGAACACTCGGTATCAAAGTGTCCGCTAAACGCGCATAATGTACAACTATCATAAACAACATTACCTGTGAAATATAGTTCGCGTGTACCTCGCCGCTTTACGTGCTGCTGCAGCCGCCATCGGTTTCACGGCGGAATCGGGACAAACAAAATTAATTTAGCCGAAAGTGAATATTACCACCAGCAAGATTTTAATGATCTGTTCAGGGTATTTAATCACTATTAGACGGGAGCTTTCCACAACGTCCTCTTCTATATGTGGATCCATGCTTTATCCAGGAAACATCCTGTCTCTAATCGATTGTCCCTTTATCTAGAGTTGGAAGGACTCACTCTGCTTGTCTATTTAAGCCTTATAATAATACGACTGAGGTGTAAGGGGTCCCACAAAACAACTCGCGGGATGCAAGACAACCTCACCTATTCGTGGTGCTCCCTTCTAATCAACAAACGAGGCAGACCAAACCGCATTGGGCCGACGTGGTGAAAAATGGCCTAAACCCCCATATAAATCCATATAAACAACGGCCTCTGGTGCCCGCCTGATCGTGGAAGCCGTGGAATGGGGGCAGTGTAGGACCGATCGAGGTGTGGATCTTTGGGAGAAGCGTATGTCCAGCAGTGGATGTCTGTCGCGGCTGATGATGAATAATATGTCTAATAAATATCTTTTGAAGATAAAAATTCTTGTGACGAGAATGAAAGAAAGTTTGTTATTGTTTACTGCACCTTCCAGTCAGGCCGCTTCCATCGTCCAGCGGAGCGGCGCATGCGTCGTGTGTGTATTATTTAAACGCTTATGATTGCTGCCGGAGCGCGGCGCCGGAGTTCCCACGCCGCTGCACCGAATTCATCTAGTTGTTTCATTGGTTCTCGTGACTGGACAGGGCGAGCTGTACAATTTAAATCACTCAGCTTATTTTGGTTCGTATTTAGTTTGTGTATGAGCGGCGCAGTGGCCGGGTCGCGCCGCGTCCGTGCTGGTCCGGGCTGACGCGGCCCGGTCCGCCGGCGGGCGCGCTGCGTGGCCGCCCGGCGCGCTGGCCGTGCGCCAAGTGCGCCCGCTATTTGCTTATAATTCGGAATCAATATGCGAGCGCACGTGCGCCCGACTATTCCGCTCATAAACGCTGTAATCGCCGCTGTAATTCAGGCACGGCTCCAGCGGGGGCTCCGCCGGGGGCTGCGCACCCGCCCGCGACTCCGGACTGCATGCACCACCATACGGACACCACTAAAGCAGACGCACTGCCATCTGATGTACTCTCGATGCACCGCTTAATTTTTATTTATGTCCTTTTAATCTCATCCGTGCAATGGTTAAGCCGCTAACCTCGCAACAAAGACCACCCCAGTGCGATTCTGCGACCGCTTGAATGGAGCTCTTTATGCTACTGCAGCAGTAAACAAAAGTGCGGCCCCACCGAGCAGTAACCAATGCCGACGGGTATCGGAAACATAATGAGCTCGCTGCCGACCTCATACGTTATTAGGACAGTAGGAATTTTTCAGTCAGTCTGTCTAGGTTGCTACATGCATTACCTTTTTTTTTTTTTTTTTTTTTTTCTCGCGGGGGAAATCTTCTTAAAAGATACCTTGCTTCTGGGGGGAAGACAAGGTTATGTGGGGCTTGTACCCACTAAAACCCCCTCGGTGGTCTCCCTCAGTGCATTAGGAGGGGCTCCGGGATCTCCTACGGAACGCACCGGCGCCCCCCTGCACTCTCGATTAACATTCCACGGAAGGGCCAAAGCCCTACTAGACCTCACGCTTTGCTACGGCAAATACAAGACCACAATGTATTTGCCGTCCTCCTAAGGCTCGCTTATTAAGCTTTGAGGGCCCCCACCCTCAAAGCCTACGAAACCGAGGACCCTTTTAGTCGCCTTGTACGACAGGCAGAGAATACCTTAGTCCTATTCTTAATGGCCCGGCACTACAGGGCTGACGGGTTGGGGCGTCCGTTGCCAACGCCCCGACGTCCTCGTCTATGGACGGAGTCGGCCCTCTCCCGACTTCGCTCGGCGGACTCCTTCTGCATCATAACGATTTCACAGAAGGAAACCAACGCTATCCACCCATTTTTCTTTGCCAGTGCAGTTGATATCGCTACTGGCAAAGAAAGGTCATGCCCGATTTTGTGGATGAGAATTCTCCGTTCAGGCTCCCACGTAGGGCATTCTGCGAGCGTATGCTGAGCGGAATCCAGCTCTCCACCACAATGGTGGCATTGCGTGGTTGGTTCACGTCCAATCCTATTCAGGTACTCACCAAAACACCCGTGTCCTGTGAGTACCTGAGTCAGCCTGAACGTGACATGCGCCACTCCGCCCGATCTAAGCCAGGCTTCAAGGTTCGGCAGAAATGCGCTTACTATACGCTGCCGTGAGTTCCGCGGCTCAGCTAGCCTCTCTCTCCACACCTCCAAAACGCGGCGGCGCTCTTGCCTGTGCACTTCCACCACATCCAGGGGTTCGGCTTCTTCTCGATGAGAACGTAGACGCGTATAAATCCGCGCGTCCCTTTCCGCCAGAATGTCCAGAGGTGGGAACCGGGCCAGGATAGTGGCCGCCTCAAACGATATCGTCCGATATCCCCGTGCGATACGAATGGCTATCTTCCGTTGCAGACTGTTGACTTTAGCCCGGCAACGTCGGCTGCCCGTCAACCGATCTGACCAAACCGGAGCGCCATAGAGAGCCATCGATCGCACAACACCCGAATAGAGGCGGCGGACTCCTTCTCCGGGACCTCCAAGATTGGGCAGTAGTCTATGCAGAGCACCTACTACCTTCTCAACCCTAGGGATCAGGCGGTTGAAGTGTTCCTCGAATCTCCATCGACTGTCTAGAGTGAGACCGAGATATTTCATTACCGATCCCACCTCAACAGGCACGTCACCTACGCGAACCGAAAAGCTGGGAGGTTCCCTTGTTTTAGGGAGCTTGTGAAACCATATCGCCTCGGACTTATGAGGCGTTATCCGGAGACCCAGCTCTTGGATTTTGTCCACAACGCAAGCTACTCCAATTTCGGCAAGTCGGATGGTGTCCTCGAAACTGTCTCCATTTGCCAATACTAATGTGTCATCCGCGTAACATACAACACATACTCCAGCGGGGAGATCGACTCTAAGGACTGCGTCATATGCAATGTTCCATAATAGAGGGCCCAATACAGAACCCTGTGGAACTCCGCAATTTACCTCTCTCCTATGTAATATGGCATCCCGACCCACATATTGGACGCATCTGTCTTTTAAGTAGGACCCGACAATGCGCTGTAAGTAGGGAGGCATGCGATGGTACGCCAGAGCTTCCCATATTACTCCCCATGGTAGTGAGTTAAAGGCGTTCACTACATCAAGGCTAACTGCCAATGCCACACCGCCTTGATCCACTGTTCGTTGCGACTGTTCCCGAATGCGAAGGATCGCATCCATGGTTGAGCGCGCTCTTCGGAAACCAAACTGGCCATCCGACAGATCGGGGCCTTCTTGGTGGAGATGCAGATTGATGCGATCGGCAATTATTCTTTCGAACAATTTACCGGCCTCATCCAACAGGCATATGGGTCGGTATGCAGAAGGAGTGTCCGCGGTCCTACCATCTTTCTTTAACAGCACCATCCGTGCTTCCTTCCAGCCCTGAGGGAATAGGCCAGCACTGAAGCAGCAGGTAAACAGGTTCCTCAGTCTATCTCCTAGTCCGGCGGCTATTGCTAGTACCCACGCGCGTCCGGGAATTCCGTCAGGACCTGGTGCAGTATTCCGGGCTTTGAGACGCTTAATGGCTCGTTCTAACTCTTCGTTGGTCACACCCCATTCGTCGGACCAGACGAGCTGATTCAACGACTCTGTAGAAGGTGGTACTGGGCATTGTTGACTCCTTGGGAAGAGAGTGTCCATCACTGTTTCCATAAATAAAGGATCCAAGGTCTCTGTTAGTGGAGGAATCCAAGGTCTGAGTTTGCCCAATACCATCTTGTATGGGCGTCCCCACGGATCCCTCTCCAGTTCCTCGAGCAGTTCGTTCCAAGCCCGAGATCTAGCTGATTTAATAGCCAGTTGGAGCGATTTAGTAGCGTCTCTGTACATCCTGTAGGCACGAGTCGTTTCATCCACTGTGGCTCGTCGTCTCCTTCGGGTTCTTGTGTACTGACGTCGAGCGCGCAAGCAAACCTCGCGCAGTTGCGCTATAGCTGGCGACCACCAGTAAACCGCCTTCGACTTAATAAGCTTTGTTCGGGGCATTGAGACATCACAAATGTATGTCATCGATTCCCGAAACCAAGTCGCTCCACTTACAGGATCGGACAACATTCCTTCGGCTATGCTTTCTGGCCAGGCCATGACGATGGCTGCTGCTTCGAGCATATCTGCATCGAGTCTCTTGAGGGACCACCGCCGCGGTAGGCTGCTGCTGTGGTTGCGAGCAGCATGTTGTGAGGAGCCAAGCGTTAAATTAATCAAAATATAGCGGTGATCAGAAAGCGTGACCGCTTCCTCCGCTACTCTCCAGCCTGTCACCATGCGCAAAGCAGAAGAGTTTGCCCATGATAGATCAACGATCGACTCTCCCTGCCATCGCACACAGGTGCTGACGGATCCATGGTTTAGGAGCCGAAGGTCAAGCCCAGCCGCCCACACTTGCAAAGTCTCCCCCCTAGTGCTATTCCGAGAGGATCCCCACACTTTGGAGTGTGCATTGAAATCACCTAGAACAAGGACCGGACGTGGCTGACATCTGCGAATGCATTTGGCTACAGAGTCCAAGTACACTTCGTAGGCGGCGCGTGTGCAGTTGGGAGAGACATAGCAGCCCACAACTGCAAGAGGCCCCCATTCGACAGCAACAAAACCTTGCCCGCTAAAAATTGTAGAACAGTGTCGGTCCCCTGTATTCCCATTCCAATAGATAGCGACCTTGCCATCTTCGCTACCAAACCAGCGAGGATGGTCTGGTACTCGGTAAGGTTCGGCCGTTACGGTCAAAGCTACCGACCACTCCGCGAGGTGTTGCAGTAGCAGGTCCTGCGCCCCGCGGCAGTGATTCAGGTTAGCTTGGAGTATCTTTATCCTTCGATCGAAGGTGATACTTCCATGTGCTCCTCTGCACTTTGGGGTGGCTCAGGAGCAGGAGCCTGCTTTCTCCCTGTTCCTGTTCTCCTCCGCTTAGGTGCACATGCCTTAGCCCCCAGTCGGTGATTAGCTGGGCGTCCGAGATCCACGCACAGTGGACATTTTAGCACTCCAGTAGTACATTGACTAGCCCTATGGCCTGGCTCACTGCAAGCGTAGCACTGCGTGCTACGATCCTTTTCATTAGGGCATCTATTACGAACGTGCCCCAATTCCAGACATCGGTAACACTGCAAGGGTCGTTTCGCTAGAACCTCAACCCTTGCTAATGTCCACCCTACGCGGACACGTTTTGCTATCGCCAGCTTTCTTACTGTGCTTATAGGACAACGTACCCAGGCAGATCCCATTCGCAGAGGAGATCGGCGAATATCGCCCACTTTAACATCAGCGAGTGAACAGCCTCCTGCTTCCGCAACTGCCTCTGCGACTTCCGCTGTAGTGACGGACTCGTCCAAATCCATCACTCTTATTTCGCCTCTTTTGGAGGGTCGCGCTATGTATACATCGGTATCGGCCAGCGCTTCTTTCATTTTTCCCGCCAGCATATCAGCTTTCGATGCACAGTCAGGGCCAGTCACCTCCAATATTAGTGCCCCCGTTACTGCTCTCCTTGGTCGAACGGTTTCAATACCGCAGTCTGCCAACTTAACCTTCTGTTTTACCGCGGTCATGACCGCGGCGTACGAAAGTTCTCCATTCGCTGGTACGGTGACTGTAATGGCTGCTGCACGAGGAAGTCTACCCGGTTTTACCTTTTCGGTAGGTTTTGGAGTCACCTTTACAGCCTTCCTGACTGATGGAAGAACCTGTTTTGCCGTCAGTCTCCTAGCTTTACGGCTCACTACAGCCGACCAGGTATCCGCTGCTGACCTGAGCTCCGCGGCAATTGGCTCAGAAGCCAGAACAGGTGCACGCGGTATCAAAGATTGATCAGCGTCAGCCGCTACTGGCGCCCGACCACTTGGGAGTCTCGGATTGTTCGACAACCTTTGCCTTAGAGCTCTGTCAGGAAAAATTCTGGTCTCAAAGGCAGCAAGCTTTTCATCTACAAGACAACCTATTTGCAGCATGAGGCCTTCTTCTCCTCTCCTGGTAACGCCTTCTTTACCTAATGTACGCAGAGCAGACGCAGGCTTTGCCTTCCCAGACTCCGTCGAGCCAATCGTCTGCTTCCGGAGTAGCTTCATTTCTTCAGTGAGCTTATCCAACTTGGTTGCAAGATCCTTTACGAGTGATCGAAGCTCTCCATTCTCCTTTTCAAGTCTTACAACTTTATGGATGCTTGCTGCTCTCCGTGTAAGTTCTCCTGCCGCCGCTTTTAGGTTGCGAACTCCCAATCTCAAATGACGGACGTAATCGCCTTTGAGATTACGGGAACGCTCTGCAACATTCCCTATTTCTTGAAGGTGTTGATCAATGAGCTCTTCCAGTTTGATATCCGCATAAGATTGCATTTCCAGGGCCAAGTTATCAACCTCTGGGAGATTAGTATTCGTCCCAGTTTTAGTTGGCGGTGGAGCACCTTCGCTCTCTTCGCTTGCAGAGGCAGTAACCGCTTGGTACTTAGCAGCGACCTCCATGCATTTGGCTTTAGATCTTCTCTTCCGTGCGTTGCTTGAGACCTCGGAAGCTACCGAAGTTAACGACATATGTGAGCCGTCTGACTCGCACGCATCGCTGTCCCCTGCCGTATTTTTTTGTCGGTCTAAGCGTATAGCGCGTCTTCGCCGCCCACTTGGCCGACCCTTTTGTTGCCCCGCAACATCTCCCTCTTTCCTAATTTTATCCCCTGGTGGTAGAGGAACCGCCCACGGTTCAGATACATCACCAACTTGGGTAAAGTTTTCTTCCCCACGTGTTATGCAATCGTCCAGGCAAGGCCCGGAGTTTGACTTTCCCTCAGCTTCTCCATTTTTGGTATTTAATTGGTTCATTTCTGTTCCCACGAAACTGGCATGAAATATTCATTTGCTCGGGCAGAGCATCCTTACCCGAACAAGCCTACATACACCCAGGGGTCGGCAGGTACCTGGGGTGGATAGCAGTAGCGGTTGACAACCCCTCAACCATGCATCACCTCGCGCTGCTTCCGCCGCTTGTGATTAGGGTATTTTTTTATAGAGGTTTTCTCCTCTTGGCCCGGCCAGTTAAGGCAAGACCCCCGTTCCCGATAGGAGCCGCGAGACGTGACCACGACACTCCAACCGGGGTTACGGGTTCCACGCGCGTTTCCGCGATGTGGCCGACGGTGGCAACAAAACAAAATTAAATCGCCCGCGCGGAGTCAGAGTCAATGAACACCGCGCCCGTCCTTGCCTCTCCAATATGCCTTCTGCTGATCAGAGGGACACACGGAGAGACGCCTTCTCGGCAGATTATTCGCTACCAGTCCGCAACCATGAAGGCCGCGGACTGGCCCCAGGGTGCACCACGAGGAGGTTATCTGCCATAGCACCCCTGCTACATGCATTACCTACCTACATAGCATCTCTAATCTACCGCCACAGAAGTATTTCTATGTACCAATAAATAGTTAAATGAGAGCACTCTCGTAATCCTGTGGAAGATAAACAAAGAGACCGTGCATCTTCTTGATATTCTTCTTGTGCTGGATACTCCTAATAGAATCAATCAGAGTCAAGTCAAGTTGATCCATAGTATTGAAGAATATTTAGAACAAAAACTAATTTATTTTGGCACCAATCGACTCCTTAGCTTGTCTTTACCGTTGATTTAAAAAGTTTACTTGCGCCGTCTATTCCTGTCACTTGCCACCTGTCGCGGGGAGCGGAGCGGCAACAATACGCGCGCCGGAGTGTTCGTGTAACATTTTTTCCCTGTGAGAGAGTAATAAAAGCGCCGTAAAACTGCGGTCAGCTCGAATTATCCGGATTTTTGAGTCGTTAATAAAATCCGATGGGATAATATATATATATTAGGGGGACCGGAAAGTAATGTCGTTTTCTTACGCTTAATACAAACACATACATTTTTAACGAGTCTTTATTTTTAATCAATGATGTATTCCCCATCATTGTCAATAACCTTTTGCCATCTAGTGAGTAAATTTTCAATCCCTGATCGATAAAAATTAATTGGTTTTTCGGCAAAATATCTAGAGATGGCATTTTGGATATCATCCAAATTTGCAAATGTTTTGCCACTTAAAAAGTGTTGCAGCGCTCGGAATAAGTGGAAATCCGATGGTGCAACATCGGGCGAATATGGTGGATGAGGCAGCACCTCCCACCCCAATTCATTAATTTTTTCTAGAGTTCGCCTTGCGCAGTGCGGTCTTGCATTGTCATGTTGGAGAATGACGCCTTTTCGGTTGACAATCGCTGGCCACTTTTCAATTAAAGATTGATTGACTCGCTGCAATTGTTCGCTGTAGAGGTCTGCAGTAACAGTTTCTCCAGGTTTCAGTAATTCAAAATGAACAATGCCGCGAATACTCCACCAAACACACAAAAGCGCTTTTTTGGGGTGTAAACCTGGCTTAGCAGTACTCCGAGGGATTTCATTTGGAGAGAGCCACTGCCTTTTGCGTTTTGGGTTATCATACAGGACCCATTTCTCATCTCCTGTGATCAAGCGATCAAAAAACGCTTCTGTGTTGTGTCGTTGAAGCAATAAGTTGCATGTGATTGATCGGTTAGCCTTATTCTGTTCGGACAGATTATGCGGGACCCAAACACCTGCTCTACTTACTTTTCCAATCTGCTTCAAATGTTCTTGGATGGTCGACCAAGGTTTGTTGAGACTGTTTGACAATTCCTCGATCGTCTGACACGGATTTGCTTCCACTTCCGCCCTTAACACGTCGTTGTCTAACGCTGATGGTCTTCCTGATCGATACGAGTCGGAAAGATCAAAATTACCCGATTTGAACTTGGAAAACCACCTTTGGCATTTACGAATGTCCAGTGCATTTGGATAAACATCGCAAATGTTTTTGGTAGCAACTGTTGCGTTATTTCCCTTGCGAAACTCAAAGAGCATGCAATGCCGGATGTGTACCTCTTCTGGTATTTGGCTGGCCATTTTACCCAAAATTACAAAAAAAAATTGTAATTCAATTGTCTATAAGTAAAGAAATCACTATAACCTCACAATGTCTTTGGTACGCCTCTGAACAAAACAATGAGCTGACAAATGACAATCAAGTATTGGCATGCGCAGAAACGACATTACTTTCCGTTCCACCTATTATATGTATACTTATATCAGTAGCATAAAGAGACAAAGGGCAATATTTATAGTCGTCGGTTGAACCGGAAGACTATCTCTACACCTGTCTGAAGAGTCTTTACAAAAATTGTACTGTTTGGGATGCACTGTGTGAAGCTACGTAAGTAAGAGCGCGTCGTGGGGACATCTTTTAGATCAATTATACTTACTATTTGATGAGCAGGCGGATCGCTTACCGGCAGGTAAATACGTTGTTACACCGCTCTCTTTGTAACACGAAGGTTCACTGTTCGATTAGAGGATTGACTGTCGTTATCTAGTGCATTAAATATATCCAGGTACGTCCGGGACGGTTATAAATGAAGAATAATGAGTGAAACAAATGTTCCTAAGCACAAGTCCAAAAATACAACAGGAGACGAGTGTTTTGACATGTTTAAAGCTATTAGCCCCGGACGGGTGCCCAATTAAATTGTAATAATTCTTCGGGGCGGCGAGCGGCGGGCGGCGGGCGACGAGCGGCGGGCGGCGCGCTCGCGACGACTCGGCGGCGGTGGAGGTGGATTATTCCACCATCAGGGCATTTCAATCTCTGTACCGTTAATTCCGTTTCCTCTATCTATTTATGAATATGTTATAGATACAATTACTGTCTAAAAAATCTTTTTAACGACACCTTCATTTACAAGTCACGGACACGACACGACTTAGTAGTAAAGATAATTTTTTTGTATTTTTGTGCTGGTTTCATATCGCACGATATATTTGTTCATTTCATCTTTATCTACTGCATTATATTTTGAATATGAATGAACTGAAACCATGGGGTTGTCGGAATTAATTTCAACCTCTCCGTCACACTATTAGTACTCGAAACTACAAATTTTCCTTATCAAGCTTATGTTCTTAGTACGTCCGCTTTATTGTATATTATTATAGAACTGCGAGTCCCCTGTTGCGATTATTTACCGCACGGGCTGCGCGCTATAACTTTTCTGTTAAAAAATAATATAAAACCTAACGTACATGAATTTTGAATTTTTCATATTTTTTTTGGATTTCTATAAAACTAATGTAAACATCTCTCTTTATATTATCATCAGGACGATGTTCTCATATTTAATTAAAACTTCCTTCTCGTTATCTCATGATGTTACCGTTTTACCTTTAACAAGTACTTTTAATGTTATGACATTGATGGCTGTGCGCATGGATGAAGCAGAGGACGGATGAGTCGCGATCGTATCGTGAGGTGTAAACGGCGACGGCTTACGGACATTTGAGTGTGTGCCAAAAGATTAGGGATCTATTGGGTGATGCGCGGGCGTTATTGATGAGCGTACACCGCGCGCTCTCGCCGGGGATATTTACACAGAAATAACATCAACAATGGGGTTGATGACTTTTTATACCGCCACCATTACTCTAACAAGTTTATAATCATTTTTACGTGTCTAGGTAATAATTTCTAAAAAAAAAATTACATAAAATCAACAACAACAAAGGCGCACGATTAACTGACGTGTGCTACTTAATATTACTTATTTCTCATAGTACTATTCATTTTTCATACAAATTATCAACACCTAATGAATGAACAAACTGAAACCATTCTGAAAATATAAAGAAACCATCCAAAGAAACATTAAGTCACTTCACCTCGGCAAGCTTACCAACTTCTTCTCTTCAAATGACAACGAAGTCTTACCACCGGTGTCTCTTAACGATTGTATACTGGTTAGATTCCACAGTATCCTCGACCAGCGCGTTGTCCTGTTACAGGTAATCGCAATGTAAAATTGAGTTTTGTAAAAGTTGATTTATTACTACTACGAACGCACTGTGTCGCAACGCCGGCCGCGCTTCGCGTGTGTCCTCAAACATCTCGTCGCATTACTTACATTTCACTCAATTTCACGTGCTGTCGACGCACCGGCCGGACCAGCCCGGATACTCTAGCACTTCCGCTACGAATCATTTACCTTTTCACTGGAGTATTTTAAAAGAAGCAAACGAATGTTAATCTGTAGAGATGTTTCGACGTTTGTTTTACAAAACAGTTTGTAGCTTTACTCGATTGTTTGTTATGTTATCTGTGTGTCAGGATGTGTCAGATCATGTTTACTGGTGGTCACAGCAGTCCGTTCAGACAACTCCTATTGCTGGACCATATAGAGTACTGGACAGTAGTATGCAAATATTACTGGGGTATCGACAATTTACATCTTACGTCTTAAGGCGACGAACGCAATGCGGTGCTGGATACAACATCCTAACTAGCGCCACGTTGCTATAGGTAAGCGTATCACTTACCATCAGGTGATCGTCTTATTCGTCTCTTCGCTTCGTGGAATAAAAAAATATAATAAAATAAAACCTGTAATAAACTGCTGCGTCTCTCGGAGACAGTATCGCGACAATAAAACGTTTCTGCGTGATTTGTATCGAATGTATAAAAGTTGGATCATGGACCGGCTGCTGCACGAGCTGCACGAGCTGCGGCAGGGACGGCTGTAGTCCCCCAACAATATGAATTACCACCAGTTCAACAGTTACTGGTGTAACGAGTCAGCGGTCGCTGCGCGGCGGAACGTGGCGGTGCCACCCTTGACGTTACTAATAAGTCGCCTATCTCCGGCGGCGGATCGTTTCGTCCGCTTGCACTGTATACTGTAACGCTGTTCTGATCCGAACGCGCCCGGCGTCGCTGCGCCACTCTCGTTGTCTATTGCTACATCTACATTTTTAACACACCGAGCGATTAAGTTATAGAAGAGAACACTTGTTTCATGTAATGTATATCCGCAGGACATTACCTTTGAAATGAAAAGCTTACTTAGACATTTATAGACAATTAAACATTTTGATCTTCTCATAGATCGACATGATTTGTACATTCTTTACTACTTGATGTGGTTTCAATGTAAGAGCTCTCAAGTTTACTGCCGCATTATTCGTTTATCATAACTTCAATTCATTAAATATCTTACGTGCATGATACATTGTGATACTACATTGAGAAAACAATTTCACGGCTGTCGGCTGTCGGCTGTCGGCTGTCGGTTGTCGGAGACGAGCTCGCCTCATTAGCATCTCGTGACACTTAACGAGCTGTGGGAGCGCCGCACGGTACCGTACTATCGTAAGCAATACTTGCAGGTACCATTGCGTACAGGTACCATACGGTTTGTGTTCAATGTTTTGTTTTGGATTAGATCGGTGGATGGATTAAAGGGAAAGATTTTCAAAAAAATAAACGTACATATATCGTAATTAGGAGGCGCAGCGGTGGCGGTAGCGGTGGCGGTGGCGGTGGCGGTGGCGGCGCATTGTGCCACGAATAGCAGTCAGGTACCGCGTATAAATCCTGCCCGTGCCCCGACGTCTACCCGCATTCCGCCTCTAAATATAGACCTTGAGCGCTCTGCCTAAATAAAAACCGAATAGCTGTGCTGGTGACGCCTAATTTCACCGTTTGCCCTGCGGATTAGTGCAATGTGTTCCAAGGGGCGCAGCCAGCGACACAGCACGCGGCCGACCCACTCCTCTCAACCGACCCACGAGATATTACCTAGAGAAGAATGGATACTCCACTCGTACTATATATATATATACTTATGGTTCAGTAGCATCAATAATTAAATACTATGAAATTTTGTGCAAGCAACTGTTAAAACACTCATGTAGATCTAAGTTTCACAATTATAATACATATGAAAAATGTGTAAATATCCCAAGCGAATAAGAAAAACACAGTCTGTTAGTGATTTCTGTTTGTATAAAGGAGAGGGTTCGTGTATTCATTTCTATAGCAAAGGAACGTAAAATTAAATAATGTGAGACGTGTTAAGATGACGCCATTACTGAACAGTTCCGATTTCTTTTCCAGCGCAAGCGATAAATTATGAGGAAAATTGGAAAGATTTGAGAACGAGACCGTCGTAAATAATAGCGTAGCCCCCGCCGGCCGCGCGCCGGGAATAGCGGCGCGCGCGCACCGAACTGGGTTTACATCCTGCGCCAGGTGTTGCGAGGTGAGCCCCCGTGCCCCAGCACCGTCAGCACCGGCAGCACCGGCAGCACCGCAAGCACAAGGTTTATCCCCCATAAACTTCGGCTCGGTGTCCGCCCGTTGCCTCGTTGTTATCGTTCAAGGAACAGAATACATTTTCAGTTTGTTCATAATTGTATGCTTTAGTAGTTATTTTATTGCTTACTTAGCTAAACTTGGCGGAACTACCTCCACTGCAAGACATAAACCTCCTTCAAAGACCCTCCTTTACACCGATCTACGGTTTCCCGCAAACATCACTGATCTAGTACATCAGTACATCTTCTGGAACGACCTGGCAGCACTACGTCTCTCGATAAACATCCTCCACTCGAGGTACTCACTAACCCGTCAGCCGTTCAGTGTTTCGAGCAATATGCCCTATGGCCGCGAGGTCTACTCATCAAGATAATCATTTCAAATGACAACCCTAGTTAAACCTCCTTAAGTTTTTACCAAGTTAAGTGATACATAAAATGTTCCCTGGTATCGGCTATCACGAAGCAGCAGTAAACCTGCTTCCGTTACCGGTCACCCGCCCGGTCACGCGAGATTTCAGCCGCTGCCAGAAATTCAATTACATAATCTAAACTCACCCAGTTCCAACTTACTGCCGGTACGTTCTGAATGGACGTTAGGGTGCTGACACACTCGGTTACAACTTCCATTTGTATTGGAATGGAATTTAAGAAGCTTTCTGGCGCAGCCGCGTGCTTTGTTACGTGAAGATTCTAGGTTCCATTTAGAGACCATATAGATGCTGAAATTTAGATAGAGTCACTTTGTATCGGAGCATCTGCGTGTCTGTGTGTAATCGGTAGCTAAAACTATATATATAACCTATTTTGATCTAGATTTTTAGTTCATTAAAAGAGAGTGAGAGTTCTCTTCGGTAGTTTGAACCCGCGCCCGCACGGGTCGGAGGATGTTGCTTTAAAATAGCTTACAAGAGATTTTCTTTGTGTCAGAGATTCCGCAATCGGTCGTTGCGGCGAGATTGGTGTGGCAACGCCTTCGCGTTTCCGTGTTGCGTGGAGCATCAAAGCGACGGAGGAAGTCAGTCAGGTGTCCACGCGCGTGCACGTGCGCGTGCGAGTGCGCGTGCGCGTGGGCGTGTGGGCACGCCGGACGCGAGGTGCGCCGCAGCGCGCGCGCCGTAAACAGCTGTCGGCCGCGGTAATGGATTATTATTATATCAGATGATTTTGAGCGATCGATGAAGTTACCATCATACTGTTGCCGGAGACCATCTAGGTAGGTAGATACTGTTGCAGCCGACAAACGATGCGCTAACATTACTGTATTCCAGTTCAAATAAACGGTGTAGATCTAGGTGATGAACCGAATGTGGTGCAGTGAACATCATCCTAACCAGCACCACAGTGTTACCAGGCACGGGTCACTTACCATTAGAATACAAGACGTTCAGGTCATCTCATGGTAATAGTTACAGAGACTAGATATTATACCTAGATGAAATTACTTTAGGTACTGTGCATCGGAATGCATGCTTGCATGTCATACGAGTACTTATGTTGTAGATATGCACTGCGGTGGTGGATAAACAACTGTCCACAATACATTACATTAATATTATGATTTTTTTCATATTTCTGAGCATATGCTCTGGGAATACTTTAAATATTTCATGACAGAATTGAAACAAGAAATATGACAAGAGACAATGTGTGCGTGCGTGCGTGCGCAGGCGCAGCGTGCCGCTCACCGGAGCTCTGCCAGAAAACAATCCGGGATGCGCTAATGACTGGGGAATGTCCTGTCGCCATTAAATATAATATCACGTGGGAGAATTTACGTGCAGTAAAATGGATTTTATCGTCGCCCAGTAGAGGTGACCCGCTCAGCGCGTTATTAAAGAAATCTCTACACAACCGTCCCGCCGCTACAGTGCGAATCGACGAGCGTTTGTGTAGGTGAGCATAGTATAATATCGCACTGGAGTCAGATCAGCTGTTAAATCTAAATAAAACTTAAGAGATAATAAAAGAAAGAACAAGAAAATGTATTGGGGAATACATTCCCAACAGTGGGTGTCTATCGGTTGAGATGATGTTGATGGATTATGAATAAAAGAAACTGAACTTCTGTAATATTAACAAGTTTTCTATTCCCCGAGACGAGATATACGTTCATGTGATGGATGCGCTGGTGGCGTGGTGGCGTGGTGGCGTGGTGGCGTGGTGGCGTGGTGGCGTGGTGGCGTGGTGGCGTGGTGGGATGGTGTTGCCTGTAACATCGCAACAGTTAAGATGTCGTACACTGCGCCACATGGTGCTCGTAGACTTACAATATACCATGTTAACTCTTTCCCCAGTAATTTATTTAACTGTAAAACAGAACATAGTAAAGTTTCTACTAACGTACTTGCGTGCGGCGCCAGAAATAGACGTTGTGATGGTACTTATCTAGTGTCCAGCAGAGAGACCCACCACCAGTAAAATTGTTACATATTAGTATTTATTTGTAGTACTTTCAGGCCTATTTAGATGTAGTATTAAGTTTGGAAAGTCGCTCGATCCAACTAGAATTACGATTTAAAACATATCCTCAGTCATTTTGAAGTGTATTAGTGCATTTATAATTTCTTGATAGTATTCGCATCTTGACAGGATCGTTATTATGAACTTATTTGAATCTAAATTTTCATGTTACCTACAAAGTAATTTATTAGCAATAATGATTAGTCCATCTCTACATCGTGTAGGCTTTGTTAGCTAGTATGTTATAAATCACTTGTTTTAAGTACGATGTTCAACAGCGTTGGGTACGCAGAAGCTAATGATTCGCTTCGAAACACGAAACAGTTTGTCTTTACCAACTTAGTCTTACCGCATCGGTCTTAATAGTTACAGATAAATCTGCCGCTATATGAACTAAATTTCGATCTAGAATTTTCTGGAGCTCACGAGAACTATGAGAGAGAGATGTTTTATGATTGATAAGCTTTGCAACTTTTGAGCCCTTAATCAAGTACATGTGAATATGTGATATTAGCCAATGGCATATTGAAACTAACTCTTGTTCTTATAAAAAAAAATAATTGACTCCTCCAGCAGCGGCTGCGCGTTCGCGGCTCCGTGCGCGCGGTCACTTCGCGCGGTCACATCCGGTTACGTTAAAAAGCCGGCGACGTGTGACTGACGCGCCTGTTTACCTCCGCACTGATCACATCCACGGCCGAGCTGGTGATCACAGGATTATGTGTGTTACGTCAATGAGGTTATGACCCGATTTCGAAGCTCCGACATACGGACGGATACGAAAATACGTGAGATCGGTAATGATCTTTGTGGCTCCGAATTCATTATCCAGTTTTTCTCTGCACAAGCGATGAGAGGAGATGAACATAACTCAACTTACGATTGACATAGACCTTTCTTGAAATTGCTTTTACTTTACATTTAGAAACCTTTTGTATTCAAAGAGTGTGTTAAATTAAATTGTTTTTTGTAGTTGCTCCCAAGCAAGCGCTTGGTGGAATCTGCAAGGATAGAGGCAAGAGCGGTCGCACAAACGGTCGGACAAACAGACAGACCTGGCGCCGCACAGCAGCAGAGAAGGTGAAGAAGATCGGGAAGACATAAGAAGAGATAAAATATGAAGCCCAGGACCGAACGCGATGGAGAATCACTGTGCACGCCCATTGCCTCATCTTGGGGCTATAGGATGTTAATGAATGCCCTGAAATTATATTGAAAACTGGACTACTTTGACTTTAGTCGTTTAACAAAGGGTTTTAATATGTAATTTTAGAATTTGTTACAAAGAGCAACAAAAGGGTAGAGTAAAAACTTTCAAGTGCAATAAAGTCTAAATGTTTACAATTATAGAATTTTATTTTCACACGCCCCTGGCCGGAAGTCAATGAGGTCTGAAGGCTTACGAGACCACGACCGGCATATGAAGAATATTATATTATAATTGAGAGGAAACGAGTAGTTTGTTTCAGTAGTTAGGAGTATAAAGAATCTTAATATAGTTTATGAAAATATTATAACAAGTGAACATGGAGTTCTGCCCGGAGAGCCAAGTGGTGTATTTGTGTGTGTGATCCCACCTAATCTGCACCACTCGTGTACATTTTTCCGAGCGATTGTTTTGTTTGGACGTCGCTTTGTTGACGTTGAGAAGCCGCCGCGGATCCGTTCCCGTCGCTGCGATTTAATAAAAGTTTTATATCGCGCGGCCACCAGCTCCGCGCACCACCACCGCCATCACCACCACCACTGCCACCACCACCTCATTCCGCAGGGAAAGTATTTACAGAAATACAAACGATTCAATTGGAACATACAGTATTTTATAAAGTTACTATCAGTAACAGTAACGCTACGATTGACTTACTGTTGGGTATTATAAGTTCATATACAGTCAATATGTTTTGAGGAGGCCTATGTCCAGCAGTGGACGTCTATCAGCTGCAGATAATAGTCAGTTGGTAATATTTTACAAAACATCCCTCGTTTCATATCTAGACATGAGAAAACAGTCTAAATAATCCATTAGTTATTAGTGACAAGGCCGTTCTAACCGGAACACAGTAATGTTTGCAGACTGCTGCTTTGGGCTAGTAATAATCGCAGCGATATCGTTTAGGTTTCGTTTTCTATTGAAACTCAGCTGTAGCTCACTGGACCTACCTCACTTAAGTTTCATGCGATGAGAACCGTACGGTGTCATTTAGGGATCATAACTTCTGTTATAGGATAGCTGGGGTTTGATTAAATTAGAGCTAATTTCTTTAATTTACCCGCACAAACTTCTACGAGAGAGTTATATATTATATATAGTCAGGTGTACCGGCGGTATGAAATGAGCGTTTTTTGTGAAAATAAAACACTAATTATTAATGGGAAAGTAAAAAACATTTCATTCAAAGTATTGGCCATTGTTTTGTACACATTGTGACCACGTTTCTACACAATTTGTGGATACCGCGCCAATAAAATTGTTCGTATTTTAAAACAAACCAACCAGACACCCAATTTTCGAGCTGCTCGTAGGAACCAAAGTGCTGCTCAGCCAATGCGTGTCCCATCGATGAAAACAAATGGTAGTCGGAAGGAGCTAAGTCTGGTGAATACGGCGGGTGGGGTAGCAGGTAGCAGGTAGCAGCTCCCAGCCAAGTGTTTTGATTGTATCCTGAACCGGTTTTGCTTTGTGTGCAGGTGCATTGTCATGGAGCAAAATGACCTTGCCGTGTCTTCTGGCCCATTTTGGTCGTTTCTCGATCAATGCATGGTTCAAATTGATCATTTGTTGTCGGTAGCGATCAGCGATCAGCGATCAGTATTAACGGTTTCACCAGGTGGGAGTTTAGGAGCTCGTGGTACACCACACCACACACCTTTCCGATCCCACCAAACACACAGCATTGTCTTCTTGCCGAATCGATCTGGTTTTGCAGTCGATGTTGATGGTTGATGGTTGTCCCGGATCAACCCAGGATTTTTTCCGTTTAGGATTCTTAAAATAAATCCATTTTCCATCGCCAGCAACAATCCGATGCAAAACCGATTTTCTTTCGTGTCTTTGAAGCAAAATTTCACAAGTGTTTTTTCAGTTTTCCATATGTCTTTCATTCAATTCACGTGGCACCCATTTTCCACACTTTTGGATCTTTCCCATAGCTTTTAAACGGTCAGGAATTGTTTGTTGTGTTGTTGTGCAACATTTAACATTTCTGCCATTTGCATATGATTCAAAGTGTCATTTCTATCCAAAATCGTTTGCAATTCGACGTCTTCAAACTTTTTTGGTGGTCTTCCACGTTCTTCAATTCTCACATCAAAATCATTATTTCTGAACCGTTGAAACCATCTTTTGCATGTTGCTTCTGATAGAGCATGATCACCTTATGTCTCGACAAGCATTCGACTCGCATGCGATTCTGCAGCACTTTTCTTTAAATGAAAACAAAAAATTAATGCTTTCCGCGAATCATCACCTCCTGGTACAAAATTCGACATTTTTAACACGATGAAAAAGTATGATGTTGTCTGTTCAATGACTTGATGTAGACTAAATATGTTTCACAGATGTCACAGCAAACAAACAAAAACAAATAAAGGCTCGTTCAAAACAAATGTTCCCTATCGAGACATTTGTATGTTGACGCTCGCGTCACACCGGTACACCTGTGTATGTATAATTGTAACTCCGCTACGAAATTTATTGCAAATTCTGTGTTATTTGCATATACTAAAAGCGGAAGTTCGCAATTAGAAATTCGGTTGAATTACATCGGTTCGGTACATCCGCTGATGTCCACTCCATTGCCGCTGTTAGTGTTTCGGATTGCTTAGAAGTGCGGCGGATTGGTTGGTGGAGCAGCAGCGGATGGAGCAGGTGCATCGCGGGCTAAGTGGTCTACTCCTGTCAGCGCGGGGCCGCGCTAGCCGGTCGGGGAGCAGCGCCGCCGGAGCACCCTCGGCGCAACCTTTGACTCGCTCGCTGGCATCCGGTCCACCATAAATCCGCCGCCGTGTTTACGCGGGCCCGCTTTATGGTGCGTATTAATTTCGATTGATGGCTTTCATTATAATAAAAGTCCGCGCGTTGCTCAAACAGCACCCCCGGCCGCGCCGGGGAGAACTTTGCGCACGACAATATATCGCTAAGTGTGGCCTCACTTTACGACTAATGTTTACGTTACTAACATGGGTTATAAATTTGTATTTGTTATGTGTTACCAGTTTATCACGCATTACTTTAACTGTGCGTGAGGAACTGTACACAAGTTCCACTCCCTACATATTGTATCTCGCTGAAACACAAAACACCTCCCCTGCCACCCCTTGTAATTCAGCCCAGTAACCCTACGTCACGCGTCACAGTAACCCAAGCGCGTGTGAGTAATAATAATTTTTAACACAAGCGCAGGTTGCGCCAGCGCATCGTCGGTTGATTTACGAGCTCGTCACCTTAATTGGCTATCGCGAGGCCCTGGTGCCGTCCGCACCGGCGCGACGCCCCGATAACTATAAACCTAAGTGCTCGCACTATAACATTTATATTTATCGCGCGCTGTCACAACAACATTATGTTAAATGCGTTTAGTATTGTTTATTGGCGGCCCCGTCAATGCGGCAAGTGGCGGTGTACACGCCGCACCCGGTGCTGACCAACTTCAAGTTTCATATTTCAATATGTCAACCGTTCACGTAGTCTTAGCTATGGCTAAGTTCAAGTTGAAATTAATGATTATACTCATCAGTGTAGGGCATCGTTCAATGCATCACAATTCTTCAATCAACTAGACCCTGCCGATGGATATTTTTTAAAAAAACAAGTAGAACTGAAATCTATGAAAATATTATCCCTAGAACTTACCATAATACATTGTTTATGGTTAATGGTTAAAGGATCATCTGTTCATGTGTTTTATTAGATCGACCTGGACGGGCTCGAGTGTGTTGTGTATGTTAGTGTACCAATTGTTACAAATATACCATAACATATATTCACGTCGTTCGGTATAAGCTTTTGAATAGCACCGTTTTCGAATAATTTATACCTTTAATTCTTCATCATGACGTATATCCATTACCAGACATAGGCCTCTCGTAAGATATTCCACACAGCACGCTCCTGGTTGAGTCCGGTGTCTCCGGGAGGTTCTGTCAATGTCCGTCCGCCTCTGCTTAGTTCTTATATCATATAAAATAGCTTGTATTAAGGAAATAAGATAGTTTAATAAGGGATCCACGAATGGCAGTACTTTCGTTTTTAATAAAAGCAATACCAAGCAAAAATTACCTTGGATGTGTCCGTTAATAAAATAGGTGGAGGGCGGGAGTGGGGCGGCGTGTCGTGCGCTTTACGAGCGCCCGCGCGCCCGCGCGCCCGCGCGCCCTCTAGATAGAAAACATATAATCGTTTTATTAAATGTCCCCGTGTGTCCGTGCGAGTACTGCTTCATATCTGTATATGTATATACACATGTACATATATATGCGAAAGAGCATGTATGAAGACGTTCATGAAAGTGGAGGAAGCGAGAGAGGTGTGCCAGGATCGTAGCAAGTGGACAGAGGTGGTCTCTGCATACCCCACTGGGAACGAGGCGTGATATATATGTATGTATGTATGTGTTTGTGAAACGAGTTGCCAGTTCGCGCACCGGATACCTCACAACACATCACAACAACGATAAGTGACGGGTCTATAGAAGGTATCAATATAAATGGCTCCAGTGCTATTTCCAGCTTATTCAATTTAGACGTAATAAATAAAATAGCGATATGGCACGGCCGGGCACCCCGCCGCGAGCCCGCCGCGTGCCCGGGACCTCACGCGGGGCGGCACCGCCCGCCGCCCGCCGCCGGCCGCGCTAATGGACATTACCTTCGTCGAGGTGAACTTTATTGATGGACCCGAATGGACCCGTGGAGCGATTGTGTCCATTGTTTTGAAATTTATTTAGCGGTCATTATTGTGTGAACAGATGATGAGGGCCGTTGTGAAGTCAATCGCTTTTATATACCAAGGCTACAGATGTGCAATCGAAGCGTCGGGTGGAGGAGAGCGACCCCTGGCTCTGATCCCATCAATTAAAGCAACATTTCGAAGTAATATTACAGACTTGCAGTCTCGGGTAATAAGAAAAGTCTAAAGACTGAGGTAAACCTTGCCTGTGCTAGAAGTTGGTGGCTCATTGCCCACTAAGTGAGTCCAGAATGGACGACAGACAGAAGCTAGTCTTCTGTCTGTCGTAGTGAAAACAAGGTATGGAGGAGAGCTACGGCACTCACTAAGAGTTGCTTAGTCGCAGTGCAGGAAAGCACCAGTGTGTTCCGTACGAGATCCCAAAGCAGTAAGGATGACCACTAATAGGATTTTAGCAGTACAATTCCCACATAATTCTGTCTTCTCCCCCCCTCCACCTTCGAGAAGCAAGGTTGTTACAAAGAAAGATTACAATTACAACTTAGTAGAAAGCAACTCCTCAATAATGACTTCATTCAATGCGGTAAACGCGAACTGAATCGTGTTTGTGCTGTGCGACATCTGCCAGTGCTGTACGACTCGTATACAAATTGTGGGAACCAGTGGTGAGCGTGCATGTAGCACGATGCTGGTCTAATGTCCGGCCCTAGCGGCGTCTGTGTATATTTAGAATGTAGCTCAAGCTCCCCGAGCGGCTCGGCGCACGCGCACGCGCACGCACGCGCGCACGCACACGCGCGCGGCGGTGCTTAGCGCGAGAGAACGAAAGCAATTTGTTAAGATTACCGGCGGCGCCGCGCCCAGCGCTGGGCGGCCGCCCTTCAGCTTCAATTCAATCCTTAACCTATTTCATGTTTACCTTATCAACTATTAACTAATCGAATCTTTTGCTAATAACGCAACGCTTACAAACATTCACGCCGCCGACAACATTGCTGCGACGCGCAGCTCCAAGTAGCGTGCACTCAACTAGATGTCTACACTATCAGGACATCACTGGGCATGGTCATTGTATCAGAAGGAGCTGCAGGACTTACTAAACCAAACAAGTCTTTTATTTAGAAGTTGTTTCGTGTATGCCGTCCATCACAGGGTGTCACCTAATGCACGACGGCCGGTACGGTCCAGCTCGGCGAGGAGACAACATCTCACCGTCAGGTAGGCGCGCGTCGCTCTCGCTGCGATGAAAAATGTTCACTTTCAAATGTAAACGGCGTCATAAACTAACGAACACGACAAACTTCTTAGCGCACTATTTATACACCTCCTCCCCCCCCTATCGCAGTGCGTCACGCGCTCTCAGGTGACTCCTCCACGATTTAATACATTCCCACCGACGGCTCCGCGCAACGTTCCGCTTTCAGCCATCAAAATATCGTCACTTCCTTATCAACATATGTAATAAGGTCTGCGTTCGTCCGCGCTCCGCCCGTGCTCCGGCTCCGGCGACGCTCCGCGCTGATTCTTTCCACCGATCGTTCTCGGGCTTGATTTAGAGCTCGGGAAAATATGTTTATAGTTTTGTTAATGAGCAATTTACGTGAAGCCGGCGGCGGATAGTCGTGTCGGAGACGTCACCGCGTCAAGTGGGCACTTGATAGCGAAATATTGGGTGGGAATTGAACTCGCGATAGCTCCCGCCTCGTCGCCGACAGCCCCGTCTGCGCGCCCGCCTGTATGTCTTTCTTAACACCTGACAACATTATTAAATCTGTGCGCAGATTAAAATATACTACAAGAAGTTTCCTTGTAGGAAAAGTTTTTGAAGTCGAGTTGGGAATCTGCCCCCATTGTAGTTCATCACGTCCAGTCCCAGCATCATTTCGAAATAAACTCGAGTGTTCGTCGGTTCGTCGTCGATGAGAGGAGATGCTGTGTGATGATGAGCATTATTCAAAACATTTTTCCCAATTAATAAAAGTTTAAATTGTTAAGGAAACTCTTCATTCAACCCCAACAACCTGCGAGAATTCCAAAGGAAATATCAAAACGGAAACACGGCTAACCAATCACGGAGCGTCTCCCCCCCAAACGCCGCCGACAAAAATCCCTACACGAAGCGTTTATTAAGATCCCGAACTGTCTAAAATATTCATTAATTGATTCCCACCCTCCGTGATTCTGCTCATTACTTGAGGGTTGATTAAGTGAGCCAACCTGGTTACTCGCGCCGCCGCGGAGGGTTCGCGCGATCCTCTCAATTTAAGAACAATTCGGAGGAAGCTCGAACCGAAATTGGAATAGTTCCCGCTGATTGCGTCCTCGGCTCCTTTACGCAGGACGGAGACGTCGCGTTCATCGAAAGCGCTTTCTTTACTCGGAGCGATGGACAAATTGGACGTTACGTCTTGCGCACGTAACGTCGCAGGGTCGTATCCGGAGCTCGTGTTTAATTGCTGATAGCGTGCCGACGTCACGCTGCTCCCAACGCTGCCCACCTCTCCGCCGCGGTTTACCCAGACATGTTTAAGATATTTTATGATACAAAAATGAGATTTAATGAATAGTATGGAAGAGCTTCAATTACACTTCAGTACTTCGAAACGTCGGAATGTGATTGGTAATCAGTTTAATAAACTAGTTACATTTCGTCAGGACCCTCCGTCCCTTTCAATGATTTTGTGTCCAGAAGTACGTTTTTGTTTATAATAAGGAAGATAATCTATACTTTGCGACGACGAAATAGACTTGGTTAAGGGGACGGAGGCCCGGCAACGAACCGAGTACCCGCGCTGCCGCGCCGCCGCGCCGCCGCGCCGCCGCGCCCGCGGCAGATTCATCTTAATCAGAAGCGGCGAGGTGCGCCCGCGACTAATTACCGCGACTGACTGAATTAATTGATTATCTGTGTCAACCGGCGGCGGGGCTGGCGCGCAAGCAGGCGCTCCGCCCGGCTGCGTCAGCGCCACGTGCACTTTAACAGCAAGTAGGTAGCGACGAGAGTCCCGCGGCGCGCGCCCCGCGCCCCTCGCGTGCGCCCCGCGCGTGGGACACTGTTCCTCATTAAAGCAGCGCGTCAGGAACACAACAACTTATATAATATGAATTGATGCAAAAAGTTTTCACGCGATTTCGGCGTTTGATTAATTGTGTTAGTGTAGTGAGGTGCTCCCGTCCGCGCCCCGCCCGCGCCCCGCCCGCACCCCATCCGGTATCAATCTCTGTAACTACTGACGCAACGGTTGCGCCTGCTGCGTCAGTGCTCTCGGGTTCAAGCACTGAACCGTTTGTGTTATCCTCAATTGTTACAGAGTAATTATGAATAAGATCATTTACATAAACTATTTATATTTATTGAATTTACTCTGTACATTTTCACATAATGCATGTTATTTACCGTAAAATTTTTGTGAACAACATGTACCTATATACATTAGTACTGCTTGGCAGTAGGTACACCTGCGATGTACTAGAACTTTCTGATGTTCTTGTTGTCTAGAACCAAGAAAAGGCTGAATGCTTTCAGTGAAGGTGCTGCGCCGTGTTCCGGATGAAACGCAACATAAAAATCCGCGCGCGCGCTGCGTCCGTGCCGTCTATTCCCGTCGGCCGGTTTAATGCTGACGAGACATAGTTTCGCTAACACTGTTGATGAATAAAGCGGTTAAATTATAATTATTCTCGGGCGACATCGCAATAAAACGTTGCGTTGTAAATTTTAACCATAAAGCGGTTCCGAGAAGCGGCGGACGGCGAGCGGCAGGCGGCGGGCGGCGGGAGCTTCGCGCGGCGGCCAATCGGGCACGGGCGGCTTCATTCAGTAATGCGGAGCGTGGGCGAGCGACGGCAGCGCCGGCGCGGCGAGTAGCTGCAACTAGATGGTTCGTATCCAATTCCCATTGTAAATAAACTTGACTTTTACTAATTTTTTATTTTAATAGGGTATTATTAATTTGTTTATATCCCTTTATTAGCTTAGTTTTATATTCTAAAAATTTTCAAAAACTTCCTGTCTTATAAATAAATCAAAATAAGTAATTCCTTATGTGTGAGACGTGAGAGAGTTGTTTCTTATGCTCGAATGATTGGTAAGAACAAACTTAATTATTTGCTACATATAGAGCTTTATTATTTTGTAAATGTTTACTGGTCGGTGGATGGTTACCTTAATGTTCCGGACTGAGAGCTGTTCATTTAAGCTGGTGTACTAACAATTAAAACGATAATACATTATATACGGATATTGATGTACATAAAGTATTCAATTGCGCGTTATTACATTTCAAACAAACAGAGCGCAGCGGGCGCACCCTTTCAACGTTCAATAATCCGCGAGTATAAAAAAAAAACCTCATAAAGTCCGAACCGTTGTGTCCGCGGGGCGCGTTAATTCAAAAGCATTTATTTGCGGATCTGGAATAAAATAAATATGCCGAAGGTGAAGGTGGTTCGCTGAAATTAAAACTTGAAGTGGAACAATAGTTCGGGGGGCGAGCGCACCCCAGCGGCCCGGGGCTAAGGGGGCGACGGGGGCGACGGAGAGTAGCGCGGGGCCCGCGGGGTGATCGAGTGCCATTGAATTTGAAAACCGGTAATTATGAGAGAGCCGATGATGGATGGGTTCACTCGCACATCGTGTGATGAAAATGACATTTATTCCGTACATCTCCGCGCGACTCCGCTTCCTGGTTCTGATTCCTATCGCTCACCTGAGCTCGTGCGAAGCTTCTCCCGCAACAGTTAAGTGCATCGCTTTGAGACATGACTGTTGTAACCAAAGTAATTTCTCCAGCTGCAGCATCTCCCCCACCTTCAAACCGGAGCACAGCAACGTGTCAATGTTCCGGTAACAGCGACTACGGCAGCAGCACGGACAGTTGTCTGTTCAACTCAATTTTTTTTATTTTCTATTATTTATTGACCTCAAAATGTTTACTATCAAATAGTTAATCACTTATTCATTACTGTCTGCTGATAGATTTTCTCATTGCAAAGAAATATCTCATCTCATTTGCATGCAGCTCATTACGTCAGTCACGGTGCCACCCCGGCCCGCGGGGCGGCACGCGCGCGCCGCGAGTCCGATGAAGTCGCTATGGTTATAAAAACTGCGGCGAGAACATAACCATAAAAAAAACCACAAGTGAACTTAATGTATAAAGTTAAACAAATAAATATTTTCGGTTTCCCTGAAGCTTAACTTAACTTCAATGAAAGAGTGTAACTTAACTAAGTTACCGGCTCGTTCATTCATGTACTCCATTCATAGAGACTTTTTAAATGATTAGAGGGTTGTGCAGCCACATGAGCGGACAAACCAGAAGAATACACTAATACGATAAAACTATCGACCGCCTCCTCGCCCTCCCGTCCTCACCCATCACAACACACCCCCCCCCCCCCGCCCGTCCCGCCCGTGCCCCGCCGAGCTCCTCCCTAATCCCGCCGGCCCGCAGCGTGCATAACTGCACGCACGTAATCCGCTATTGAATACCTGGACCCTAACGGGATTTGGCGCCGCTCGCGCCTCCCCTGCGGTCCGGCCGCCGCGCAGTGGGTCGCGTGGGTCGCGTGGGCACCGTGGACACCGTGGGCAATTAAAAATTAATAGTAATACGTTCCGTAACAGCCCTTTCCTTTTTGGTTTCTGGAGAAAAATCTTCGAAAAGATACTCTGTCTTGTGCGAGGAGGTCAGAATTATCTGGAGATTTTTATCCACTGAAACCCTATCGGTGGTCAACTTCGGCGCTAACCCTGAGCTGGTATAGAGCATCCCGTGGTCTGCTTCATGCAGACCCTACCAGCCACGTGAGTACTACTTAATTACAGAAGACCACGTCAAGCTATTGTCCCTCTCGGGGTCGTTTACTATAAAAAGCGATGAGAACCTCCATCCTAACCACCAAAAGCCCCAAAAGCTCCATTAAGGTAGGGGACCACCATTCACCAGTGCGTCGTGATGACGCGAGTTAGCACCATGACGGCTACGTCTCCGAGCAGGAACTGTCCTCAGCAGCCTCGTTTAGCACCACAACAGTTTCACAAGAGCAGGGCACAGCCCCACTTTAACAGCCTTGATTTTACTAATTAATTTGTAGATTGATATGTAGCAAATCAATGAAACCTATTTATTTATATATCCATATATATACATACATACATATATATATATATATAATAGTGTAAACAAAGAGGCTTAGCTCCTTAGACAGGAATGGCAAAGGATTGGAACCACTTGCTGACCTTAGTGCATCCGTACAAATATGGCCTTCAGGTGTTCAAGAACAGTAAATAGACTTACTGGGTCAATACACTTTACCACCGGCCGCATCGTAACTTAACACCAGGAGACAAGATCAAGTACTAACCTGTTGAATACTATGATCCAGGTTAAGGAGGAATTGGTAAATGTAGTAAGACGCACGAGTTGTAATGCGATGCTCACTTTCTTACCGCACTATAGCACCGCTCTTGCTGTCCGCGGACGCATGACTACCACCACCAGGTATACACTGCTGCGGCACTTGAACAAATGTCTAAACTTCTGTCTGTGCTTTGAAGTAATGGTGCGGTTGCAGTGAGCGTGGCGGCGGTTCCCTTCATCCCCAAGGCGCGAGCAGGTCGCGGGTGGCGCGCCGCTCGGGGAGGCTCTGAGAAACAACATTTTCCGCAACACATATCACAGCGGACGCGCGGCGCGGCTCGCGCACTACACGAACGCACGCCGCGCGCACTACACGAACGCACGCCGCGCGTACTACACGAACGCACGCCGCGCGCACTACACGAACGCACGCCGCGCGCACTACACGAACGCACGCCGCGCGCACTACACGAACGCACGACGCGCGCACTACACGAACGCACGCCGCGCGCACTACACGAACGCACGCCGCGCGCACTACATGAACGCACGCCGCGCTACACGACACAACCATTTTATGATTTTTTTTTATTTATGTACTCAACAAAGCGACGAGACGAGCGGATTGTTCACCTGGTAAGTGATACGTCTGCCCACAACAGCGTGGCGCTAGGTAAGACGATATACACTGCGTCTAATCGTGCTCGTCGTCTTGATAAAAGATATTAAATCTATTACCTTAGTCGTTTCACTAGATACAGAGCCCTTCAATCCGGAACACAGTGATGTTTGCCGGCTGCAATAGGCGGTGCTGTGGTACCTACTCAAACTGCCCCCGCCAACGGAGACCTGCCACCAGTACTCGTACCTATGTTTAAGATAATCTCGTTGTCTAAGTTATGAGATATTACTATCTTATAACTTAGCCGAAGAGAGGAGGTAAATAAATGACTGTTTCTTTTTACAAAAACATCACATCGGTAATGAACACGCTCGCACGCTCGCACGCCCGCACGCCCGCACGCCCGCACGCTCGCAGCAGGACGCACCGCGCGAGCGCTTCACCTTAAGTAAATTATCGCCAATTATGTTTTTTCTCTACTTTTTAAAAAAAAGTTTCGCAAAGTGTCACTCGAGCAGTGTAAAGTATAGTGCGTAGTGAGTACACGGTGGTGTCCTCTCGAGGGCAGTCGGAGGGCAGTCGGAGGGTAGAGGAGGGTAGACACGGTCAGTGCGCGCGCTCTAAAGAAGTGAATAAATCTGCCGCCAAACGACAAGGTGAATATAAATATAAAGAATCCGCGGACAAACTTCCGCCCCGACAGGGCTGTCACACGCAAGTTAATTTTCAAATTACTTATTTACATTTTACATTATTTTTAACGTTTATGTAGACCTGCTATATATGTTTGTTTTAATAGGACCGCCTAGTTGTAACTTGCACGCGGGCAGTCTTTCAGGGCTTCACGTCATCGAACTAAGTAAGGTATGTAATTTCAACGGCAATGAGAGCAAAACCTTAATGCTTTACTCCTCAAAGAAAACACAAACACACACAGATATTTACCACAATCACCTTGAGACCGGATGTATGTGGGTATTTGGATTATACTTACATTTGCAGAGCATAAGTTGGACATCACTAATGATTAACTAACCATCGAGCAAAACATGGTAATGCCTAATTACCCTAACTTATACCTATCTTTACTTCTCTTCATCATCAGCTGATAGACTTCCGCTGTTGCACATAAGGGTTTTCACGCTCTACTCTGCTCTTACTTCTCTTAATGTACTGTAAATATTTTAATGTTTTCTATACATTGTACTAAATAATTAGTTAAATCCCACTTGGCACGGGGTGTAGGTTGTCGCATTGACTTCCTCCTCGCGACAGTAGATTCGAATCCCAGTAGAGGTAAGATTGCATTAAGTTATTAAGTTATATTAATGAAGAATTTCAATTTAGACAACCGTCTTCTTCTATCTCAGTACAAAGGAAGTAGCAAGTGAACAAATACACATTCAAATGTGATGACCCTAGTTCCGGTGACATAGCCCTGTCGCCGTGAAAGGCTAGGTGATCATAAAGGTTCGGTCATGTTCTTACATAATAATGTTCTTGATATATTCCCCTAGGTGGGGGGTGGGCGGTGGCGAGTGGCGAGGAGAGGCCGCCGGCGGACGGCGGACGGCGGACGGCGGACGGAAGCGGACGGCATCAGGCCCCCACGACACTTGTACGAACTGAAATTATTTATTAAGAAAAAATACTTTCTACTTTCACCTGCAATTAAATAGCCAGCTTAATATTTTAGTGTTTTTATTAGTACGTTAATGTGTTTTTTCCCTTTTGTAATTCATTGTATTTGTGTGTGCGCGTGCGTGTGCGTGTGCGTGTGCGCGTGCGCGTATGTATTTTAATTTGATTTGTCCTCTCAGCCGGTGGTCGAACGGCAGACGTCCATCAATCCAATCCCAGTTCTGAACAGTGCCGACCCACATACCGCGTGTGTAGCGACTGAAAATATTTATAGTGCTTCTCCACGGATATGCTGTTCCGCGCCGCGGGGTGGCCCAGGAAATGGTCACCGGGAGACAAACTGCTCGTCCCGGGACACGCGTCATAACGCAGGCAGTTTGTTACGGCGGACGAGGCGGCCCGCGCCGGGAGCAGGGAGCCGGGAGCAGGGAGCAGGGAGCAGGGAGCCGTGCGCGTATCAGCTCTGCATTTCTGGGCTCACAGACGCGAACTCCCTTCGATGCGAATGAATACTTCTTATCAGAAACTGCTGGACCATGCGGAAGGTCGCCACAACAACACACTTTAAATATATTTTTTTCATCTACATAGTAAGTTGATAATAACGACGTTTGTTCCGCAAGTACAAAAATTTATGTAAAATGAAAAAAAGTACTATTAGAAGTATATATCTGGAGATACTAATATAAGATCTCAGTAATATAATGCTGGTCTTCATATCCCTGGTCCTCCTTTTCAACCTATATAATGAACATTAAAAGTGTACGTCATATTATGCAATGGGACACCGCTTGACTACTTAAAAACTAAACTTTAATCAATATACAGTATACAAAGTTTACTGGTGGTAGATCACCGTTGCCGGAGACCGACAATGTACGTACCACCGTAGCGCCTGGGTTGCAGTCTACAACAGTAGTGTGTACACATTACTAGATACGAGAACGAGTTAGCGCTACGTTGTGATGGGAGTGTGAAGCACCACAAGTCACCATCAGGTGAACGTTCTGCTGACCTCGTGCTTCGTAGAATCAACAAAGCTCGTGTCCTGCGAGTGGCCCCGCCGCGCCCGCCGCGCCCGCCGCGCCCGCCGCGCCCGCCGCGCCCGCCGCGCCCGCCGCGACCGCCGCGCCCGCCGCGCGCACCTGTCGCGGAATTAGTCGGCAGCGCGACCGAAATCAAAAGGCGACTTTGGTTGGCTACGTTTTATTACGTCTGCTCGCCCCCGAGCCGCAATCACACACTTATTCAAACATTTCTGCTTTGAAAACGACTTTTTTTTATAAACAAGGGCGCGCCCGTCGCATAATAACATGCTTTGACTCAAAGGAACGTTGTACTGGTTTATTTACTGGCGAATGTCCACCGGAACTACTCGCAGGTACTGATGAGAACGGTTTTTTAATTAATCATCCCGAAAGTAATAAATTGGAGGGTGGGAGGAGATATAGCTTAAACCATATCAATCCATTTGCCACGGTGGTGAAAGATATGTAGCAGTCCTACCCCGTACACATTTTAAGTCAAAAGGGTAGCACAAGAGGTTCAAATAAACGAATTTACTTTACTAAAAATTCCGTAAGACGTTTGGACAAAGGAAGTCGGTTTTACGCGCCGTTAGCTCTCCCCTCCGCCCCCCATTAGCATACCTATCTCCGAACTTCTTAATTACCTGCTCCATAATTATTTCAGCAAACAGTGAGTTATACAGAAAACTCATCAGAAGGAGCGACAATCTTCATTATTTACCTTGAGCTCTAATTAATTCCTTGTCATGGTTTTTGCTTCGGCGTTTGAGTTATCTGGTCGCGAGGGCCGCGGAGACGGAGCGTGCGCGCCGCGCCGAGCCCGAGCGGAACAGGTAGCGCTCTCGGATACCTGATTACCATCTTTTGGCAATTAGTAAAACACACAAAACTCCTCCCCTGGCGTGTTGCGCTCCCCCGGTAGGTGATGTTTAATATTCACTCGTAAATTACTTGAGAACTTAGTGCCGGCGCGGAGGTGCCTCCAGATTTGAATTTAAATGCAGTCGGACGCGGTGCGCGCACCAGATAAGGGGCCGCCCCACCAGCCCCACCAGCCCCACCAGCTCGCCCAACGCGGGCCTGCGCCGCCGCGAGCTCACCGGCCACTGCTACTGCGGACCCATCATGTACATACAGATATACAGTATGAATACAAAAATCATATGTCGGAGCTGAACTTACTTACATATAATGATTTATGTTATAACATATACAGCCATGTCAATAGCTCGGCTGAGCGATGGTGTTCAAGTACTCCTGCATGTAGTCACAGCAGCTGCAGAAATCATTGTGTTGATTATTTACCGCGATACTTCTTCGCCGCAACGTCTCGTTTCAATGTGAAAAGTGCATTTTTTTATTCAACGAAGCTGCGAGCAAGGGAGACGTTCGCCTGATCGTAACTTATACGCTCGCTCATAACAACGTGGCGCTAGTTAAGATGTTATATACCATGCCGTATTGACGCAAGATATTCAGCCTCGTCACCCCAATAACTCCACTAGCTACAGCACCCTCGAATCCGGAACACAGTGATGTTCGCACAATACCGTTTGTCGGCCGCGATAGGTCATTATGTGAACATTTCTAATGTTCATTCATTATTGTGTGTAAGTGCATTAGTCCGGCTATGACGCAGACCTGCTCCTGCCGCAGCTTCTTTCAGTGCTCGAGTGAGTTCCTGTAACCTATAATGATACAAAATCATTACATATAATTGAAAACGAATGAAATTAACGTTGAAAGGTAGATGGGGGATGGGGGATGGGGGTGGCGAGGTGGGTGGGTGTAATGTTGCCAACCAAATATTTAATTAAAAGCGGTGTCCCGCCGCGATCTTTTTTACAATCAATTGCGAATTTTCCGCGCGACCGCCGCCATCCGGCCGGACAATCGGATAAAGGTCATCCGGCTGCTTGTCGCAATAACAAAATTCCTGCTTAATTCCGCCCCCACTCCGGCACCCACCATCAATATATTTCATCGCTTGCCTTCTAATGTTTAACTCATTAATCTCAACTTAATCGTTGAAATCACTTCGCGCATGTCCACAAAGTATCTGCAAGGTTTCTCCAGTCTGACCTTGTCAGTTCTATCTAAACCTATTTCGCTATGGATTAGATTGTACTCCACACGTTTACAGTATCTCACATAGGTTATACATCGTGGCATATAACGCTCTGTACTAACTTTTAAAGATTTTTCAGAAACCTTCAATTTAACACTTTATTGTAAGAAGGAAGTGTTTCATTATCACATCTCATCATCATAACTATTACAGTTAGATGTCGCAGTTAGTTTAACTAACACCGTTAATACCAGGAACTGTGAATACTATAACATCATAATTGGATAAATATTTTCATGAGGTTTCAGGGCGACACGTGCGTTAGTACCCTGTAAAAAGATCTGAAGTACCTTCACATTACAACGGACGTATAGTGCACAGTATCTCATACAATTTATCGCTTTATTGGGTGTAAAAATAAGATTTCTAAAACTCAATTTTATGGTATGTTAATAAAAATATGATTTATGAAATACCTTTTACGAAGTTCTATTATGATAACCGGCATCGATCCCGCGCCCGCGGCTCACCTCGCCGCTCCAAACGCGCCTCTTGTACTGCGGAACGGGGGAAGTGCAGCGAACATTGCGCGTCGCGCGGGCGCCGGCCGGGTGCTCTCGGATGCGGCATTGTTAACGGTGATGCGAGCGACGGCGAGCGGCGTGCCATGGCCAGTGCCGACTGATGGTGCGATCATATCAGGTTTTATTATAAATGGTCTGGTCTTAATATTTTTACACAATTACTAACAGAAAAAATGGCTCATCATCATCGCAGTTACGTGAACGTACTAAGCAGGCGGCCATTCGAGAGGAATGGCGATGTGTAGTTAAACTCAACAGTCAATTTACGTCCTCACTGTTGGGGCAAACATCTAGCCTCAATATGAACGCGATGGGCTGTAGTCACCACGCGGGCCCAACGCGGATTGGTGACTTCACTCATACCTTAGAATAAATTCTTCATGTGCAGGTTTCCTCGCGATGTTCTCCTTCACCGTTTGTATCTCGCTGTTGTAACTAAAGATCACAAATGTACATAACTTAAAAATCAAGTTATCGGCACATGCCGAGATTTGAATCCGAGACCATATGTTTTTAAGCTTGCGACTAACACCTAAAGTGGTGAGCACGACCACTGTCATGAGTGATATCGAATAAGAAGAAAAAGGAGAAAACAGACAAGATTGCTTCTAAAATCAGATCATTCATTGTTTAGTTAAATGCATTTTCAAATAAACCTTACTCTTTACTTCCTCTAATATTTTCAGTCAGTGAACGTATCAGATATGACTATAGAACCATCATCAGTATCAGTCGTCATCAATCAACTGTTGGATCGGTCGTTGTCTTCCACCAAATGTGATACTGTGCTTTCCGCTCCCGTACTCGTGACAATGAAACGTTTACCATGTATACGTTCAAAACTCATTGCCTCATCCATGTGCAAACGCCGCTCCAATATTCATATTTCACCGCTCTTTACCTTTTTATCTCCAACAATGGCACTCGCCGCGATTGCCCGGGGCGCCGCCCGACAGATGTACCCCGCTCCGCTTTCATCCGACCCGCTTTTTAATCGCGAATAGAAAAGACCACTCGAGCATTTCGGCAGCCCGGCACGAGCACCATGTAATGGACACTCTACGGCAGATGTAAACAATTGCAACAGGAGCACTCCGTCCTCCTCGTGATGCTGCACCATGTGTATAATTTGCCAAAAGTACAAGGGACCGCCGTTCAATTAATTCATATATACCTGCGTTCGAAACGATAAAGTAGCAATTGTTACATATGCGCATAAACATTGGCAGGGTCAACGATACATATGTCTCACATTGCTGCAATGCGGGTCGAAGGGTGTTGTATTTAGTGTAATCACCAGGGTAACGAAACTGAGCATCTTATGTGTCAAAGCGATGTGCACAATGTAGTGTTGTGTATATACGCCTAGCGCACCCTGATAGCGCCACGTTGTTGTGAACAGAGGTGTCTCACATTTATCAGATGAACATCGCGCTCGTCTCGTTGCTTAATCTTGTAATACCAAGTTCAGTCTATCACGCAATGTATACCTTGATAATGTTCAAAAATTATGTGAAAGTGTAAAGAGTTCCGGCTCAGCGTCCCTTGCGCAACACCTGATGTCAAATTTGTCGCCGATCAGAGGTGTGGTGCGGCAGACAGTCGACAAACTAGATTATACCACCTCCATCAATGTCCGACTTGATTGATGAGCTCTTTGACCAAATGAGACGTGTTCTCAGCATCAGCGCGACTGAAATTAAACATTATCGCAGGGTCCTAAGATACAATTTGCTGATGACAAACTTTACTTCCTTTTTCTCACTTGCTTATTCCTCATTAGATGAATCGACGTCGGCAGATGTATAGATTAATCTACACCTTATTACTTGTTAGGTACTAGATGTTGAGTGTGGTGCTGTGCGCAAGTTGTCAATGATTGGTATTTAGTGTCCCAAGTTAAAAACACTGAATACTTTGAAGTTATTACTTACCGATATTATAAGTCCATCGTTACAAAACCTTTATATCACTACCAATAAACTTTAAAAACAACAAGGTTCTAGTTCGGGTGTACTCTGAATCCATTGAACTCTTCGCAATACTTTTAACCCCCGGTCGGAAGGGGTCTTTATAAAAACAATTAAGTTTAAACTCTATTCATAGCGAGGAGCCAAAAGCTGCAATAAAAATGCGCAGCCATATTCTCAATTTCATCTCCCGGCCGTTAGACGGCCGCGTAGACGACAGAGCGGGCCCTAACCGACGCATTATGCATAACTCATATCGAGCACGGGGAATCGCGTGTGGCGATACAATCGCATACACAACCGCTTTACGGCGAACCTATCGTTGTTGCAACGACACGGGAGCGCGCGTCGTGCCGGCGGCCCGGCGGCCCGGCGGCCCGCGGCACGGCGGCACGGCGGCCCGGCGCCGCGCCCGTAACGCCTGCGCCCCTGGGGCGAGGGTCGCGCGCTGGCTGCCGGCGCCCGCACCGACGCACCGAAGCACCGACCGACTCTGTTTCTCTTCGGTAATTGTCTAATACCCCGAAGAGTCTGTGAGTGGTCGTTTCATTACCATTTTAATGTTGTTATTGGCGTAATCGCTTCGTAAAGCGCTATTTAGTTGCGTCTAGACGTCACGGTGGCTGGCGGCACCTACTAGGTACGAGATAACGAGGCGCAAGGTACGCGCAGGGTGCCCACCCCTCCGCAGCAGACTAACGACCTCGCTATTTAATGTAATGTAACCCGTTAATGCACTTTGAGCACTGCGGGGCCGGTGAGACCTTCCAGCTTCGAATACGCAAATACTACTACGCTCCCGTACACAGGCTGCTGCAGCTGGGGAACTCACCAAGGCGACAGAGCAAACAAGAGGTAAACTTTCTGTTCGGTGATTATCCTATGAAAATACTTAGTATTTGATACGTACTAGTACTGGCGGTATATCGTTGGGAAGATTAATTGCAAAGAATGCGCCCGCTCACCTCGGCTTTCGTGGTGTGATCTAAAACAGGCCAGCGGTTTTATTACGTAAAACCGCAATAAGCAAACATTGAACGAAACACATCTATCTAAATATTACTTAAAGTAACTTAGCGTGCGTAACATTTTTTGACTCGTCTTTAGCGATAGAACTACTTGACGTAGCCCATACATAACGCCAATTAGTAATTGTGCGACTGACATGCGATTGTCGCCACCGTCGCCGCGCCGCGCGACCGCAATACCGCCGCCGGTTCGCGGAACGCGCGCCGCGCTATTGTTCGGGAGATGCTCCTATTAATCCAGCTCAAACTATCACTTGCTCTAATTAGACGCTGGAATTCATTTAACAGAGACACGGAGCGATATCTCTTCGATGTTTTACTTTAAACTGTTTTGTTACCCGCACCCGCCCCCGCAGCGCGGCACCCCCGCAGCGCGGCACCCCCGCCGCACAGTTCTAACTCGGCGGCCGCGCGTTTGGGTACAGTTTTATCGATTCTTCCCTATTCGCTTAATGGCAATGCTGTGCTCCTGCTGTCAGCCTACGAGAGACAGAATATTACGAGTGACCATTGGTGTTGTTATTGGTATATAGAAAAATATCCTAAATATGCTAAATATATATATAGATGACTTCTTATTGTTATGTGTGCAAAAACAAGTAAAATATAGATATCATTCCTTTCCGTCTCATTAGAGATACAATGTCAGGGAAGCACAGATATACGCCATTAAAATATCATATACTTCATAGTGCGGCGGGGCCTAAAATGTGACTAAATGATGGGAGCGCATCTTGGTGCGTCATCTTAGCGCTCCGGCCGGACGCCATGTTAGCGCCCCGCCGCCTGGTGCATGCGTGCCCGCATCGCGTTCCTGGAAGCGTTAATTGGGCACGCGGACACACGGACACGTGCACTTACGGACACACGGACACGTACACACGCGGACACGCGGACACGCGGCCTGATTAATGAGCGCACTAATTACGAGGCGGACGCTCGCCGCGCGAATGCTCTTCGCGTTCCAAATGTGTACAAACACATTTCGATCTTGAAAAGCATATATTACTACTCGCACAGTAAATCCGGCAGTAACTTATTTATTTATCTATGCACACCATACACCGCATTCCCTGCCAGTCGACCCTGGCGGACAGGACACGTTGGAGGCGGATGCCAGGATAAGTTAATACATAACGAAGTAATGTAAAGCTACAAACATTTGAAATAAAATGGCCGCTTATTTGTTAAACTAAGCAATCATAAACTAAGCAATAATACACGAAGCTTAGACTTGATGGGAGCAGATAGTTTAATAACTCACCCTCATGAGCTTGGCGAGATAAAATTTTTATCAGATCGGAGCATGTGGCTCTTGGTGATCAAGAAAACTTCTCCTTATTTTTCTCATTGAAATAAATGTGGCCTATTGTGTGTTTAGCTTCAAGCGAGTTCAAAGGACATCTTTAAAGTTCAACAAATCCTCATCAGACCACCGCCTGACAGCTGAGCTAGCGTTTCTCGTTTCAGGTGCTGCAGCGGCTTAGAGACACAATGACGTTAATGAAATTAAAGTCATCGGGTACTTCAACAGACGTACATCTTTCTAGAGAGTACTATCGCATCCTTCTTCCCGCTGCAACAGCACAGTGTATGTATTTGCGTTTTAATAAAAACATAGGGGGTAGTTTACCAAAAGTTCATTCCGCGCGTAACGAGTTTGTTCGCGACACTGAAATTAAAGGCTTTCATAATTAACAACCGGCCCACGCGTTTATCGCAAAAACCTACATAATTACTTTAAAGCCGATACGTTGAGTGAGATCGTTTAAATTTATTCGGACTGGATGGGTGACCGCGCCGGTGCAGCCCTCCGCCCCGGTCGCGACGGCGACTCACAAAAGACCTCAATTCCAAAGCAATTACAAATCTGTTAATTGCATGGCAAGAAATCCGCATTACATTTTCACGGTCACGGCGGCCACATCAAAGAGTTGGTGACGTGGGGATCGGAGCGCGAGGGTGGGCAGCGGGGACCGGTGCCGAGGGGTGGCGCAGGGCAGCGCAGCCCTCCCGTGGACCGTCCACCCCAAATTGTACTACAGGCGACGCGACCACATGTTGTGCGATAAAAAGATTCCTAAATATTACGCATTCGTTTTAATCACTGTCAGCCCGCGACAGCCCACTGCTGGACAACCGCCTCTCTCAAGTCTGTCTCAAGGAAGACAA
This sequence comes from Troides aeacus, assembly GCA_033220335.2. Taxonomy (NCBI): domain Eukaryota; kingdom Metazoa; phylum Arthropoda; class Insecta; order Lepidoptera; family Papilionidae; genus Troides; species Troides aeacus. The sequence continues at coordinate 12,629,418 of CM067277.1, read as the reverse complement.
TGAGGTACATACTGCACACTGTATACCAATTAAAGTGTTTCTTTTATTAAATTCAACTAAAAGAGTAACCTCCTAATACATGTCCAAAGAGAAGTTGCGGTGGGTGTGACGCACGCCAGTCCGGATGTTTACACTGCGTCACATCGTGCTCTTCATCTTAATACACATGATGTGCAATCCCATTGCACGGATGGTATTCGGAACTGAGTTATATCTGCTTACTAGCAGTGGAAATATAGATTTCTGGTAACAGATCCGGCCATGGTCACACAACTATAGGTGAATATATTAATAAGTGTAAAATATTATTATATTTTGGTGTGCGTGTGCGTGTGCGTGTGCGATGCGTGTGCGTTGTGGAAGGGCCGCGGACACCTCGAGCGGGATCGCGATCCGACACCTGAGTACACTGCACCCCTGCGTTATTGCCGGGGGATGTGACGTCACACACTGCGGAGACGGCTCCCGGGGAAATAATATTTTAAACAATCATTTCAGTCTAATTTCCTGTAACTTAAGAGGAACGGTTCTAATATCATTACGCGTTTATCATTGAAATGTTGGTTTTATGTAACAGTAGTTATCATAACTTAACCCTCCAAAAATGTTTAACATTACCGTTAAGTTATTTATTTGAAATGTTTAATTTCTCCGATGGTTTTGCCTGTGATGAATTAAAAGAAAATCGCGTATGTTTCAATTAAGTATAACCTGTATGCGGCCTTACTTTAACGGCGTTATCATTTCTACAAGATTTAAAGTTTTATTTCGGAAAAAGTGATGACAACGCGATGAAGAGATCACTGAGTGAGTTTGGAGTGAACAACTAGTACAAGGTGATGCTGTGCTCATCGTAGCGAAGAGACAGTGCGGGGGGGGGGGGGGTTACGGCACCGATGTTCGGTAGGACGTCTCTGGGCCTCTAGCAAAGCGCTAATTATGACCACCGAGAGGTTTTCGTGGCTACAAATCACACATAATCCTGCCTATCTTCTTGCCCCCAGAAGCTGGGTATCTTTTAAAGATTTCCCCTTGGACAATAAAAAGTGTCTTTTCTTCATATAAAAGAAAGTTTTTTTTAAAGATTTCTTTCTATCTTTACCGGAATCATCTACGGCTTTGCGGTTCTGGGTAGAACACAAAAAGCCGTCTCCACACCGCGGTGGCCAGTTTAAAGCGGATTCGATCACCGTACTACAACATTAGGGGGGTGGCGGGAACAAAAAAAAATTGTCACAAGAACAATTACGCGGCATCTGTCGCTGCTGGCCGACTGCCGTGCTGCCGGATTGAATTTATGCTGATTGGATTTACACAGCGCTGTGTGGAGGAGGTGAGCGTGGAATAAATTAAACGGTACACATGGTCACCCTGCGCCACCAGATGACTCATCGCCACTCCCGTCACAATTACGCACCGTGCTCAGCTCTGTCGTCTCCACACTGTAGAGGTCTGTAGGAGTCTGCACACTCCGTAGAGGAGCCGGAGGAGGCCGGTGCAGGGCGAAGCTACGCCGTAGCAGCTCTTCTGTAACTCAAAAAGCGAATTTCAAACGAGCCCATTACACTGATCGCAACTGAAAACTTAGGTTATGACTTTCAAGAAACTTGGTAACTTAAAGAACTGGAAGAGCTGACCGTAGGATTTGAATAGGACAGAAAATCTAGATTATATAGGTTAAAACTGTATGCTAGTTTCATGATACGGATTGTAAATCAAAAGAAGTCGTTCCTTAATTCATCATCATCATTACCAGCCAATAGATGTCCAATGCTGGACATGGGCCTCCCAAAAAAATCTCCACATCGATCGGTCCCGCGCTGCAGTCAGTATGACCTACGGCACAACAACTTACGGGACCCAAGCCAACCCCACCTGCTGGTGGTGCAGCCTGCTAATCAACAAACAAGGCTCTGGGCTCCACCAACCCGAATTGGGCTAACATGGTGGGAAATGGACCAAATCTCCCATATGAATCCCTACCTGATCGTGAAGGCATATTTGGAGGAGGCCCATGTCCAGCTGTGGACGTTTATCGGCTGATAATGATGATGATGAAATAAATAAGTTGTAGCTATTCCAAGGCTTGATATTTTCTTCTTCAAATGTGTAAGCTGAATGAAATTACAAGACGTTGTGATGATTTGTTTGTTATATTATTCAATTAAGCAATGAGACGAGCGGGTCGCTCACCCGATTGTGAGTGATTCACCCGCGCATAACGATGTGCCGCTAGTTAGGATGACACGCACCGCACTGCACCTTATTGCAGACATCGCCTGAGATACAAGATGTTGAGTCCTGTTACCTCAGTAACTACTCTAGCTACAGCGCTTTTCAAACCGAAACATAATATTGTTGGAATGGGAACTTGCCTGGACGGTATCGAGCATTAGAAACTAATTTTTTTGTTATCAGGGGAGAAATCTTCTAAAAAGATAGGCTACTTCTAGTGTAAGACAGGGTGATATGGGATCTCTATCCACTAAAACTGTGTCGGTGGTTATAGGGACCGCACCGGTGCCGCACGGCACTACGCCTGAAGCCCGTCCCAGGGAAGGATGCAGCTCTTCTCGGCACCCTCACATTGTTACGGCAAGCACTAGATCACTGCACACTTGTCATTCATCCCGGGCTCGCTTAGTGGGCAATGAGGGCCGCGACCTCCACAGCCTCCGAACCCGAAAACCCTTTTAGTCGTCTTCTACGATAGGCAGAGCTTAGTCCTATTCTTAATAGCCCGAGACTATAGGGCAACAGAGACCTAGCCTGAGTCTACAGGGCAAAGGTCACTGAGAGCTACTGCCAGTAAATAATCCAATCCAATCCAATCAGCCGTAAGACGTCCACTGCTGGACAAAGGCCTCCCCCAAAGATTTCCACTCAGACCGGTCCTGGGCCACCCGCATCCAATGGTTGCCAGCGAGCTTGACCAGGTCGTCGGTCCACCTTGTGGGGGGTCTGCCCACGCTACGTCTTCCGGTACGTGGCCGCCACTCGAGAACCTTTCTGCCCCAACGGCCATCGGTTCTGCGAGCTACGTGCCCTACCCATTGCCACTTTGCGACGGCGACCCTTCGAGCTATGTCGGTGATCTTGGTTCTCCTGCGGATCTCCTCATTTCTGATTCGATCTCGCAGGGAAACTCCGAGCATAGCTCGCTCCATCGCCCTCTCAGCAATCTTAAGCTTGCGGACAAGGCCCACAGTAAGCGGCCACGTCTCGGCTCCGTATGTCATCACTGGCAACACACACTGGTCAAAGACTTTTGTCTTGAGACACTGCGGTATATTGGACGAGAAGATATTTCTTAGCTTCCCGAATGCTGCCCATCCGTTGGATTCGACGAGAGATCTCTTTCTTGAAGTTGGACCTACCTAGTTGGATTGTATGTCCAAGGTAGACATATCTGTCAACAACTTCAAGTGTAGAGCTTCCAACTGTAAATAACAGTAAATAATATAATGTTAAATAATTTACGCCAGGTACCCGCCGGCGATGGCGGCGGGTACCTGGCGGCGGGCGGCGGGCGGCGGGCGGCGGGCGGCGGGCGGCGGGCGGTCGCGCCGCGCGCGCTGGCTGCGGGCCAGCGTCGGCGCAATAAAACCCCGTATCGGCCGCCGCGCGCTAAATCGCCCGTTATTATTATATCCGATGTCCATAATCGGATATTTTAGAGGTAACCGCTCGCCGCCGCCAGCTGGTTAACGTTTATTATTCTTGTTAATTCCCTAACAAAGTATACAGGGGCATTTTAAAGGGAAATCCAATCTGATGCACTCGATATTGTTTTAACGACGGCACGAGCCAATAAGTCACACAGCTTGGTATTTATGTGATAAGTTCAGTCATCAGACAAAGCGGCGCTACGAGCGGGAAATCCATCTAATTAGTACGTTCTAAACAACGCGGCTACAACAAACTTCAATAGAGAGATCGATAGACGCATTAGGGAAATCCCTGTCACATCTACCCCAATGTCTTAAGACGCAAGGCTTCAACCAGTGTGTCCTCCCAACCCTCACTTACGGCGCAGAGACATGGCTCGTGACCATCGGACTGTTCCACCTATTCAGTGCATAGCGAGCGATCGAAAGAGCTTTGCCTGGCATTTCTCGAAGGAACAAAATCCGGACCGAAGACATTCGACGGAGACTAAAGTTGTATAGCCTTTAAAATCTACAAGCTGAAGTGACAGTGGTCCGGCCGTGTCTGTCGTGTCAGTGACGGCCGATGGGGAAGGAAAGTCTTTGAGTGGATGCCGTGTACAGGTCGCAGGAGTGTAAGACGTTCTCGCTCCAGATGGAACGACGACATCATTGTGGGTTCGGAAGTGGACGGATGCGAAGAGTTGAGGATCGCACTTGGTGGAAGTCATCGGGGAAGGCCTATATCTAGCAGAGGATAAACAAAGGCTGATGAAGATTAACGCGGCTAGTAATAGCTACTACTGCACGCATTACGCTCCTGGGCACTACACAAATGTACTGATGGAAGGTCCCTGTTACCGGAGATTACCAAGGTGGGTATTACCGCAGTGGCTATTTCTATCGCCAAACAGTAGTGTGCAAACAATGCTAACCGGTGAGAAGGGCGCTGTAGTTAGTGGAGTACAGAGGTAACGGGTCTAAACATTTTATATCCCAGGGGACGAGCGCAAAATGATGCAGTATATACATCCTAACTAGTGCTACATGGCTATGGGCGAGCGGATTGCTTAAAGATTATTTCTTTATGAGTTTCTAACGGTGATGCTGGAAGGGAAAATTTCTAGACAAAGTGTTAAACCTAGTAGACAGCGGAAGAAATTGTTTTCTCAATCTGATTGACAAAGTCAGTTTGAAGAGGGTTCCTAATGATGATGATGTTTCGCTTAGCATCAGGTGTGCGTCCCGATCGTCTTGTTGCTTGTATTGTGCTACAATTGTAGGGAAAAAAATGTCTAGTACTTTCCAGTAGTTTTACTACCTTCTACTACTAAAACTTTTCAAACTTGAAACGTTCATCACACGAACTTTAAAAAAACTCAAGAAACATGTTTCATCATGTTGGATAATAATCTGGCGCGGCGCAAATCTAACGCTCCTACCATCCGTGAACATATCAAATAATAAAAAAATAAAAATCAGAAACAAAACAATGGCCACCGGAAATGGGGAAACGCGTACACATTAGCCGAGCCGGCCCGACGCCGTATATCTTCGAACAAAACACGAATACGTCGTGTTATTTAACGCCGCTTCGATTGCGGCGGCGGCCAGGTGCCCGCTCCGCGCTCGTACCGGAGTACCAGCATACCGGGAGACCGGGAGACCGGGAGACCGGGAACGCTGGAGCGTAACACCCCTTTAAAACAATATTAAGCGGCGCGAGTAAAACGGGTATAAGTCATGTTATTTTAAAATCGGTACCTTCCAATTAGGGTAGGGTCTGCAGCGGCGCGCCCGTACAGTCGCAAATACAAATAAAGACGTTAAATTTAGAGCCGTGCGGTCGGAGCACCTGGCGCCGCGCGCCGGCACGTGCGCGCCTCTGTGCCCGACTGTACTCAATATATCACATAGAGTTGTACGTAATTTACTTTATAACAAATATATCATATTTATTTGCTATGGACGTTAGAATATTCTAAAGTTTACTGACTCATAGGAAGTCGTGTACGATCACCATTACGAAATATTACTGTGTTATGATATGAAAGCGCATCTATTAACAATTATTCAATAATACTACTTAACTCGTGGAGTATGTGTAAACTGCCGAAACATGCGACAAATATAATTAATTAACAGCCAGCGTATCGTGAGCTCCGCGCGATGTCCGCGTCGGTGCGCTGTATCGCTCCTAAATACCTCCGGTGTATTTATTCCGGTACTTTTACCGGGAACCTGCCGGCCGAGCCGCTCGGCTGACTTCTTCCCGAGTGCCGTCCGGGTACACTCGCCCACCGCTCTTATTATTTGCACATTCAATTGTTCGATTGTTTCTTTATTCCGCCGACTGTACCGCCTGTTTGCTTTAGCTTTAAATTTCTATCACCGCTTCGTTTCGTGTATATACATATATTGATTTAATATACCATTACACTACCAACTTTCATTTGTTTTGAAAACTGTATTTTATTAATGATGTATAGAATGAAGAGACGAGACGAGCGGGACGTTCACCTGACGGCAAGTGATACGCCCGCCTATACCATTGCACCACACCGCTCTCACCGCCTCAGACATAAGATGTTGAGTCTCCTTACACCCCAGTAATTACACTAGCTACAGCTGCCTTCCATTGGGAACACGGTAATGTTTGCACGCTACTGCCTGGCGGCGGAAATAAGAGTTGCTGTGATACCCACAGTGGACGGTTTCCGGCAACAGCATCATATACTAATAAGTTCTTGGCTAAGGGAGCGGTAGCCAGTGATTATATAACGATAACTCCTTTCAAGACCACCACCGCAGTTTTGTATATCTATAGGGTGTCTCATTATTATGAGCACATGTCTCTGTGTAAGGCTACATGGGATAAAAAAAATGTATCTCCGTGGGATGGTATATATGATACATACCTTGGGACGGGGATGAGGAGTTCTGTGCGCAGCAATGTCTCCGATGATAACTCCGCGTGACCACCGCGCCCACTTTACGGTCCCAGTAAAACCTAACCGCATGACCATCTCCCCACGACATATGTCATAAAGCGTAATTGATTTACGTGCAAAATTTATAACCGGGCAATTAATTACCCGGGTGCAGTAAATTACTTGTCAGTTACGGCGCACGTCTGTAGGTGTATAGTTTAACTTATTTTAGTTTAGTACCTGTAAAATTATTTTGAGTTACTGCCGTCCAGTTAGCGGCGCGCTGATAATTACTCCCGTCTAATGCTTTCGTTAATTAGTCGGATATTTGCTAAAAGCTTTTTTAGTCGCGCTAAACTAATGGTTTAATATCCGTGTGTACTCGTGCGTCTGTCTGCTGCTTAATATTCCGCAAACGGCTTAACCGATTTAGTTAAATATAAGTTAACTGCCTCATCTGTCGTTTATCCGTAAGATTTAAGTATTAGTTAATTTCGTGTTACATTTTGCCAAGGTTTTTATTTATATCTTCATTTTAAATCATCGCCATCAACCCCGCCATGAGGCGCCATCAACCCCGCCATGAGGCGCCATTTTCAAATTGAAGTCTGGCGATCAGATTCCAAAACTGATCCGGTGCTCAGCTATTCTTTTCAACTGATGGTAGTTAAGCTCTGTCTACTCTTCCCTGTCGTCAATCCATCTCATCGACTGTTTTCAAATGTACATTTTCTATGATTTTTGCCTTCCAAGATACTTTAAAACTCGAAAGGGATCCTCCTTTAATATTTTTGTATATAAAATGTATAAAACCGATTATATTAAAACTGGTCTGATGGCAGCAATGACGTACCTAGTCAACCTAGATCTTGTAAAACAGCTGAAAGTCGAATTGGATCACGAGACCAGTGAGACCAGACCAGACCTTCCGTCCGCAGAATCAACGTGTGGTTGTGTAGACCATGGGTCCACAGGCCGTATTGCTTAGTGGCAGTAGAGTTATATAGTTGCAGATCGAGCGACGACTGGGCAATTTTGGGAGGATTTCGTTGGATAATGGTGGCATAGGATCAGTCGTTTTTCAATATTGCGTAGGCTGCCGAAGTTTAAAATAAAGGACTTAAGTGACATAAATATTATTATAATCACAAATGCTAAAGCCATATAAATATACAAACTCCACGGATATGATACAGACGCGAGGGTGTAAGTGAGCGTGGCGCTGGAGCCGCCGGAGCCGCCGGAGCCGCTGGAGCGTCAGTCAGGAGCCGCAGACAAGTTTCAGCGACGGGCAATTAAAGCTGCCCACGACGGGGCCATTAATATTTGATAACACAATTAATTCGCAAGAGGTTTTCCCTCGTAAAATTTTCAATTTCGCTCCGCTGAAACTTTCACCTGATAAACGTGAAGTTAGGTGCTGTAAAAGGAAAAGTCCTTAACAGATAAGACAGGGGGAGGCGGGGGTGTAATTACATCGGCCCCGGGGCCCGCGCAATTATAATTTGTAACTTAGTGCGCCGCTGGGCTCGCGGCACTCTTACAGATATTTCGAGCTCGCTGTGCACTGATACACGTATTTACAAGTCGCTGAGGGTTCCTGGCTTTATTAAAAAAACAAAACTGGAAAAAGTTCTGTTTCTCTCGTCGCTTACTTTTATAAAAAAATGCCTTAACTTTAATCCTTGTCCTAACATCATAATACCGTTAAATCAGTTCGTCCGTTCCACTGGCCACGTCGCCTAACAGACGTAGTACTTGCGCACAGCTGACGGCAGAAATAAGTGATGCAGTGATACCTACCTAGATTGTTGCCAGCAACAGGGACCTGCCACCAGTTTATGTCACATTCCTTTTAAAATACCTATGTGGTATTTTACAGAGAACGTACCATTAGGTTAGAAAATTATTTCACGCGTTCACCGGCAACAGGTGATTCGGAAGTAAGATCAATTGAACTGTTTGGTGATGTCAATACGGCTGCCATTGGCTCGTGAATGGGCCCGAGCTGGTGCGAGTTGGCGCGTCCAGTCGTGAAATAAAAATGTCGCCGGCGGGTTGTTTACTGCTCGGTGCGGCGGGTGCGGCGGGTGCGACTCCTCAGTTCGAATTCAACGGGAACCAGACACTTTATCTGTCAGCGGGGGCTAGATGAGGCGCGGAGGAGCAGCACCTGTGACATGTAAAAAGGAAAACATAAATCTTCTTAATGTTACAGGTGTTATTTATACTCTCACGAATATCTCTTTCCGTACGGTTAAGAATTTCTTGTTTCGTGATTATATCAACAAAGACGAAGAAGATCTACGAAGAAGAAGTAGGTCGCTGGCCTAATGGTTAGAGCGTGCGGCTTTCATTACGAAGGTCGCGGGTTCGAACCTCGGCGTGTACCGATGACTTAATATTTAAGTTATGTACATTTGTGAACTTTAGTTACAGCAGCGTGATACAAACGGTGAAGGAAAACATCGTGAGGAAACCCGCACACTGAAATAATCCTTGTGTGCGTGTGTGTGGAGGCCTCAATAAAGTGGCAACAGGCTCGCCCCCTATTACATGGGACCTACACTGACCTGATCACATCTGGCGAAATGTGGGTGTTTATTCACTTCTGCCTACCCCTACTGGGAAAAAGGCGTGATGTTATATTAAAAAAATCAACAAAGACATGTCAGTTTATCCACCACGCTGGCTATGTCATCGAAAACTGTTGTTCTTGAGATACTTGTGAGGTTTTTGTTTAACAATAAAAGCATTTAGAACATCACTTCCGGCAGTATACGCGACGCAATCTCATCATTACTATTTTGACTGGTGCATTAGTTTTATCTTTGCGTAATTTACCAATAGCACCTATCAGTTTCTGTGATAACGCCCGCTTGAACTATGAACTCGTAAATTATCGTTCAACACGAGACAGTTATTGACGAGGTGCTGATATAATAGACGGGCTTTATGCCCACTCTCCCTCTCCCTGTCCCTCCCGCGGTCGAGCCCCACTATTCAATCGCTGACGCGGTAGCATCTGTCAGACGTCAAAACTACTTGCTAAATTAGCGCTCACCTTTACCGAACAATTCGTAGACGATAAATCGTTGACACCTCGCGCTGTCGTCGTCGCGGCGGCCGCGTTCCCGGCGGCGGGCGCTGCGCGGGCGCACCGCGCGCCCGGCATGCGGCCGGCACGGCGCAGCGCGGCGCGGCGCGGCGCCCGCTGCCACGTGTGAATGATACACGTCCAATTACATCTCAGCCGAGCGACAACAATCGCTACTTTTGCATTCTCTAACTCCTCCCTCTCCCTCTCCCACCCACCCAACTCACCTCGTCGATGTACTAATGCATATTTATCATTCGCCAATATTCTAGTAATATTGGGAATTCATTAAAAATCAATGCGATCCTGATCCGGCTGCACGTTTTGTTCTGTAGCCAAATTCCGTATCGTGCAGCGCCAACGCTGGCTGCACAGCGTTACACGTATGTATGATATATTCCCAAAGCCCCTAAAAGTTCGTGTTTATTTTAAATGTTTCCCCTATATCAATATGAAACGATTATATACATTTTGATTTCACGTTAAACATAACAAGAACAATATTTATGCACGATGGGAGCGCATCGCGCTGTCCGTCGTCGGGGCCATTAACGATTCCGGGCGCAGCGGCACCAGCGGCACCAGGGGCACCGCAGGCCGCCGGCCGGGGGAGATCCCTCAGGTCTACAGGATAAAGTAAATAGTTGGAGGAATGGTCCAGATAATATTTCCAGTAACACCTCACCGGCGCAGGAGCGGGCGCAGGAGCGGGCGCAGGAGCGGGCGCAGGTGCGGGGCGGCCTGTGCGCACTGAACAATAATAAAATCTAATCAACGCGCCCATAGCGAGCGGAAAGCAAAACAAATTGATTTAGAACGAAAATAAACATGGAGCCGCGTCCGGGCCGCCGCGCGCGGTTACCTGCGTGCGCCCGCGCATGCTCGGCGCCTGTAGCGCGACCAATGAACATTGATACTTTCATTGATGTTCGTTTGATAGCGGGACTCCTCATCTTATTAGATTTTATTCGAATGTCATCCAAGACCATACTTTACGGGGGCTTATGCTATTACAAACATGGTTGGTGTACAGTATATACAAATTGTCGTAACGAACTTTTAAAAATTTAAGATTCCTATTACTCCTGTAAACTTCTAGTTTGTACTGTAATACTGTTTAGGGACTAGCAGTCAGTAACGACTTCATCGTCGTCTCAACTCGTAGTACAAGTGCTTATTTTGTCTCACATGATTGTTCTTATTTCTATTTATTTTAAAAAGTTATCGCATACGACCAAGACGTTACAATGACCGGACTAAATACCTGAACCTATTCTCTACCAGTCAACCCTGCAAAAATATTGTAAATTAAATGGAAACACTAGGCACTGAAATGTTCGTCTAGTGACATAGGCGGTGTCGATTCTCTCCTTCAGATAAATTTATTGTTGACAAAACATATTAATGTCTCTAAACTAATATCACTTACATGTTTATAATAAAGACAGTCTCTAACGTTAGGTCTCATAAAAAAAGCTCTAACTCGCTGGACGAGCTCTGAAAGTAGATATGGAGATCTATAGAAAACCAAAGGTCGCTGACATCACCCGGCGGATTGATAAAATGAAATATCGATATACGAGACATAGCGCGGAGAGTAGTCAAACGACGGACCGGGAACGTTCTTGAGCGGGAATGTTGTATTAGCGTGCGTAGTGCGGTGGTGGTGGCCTGGTGACAACTGCATGCAATGGGGATTCGATTGAGGAAACAATAGACAGTGGATTCAAGTGATTATAGCCTATGAAGTACTGTGGTATATTCTAATTGAGTGTACGTTACCAGAGACCGTCCCAGCAGGTACCAGATTTCCGCCGACAGGCAGAACCGTGCAAACATTACTGTGTTTCAATTTGAAGAGACATCGCCTTGACGAGAATATCGTCACCGCGACGAGCACTCCGTAGTGCAGTGTATATCATCCTCTTACGCTCATATCGAACACCTTTGTAATTTGATCTTTATCGGTTGTACCTGCTGAAGAGTTCTCGTACGGTGCAGTGGTCCAGGGGTCCAGTACCAAGAGTGCGTGGGCGGGAGGGCCATGTGTTCCTCCCTGCGCCGCTCCCGCCGCCGCCGCCGCCTCACCTGCGCAAGTATTTTTATATGGACTATTTCTACCCGCGCCGCGCCTCATTGCTGTGGTTAGCATTACGATTTTATTAGCTTCGATAAAAACATTCCCCGTGTGTTAACGTATTGCAGTACATTTAGATGGATCGCGGGCCCCATTACGCGTCCATTGATTTGCAAACAGATTCCAATATGGATACATCATTTATTTTTGCGCAACGATAATCTAAAGCATCCAGAGCAGCGGTTCCTAAATTGAGCACTAACGACTTCCTTATAAAAAATCCTAATCCTGCCGCCGCTTTCAAATGATTTATAAACAATTTGTCAGTTTGTTTGCAATGTATCTCTTCTCGTGCAGCAACAGCTAATCGGCCGGCACCGCTCCCTCCTCCAGGTTAATTTAGACGTCCGTCACTTTCGCAACATTGTACGGGCGCGCAATTAGCCGCTGAAGATTAATAATCCTCCGGCCAGTCTCTTCTATTTCCGACGTCTACTTCGGCCGACGGTGACCCATCTTAAATTGTACCTTTAACACGCGTCCTGAATCGTGTAACTGTGTAACATTGCTCGTTCCGTTACTGCTCCACCACATCGTACACGTAAGTCTGTAACGGTCTAAGAGTTGCAGTCGGTCGGTGAGGTCTTAACTCTTGACCTCGTAACGTTTATTAGCTTTGTACGTGTAAACTATATGTTTATTTAGATGATACATACAGATTCAGTGACACCAGCCGCAGAGCAGAGCAGGGACACAGTGGTCGTTGCTCACAGGCTTCGTTCCTGTCACTCCACTAAACAGCTTTACTTACTTAATTAAAAAAATTATTCTCCCAACTACATGGCGCGTGGGAGTGTAGGAGACGTGTACCACATATTAGTGGGTCGTGTACGGATAGACTATGAAAGATATCAATGTTTTGTGTGTTTTGCCTGGAAATTAATGAACACTGGTATATATAAGAGTATTCTGGATTAGTCCAGATCGGATCAAATCAGAACACTATACAACATTGATAGCAGATATTTAAGGAGGAGGATGTGATAATATAGCATATAAGAACTATTCGTATGGTCACTGTGTTACACAAACCTCATTAATAAAAAAAAACTGTATATATATGTATACCAAAAGAAACCCTGGGTTTATACGAAGCGTGAGCGTTAGGCTGCAATGATGATTATGCACTCAGGGCGTCAAGACAGTATTGAAATTTGTTCGCAAATTTATTGTCGATGTGATATCGTTGAGAACTTTATAAAGTGAAGATCCAACCATGAATAGCTGAGCGTTCCAGTTATCTTTTGGGTTTATTAATGTAACATTCATAAGTTACGCGAACGTAAAGAGAAAACAACCGCAGTTCACGTGCGGACCACTTAACATTCTCAGTTAAAACTCTAATTGCGTAGAGCTAACGCACCCTCGCGCTCGATCAATATCGATATACACAAATACAACCGGAAATGAAATTGAACAAGTTTTTAAGGGAACAACATCCAGCCGTGGACAGCAGTGGGCTAACGACGGTGGAGTTTGGAGATAAGTGTTTTTGACTAATACAACATCATATGAGCAATTCAGCAGTATATTACCAAGCACAAGGAGCTTTATAATTGCAACCCAGGCTTTTATAAAGTGGAGTTTGAATAGGGGTAGCCTTTCTTAAACCCACCCACTTGATAAATGATAACTATATTAACCATATTAACTGAAGTTTTGCGGGAAGGCTATATATAGCGGAAACCATAAATAAAAATGAAAGTTAGAAAACGGATAAAACTGTGATATTAGAGTAGCTATAGTCAAGTATGCGAAATAAAAACCCTGATTTAAATTAGAAATAGAAAAAATATGAAAATGTGCAGAGGATGACCTGGCATGATTTTCAGGTATTTTTCAAAACGGAAAACAAATAGGCAAACGACGGACTTTACTCAGAAGAGAAATGATAGAAGAAATTTGTATGTAGAATGAGAGATAAGAAGTTCGAGAAAAGAGAAGAGCATGCAAGATATGACATAATAGAAGATGTGAATGGGTAGAAAACAGAAAGTAAGGAAGTGATGATAAGGCACCCTGAAGGCCCCGACCCACCACACGCAGAGGATCACAACAAAAGAAAACTTTAAAGCTATCAGTATGTATTGTATAAATGATTACAATATAGAAATGGTCAGCGTTTAGTACATAAATAGGATTCATTTACTGTTATCTATGATGAGGGTTTTAAGAGGTCCCAACAAACACACGGGACCCAAGCCAACCTCACCAGCTCGTGGTGCATCCTGCTAATCAACAAACGAGGCTCTGACTACACCAACACGCATTGAAGCAGTTTGTTGAGAAATAGCCCAAATAGCCCAATATGGGGGGCCATATGAACTTCTACGAACAACAACCGCTAGGGCCCGGCGATACGGACTGTGCAGGATCGGTCGATGTGGTGATCTTCGGGGGAGACCTATGTCCAGCCGTGGGCGTCTATCGGCTGATGGTGATAATCCATAATAAGAATAAACATAAAACTATCGATATCAATATAAAGAGTGACAACACTCATAGTACATTAAGGTTGTCTCAAAATCAAATTATACAACGATCCACCTCTACACTTGTAATAATACGCTGTTAATTTTCTTTAAATACTCATTAACCTGTCGCGTTCAACTTTGAACTCTACGGTTAGCCGGATAAAGGCGAGAGTCGCCCGGCGCTCGGCGCGTTACCGTCCCGAAGTTAAAACAACGTGTTTCACGCGTCAGTTAATCCCTTTTATCTGTAGGTGACAAGACGCGGTTTATTATTTCTGCCGAGACGTGACGCCACCTCCCCCCGAGGAGTGCGGAGACGGTTCAGATTAGTCATTTGTATACACCTTCGCAAAACAAGCATATTGTAGTAATAACATAACATTTTACCGGTTTTCCGCGCTCGACACGGAGAAATGCCGGTTAAGTACTGTTGTTTTTTATTCTACGAAGCGACGAGACTAGCGCCACTGTCACCTGATAGTAAGTGATACGCCTGCTCATAACAACGTGGCGGCAGTTAGGATTATATACGGTGCATCGCGTAAGATGTTAATCTCATCACACGTTATCACAGTAATTTCACTAACTACAACGTCCTTCAAATTGGAACTCAGTAATTTCTGCACGCAACTGTTTGGTGACAGAAATAGGCTCTACACTCTAATACCTGGTACTTACCTAAACTGTCTCCGGCAACAGAGACGAACGGCCAGTTAAACCTATATTTTGCGACCTAGGTTTAAAGTTAGTATTAAAGAAAGGATAAATGTACAAATAACAACGGCAGACACTGACTGTATTGTGTATACAGTGTATGCGTGCGATGAAACAATTCATCATCAGCCGATAGACGTCCACTACTGGACAAAGGCTTTCTCCAAAGATTTCCTCATCAATCACCACATATAGTCAGCATGGCCTGGGGTATCTGATATATAGGGGATTTGGTCCATTCCCAAAGCGCGTTGGTGGGAGAGAGAGCCTCGTTTGTTGATTAGCAGGCTGCACCAGGAGCAGGTGAGGCTGGCTTGGATCCGAAGAGTTGTTGTGCGAGAATCCTTACACTCCAGCGTTTCTCACCAGATCAAACAATTACTATTCTCAGTTTTCGATAAGTAAACTGAGGTACATTTTAACACCCTTCGTGCGCGCAGGCGGTTAAAATGATACCGTATAGTTTATTATTATACATATAATATATGGCGCATTGTCATATAATAGCTTTCGGGCGATTTAAAAATAAACAGGCTGGAGTGAGTGATGCATTGTCCTCGCCGCCGTAACTCAGCCCGTTGACACCAGCGCCGTGCGCGCGGGAGAAACAAACGAGTGCACCGACACAAATGATTTACACGGGCGGCGTCAACAATACATCACGCGGCAAAGGTTTAATGGGAAGACCTATTTGCGGTCTAGAACTTTGTTTAGTCCCCAAATTAACTGCCTCCATAGCTCAGCGCCCCGCCACGCACCTTGTAATAGGTCGTCGGTTCGATTTTGGGTTTTGTCATAACTTTTTACTCTTTTTTTGGTTTTGGAGTGAAGGGTTGGGGAAGAAATCATCTAAACCGATACCGTGCTTCCGTGGGGAGGACAAAGTTATGTGGGATTATTACCTACTTAAACCCCCTCAGTGCGTTATGGGGGGTCCGGAATCTCCTACGAAACGCACCGGCGCCTCCCGGCATTATACCTAAAGCACATCCCAGAGAGTACTTTAACTCTCTTCGATCAGGCTTTGGTACGACAAGCACTAGACCTTGCACTTGTCCTCCACCTCAGGCTCCTTCCCCGACCCCTTCTTACCTAGCTGCTATTACTATATCCACCACCATAACACCATTGCTAAGTCTAGAGTGTTAATATTATATATAAAAAGATTATTTTGAACGGGCACGGCTCTCCATCCACAGTCTTAATATTATATTATTATACATCATATGGAACCGTGATCATCTATTCGCTTATTATAATTAGAGTAGAATTAACAGACGTAACACCATTAAGAACAGGTTGTCGATAAGGAGTCGCGGCACTCAGCATTGGGGAACCGACGTAAAGAGAGAGACAGTGATAGTTAAGAAAGTGTTTACACATCACCATGTGAAACGGTTTATTATGTGCTGATGTCCAGTGATCTTTGTAATGATGTTGATCATCCAAAGTTTTACCGATTCGTCAAAATCTAATTGGGGCCGAAGCCCACGCAGAGAGCTAGAACCCCATCGTTATTTACTATTAGATTTTATCGTAAAACATCAACTCATGTAATGTTTCAATGTAACAATAAAGTTAGTAAGTAATTTTCCTATAAAAAATATCATCAATCTAGTAGTTTCCAATGTACTAGAACTTTCTAGCATTATTCATTACTGAACGGAATGTAGAATCTCAAAAATGTAGACATGCACCAGATTGCATAATATGTTAATGTGGATGTCGTTCTACACCTCTTGTTGAACAATATGGCAGAGTGGTGTAAAGGTTTTCGTAATGCAGCTCTCCCAGTCGACTGGTTCCTGGAAACTCGATAATGTCTCGTCGGCGTCCGACTACAAGCGGTCTAGAACCTTGACAAATCGCAGGATGGAACTTCAAAGGGTGGAAAAAGGAGCAACTGCAGCCGGCCGCCGGCCGCCGGCAGCCGACCGCCGGCCGAGACTAATCTGCCCAGCGCAGACTACATTACCACCTGTTAAGCAAATCCACGCGCGCGCCGAACAGCGCTGCCAATTAGTGCGCGCTGACAGCCGCTAAGCCGGATCCGATGTACAGTCACAGCACTATTAGTAACTATTAGCGCGGAGCCGGCCTGAGCTGCACTAATGAAGACTAATCGACAATTAATTCAACAGGTTAACATCCAGACGGAGAGCGTTCGGCGGCCGTACACCGCGCCCCACCTCTCCACCATCTCCTGCGATACATCTCTCCTTCTCCCTCTCCCAGCTGCGATGCGGCTCCATCTTCACTGAATATTGAATCGATACATAGAGAGCAGAACATTAACATAACACTGGTTTTCATTTGTTAAATTTTATCAACGTTTATCCCGAAACCGAGGGACAGCACCCCATCGCTCTATAAATATAAACTCTGATTGAGATGAATAGGTAATGCTCCAAGTATTGAAATAACTAACAGATATAGTATCAGCGGTGACGAGGAATAGTTTCTCTACAAACAACTGCAAGTAAAACGCGTCAGCTCTACTTGTGACCTTTGTGCCAAGCTAGAGTACGGAAAGCACCTGTAAATTGAAGAGGTCATCAATTACCCAAAATGGAGAATAGTGGTTTAAGTTAATAATAAAAATCTATGATTATAATGTAAAAATTAATTACACGTAACGTTTAATCATCATCATCATCAGCGGACGTCTATCGAGACGTCCTCCCCCAAGGATCTCCAAATCGATCGGTCTCTGATGTAGCCCAAAACATTGGTAGATTTAAGTGGCAGTGGGCAGGGCGCTATGCTCGAAGGACCGACGGCCGATGGGACAGTAAGGTCCTCGAGTGGCTCCCGCATATCGGTAGACGTAGTGTTGGGAGGCCCCCCACAAGGTGGACCGACGATCTGGTGAGAATCGCGACAACCCACTGGATGCGGGCAACGTCTAACAACTAACACACTGTAATTATAAACACCAACATAACAAGAACAAAGTGAGGGTGATCCCGCAAACATAACTCGGCAGTAAAACAAAGAAACGGAAATACACCTGAAGGATGTTAAGCTAAAAATAAAGAACAATGGCGGGGGAACAATGGCCCTCGCGTGGCCCCCGCGGGGTGCGTTTTATGTGCCCTGGCGTTTATTAATAATGGAGTTATGGGGGCCCAGGCGTGGTAAGGTGCCGAAAATAACGCGTTAACGCTCCTCTTCATATGTGGCACTTGACACGTTTAAGTCATCAGGGTGGAAGAGGATAGGAGAGGGGATACCTCGCCGACGCTGTGCCGACGGAAGTTATAACCAGTTTCAACTTCATCTGAAATTGTAATCAACCGTCAGCTCCAGGTAATTGAAGCGAACTAGTTGAACAGCATTAGTTGTTTTCCAATCGGGAAACTGTTACTTGGTGCATTGCTAGAAACTTTGTATCCAACTATGTGCTGCGACAAGAAGCGAGATGTTCACCTAATTGCAAGTGACAAGCCCGCCCATAACAACGTAGCGCTAATTAGAATGATATACACTGCACTATTTTGCGCTCGTCACCCGACACGTGTTATGTTAAGTCTTGATACTTCAGTAATTTCATTAGCTACAGCGCCCTTCAAACCGGAACACTGTAATGTTTGCACAGTACTGTTAATCGGCTACAACAGGCGTTGCGGCGATACCTACCTGAACGGTCGCCGGCAGTACATACCTATCGATATGATTAAATTTTTGCTTGTAATGATATACTTTTATCAACAACGGATTAATAATTAACTTTTAGTATCACGTGATAATGAGTGATAACGGGGAAATTGATTACTTAGCGTCTGGCGTCCTGCATGTGGAGGACGACAGATTACCAATTGCTAGGCGCTGATAAGTGTCAGACGACAACACTAAAAGCGTTTCATATAACTGATAGCTAGCCTCAAGTGGCAATGGACACGACTGACAGCCGATGGGGCAGGAAGGCAGCATGGGCAGGACCTCCACCAGGTGGCGGAGCTCGATGCGGGCAGCGCAGGATCGATCGATGTGTAGATCTTTGGAGGAGATGTTTGTCCAGCGGTGGACGTTGACGGCTGATAATGATGATGATATTGACAACTTTGATATGTTGCGAGTCGGAATACAGCAGATTATATATATATATATATATATATAGGACATATCGCTAAGCGGTTCCAACTAGTCCAACCTACGATGTATGTCGATAGTTTTATCTTCTTTACGAGCTTTGCACAGTCTAAAGCAGTTCCTCAGCTCCAAAACAAACATTATGATTGAGCAGTCCCTGATTAAACTAGTAATTAATTACCCAGATTCGTGTTGGCTGGACTGGAGCAGATCTTCTTAACGAGTTATAATGCCTCTGCAACAATTGTGTATAACATTTATTCGGACTTCAAGAATTTCACTACAGCTCTGAATACCGCTCTCGCTTCAAATAACTTACCACTCCCCCAAGCCGTAATCCTGGAATATCACTTGTCCTCCTCCAATCCAGGAGCTCCGCTCAGCTACTAAACTAACAATTAGTTTTCACCTGCTTGGTCCGTGAGTCCCGCGGGCCGCTCCCTGCCCGATGGCATAGGAGAGATCCAAGCAAAAAAGTTTTCATAGAAATGCTGAAACATTTTCTGGAAACTCTAGATTATTACATCGTATGTATGCATTTTGTAGTACGTATACATTTTTATATATATATGGGAATTTATAAAATGTTACTAATATATAAAAAAATATATAAAATGTTACCCTCAAAAATGGGGTTGCGGGGGCGCTACGAATTGTAAAACAGGGAACAGCTTGTGTAACAATATATATAAACTATACATGTGTGTATATGTGCAAAACTGTGATAATTTCTGAACATGTGATTATACCACAGCACAGCATCTCTCGACTCATCGCTCCCAGGTTGTCTGGTAGAAAGCAACGTTAGACATTGAGTGCGCCTAATTGTATCTGTACAATAAACATATAATTAATAAATAAATACATAGCGAGTGGCAAGCGGACGCGGACGGCAGACGAAATGGTCTTGTTACCTGTTTCTTAAGGTATTTGATGTGGAAGCTGCCTCCGCGGTCGGGCGTTGCCTCGCGGCACGTGTTTAGTGTTTGCACCTAGGAAGTTGATTAGGCACTAGCTCGCCGACGCGCGCCGGCCCTAATAGCGCCGCCGTCGCGCAGTGTTGCGGCTAGGGGTTGCGAACCCGGAACCTTACCCGCTCGATGCAAGCAACACGCGACGGAACTATGATAACTTAAATTTTCAGTGGATAGGTGTCTATTGCATCAGCCCCGTACTTTCGAGCTGATAAGAACAAGACTAAGGTATTCCCAGGTATCGCCTGCCGTACGAGGCGACATAAAGGGTCCTCGTGTTCGCGAGTCTGGGAGTGAGGGCGTCAAAACTCAACAAGCCGGCCTTAGGAGGGCGGCAAATGCATGATGGTGTTGAATTTGCCGTAGTACAGCGTGGGTGCTGACGAAGGCTTTAATCCTCCGTGGGATGTTTTAGCCAGAGTGCAGGGGGCACCGGTGACCGGTGCGTTTCATAGGAGATCCCGGAGCCCATCCTAATGCTCCGACGGAGCCTATTGAGGTGATTCTATCAGGTATCTTTTAAGATTTCCCCCGCGATAATAACCTTACATGTCACGTACGAAGGACATCAGCACAGTATGTGATAGTCTAGTACATATCTATCCCTGTTATCACTTTTGATATATCATAATTTAGTGATATAACAATAATGAAGTTAAAGGTATTATTATTTATCAATATTATATTTGAACTTGTTACTCGAGTAAAGGTCCAGGGCTGGTCCGCCCGCCGCCCCCGCCGCCACTACCCCCGCCGCCCCCGCCGCCGCCGGGGGTAGTGGGTGGGGGGGTGGGCAGTGCGCTTTATAAGTTATCAGATAATTCGCATGCATATTTTATGAGCGGCCACAACTTGCAGGCGGCGGTGGGGAACGTTCATGTACATTCAGTGCTTACATACTGAGCTCTTGTATTAAAATATCCTGGATTAGTGACATTAAATCGAGTATGTATTTTGTACATGTTCCACTTGACTCCTTATCTCAATGTTGGCACGCTGCCGTTTGTGAGCTGCTGCGGTGCCTAGACGGTCTGGTCCGAGAGAGACCTACCAGTACGCTCCCTTAATACAATGAAAATATTTTTAAGCCGAATATCACTTTCTCAGTTGCCACATTGTGCTGCTTCCGCTATTATCAGTTATTACCAGATCTTGAGTCGTTTAGTCACATTTAATAGCACTAACACTAACGTTAGATAATTTATCTTACCTCGGACTCTAACCGCTCGCACAGTTTTATAAAATGCCCCTTTAATGGGGGCGCGGCGGGGGGCCTGCGGCCGTTGCTGAGTGGTTTCGCATGTAGACCACCTTAAGCCCCGCCGGGGGTCCGCTGATGCGTTCTCTTAGTTTTTTCTAATTCCCAGCACCGATTCCCTTTCCAAGCTCCATTGGCTACTTTTCTACACCGTCACATATCGTAAGGTTAGAGTTTCATCATGGTCGCTCCCGTAGTTGGCTGATGATGTGGACTGTAGAGGATCTGAACATCTTCATAAACTGCGGACATATCCTCGATGTTCCAGTCTGCTTCAGATATAATTAAACCAAGGGAAATAATGAATTCATTGTACTATACATTTCGCGTCCATTTTATTAACTACTCTGTTTATAGACAATAATAATAACGACCTTGACTGTCTCCCGCGGGGGCCGCGAGTCCCAGCAGTGGGAACGTGAGGGCTGTTCACATATAAAAGCAATAAAATCATACAACATTTATGTATCGGGCGAGTGATTTAAGGATTGTAAATATCCGCAATAAAAATGACCAATAAAATATACTTCAAGCCTGATGTTTGTTATCATGACGTCACTAGTATACTGGTGTTTGTTGGTGACACGGTTGACTTTGAGTTTGTTAGTGACACGGTCAAGTTTACCAAGCGATATATACTTTTAAATATTTTTTATCATCATAGCAGACGAACTTGTGTCTGTATCTCTTGCCGAAAGCCACGCTAGTTACGGAAGTGATCATTTCAGCAGCCAGTCGGAAGTACGTGTTGAAAGTGATCGTTATCAGAAAACCAACGGCATTTCCAATTTAAGTCCCAATGTGTTGTCGCTTTGGGGGAGGCCTTTGTCCAGCAGTGGACGTCTTCCGGCTGATTGGATTGGATTTTGATTTGTGTTGTCGCTGAGCAGTGACATGTAAACGATATTACAGGTGCAGGTGAGTACCTTCAATTCCAAGTCGCACAGTGTGTTGTCGCGTGCACGTCGGCACGACCGCCACGCCAGCGTCACGGGCAAGCGCGTTGCTTACTATCATGTCGACTTAACTCCTACGTCGTTCATACTTTTCACCTTGCAAGAAGGTTGACTGGTTTTGTCCAAAGTATTTGGGCTGTCTCACGCTAACAAGTGATCGCTTTGAAGTTCTACCTAGCGTGTGCGTGGTGTCAGAATCAAACCAGGTACACTGTTTGTGCGCAGTGCCTGAAGACAAAAGTCTTCAGCTCGTACGTGTTGCCAGTGTTGGCATAAGGGGCCAAGACGTGGCTCCTTACTATCAGCCTTATAAAAAGGTTGAAACTCCCCCAAAGGGCAATGGAGAGGGCTATGGTAGGAGTTCATCTGCGCGAGCGAGTCAGAAATGAAGAAATCCGCTGAAGAACTAAGGTCGTCGACATAGCTCAAAAGATTGCTAGACTTAGTGGCAGTGGGCAGGGCACGTTGCTCGAAGGAACGACAGCCCATGAGGCAGTGAGGTCCTCGAGTGGCGCCTGCGTACCGGTAGACGTAGCGTTAGGAGGCCTTCCAGAAGATGGAGCGACGATCTGGTGAGAGTCGAGAGAACCCACTGGAAGCGAGCAACGCGGGACCGATGGATGTGGAGATCTTTGAAGGAGGCCTATGTCCAGCAGTGGTCGGCTTGTGATGATGATGATGACACCGTATGCTTAGACTACAGCCAGTACAATGAGCTGTTCACCATGCGCGATCGGACGTGGGCGTTTAGAATTCAGCGCGGCCGGCCCACTGGCGGGACGGTTGTGGGCGACGGGCGCAATCTCCATAATCCGTGTCTAATGTTCAAACTATAATCAAATGCTGTGTATTCATGGTTTGATTTGATAATTACATGGCGGCCGGATGCAGCGCGCACTTTGAATGCGAATCCGCGCTAACTGATGGGGATAACGTTGCAACTATCATTACAGGCGCCGCAGGGCGGGTGGGGGCTGCGGGAGGTACACGGAGGGCACGCGGGGGCGAGAGGGAGGGACGAGAGGGTGTCGTCAATTTGTTTGCGAGCGGATTAAACAGTCGCATTAAATGTTGACACAGTGCATTACTAAACCGCACGACAACGAATTATTACACGCATCTGCATAACCCGCCCTGTTAGTATACGCTAATGTCCTGGAGCTGATTAGTAAACTCTTCAAGCAGCTAACACTAACAATACAGCGTCTCAGATGTTGTAATAATCATTGTCACATTCGTATAAATAACCTATGATGAGAGGTGATACAAAGTGAGAGCGAAGTGTTCTACCTAACGGGACGGTCTCCGCAGACTTACCACCCGGTATATAGTACTCCCAGATAGTTCAGTGAGGTAAGGTTGAAGAGATTGCAAATTGAAATTACTAGTGTTACCAGATAATATATAAACCTATTGTGTGATCAGTATCATCACCGCCAGTCGATAGACGTCCACTGCTAGAAATAGGCCCTCCCAAAGATCTCCACTTACAGTTAACATAGCCTGCGATACCGCTGCGTACTAGGGTCTGGTGTATGGAAGGGTTCATATGGAGGAATTTAGACCATTTTTCACCTCGCTGGCCCAATGCGGGTTAGCGGAAACCAGAACCTCGTTTATTGATAAGCAGGGTGCACTACGAGCAGGTGAGGTTGGCTTGGGTCCCGCGATTGTTTTTGCACAGTAGTAGTGCAAACAGTAGTGTGCAAACATTACAGCGTACCTATTTTAGGGTGCTATAGCTAGTGTAATTACTAGATTAATGAGACTAAACATCTTATAACTCAAGCGATGAGTGCAGTGTGGTTGCTGTGTATGTCATCCTAACTAGCGCCACGTTATGGGCAGGTGTACACTGACCATCAGGTGAACGACCCACTCGTGTCGTCTCCTTGAATAAAAAAAATATACAATGTGATCCTGCTGGACGTGACTGGGCTACGCGATCAGCTCCAATCGACTATTGGACTGATCGCTCGCAGTTCCGGATTCATTCCCGGCTAATTACACGAGCTCATTGCGTGCAAACTTCGTTTTGTCAATACGGACGCGGAATCCCAACCGGCACTCCGACGGTTAATACGTGAATACCTACGGAACCCAATCGCTTGTAACCACACAGGATCAATAACATTCTCAGCGTTGACAGCCAACCCTCAGAGAGGAAGGAGCACGATGAAAAGAAGAGGAACTCATATAGGATAACAGATCTACATATCCATATTATCATATTATTTTTCCTTTAGAAGGTCCTAAGTCTACCAAACTACTATTAAACTGGTGGTTACCTGATACCGTCTAGGTTAGGTCTCCCCGCAGGAAACTAAACATGTCATGTATGAAGGCGACGAGCACAAGGATTTTATGTGTGTCATCCCAACTAGCGCCAAGTTGTTATGTGCGAGCACCCCGACCGCCACCAGGAGAGACCGCACACCAAATAATATTATATATAAAGAGTATTATTATCGCTACGAGTTCTTATCGCTTTCAGCAGTCCACAGCTGGACATCAGCCTCTCCGAAGGCCACCTAACCCAATCTTTGATTGTAGGCAACCAGTTTTTTTTTTCAACGAGGCACCGAGACGAGCGGGACGTTTGTCTGATGGTGATTCACCCACCCATAACAATGTGACGCCAGTTGCAATAACATACACTGCACCACATCGCGCTCGTCGCCTCGCGACACAACATTTTAAGTCGAGTTAGCCTGGTAATTTCATAAGCTGCAGCGCACTTCAAACCGGAACACAGTAATGTTCGCACATCTAGACAGTCTCCGGCAGCAGAGACCTACCAGCAGTTGCTTCTATTGTTACTTGACTTCAGAGAATTTCTTGTTTTAGCCTTTCAGCAAAGGTTCTGCAGCAGGTCATGTATCTCTCAATTCATATCCTGAACTAGTCAAGTTATTGTGAGTAACGTATTACTTTATTTTTCGGTTTGTACCTATGAAGTAATGTTGTGTTACTGGTAATTGTTTACTCCTTCACAAAACATCCCTGTGTCTATGAATCTTTAAATCTTTCCAGGCATCTGACTGCCTTTACCTGGATAAAACCAACCGTGCATCTGGGGGAATACAAGGCTATGTGGGATTTGTATCTACTAAAACCTTCTAGGTGGTCATGCCCCGTACGATGCGGATGGTTTCAGGATCTACGGAACATACCGATGCTGCCGTGCACCACGCACAAGCACGTTCTAGAGGGATGTAATCCTCGTCGGTACCCTCGCTCTCCCGATCAATTCGGGCTCGCTAAGTGGGCAATGGGGGCCACCTCTAAATCCACCAACCCGAAAACCTTTTTAGACACCTTCTACAGCAGACAGGGTTTATTTTAGTGCTATTCCTACTAGGCCGATATTACAGGGCAATAGTCTAGATTAGACCTAATGATAGGGATGATAAAGTTATATGTAACTGATATCCCAATATAACAGTGAACTCTTTACATCAGGGACGAATTCTTTTTTGTGTTACGAAGCGAAGAGACCAGTGGGACGTTCACCTGATCGTAAGTGACAAGGCGCGTCCACAACGCCGTAGCCCTAGTTAAGATGATATACATTGCACCACATTGCGCTTATCTATATTATAATTTCATTAGCTACATTATCTTTCAAACCGGAACTCGGTAACTCGGTTTGCATAGTACTCTTTGCCGACAGCAATAGGCGCTGCCGTGGCACCTACGTAGACGGTCCCCGGCGACAGAGACCTACCACCAATGCAGAGACCTACCACAAGGACTGAACAAAGTCCGTGGATGCTCGAATGCTTGTGTCTGAGTGATCAGCACGGTAAAAAGAACACCAACGAAATGTTAAATGTTAAATTAAATTTTGAGCGGTGACCGCTGCGGGCGCGCCGCGCTGCTCGCGTGCAAATAAACGCTTGATTGGTTCCGCGGCGCGCTGCTGGTGGGCCCGTGGGCTGTGCGAGGGGGCGCGAGGGGGCGCGAGGGGGCGCGAGGGGGCGCGAGGAGCGGGGTTGGGGAGGAGCAATTGGAAAAAGTCAAATGAATGTATCGCAGCGGATTGCGGCCGATTTGACGCCGATAGAGTTTAATGAAGCGAGAGCGGTTCGGTGACCGGATCCGACCCGCCGCCGCGCGCGCTTATTGATTGATGAGCGGTGGTGGTGTCCGGGTGGCCGGAGCTCTGGACTCCTGTCCACGTTTGACGGTTACTCTCTATTACTTTACTTGTCGCACTGACCTCGAGTGTTATATGTATAACTTAAAACGCGAGTGCCAATTGAATGAACACTGAGCAAACATTGCGGCGATGACCGGAAATGATTTACAAGTGGCGTCATTTGGTCAAACACAATTTATTTCAATGTAATTTTGGAAATCATTTATGGAGTACATCCACAGCAGCAGATCGTTTATTGTGGCGAATGTTGATGGTGTTAGACGGTAAGAGTAAGTAAGTTAGACCTCGCAGAAGCATCTGTTTTCAGTGCACATAGCACTAAACGAGCGACAAACTTCCTCACATATTTGTAAGCAGTCGGAGCTGTACCTGCAAGGAGTTGCTGCAACTTGGGCTGAAAACAAACAGTCAAGAGTAAAAGTATAATATCCCAGATACAGTGAATCCGTCTCCGAGTTAGGCACTTGCCTTCCATCGAGTCCATTCTCTTACTTTAGGAAATAATAGACATCTAGAAATATTGCATTAAATTATATATTTCAAACTTGTGATAATTTCTGTGAACAAAATCAGCTCTGTCTTCATAAACAGGTGCCTTAAGTTAAACATTTGAATTTGCTGAATATTGAAATGGAATTTAGCTTAAACACCACAGTAGCATCGGTAATCATAACACATTGCACTGTCAGTTTGCCAGCATGATGCATAGCATATTCCGATGCATTCACTGGATAAATGGCAGGGAGTCGCGGAATCTCTCGCTGAAAAGTAAGAGTAGTTAAAAGTAAATTCGAAAGCTCCCGAAGCGGCCGACAGCGTGCCTCTGCCACATAAGTTGTTCAAGTTGAATGGTGGTCACGTTTATTTAAACCGCATGGCTTCCTACCACTTTGATATCATGTCATCAACTGCCATAACCGCAATTCTTTATATCGTTTGTCTTATGTATGAGAGTGACAGTAAATGAAGCGCGCGCGCCGCGCCTCGCGGCCGTCGTTGTTCTTTAGTATCGTATCTCGTCGCGAACACTATTTTATTTGTTTACTTTTCTTGTAAAACTATTAGCTATATACTGCTTTAGAGTAGCCCGCTGGCCCAATGGTTAGAGCGTGCGGCCTTCATTCCGAAGGTCGCGGGTTCGAACCTCGGCATGTACCGATGACTTAATATTTAAGTTACGTACGTTTGTGAACTTTAGTTACAACAGCGAGATACAAAAACGGTGAAGGAAAACATCGCGAGGAAACTTGCACACTGTGTCCTTGTGTGTGTGTGCGTGTGGTGGCCCCAATAAAGTGGCAACAGGCTCGTCCCGTTCCATGTGACCTAATATGACCACATTTGGCGAAAAGTGGGTGTTTATTCGCCTCTGCTTATTCCTACTGGAAAAAAGGCGTTTTTTTATATAATCACGCCTTTTTCCCAATAGGGGTATGCAGAGATGAATGAACACCTACTTTTTGCTAGATGTGGTCAGATGAGGACCCATGTAACAGGGGGCGAGCCTGTTGCCACTTTATTGGGGCCATCACACGCACACAAAGATGTTTTCAGTGTGCGGGTTTCCTTACGATGTTTTCCTTCACGGTTTGTAACTAAAGTTCACAAATATACACAACTTAAATAGTAAATCATCGGTACACGCCGAGATTCGAACCCGCGACCTTCGGAATGAAGGCCGCACGCTCTATCCATTAGGTCAACGAGCAATTAGAAAATGGCTTGATAATATTAAAAAAATTGCTAAATAGTTGGGAGTTTGGCGGTGTGAACATCTAAATTGGCGCTCTAACGGGGCCCGCCTGGTCGTGCCGATGTAGAGAAAAATGTGAATCTGCGATCCGGTGTAGCCCATTGCAAATAAATCAAAGGGTACCGGTATTTACCTACACGTTACGTTAGAATCGACCAGGAGAGGGTAGTTGTTAATAAACAAAAGTGTCTAATGAAAAGTATGTTAAATATAAACTTACCGGAATTCAGAGGTACGGGCCCATTGCTGAGAGGCACGGGCCCATTGTGAAGAGGCACCGGGCGCCCCGGGTAGGCGACGGCGGACACGGTCGCTACCACAGCCAGGAGTACTACAAAGAGCTTCATATTGTCTTAAGTTTCTTTCACTGTGTGCCTGAGGAGAGCTGGTGGCCGTATTTAAATGGCCGCCCGGCGCGGCGCGCGATTAGCGCCGCCGCGTCTCGATTAGCCACACGCCATCAAAACTTATCGCGGGTTGTATTTAATTTTAACGCCATTACACTTATCGGAACGTTTAATGTAATTGTATAGTTTGTGTCACGTTATTATGTGCAGATGTACCTTGTAATGAGAAAGTAATGGTTACCAGCGGCAGAGCAGGGCGCGCCTGCACCGCCCGCCACTGCCGCGCTCGCCTCCGCCCGGCGCCGACCCGCCGACCCGCCGACCCGCCGCCGCTCGTGCTCTACTTACCTTCGGTGGCCGAACAAAACCAATAAAACGTTAGTCATAGTAATAATATAATATATAATTCAATAGCAAATACTTCTATTATTAAACAGTAGTGTTTGATAATATCGTATGTCAGTTTAGAGGTGTGAAATTGCCGGTGCCGTGAGATCTGACATCTTATCATCATCATCAGCCGATTAACGTCCACTGCTGGACATAGGCCTCCCCTACAGATCGCCACGTCGATCGATCCTTTTTTTTTTTTTTTGATATCGGTGGTGGAAATGCTGTTACCGCATACCCAACGTCCTTTTCAAGGGGGGGGGACGCCGGGTTATGTGGGGCTCGGGGCCACTGAGATGTTGTGCGTGACCCCCATACCCACTAAAACCAACACCGCTTGTCCCGCCATACGCATACTGGAGACGCCCGGGTTTCAGTCAAGCAATTCTCCGGGCGCCTCCGCGTATGAAACTCCTCCTGGTGGGTGCCCGCGGGGAGCAAAGGCACCCACCTGCCGTCCCGTACCGGCCCCTCGCGGGATCGACACGTTGGGGCCCCCCGACCCCACAGAGGACCGCGCGCGCCGACGACGGAGCGCATGCCCGGCCGCCGCCCTCCCGTGAAGGAATTGGGCGGCGGCCTCCTTCCTCTAGACTCCCCCTCCACTTCGACGAGGGAGGGAGGACAAAAACCAAGACTCCCCCGGGGGACGCACCCCCAGGGGAAACACGACAAAAGACCCAAAGGGCCACGCCTAACGGCCCGAAGGCCCCCTCACACCGTGCCCGGCTAGGGGCCCGTCGCTCACGGCGGGAGGAAGCGGACGGCGTGGTTCTGCCGCCGCGCTCTCCCGCCGGCCCGCCGCCGCCTGCAAGGTACGGCAGCGGCGTCGGCCTCCCTCGTGCGCTCGGCGGCCTCCTTCTGACGCATCACTGCGCCGCAGAAGGAGGCCACCGCCTTCCAAGACCTCTCGCTGCTCAACATATGATCGATTACAGTCAGCAGCGAGAGGTCACTGCCGACTTGCACGACGAGGGAGTGGCGTTGCGGCCCCCATGCCGGGCACTCCGCCAGAGTGTGGTGCGCCGTGTCAATCGGCGCACCACACTCGACGCATTCTTGCGTCATCTCTCTACGAGCCACCTGGTGCAGGTACTTGCCGAAACATCCATGGCCTGTCAGCACCTGCACCAGGTGGAACGTCAAGGCCCCGTACCGCCGGCTCATCCACCGGGACAGGTGGGGCCTGATGGCCTCCACCGTGTCCCGGCCGGCGGCAGGGTTACCTAACTCCGTCTCCCACCGCCGGATCAGGGCGTCATGGGCAACGCGCCTGATCCGGCGGACCGTGGCCGGGTCCGGCCGACGCTCTCCGGCATCCCGCAGGAAGAGGTACACTTCCACGAGCGACTGCGCCTGTAGATGCCAAGGCGCATCGCCCGCGAAAAGCGTACCCGCCGTCCAGGACACCGTACGGTATGCCCGACAGGCTCGGACCGCCAGGATACGTTGGGTCCTCTTCAACACGGGCCCGTTCCTGGCGGTCTCGCACCTATCCACCCATACGGGCGCACCGTACAGTGCCATACTCCGCAGGATGCCAGAGTATAGGCGCCGACACAAATGACCCGGCCCCCCGACATTGGGCAGCAATCTGCCCAGCGCAGTGGCGGTGGCGGTGAGCTTCGGGAGAAGCCGTTCGAAGTGCTCCCCGAAGCTCCATCGCCCGTCCAGAGTGAGCCCTAAATACTTGAGGGCTCCCCGCACTGAGACCCTCTCGCCCCGGACGGGGATGATCGCGCCCCGGGGTGGACCCCTGCGGGGTCCGTGGAAGAGGAGGGCCTACGTCTTCGTGACGGAGACCCTCAGACCTAGCTGCTCGATCCGGTCCACCACCAGCGACGTGCTAGTGGCGGCCAGACGAGCAGCCTCGTCGTAACTCCTCCCCCGGGCCGAGATGAGGGTGTCGTCCGCGTAGCATAGTACCCTCGTCCCGGGGAGGACCAGCTGCCGCAGCAGCCAGTCGTACGCGAGGTTCCACAGCAAGGGGCCCAAGACCGACCCCTGTGGAACCCCGCTCTCCACGCGCCGCCGATGTAATTCGCCGCTGCCATTAACCCAGACGATCGTCCTGTCCTTGAGGTACGCCCCCAACAGCCCGACCATGTAGGGGGGGAGCCGGAAAAACTCCAGCGCCCCCCTGATCGTCGCGAATGGCAGGCTGTTGAAGGCGTTCTCGATATCTAAGGACACCCCCAGGACCACCTCGCCGTCACCGAAGGCCTCCAGACAGAGGCCCTTCAGGTCGAGCATGGCGTCCAACGTGGATCGCCCTGCCCGAAATCCGTACTGGGCCTCATGGAGGCCCGGTCCCACCTCGGCGAGGTGCCGAACGAGACGGCCGGCCAAGATCTTCTCGAAGACTTTACCCGCCTCGTCCAGAAGGACGATCGGTCTGTACGCGGAAGGGGAGTCGGGGTGACGGTCCCCCTTCCGCAGCAGGCAAAGCCTGCCCGTCTTCCAGCGCTCCGGGAACTGCACGCGCCACGTCGATCGATCCTGCGCTGCCCGCATCCAACAGCTTCTAGCATCCAGCAGCTTCCCGCATCCAGTTGCTTCCCGCATTCAGTTGCGTCCCGCATCCAGCTGCTACCCGCAACCTTCACCGGATCGTCGGACCACCTGGTGCGGCGCCTGCCAACACTACGTCTACCGGTACGCAGTCGCCATTGTTGTGTGCCAATGTTCCGTCCTAACTAACGACACATTCGAGCGTTTCGCTTACGACCAGCTGACAGTTCTACTCATCTCGCCGCTTCCTTAAATAAAAAATATGTATACGTAGTATCGTGAAATCTAAATATATACATATATATGTATGTATGTATGTATGTATGTATGTGTGTATGTATGTGTTGTGTTTATCGAATTTGATTTCGCAGTGCATTATGAAGTTCTGCTTCATTGCGACCCATTACCTACATCCGGTTATAATTGAATACACAGTTCGATAGTCTCAGTTGGCTGGTCGCATGCTTTGGTAAAGATCCTTGTGATTGCTATAAATCATTAGATGGATTACGCCCGTCTGGTTACCCTGTTAGTAACATTGATTTGTGCGTGAAGTATTCAAGCCTTTTATAAAAATAATAATTAAGAACCGGTTATAGAATAAACGATTACTTGGCTTCGTCTTCGGAATCTTTTCCTAAGGTTTGTATTTGGACTACTCTCAACAAGCGTGGCGCGTCTAATGGCTTCTATACTTCGTTCATTGGTCTTAAAATGAAACCCCTTGGCGAAAATAAAAGGGATGTACCAGGCATCCATTGCTGCTAGAAATAAAATAAATGTTCGCTTCCGTCACACTAATATATTAATAATAAAGTTTAGATGCCGCAGTTGCATTGGCCGTTGATGCAGTTGGCGACGTTGGCACTGGAGCACAGCCTGTCGCACGACTGCCGACACTGCTCGGGGCCGTTGCAGGCAGTCATGTGGAATGGCGCTGCGGAGAAAGGAACTATTTCACTAATGGTCCTTTACGCGACACCTGATTTTTATTTTTTTACCTGACGGAAATTATCAAGGACGTCGTCGAAGCAAAACCTTCTGCTTAGATCCCACCCTCACATTATAAATTTGCGCTATTACAAGTTACTGTTGACTTTCACATGATAGTAAGAGAGTATTCTGGGCGTGCTCACCGCACTGTGCACTCCGTCGTTGTCGCTCAGCAAGTTAAATTTCTTGTGAAATTGTGGTCAAGTGTTAGGCAATTAATGTCAAAAATATTTGAACATAGTACTTTACCAGAGGCAGAGACACAATTACAACATTTCCTTCCGCCGCCGAGGTTTAATGTGTGAATTTTCTTAATAATCCTCTTCAGACGTTTCCATCAGAACTGCACTGTTTCAATTGTAATCTAACTCTAAACCTGATGTTCACGATACGGTGATGTATATATTACCTCTTGATATATACTAAAAGCAGCATCAAGTCCCGCCCGACCTCACCGATTATCCTTAAATTAAAATATGGTTAATTAATTACTTACAGGAAATAGGAAAACTGCCACTTATTGCCGCGGGTTGTCCCATATTCGCACCACATGCACCCACCAACGTCACCACCATTAAAACAATAACTTTCATAATTGAAACTTGCCTTCAATGAATTGACAAAATACACAAATCTCACAAAGCTCAGGATCAAATCATCGTTTTTATCTTGTACCGGAACCGCATCACTAATTGCCAATCAGATATTCATTTGCAGTTTACAATCGATTGTGCAAATTTATAATTAGCATTTTGACATGGCTTCTCAGATATTGTGGCAAAACTCTTAATCGCTCAGTGAGCTACGATGACAGGTGTGCGACACGGTGAGTGCAGTGAGGACGAAGCTCTCTGCTGTAACTATAATTGAATTTTACTGAACGTAAGTGACAATGAGCGGACCATACCGCATCAAGTTTGGATCAACAGATCGGCTTTAGGTCCCTGAAGTGAATTGGAAATCGATTTATGATAAAAATCACAAGGAACTATTGCAACAGATCAGGCAGTAGACTTTTACACATTCAGTCAGATGGTGAGTACGGCGATAAACAAACCGTTGTATTCATTATAAGTTACTGGTCTTACAATACAATATATTAATTTGACAAAACCTGAAAATCACTTGATTTTTAATATTGAGATTGTATGTGAGAGCTTTCATATTATAGTGGAAATAAAATTAGTCCTGCAGTCGTCTGTCTGAATCGTCCATGGGACCGATAGGCTCATTTCGTTCAAGGTAATGTCTTTAAGCCTTTCGTCCTACTCTTACACAGGTGGCAGGTCTCTATTCCCGGAAACCGTTTAGACAGGTTCCATCGCAGCACCCGATTTGAAGACCGCTACAGCTAATAACATTATTGAAGTAACGAGAGTAATCATGTTATTCTTTAATATGGTGCATTTGTATGTGTGCGATAATATGCCATATGATATAGCCTTGAAATGCTCACACACAAAGGTACAGTCTTCATAGTCACTCCCCCACTCGTGGACACGTTAAGAGTGTAGTTTTCTTGGTCCAGCAATTAAAGTCTCCACGCCCAACATTTTATTCATTTGATGGTAACGTTTCTCGATACTCTCTACAAAAAAAAATTCAAGTGAATGTGATTAAACAGCTCAACCTCATGAACACTACTGATACGCCAAGCCTCAGTTAAAATAAACACTGCATCCAAATTACTATTCCTCCTATATTTTGGTAGTAAAATTTTATAGGATAATCGTGAGGTGTTTGTCCTCTTTGTTTGTTTCGTCAAGTTATAGCCGCAGCAAGGAAACTGCTACGCACGCTGGGAAGCTGGGCCTCCACTTTAAAGTTTCCATTTTAGCAATTTTAGTGCAGTGCGAAATTTCAGAGTGATTGGTGTTACATTTAACTACTGACTCAAGTTACTTTACAGTATTTACAACGTTTTCTGTAAGATGATCGGACACAAGTATTAATTCCACAATGTTAAAGCATTGGCTAAACTCATATTAATATATACAACATTTTGTTTCTTCTTCTTCTTACTAGACCTTGTCCCATCTTTTTGTTTGCAAGACAACATATTTACCTTCCAAATAATGAATCTTGATAGTTTTTTCTTTCAAATTCTTTCTCACCACCTAGGATACTTCATTAAAATACAATAATGATTGCAATTGCGATGAAAATTATAAAAGCAGTTGGATAAGATTGACATATTTTTTATCCATTATTTGTCGCACTAGAACTTGTGCTTCCTGTTTTATTTCTTCTCTTATTATGACTCTAAGTGACTCGTTCATACTGTCTGATGTGGCAGAATTACAATAATGTTGTAAAGAAGTAATTAAATTACGTTTAAGTTCTAAAGATAATGATGTTCCTCTGCTAAATAAAAGCCCCAATCATACGGTCGATTATTGTAATTAATCTACGAATCTGTAAGTATATGTCAGCGTCCTTGGATCTATAGCAACTCCGATTTTTAATTGAACTGTACCTCATGTATACATTTTTGTAATTTAAACAAAAACATATTTTTTTTATTGCGTTCTTTGACATTTTAATGATTACTTTATAAACAACAAACGCTTCACCGCCGCGTACTGGTAATCGCAGAACTTGGGAAGTCGCATTAACTTTGCCGACCTAAGGAAAAAGTCAACTCCTCTTGTAGAAGTCTCTGAGTCCTGTAAGTCCTATACATATATTATTTAACGGACTTCAACGCATCGCAATTCAAGAGCTTTCGTGGCACGTTACTCTGGTTATTGACAAGGTCACTAAACTTACATTATACCCACGTTTGTGAACAGATGATGGCATTAGTCTAAAACACATCCATTAATTTGTTACGAATTGATTTATGCAAGGTACACCAGTGTCAGTGACCATTCCACGCCTTAACATGATTCCAGGAGTTGAGTTAAAACTATTTAATGAACGATTCGCACCGGCAACGTTCCCTGCCGTCGTACAGATGAAGCGATGTAATATTCTGCAGTTTATGTGTTACGTGTGAATGTTTACAGCGTATGTGCAATTGAATTAATATTGTTTTGTGATTGTTGTGTATCTTCAATATTTCCAGATTCTTTTTAAAAGTATACAGACTGTTCATTTCCTTCATCAGTGTCCTGAATTTAAAGTTTTAATTTCACTTTTTTATCCTTAAATTTAGACTTTAGTTACAACAGCGAGATACAAACGGTGAAGGAAAACATCGCGAGGAAACCCGCACACCGACTTAGAATTTATTCTAAGGTATGTGTGAAGTCACCAACCCGCATTGGGCCAGCGTGGTGACTATGGCCCAATCGCCCTCATATTGAGGGTAGGCCTGTGCCCCAGCAGTGGGGACGTAAATGAGCTGTTAAAAAAAAAAAATCCTTAAATTTGTTTATCGGTCACAATATGCCCATCTTTTATAAGAGAAGCGATGAGAATATCATATGAAGACGTAGGTTTGTGTCTGACTTACATTGTAATCTCGATCGATAGTCCCGAATAAATAAATAAATACAGAGGAAACATTGCGGCTATGCTCGGAAATGATAAATTTGAAGTCATTTCATTAAATACAATTTATTTTAATATCATTTTGGAACACATGGATTATATTCGTACTAGTGTAAAGTTTAAGTAGCCGAATGTTGAAGTCGTAAGTTGGATCGTCGGAGCCGTAAGTTAGTCGGAAGTTAGAGCGCGCAGTAGCATCTGTGATTAAAACATTGAGTATGGGTGGGAACGCCAACATCGCAACGTTCGCGACATTTCAATGTGCAATTCATGGCAATGGGGCAATGGTATGATGGTCCGAAGCCTGAAAAAGAAACACAGTTAATAGTAAAGTTAAAAGCATCCATATGCAGTTTAACGGTCACGAGTTGATCGCTTTCCTTCTATCAGGCCCATTATTCACAGTCAGCGGGATAATAAAGGTATAAGTTGTTGGGTGTTGAACAGATAACAAAAATAATATTAATAGCGCAATACTTACGCGGATGAGACGCGGGCTCATCGTTTGCCAACGCAGAATCTTCCTGGTTGTCGACGGCGAACACGATCGCTACCAGAGCCAAGAGAACTACAAGAAGCTTCATATCGTCTTAGGGACTTTCAGCTGAATGCAATAGGAAGGCTGGTGACCATATTTAAATGGTTGCCTATCGCAGCATGTGATCAGTATGGCCGCTTCTATACATATCTTATCACATGCCTTTCTATCAGTCTACATCAACAGAGTTAGTATTAAGATCACCGACTCGATTGTGCTCGACGTACAAAGGAATTAATTTGATAATCGACATTTGCAAACACAATCATGCAAAACATTACTCGTATCATTTGATGATCTAACAACTACCTAAACTAATTTAGATAATAGCGGGGAAGTAATACATATCTGATATTTAATTAAAAAATGATTCGCTGCCGATTTCTGTAACCAAGTCCCTTATGACTGTTACATGTTTCATTCTGTGTTATTGTTTTTTCTTTAAATAAAAACAATATAACATTACATTCATTAGAATCCAAAAAAACAAATTATTCTCACAATATGGACGAAGTCGCTTTAGATGACCTTGAAGGAGATTACAATCTGATTCTGATTTAAAAACATTCAACGTTTGCCCGAACGTGGTGTCTGCTCTAAGCCACGTCTACTCCAATGGCAGCCGGAGGTATAGCCCTACTTAAACGGTTAGTCGTTATTACTTAACATCTGGATCTGTCTTTAAATTTTACATGTAAAGACTTAAAACGTGAATTCCCTTGAATGCAGGGGAAACATTGCGGCGATGCCCGGCAATGATGAACTCGACGTAATCTGGTTAGGTACTATTTATTTCATTAAATTGTGGGAAACGTTTATGGATTACATCCACAGCAACCAAATATTTTCTCCCGCCCCTGATCGTCGGTCTGCTAGTGGCCATATTCAACGCCCTGCTAGCCGACTGCTCCTTCCCAGACGCCTGGAAAGAGGCCGTAGTGATAGGTATTCCGAAGCCCGGAAAGCCGAGGAACCTACCCAACAGCTACCGTACGATCAGCCTACTAAACACCTTGGGCAAACTTTACGAGCGCATCATTCTAGAGCGTCTACGCCATTTCACCGCAGAGAACAACCTCCTCCCCGACGAACAGTTCGGATTCAGGAGCAACCACTCTTGCGTTCATCAAGTGCACCGACTGACCGAGCACATTCTGGTCGGTCTCGAGCACAAACGACTGATCGACACCTGCGCCGTCCTATTTGACGTCGCCAAGGCGTTCGACAAAGTGTGGCACGAAGGCTTGATATACAAGCTTTACACTCACAAAGTGCCAGACCGTCTAGTCACCGTCATTCGAGACTACCTCTCGAATCGCTCCTTCCGCTTTCGCGTCGAGTACGCTCTCTCCTCGCCCCGACCGATTAAAGCCGGCGTCCCTCAAGGCTCTTGCCTCTCCCCGCTACTCTTCTCGCTCTACACGAGCGACATACCGAGAGACGCCTTCGTCAAGATGGCCCTTTTCGCGGACGACACCGCTCTTTATCACTCCGGCAGAGCTCCGGGTATTATAACGAAGCGCGTACAGAACGCGACCACCCGACTAGGCGAGTGGTTCCGGACGTGGCGAATCGATGTAATCCCGGAGAAAAGTGAAGCCATTCACTTCACCCACCGAAGGTCATCAACCCTTCTCAAGAAGGCGAGAAAACGCGGCCATGAACTCGGCCAGCTCTCCCTCTTCGGCCAACCGATCCCATGGAGAAGCTCGGTCAAATACCTCGGCGTCACACTCGACACCAGACTCAATTTCGTCGCCCACATCCGCGAGGCGGGAAAGAAAGCGGCCCAAGTACTGGGCAAGCTATACCCCTTGCTGTGTAAGAAGAGCAAGCTCTCTCTCAGACACAAGCTTCACCTTTACAAGGTATGCGTAAGACCTATAATGTCTTACGCAAGCGTTGTCTTCGCCCATTCGTCCGAAGACCGTCTCAAACCTCTGCAGACTCTCCAGAACCGTTTCACCCGCACCGCGACTGGTGCCGAATGGTACCAGAGCAATGTGGACTTCCACAGCGACCTTAAACTCCCAATGATCAAGGAGCACTTCAGAGAGTGCTCCGTGACCTACTTCGCTAAAGCGGCAACTCATCCCAACCCTCTGGT
Organism: Troides aeacus; assembly: GCA_033220335.2. Classification (NCBI taxonomy): domain Eukaryota; kingdom Metazoa; phylum Arthropoda; class Insecta; order Lepidoptera; family Papilionidae; genus Troides; species Troides aeacus. The sequence continues at coordinate 12,590,843 of CM067277.1, read as the reverse complement.
GGCCAGCGCGGCCAACTACGCGCTACCTCCGAATCCCAGGACGAAAAAGCGCAAACCGCGGCACGCGCTTATTCCGATACCCCAAGGGGTCCCGCAAACCACACACATACCCTCAGTCACCGACTGCACCGACGTCACCACACATACTTCGGACACTACCAACACGCTCCGAATATCAGCATCACGCCGCCCTCGCTTCAGAACGCGGCGCCGCAGCTACTCACACACCGCGTACACTAAGTACACCCGCGATCGTGGGCGGTCCTCACCGCCCAGAGATTCCGATACAGGCGAAGGTAGTCGGGGAACGGGCCCGCGCCCGGCCTCGACGACCGAGTAGAATCGCCAGATAAAGAACAACAAGAACCAGACACACACAATATACAGAATCATCCGCTAGATAACTAACCGTTCCAAATGAGCTCTGTGAAGTAGGGTTGTACTACTCCTCACAACCATGGTGGGATCGCGAGGAAAGAGGTGTTGGTATTTGGGTTCGCCGTTCCCCTATCCTCCGTGGACGTTCGACGATTAGCGATCGAGCTCAATGCCAGATTCGCCGCAGGAAACCGGAAGACTTCTCTTTGCTCTCATTACCTCTGGGTGTCGGATACGAGGGGATTCGTTGCATAGGTGTCAATAAGAAGCCGAGAGGAAAGCGCGCTGTATGTTTCTGTGTGCCCTTACAGAGGTGGAAAGAGGAAGTACTCTCCGAAGGCTGAAGCTGCGTGATACAGCCGCGCTGGCAGGGTCGTAGATGTGAGCGTAATCGTTCCTGTGGCCCTGTCGTAAAGCGACTAAAGTGGAATATCGTGGGTGTTTTAGTCGGTGCAAGTCCGATCTAACATGTCTTTTCCCCCTCGTGCGCAGGTACGAAACGCATTGCCTCCAAGTAAACAAAAAAAAATTACTATACATCTGCTTGGAATCCATGCTGAAATTTTTTTAAAGTTTTGTACAATGAAATGGGTCTACATCAGTAAAGTCATTGTTATAAGATTTGCATTCTCGCTATAGAAATTAACATCATCATCAGCCGACATATGCCCACTGGTGGACATAAGCCTGCCCTAAAGGTTCCGTAATCGATCGATCCCGCCCTGCCCGCATCTCACAGGGGCCATCGTTGGAAGTGGTTTATACGACGGGATTTGAGCCATTTCCGATCACGCTGTCCCAACGTGGGTTGGTGAGACCCAAATCCTCGCTTTTTGATTAGCAGGGTACATCACGAGCAGGTGAGGTACCTTGGGTCCCGTGAGTTGTTGTGCGGGACCCCTTACACTCTACTGAACTTATTAGAATAGCATAATTGGCCTTGGCAAATGGACACATCATTAAATCCGCTTTGTGAACCTTACTATAGAAGTCTATACCTCATCGGCACATATTGTTCAGGTGTCCTCGTTAGAGTATGGAACGCGCAGACCTTATGACAGCAGTGGGCGCTATGACTAGTGACTATAGTGCAGAGCATGCTGGCATCGGAAGAAATATGGGACACGAAGAGTAAATGCTGCAGGAGTAAAGATCGTTTTAAGGCAAGAAAACAAAAAGGCGATGGGATACTTGTTAAGATACAGTAAAGATTACTTGACCACTTCCGCGAAGTAATACTTAGCGACGATTCCACTGGGGTTCGAGGTTTCTGGGGAGGTTTTTTAGCCGGTACGGCCGCGAACGAGAGATGATAAGAAAACATTAGTTCGATATTATTAAAGTTATTGTTCCTCATCATACGTTTATAGTCATTTCATATAGTTCATTTATACAAATATCGTATCACATTATGTATGTTTCGCCAAACACATGAGGAATTGAAAGTGACGAGTCCAATGGGACGTTCTCCTGATGTTGTGTTACGCCTAGTTAGGCGTAGGCGTTGCGGGCAGCGCAGGACCAATCGATGTGGAGATCTTCGTGAAGGTGTATGTCCAGCAGTGGACGTCTATCGGTTGATGATGAATGACGATAACACACGAAAGTGTCGTCTGTATAAAACTCATTTCTCGGAAAAGTACAAAATATAGGTAGAAAATTCGGCACGAAAATCTAAATCTTAGTAGTTAGTTTCAGATCGAGATCTCCCAACTAGGCGTTCAACTTAGTAAAGTATGAAGCAATAGCACCAATTTTTTTCTGTCGTACCGACCAGATCGCATTTCGAAATAATAATCCTCCCCAAGTAACAAGACTGACAACCTGTTTTAGCTCATATCTTGAAATCCTAACAGCCGTCGTCTCGTGGCCTTCTGCAGGAGCGTGAAGATTGATCGATTAATGAATAACTTGTTTTGTTGTGTCTCTTCAATATTTTCAGCTTCTTTTTCAAAGTTTAGAGACTGACCATTTCCTATATCAATGTCTTGTATTTTAATAGTTTTAGTTTCACTTTGTTATCCTTAATTTTATTTATTGGCCACGGTGTACCCATCTATTATGTTTATGTCTGACTTACATTGTAATCTCGATCGATAGTAACGAATAAATAAATAAATACAGAGGAAACACTGCGGCTATGCTCGGAAATGATAAATTTGAAGTCATTTGATTAAATACAATTTATTTCAATGTAATTTTGGAACACATGGATTATATTCGTACTAGTGTAAAGTTTAAGTAGCCGAATGTTGAAGTCGTAAGTTGGATCGTCGGAGCCGTAAGTTAGTCGGAAGTTAGAGCGCGCAGTAGCATCTGCCGTTAAAACATTGAGTATGGATAGGGATGCTGACATCGCCTAACCGGCCACATCTCAATGTGCAGTCTGAACCAATGGGGCAATGGTATGATGGTCCGATGCCTGAAAAAGGAACATAATTAATAGTAAAAGCAAAAACATCTATATACAGTTTAAATCTTAACACCAACACTTTGTTGATGTAGACTGATAGAACGGCATGTGATAAGATATGTATAGAAGCGGCCATGCTGATTACCGTCGCGACAGGCAACCGTTTAAATACGGTCACCAGCCTTCCTATTGCATTCAGCTGAAAGTCCCCAAGACGATATGAAGCTCCTTGTAGTTCTCTTGGCTCTGGTAGCGGTCGTGTTCGCCGTCGACAATCAGGAAGATTCTGCGTTGGCAAACGAGGAGCCCGCGTCTGATCACCGTAAGTACTGATGCATATTATAAAAAAAATTATAAGCTGTTCAACACCCAACAACTTATGCCCTTATTAAACCGTTGGCTGATGTCAAGGGAGCTGATTCCGTTCACCGAATCGATTGCATGTTTCAAGGATATAATTAATAAAATAATATTAGATGTCAATTATGTTCCGGAGTGGGACAATAGTCCTGATAGAAGGAACCGAACAACTCGGTAACTGTTAAACTGTATATGGATGTTTTAGCTTTTACTATTACTTATGTTCCTTTTTCAGGCTTCGGACCATCATACCATTGCCCCATTGGTTCAGACTGCACATTGAGATGTCGCGAGCGTTGCGATGTTGGCGTTCCCACCCATACTCAATGTTTTAACGGCAGATGCTACTGCGCGCTCTAACTTCCAACTAACTTACGGCTCCGACGATCCAACTTACGACTTCAACATTCGGCTACTTAAACTTTAGACTAGTACGAATATAATCCATGTGTTCCAAAATTACATTAAAATAAATTGTATTTAATCAAATGACTTCAAATTTATCATTTCCGAGCATAGCCGCAGTGTTTCCTCTGTATTTATTTATTTATTTATTCGGGACTATCGATCGAGATTACAATGTAAGTCAGACACAAACCTACGTCTTCATATGATATTCTCAACGCTTCTCTTATAAAAGATGGGCATATCGTGACCGATAAACAAATTTAAGGATAAAAAAGTGAAATTAAAACTTTAAATTCAGGACACTGATGAAGGAAATGAACAGTCTGTATACTTTTAAAAAGAATCTGGAAATATTGAAGATACACAACAATCACAAAACAATATTAATTCAATTGCACATACGCTGTAAACATTCACACGTAACACATAAACTGCAGAATATTACATCGCTTCATCTGTACGACGGCAGGGAACGTTGCCGGTGCGAATCGTTCATTAAATAGTTTTAACTCAACTCCTGGAATCATGTTAAGGCGTGGAATGGTCACTGACACTGGTGTACCTTGCATAAATCTTGCAGCTTGGAACTATTCTTCGCCTTCCCAGAAATAGAGCAGATTGCCGGATTTGAGAGTCATTGTGTCTTCACCCTCTCTACGGACTTCAGATAGTCCCACCACACTCCAGCGTATGCTGCTCAATCATTTCTCAAGTTCCAGCAGCTTCTCCTGGGTCCGCAGTGTGCGTGCGTATTATGTTGCCAGAGCCAAGGTCGTCTGACGGGAAATCGTCGCCGCACGCGGATTGTTAGCACCCCTGGTTCCGGCGCCTTGCCAACGTTCGTCACAGACAGCATGGCTTCCGGTACCGCCGGGCACTAGGGGCCATCTTTTGTAGGAGTACATTAGGGGGGGACTTCAGCCATTTCCTATCACGGTGGCCCAACGCGGGTTGTTGGGAGTCAGAACCTCGTTTTTTGATTAGCAGGGTGCACCACGAGCAAATGAGATTGACTTGGGTCCCGTGAGTTGTTGCGCGGGACCCCTTACACGCCCCTTCGTTTTTCGCTAACGTTTTCGTAAATTCGGCAACCCACGCGATAAATTGGAATACGAAATATTGCGCGATAGAAGTAATAAACTAACGCGATCAAGAGTTCGTTATTATAAACGTCATAAGCATCAGATATATGTAAAAACCTGAGATTATCCTAGCGATATATAAAGGATAAACAAAGCAATCTCTCTACATTTCCAGGTATTATGAGTATGAATGACGCTACTGCCACGACGGGAGTTATAGTAGTCAATATCTTTTGTTGATCACCTTTCTTCCGTTTACATTTGTAACGTTATCACGAACAGTACAGATATAGTTAACCTTAAGATATTTATGGTCGATCACAATTAACGCTTACATATAAAATGGTCGTGGAGGTTATTAAAGATATTAATGTATCTAAGGGAAAGGATAATAACTGCATTTGTTCGTTAGAAGATGCACGTCTGCTACTACATTGCCACTAACACTAATATTTAACCACTCCATATGCACTGGTCAATTACCAAACGAGGGTAAAAGCTAGAATTGTCCCTATATATAGAAAGGTAGATAACACTAAAGTAAAAAATTACAGATCTATCTCATTACTTTTTGCTTTTCAAAATTATTTGAGTCCATAATTTATCCTATATTATATAAACAGGTAGATGATGCCTTGTCGGAACACCAACACGGCTTCAGAAGAGGTCGCTCCGTGGTTACAAATCTAGTGTCATTTGTTTCTAGCCTGAGCACCGAGGTCGACAGAGGTCATCAACTCGACGCTGTTTACACCGATTTCAGCAGCGCCTTTGATAAAGTGAATCATGATTTACTGATAGAGAAGCTAGAAAAAATTATGCTTCGTAGATCTTTATTGAAATGGTTTAGATCATATTTATGTTTTGAATCTAAGAATTATTCGCACAATCCGGGATTCCACAAGGTTCTCACCTTGGGCCCATAATATTCTGAATATTCATTAACGACATCAGTGTCGTAATACAACATAGCAATTTCTCTTTGTTTGCCGATGACCTAAAACTTTTAAAAATCATTAATCGCGCATAAAAGCTGCTATAAGCAAATTTAAACAATATTGAATTATGGTGCCGCGACAATAAAATGTCAAGGTAGCTAGATGTTTTTTGATTTCTTTTAGTACAATAAAGAATGCACTGGAGATGGTGTACTCTGAACGAAATAGCCTTATCAAAAGTTAATGAAATTCAAGACTTGGTAGTCATAATACATATTGAACTTAAATTTAACAGCCACATTAACCAAGTAGTAGAGAGAGCATCTAAAATGTTGGGTTTCCTACAATGAAACTACAGATTTCATATTTTCCCAACCATAATGACTTTAAACATAACTCCAATACGAAGTTACTTAAAACACGCTTCTATAGTGTGTAATCGGGACTATAGTACATAGTCGCAACAATTGGAGGGTATTCAGCGTGCATACACCAGATACTTTGTCTACACGACAACCGGACCTTAATAGAAAAGACCTTACTACAGTCACTTAAAATAACTACTGTCACAATCTCCAGATAATTTTTGACCTAATGTTCCTCCACAAACTTAAATGGAAAAATTAAATCATCCTCTACACTTAACAGTATCACCGTTAGTGTACCTCGCAATCACGCTCGTTGTCCAATAACAAACTTATTACACATTTAATGCAAAGATAAGACTCTAAAGCTGCTTTTAAATAATAGGGGGACCGGAAAGTAATGTCGTTTCTGCGCATGCCAATACTTGATTGTCATTTGTCAGCTCATTGTTTTGTTCAGAGGCGTACCAAAGACATTGTGAGGTTATAGTGATTTCTTTACTTATAGACAATTGAATTACAATTTTTTTTTGTAATTTTGGGTAAAATGGCCAGCCAAATACCAGAAGAGGTACACATCCGGCATTGCATGCTCTTTGAGTTTCGCAAGGGAAATAACGCAACAGTTGCTACCAAAAACATTTGCGATGTTTATCCAAATGCACTGGACATTCGTAAATGCCAAAGGTGGTTTTCCAAGTTCAAATCGGGTAATTTTGATCTTTCCGACTCGTATCGATCAGGAAGACCATCAGCGTTAGACAACGACGTGTTAAGGGCGGAAGTGGAAGCAAATCCGTGTCAGACGATCGAGGAATTGTCAAACAGTCTCAACAAACCTTGGTCGACCATCCAAGAACATTTGAAGCAGATTGGAAAAGTAAGCAGAGCAGGTGTTTGGGTCCCGCATAATCTGTCCGAACAGAATAAGGCTAACCGATCAATCACATGCAACTTATTGCTTCAACTACACAACACAGAAGCGTTTTTTGATCGCTTGATCACAGGAGATGAGAAATGGGTCCTGTATGATAACCCAAAACGCAAAAGGCAGTGGCTCTCTCCAAATGAAATCCCTCGGAGTACTGCTAAGCCAGGTTTACACCCCAAAAAAGCGCTTTTTTGTGTTTGGTGGAGTATTCGCGGCATTGTTCATTTTGAATTACTGAAACCTGGAGAAACTGTTACTGCAGACCTCTACAGCGAACAATTGCAGCGAGTCAATCAATCTTTAATTGAAAAGTGGCCAGCGATTGTCAACCGAAAAGGCGTCATTCTCCAACATGACAATGCAAGACCGCACTGCGCAAGGCGAACTCTAGAAAAAATTAATGAATTGGGGTGGGAGGTGCTGCCTCATCCACCATATTCGCCCGATGTTGCACCATCGGATTTCCACTTATTCCGAGCGCTGCAACACTTTTTAAGTGGCAAAACATTTGCAAATTTGGATGATATCCAAAATGCCATCTCTAGATATTTTGCCGAAAAACCAATTAATTTTTATCGATCAGGGATTGAAAATTTACTCACTAGATGGCAAAAGGTTATTGACAATGATGGGGAATACATCATTGATTAAAAATAAAGACTCGTTAAAAATGTATGTGTTTGTATTTAGCGTAAGAAAACGACATTACTTTCCGGTCCACCTAATATAAGCTGCTAAATCACTTCTCTGATATTTAATGAATATTTATTGAATTCTACGCGATATCACTGTATTGAATCTAATCATGCTACATCATGCTACACACGCCTGTTGATTGTTTGAAAACTAATTTTTGTTCAAAATCTAGTTGAATATTATAACTTATTGTAGTCTAGAATTTCCTTTATGACTTTGATTTTTTGAAGTCCTAACTATGAACCAAAGCTGTGTACGCCTATAATAGGCAGACATATTTAATATTGTACAACATACCTATAACATAAGATAAAATATAAGATGTTAACCCCCCTTAAAACCCATTAATTTCACTAACTCAAACGCTCTTCAAACCAGAACAAAGTAATGTATGCACGCACAGTACTGTCTGTCGGCTGCAATAGGCGTCGCCGCGCTACCGACTTAGACCCTCTTTGGCAACAGAGAACTATCATCAGTGCCTGTTTGCTCGTCGATAAAAAAATGTTTCTATAGTAATCCTTTCAAGATGTTTGCTATAACACAATTAAATTCATTCAACGAAATTTACCTAAAGTTCGCATAACTTAAAAACACTCCTTTATGATACGTATCCAACCGATGTCGCATCCGCCGATGGGCACTACGATCCAGGAGCATAGAGCACGTTTTAACAAGCGCAGCGAGGGACAGCAACCTGCCGATAATTTGCTTCGAGAAGATAGCTAGAATATTAATATATTCTAATTAATATTTTTTCGCCCTGGCTATGTGTCATTAGTATCTAATGATACAAATGTGATTTTACTGTATGATGTAATTATACAATACTTTAATCTCGTCCTGTGCAGGAGATAGCGCGGGGAAAATCGATTTTATTACCTACTACACGTTGCGGATGTTTATCTTCAATAAATATTTCCAGGCGCCTGTCGGAATTTATTAGCAATATTTCATGTTTAGTTTTGTGCTCGCTCTATCACCTCGTTTAATTAACATTCGTTGCAAATATATTTTATAATTTTCCTTAGCAAATCTAAGGAAATTCAGCGCCGATATAGTTTATGTATGTATATATGTAAGTTTATACGATTTAGTATATGTATATTTCCATAAACATAGTCAATTCTCTTGTAAACTTTTCGGAAGTAGCATCTCAATTTCTGACTCATTAAGTGTTAAGAAATCCAACAGTAGGCGGTTAGCTTCCTGTCACTATGAAGCACGTTTGAAGTCACAAGTGACAGGAAGGGGGTAATAGGAAGGACGGCGAGGGGGTACGAAAGAGGGTGGCACTTCTAACGGATCACCGCGAACAAAGATTTAACTAAGAGACAAAACATGCTTACTTAAGGTTGTTACCTATTTGATGATACAGGTTGTTACAATACTGTTTAATGTTATTTAATTGTCTATTACTGCTAGTAGCTTCTGCTAAAGAAGAGTTTTTATGAGGAATTTGTCTCCTGCCACCACAACGAGTCGTATCAACGTCAAGGTCAAGGTTTAATATATTCCTCTTTGACGGACGCTGTGTGTACGCTGAAAGCTGTAGTCATTCATAAAAGGACAAGGTTATGTATGTCTCAGTTTATTTGTGGTGCGAGGCGGCACAGCTCTATGAGCTAAACGGATACTGATTGTGACGGATGTAATTTTTCATAGATTATTACGGAAAAAGTACGCTTGCTTGTAACTTGAAAAACTCTTTAGAGATGATTCATTGTTATTTCAGCCTTTGAGATTTTAGTTAGTATCAACTAGAATTTTCGATTTTGTTTATTATAAACAACATGAATGTCCATTCTGAAAATTGAAAAGCCCAAAAATTCTACTTCTAATGTTAGGTGAACCCTGAACAGCTCTTAGAACAATTTCGGAACAGCCCGTGCTCCAGCTACTCCGCTCACCTCGCGCTATTGTTCCCAGCCGGTGACAAGTGGCGGCTTAGAGCAACTTTTTAACGAACACCCTCTCACCCCAACTCTGCACGTTATCGGCATTGTGTACTTCGCTAAAACATTAATTGGTCTTCTATTAAAGTAATGCCATTTAAATACTTATAATCAAAATGTATCCTTTTATTATTTTCCCATCGTTGTGCTGTTCAGGACGTCTACACTTAGACATTGCAAGTATCCGATTCCGCAGCGATTTCGTTTGCGTTGGCAAACGCTCCCTGCCCGTCTAATTATTGTAGATCATATCAATATAGCATATTCATCAAATTTCTGATAAATTTTAGAAATTTAATTCACTTAAAAATACTACAAGTAACATAAACTTGAAAATGGACAAAATAATATGGAATGCGACTCATAAAGAATAAATTCACTGAAACGATATAACACTCGAGCTCTACCTGTTTCAGCGGAAGTGGCGAGAGAAAATACCATTTCGTTTCCTCTTAAAGCCCCATAGATTGCAATTTAACCGTGCGCCGGGCCGCAACAACAATAAATCACCCCATAAATCCAACACTCCCATAACCGAACCGCATCTACTTCATTCGTCATTTCTTTATCAGCAGAAAAAAAGGGCAGGCAATATCCACCTTCGGAAAAATGAACGGAGGACGCCCTCCGGCCTCTAAGACAACTATTTATCGCGGTGAAAAAAAAACAAGCCATAAATCAATGCTTTATTCTATGTGGCAATCTCCAAGGTGAGGCCCACTGAATGGGATCGCACGGACCGGAAGTACGAGGTACATTTTATCAAAGAAAACGATCTGCCGACTTTCTGCCAAGGCAATGCTTAAGTAGAAAATTGCGAAGGACTTCATCCTAGTTTCCAAAGCTTAGTGTTCAAATATTGTCCTTTTTTTATCAAATTTTTAATCGAGAAAAAGTCATCAGCAATGATGAAAATCATTATAAATAAGAAGAAACAACAGATTGGTCGAATTGTGAATCTTCTCTCATTAGTTAACAATGTTATGGTTAGTTTGCTGGAGGCTGAGGGAGGTTCAGGTTGCCACTGCATCATTCGTTGCAGTTCCCGTACGATAATTTGCTAGAACTGAACAAAATATGTTCACGTCTTCACTTAAAGCTACAGCTTAATTTTTACACAAGCTTCATCGCACACGTTTGCAATGTGCTCGAACGGATGGGTGGGCGGTAAGCGGCAAGTCGCGCGCGCGGGGCGCTACAGATAAAACAAAGAGAATCCGGGCCCTTACTTATTCATACACAAAGCCACTTGATGCCCGCAATTAAAATCTTAACATATAGGATTAATAAACACCACCTTGAATCGGGGTGCGCCACATCCCCACATTATTTTAATACCGATAACAAATAATATACATTACATATTTTGATATAAGTTCACCCATTGATAACTTATCAGCTCATTGATCGATCCATAACAACACGGCTTTAGTAAGCACGTTCACTCGTGCTCGTCACCCCAGCGAGTTCACGAGCACTGCAGTTCCCTTCAAACCGTTGAGAGGCTGTATTTATTTTATCTCGTTTTTTATTTGACGAACGAGATGATTGATACGATTGCTCATAACAACGTGACGACAGGACGATATATAGCACCTTGTTGTGCTCGTCACTCGTCTAGTTATCTAGTTAGTTGTTAGTAGTACGAGTTACAAGTACAAATATAAAACCTGAACACAGTAACGCTTGGCGGCAGAAATATGAGCTGCGGTGGTTCCCACCCCGACGGTCACGAGCAAGAGGGATGATACTTTGTAGATATTTGCAGTCAGTAGAGAAGTTTAAACTTTTATAAACTAACAAATTACCGGTAACTGACGTGTTATTTACATTAACTATTACACCAGACAAAAAAGGAATAAACGTAAAAAAATATACGTATTTATTTCGTAGTTTTCTATTTTTTTCTACTTCTCCTTTTGGTTTAAGAATATACTCGTCGATTCGTATGAGGCCCGAAATAGACGGGTCGAGAGTATCATTTGGTATTAAGTCTGACTGGAGTACAAAATAATTAAGGATATTAATAACTAAAACATCGATATATTTCAGCCATCACTATGAAGCTAACAAACATCGTTAAGAGAGAGGTAGGACGTCTTTGAATTAAATTATACCTCGCTAACTCCAAACAATAATCTTTAACATTCCGGCTCCCCTCCGGCCGACGCCACCCGCCGTCGAATCGCTCGAAGGGGCTTCCCACGCTCCCCACGCGCCCCACGCCCCCCGCGACGACGTGTGGCAACGTCTTGCCGGCTGCTGATAACGCGATAACGAGCGGTTTTATGTTTAAGGTGTATGACGCACTATTAGCAGCGAGATAACAGCAAACGACGCGCGGAACTACCGCCGCGTCCAGGCCTCCGCACATCCGCACAGCCGCACATCCACACATCCGCTCATCCGCACCCTGCCCCACCCCGTACCAGTTCTCCAACTTGTAATCTACACGGGCGTCGCTTACTCCAACTTGTGTTAACTTAACGCACGATAATGTATACTTAAGTTTTAATCAAAGCTCCATACTCTAAATGATATAAAAATATTCATTTCGTTGTCAGTAGCAACACAAACATCGAGGATACTTCGACGCAGCCGCGACTGCTATGGCAGCAGATCAACAATGTAATGTTCTAGAATTTAGATAAGCCTGGACATCCAAACCTCGCCCCATATGTGGCCACGGGCACCAGGGACCGAAGCGTTATAAACTGAACAGTCAATTCAGAGAGGTATCGCCAGTTGGTCAAGTTATTTCATTTATATATCACGTGTCCCGGTCATACTTAATTGTCTATCGTAGTGAACAACGGTAAGTTTGAAAAAAAAAGTTTAGCTATATTACCTAGAATATACCACCAAACCAGCGTTGAGCCAACATGTAGGAAAATGGCCCAAATCACCTATCCACCCATGTGATCCACAATGAACGACGGTCGATGTAATGATCTTCGGAGGAGGCCTATGTCGTACAGTGGGCGTCTATAATAGTGTCATGTAACTGATGAAGATGATGACCTAGGATATCCCAGAGAGGATATAGTTTACAATAAAAAATATTTAAACATCACTTATAACCCTTTCAGTTGTTTGTTTTGAGCCGCAGCAGCGAAGTGGGCCCAACCTGTTACTTAAGCCGACCTCAATGGCACTTGGATTGCTTAATTGGGCAAACGATTCAAAAGGGCCCAACTATCTTAATTATTAGCAAGGTGCTTAAGGGTTGAATTTACGATGTGTTAATATGACCCGATATACGTCGTCGCCAATTGCTCCCGCCCTTAATTAAATCTACCTGCGGGTAGGAGATCCCCTTCCGGTTGCTTAATACACTTAGTTTCGGAGCAAGGGCGAAACAAATATCGCCTAACACGTTTTATGATCTAAAGTTTTGAATGTGCACAGTGGATATAGTATATGTTCTTGTTGCAGTCATATATTGTTGTATAGTAGACTTTCTAGTAGGGGAGATAGGCAAACGTTCCCCTCTGTCTTCCGCGGACCACGACGCCAGGGGAATGGTCACTTTGCGGTCGATGTAAAAGCTAAAAGTGTGAAGTAGTAAATGATATTAATTAATACACATATATATATATATATAATTTCGTAGATATATAAACATTGAGAAGGTACATATAGATATGATTAAATAACGGAGATGGTTCCTTGTCTTCCTACATTGGTGAAGTATGTTAGCAGAACTTGGAAAAATATAGTGAATGAGGTTTACCAATGATATAGGATATATTTTCATTTAGTATTATAATATAATATATCAATAAAGGACACAAATAAAAATGACAGTAATACTAAATATTTAGATTATTCTTCTAAACCTAGGATTCCCAAAATGGTCAATACCGAAATAGGTTTCCCAAACAGACCAACCCGAAAAGTTTTACATTGATAAGTAATTTTTATCAATAAGAAAATAAGTAGATGTAGGATTTTAAAGTAATTTTGGTTATGAAGGTCTGAGGTATCAGTTCATCTTGAAAATGAGGTCTTTGCCTAAAATGATTTGGGTAGCCCTGTTCGAAGTATTTCTACTATTCATGATGAAATAATTACATATAAACCTTACATATATACGCTTCTTTTAAGTTCTTTTTGATGATATAACGAAGCGTTACTAGCGTCCCCGAAAATACCAAAAGAGTCGCAATGTGAGAAAATAGAGTATCTCCATGAAGCTGAGCACGCTGCATCCGAGGAACAAGCCGGCCATGCCGCCCACAGCCACTGCAAGTTGCACAAGTTCACTGAATTGTGGTTAGTCGTAACTTTAGTAAAGTAAATATACTACTTAAAAGCTCTTGAAAAACTATTGCATGTCGACAACCATAGACGATTTGACAAAAGAAAATCTGTAGTCTACCGTGTCGCGGTAATCAAGATATGTTTAGAGATATTTTTTTAAACATTCGACTGTACGACGACAATAGCTAAAAAATCACCTGATAATAAGTGAACGCGAAATGGAACTAGTTACGATAATATACACTGCACCACGGTACTCGTCGCTGTCAGAAATTGATGTTAAGGCTCGTTACTCCAATAATTCCTATAACTCTAGCGCTCTTCAAACAGGAACAGTAATGTTTGTACCTAACTAGATGGTCTCTAGCACCAAAGATCTACAACCAATGAACTACTCATCAGATCTAATCTAAAAATAAAATGGCATACCAAGTACGTCGGTGAATCCAAAAATGATATCACGCCTGTACCTCATGCGCGGGTAGGTAACAATACCCCATTGTAGATTGGTGCCCAAGAACCACTCCTGAAGCGCCTGAAAGGCGAATGACAATTATAAGTACTTTATTTTAAAGCTTAATAACAATGACTCTTCAAAATTGACTTTCCTCCAGCAAGAGTTTTTACACAAAAAATCTCGTTCTGAGAAGTTAATAAAAAAATCTCTTAAGAAACTGTTCGTTTCAAAGACGTCGAGCTTCAGGTTTGAAACACATCCCCAAAATTTCTTTTAACAGGAGATCATTGAGCTTAATAAGAAAAGCAAAAACGGAGAAATTGTACATAAAAAATAAATATATATGAAATCAATATTACTACAAAGAAAAATTTAAAAACGAGCAGAAGTATTTCACCATCATCATCATCACTGATAGATGTTCACTGCTCCACATCGATCGGTCCGCAGTCAGCATGGCCTCCGGTACCGCCGGGTACTATGATCAGTCGTTTGTAAGGGTTTATATGAAGGGGGATTAGGGCCATTTCCTACCACTGGGAGCTAGGTGTTGTCGATTAGCGGGGTGCGCCACGAGCTGGTGAGGTTGGCTTGGGTCCCGTGAGCGTGCGGACCTCTTACACCCCAGAAGTGTTTATCCCACGATAAACACTTCTAATAGTTCTAATTGTTAACCGTTAGGGCCGTGAGAAAGTGAACTTAACTACTGTTTAAATATAATATATAATAAAAGCGCTGCACTGTGTACGTTCGACTGTACGACGTAGTTGATGTCGTCGCAGGTCGGGTAACATTCGCAGTCGATTTTCTTTCCGGATCCTTCGCGCAGTTTGTAAAGCACATCTGAAATTGAACCCATAGTTAATTGTCAATTATGTAATGAACTATCTAATTTAACTGATCGTTATTCATTTATTAAGATAAGTATAAAACCATTAATTTAACTTTAATAAATTTTATGATGGTATGTACCTTTATATGTATATAAACAATGTAAACCTTCCACGTTACATGTCCTTTCGCCATCTATAAAAATAAATGTTTTGATATAATATTATATCTTAGAGCTGACGGACGTTAAGCATCAAAATAGCTATCCCGCACTAAGAAGCAGTACTGCTGCTTTGGTGGCTTAGCCACTAGGTGGACAAACAGTATTAGGAGAATAGCAGGAAGCCATTAGAGTATGACACATGCAATTCTGTCGCTGTCTAGGTTTTATCCATCCGAGTGAACAATTTTATTAGAGTAATTAAGAAGAAGTTTAATAATGATAACACCGTAACTAATATTCCAGATAACAGAAGACAAAAAGTCAAATTGGTTACTATGGAAGTGTCATAACTTACTGATCCTTCTGTAGAAGTGTGGAACACAGCCGCAATACTTCAGACAGAGCTTTATGCGGCACTCCATCCTGCACAAGTTATACGAATACACGGCATTGTGTTTGAGAACGTTCTCGTGTGGGAATCTGCAGCGCCTCTGGCCGATGCTTAATCTAAAATATAAAAGAGAAAAGTATATATTACATTACTTGAAGCAGTGTCATACACTGAAATGAGCTTTCAACAGTTTTAAACTATTGGAGATGCAATATCGCAACAAACAATGGATATAACGTTTGTCAGATACAGATATTCTATAACAAATCAGTAAATTCGTTTTCATCAAAGAAAATATTTAGAAGACAATGAAACATTAAAACATTCGTTTTAATGCTGCTTCATTCCCAAAAAAATAACAGGCTTACTTGGCAGCTTCCGGTGATGTGTAAACCGTCACAGCCGTGACATAGATCTTCATGTAGAAGTTTCTTAACGAGCGCTGATGCTTGGTGGCAATGTCTGCTACTTCCAGCGGCCCGTGGATATAAACCTGTTGGGTTTAAATCGTACAACCTTATTAAATTTAACTAAAACGAACAATACTTACTTATTATTTTAACTTACGATGTACGAAGTTGAAATATTGTTGAGCTGAGCGAATACCTCTCCATCGAGAGGATGAACGAAAAACGTCTCGTTTTCAGTTTTGACCAAATCCCAATTATTGCCATCTCTGTAACTGTAACCGAAACTAAACGTTCAGTGAACTAAAACATTAGTTTATTCATATTTTGGTTTAAATGCCGTGTAAATTATTGGTGTGTAATTTTGTTTTCTAATGAATAAGCAAATGATGTTACGATACCTAGTTATTATAATTTTTTATACATTTTTGACGAGTATAAGCTGAATGAAATGGACAACAAATAGTAAAGCAGCAATTTCAAAACACTTCCGCCAAATTCTGTACTAAAACCTTGCATCATCATCATCATAAGCCAAACGGAAACTACTTCTTTGTCTTTATATATGTGTCATCATTATTATAATTAATTACTGCAGATAGATATTAATTGAAAGAAAGTGAATGAGCTCACGTTGGAGAATTATAAATAGCCGTCTTTGAGTTTACAGCGTAACATAGTCCCATTTCAGTGACGGTGGGCACGAGACCTAGGCTGACGCCGAGCGCGCCGATGTTGATGTCAGGTTTGAAATCTGGAGCGACGCTCACAATAAGGTTCATGTACTCATTAGCTGGTACTCCATCATATTTGGGTATAGTGTTGAAGGTTTGATACGTCGCGTTCGCCAACGCCGTAATGAACTCTTGTAATTTCAGCTTATCAGGCTCTTCGGAATTTCTGCCGCAATAAAAGTTATTCTTATATCAAAATATTCCTCAAAGATGTTATTGAAAATGTTATAAAGTATGAATAAATTAATTTCTATTATAATTTTACCTGATATAATTTGCAAGTTTGCCCTCGTCCACCCTCCTGTCGGGGCATATAGTTATGCACGGGAAGGTCGTGTTCCATGCGAACATGTCCCGTTCCATGGACACCACAGTGGGTGACGATTGATAACGAATCCAGGTGGTTTGGGAGAGGTACATAGCGCCGAACACTGATAAGCACACTACCATTAACCAGAGAGATCTACAAAGAATGCTGGATACTGTTATCAATGCCTAATTTTAGAATTTTATTTATTTAATGTAAACAAAAACTTATAAAATATCTTAATATTAATACATTCCGATTGATCGGCGCGATCTAATGACCTATCAGAATACGAGCTCAGTTTTAGGAGGGGAAATAAAATGGTGGGAGAAATTGTACCTGGTATGATGATCGCACCATTGCTGAGCAATGAGGGTCCGCTGCTGCGGTCGGAGCGCATGGCGGTTCTACACAATAAGTTTGTTTTGTTTTGTGAAATAATTATAAAATGCGAGTACTACCGAACCGAACGATTCTTTTAATTCGCTTTTTCTATATGCACTGGATTTTTCTATAAAATGGAAATATTTGAAAATGTATGAGACAAAAATACTCACACTTCACATGGATGTCTTCTCGGTGCTACAAAATGATTTAGTCCATGAATTGAAGATGTTTCGAGAAACAAATGGAGATAAGATTTGGATTTTACCATAAGCACATGTGACTTCCTTTTAGTCTTAGAGTTAGGATTATCATGCTTTAACATCCTTCGCTGCAATTGGTATTGTATGAGTTGTGATCGGTACGATTCAGAAGTTAACATTTTGAAACAAATGTAGTAGTTTGGTTTTTAATACTTCTTCACATCACTTCTTCCTTGTTGTGTTATCAAACATGCTTGAGTATTCCGCACGATATCCTTGTAGTTTTTAAATAAACTGAAATTATTGTGATTCATTTACATATGAACATTATGAAATGCTTCGGGCTCTTTGATCAAAATCAGCTTCAAGTAAATTCTAATAAAGGTAATTGACCCTATAGCTATATGAACTTTTAATTTTAAAATCTTTAACTGAATTCTATGTCCTATCTTAGCTTAAAGTAAAGCTTTCTGGGATAGGAACGATTTCGATAAGTGCAGTTTCGTTGTTCCTGAACTATTTATCTGCTAACTACGTGAATAGAACAATGAAGTGAAGTATCATAGAAGTTGTTATAAACCATAAAAATATCGTGCCGCGGCTCTATTACAAGCTAATTACAAATTTATCGCTTAAATCAATTCGTGTTACGGTCGTTTCTGAATAAATCGTCCTTCTTTACGGATGTTGAACCGTAATGCCTCTTAAACCCTCTGTGATACGGATTAATGTGGTCTGCGTATAATTTACAACGATATCTGTTCCTGTGTTGTCCTTTCCTTTACTATAATTATCACATTCATATTAATGAGCAGCCATTATAAACGATTTGATGTGTTTGTTATCGGCTTTTGGAATTTTGTTATCGTTATCTATAAAATACGTAACTATGTTAAATATTTAAACGACTGCTAATTTATCGTCGTTTTTTAAATTTCCTTTCTCGCGTTGCAAGTTTCTAAGGAGTGGCATATCGGTATCTCGGATTGGTGGTTTAAGTTGAATTTACACCATGATCATGCAACCATCCAGTCAGCAAAGAATAATGCATGTGATCCATATGTCAATTTTGTTAATGGTTACCCCTAGTTTTTGTATACTGGCAATTTTTTTAATTACTCACTACAGGGCGGTTATGAAGAGAACGAGAAAATAATTTTAATTAACTGCAAAACATCCCGCGTATTGCAGCGTTGCGAATAATTCACAAACAAACGAAGTTGTAAATTGAATTCGCTCAAAAACTTAACGTTAACACAAGAGTTCGTATTTGCCGAACACAGCCGTGGCGCGGCGCCTGACAAGAACAAATAATTTTCCAATTACCAGATCAAATAGCCAGAAAATGTCCAAAAAATTCCCTCACGGAAAAGGTAAACAGGCCGACACCCCGCAGCCGCCGCCGCCGCCGCCGCCGCCGCCGCCGCCGCCGCCGCCGCCGCCGCCGCCGCCGCCGCCGCCGCAGCCGCCGCAGCCGCCGCAGCCGCCGCAGCCGCTGCAAAGTGTAATAATTTCCGAAGTGTCATGTCGCCGGGAAATAAATGAAGTGGAGAAAATAAATTTCATTTAAAAATCACGCCGACCATTATTTTCTCCAGCTTCCCCTAATTAATTTCTTGTCACCGTCTACATCGGGCGCCGTGGCCGTGACAGCGACAGGGACAGGGACGGCGGCAGGGCCGCGGCGCGGAAGCGGGACGGCCGCGCGGAGGTAAGCGCGCTTCATTACCATCTCCCAGTAGTTAGCGGAAGCAAGATACGAACTTCGCTCCGGTCGAGTTTTGCTCGGCTGCTGCTCGTTATTAATGACCGTAAGGAAAAACATTTTTAACGGAATTTTTATCCCTTTGCTGTTGTTGTTGTTGTTGGGGTAAACAATGATAAACAATAAATATTCTAAACAGTTCTTATATAATTGTTAGCTAATTAGCCAGAGAATATATCTTTTGTACGAACAGTGTAATGTTGAACTAAAGAAATACAAGTATCGATAAGATTGCGGTATTGATAGCCATTACTTCTAGTTGTTCATGATCAGCTAAATAAACACAAAACTGTTCATTGTAACAGGTATTTTAATGTTTAATATCTACGGCTAATAACAAGAAGAACTTTGCTGCAGACATCTGTGTTGATAATTTTTTATGATGTTTCAAAGTGTCAACCAAGGGCACGTGGAACCGGGGTCAGCTTTTGTCGCCAAACTTCAGAGCGCATGCAAAATTATATTCAGATTGAAAGACTCCGTTCTTCTTCGTCGCTCCCTCACTGCTGAGGATCGTGACCACGCACGAACAGTCTCCATTGAGTGCAGTCATATACCGAGTAGACCACACGGTGTATACTGCCACCCACCACCTTTCTTACCGCATCCATCTATGTGGCAGTGGCTCTTCCCCGAACACGTCTGCCTTCTGGTCTCCCCAAAATAACTAGCCTCTCGAGACAGCCCATTGGAGAACGCATGATATGCCTAAAAAAAGTTGAGGGCTCTTTGTCGGCATATTGAGGAGAATTTATATATTGTCACACGTTTTTACCAGTAGGGGTAGGCAGAGGTGAATAAACACCCACATTTCGCCAGGTGTGGTCAGACTAGGTCCAGTGTAACAGGGGGCGAGCCACTTTTATTGGGGCCACCACACGCACACAAAGATGATTTCAGTGTGCGGGTTTCCTCACGATGTTTTTTGAGGAGGACCTAGTGGTTATATTGAGTTATTTCAGAATGGATTCATTTGTGTTTTTGGCTCTCCATTGCATATGGACAACCCTTCGCCAGCACCACATTTCGATGGCATCAATTCTTTTCTTATCGCGCTTTCTTGTAGTTCACGTCTCGGAACCATACAAGAACACCGAAAAGACAACCGCTCGGACCAAACGCACTTTAGTGGTACGTCGAATACCTCTATTTCTCCAGATCTTGTCAAGGCTAGTCATAGCGCTTTTAGCCACACCAGCTCTACGACGGATTTCTTCAGTGCAGCTACCATCACTGGTTATCAACGATCCAAGATATACAAACTCCTTGACTTTTTCACATCCGTAGAGAACATCGCTTGTTGGAAGTACCCTTGCCCTGTCCATCACCATTATTTTAGTTTTCGAATGGTTGATCTTAAGACCTAGTGTAGCACTTCCAGCTCGACTTTCTTCAGTAGACTTGCCATCTCTACTTCATTCGATGCTATTACAGTTGTATCATGTGCATATCGCAGGTCAATGATCTTTCTACCACCCACTGCAACTCCGCCGTTCCAGCCATCGAAAGCCTTTTGTCATGATGTATTCTCCATACAGATTAAATAGCTTAGGAGACAGTATGCACCCATGGCGTACGCCTCGTTCTGCGCAAAAAACTGCAGATTTCTTGTTTTCCAGACTTACAAAGCTTGCGCCATCAAGGTATAAATTCTGTATAAGAAAAGCAAGGTGTTGTGGAACGCCCATCTTCACAAGCACATGAAACTTAGTTTTCCACTGTACGCAATCGAATGCCTTGGCGTAATCAATAAAATGTAAGACCAATGGTTTGTTAAGTTCACAAAATTTTTAGATAACAATTCGAACATTCAAAATCTTTTCACGAATGCCTTTACCTACTACAAATGCGGATTCACTTGATGTCTGGTGGTCTACAAGCGAAGAGAGACGGGCGTTTATTATGCGCAGTAAAATCTTACTTTGCGTGCGACATGTGACAAAGTACGGTAGTATTCACACTATCTTGTAGAGCCTTTTTTATGCAATAGAATAACAGCTGACTGTGTCGTCCTCTGGTCACTGACCTGTTCGCCAGATTTTGTTACATATCTGGTGGATTATTTTGGTACCCGCAGGGCCTAGTTGTTGAAGCATTTCCGCATATATACCATCGGAGTTTAGTGTTAAAATTTTTTGATGGCGTCTTGGACTTCTGAGAGCAATATATTAGGTTCTCTGGAATGATCGCCTCATGTTCTTTCTATATTAAGTGTCTCTGCCTCACGATAGAGTTCCTCACAGTAGTCTCTCCATCTGTGCAAAACCTTGTCCAGATCTGTTAAAGTTTTACCAAAACCGTCATCAATTATCCAGCCATTAAGTTTGAATGTGCCGGTAAGTTGCTTTACTTTAAAAAACAGGTCTCTTGTTTGCACCTTGTCAGCAAATTCCTTGCATATGTTGTTAATATGCATATCTCTCTCTCTTCTTATCGACTTTTGAACTTCAGAATGTAGTAGGTAATAACGCCTGATCTTTTCTTTTGTCTCGAGTCCTTTACATTTCATGTTCTTCCTCTCATCGATCAGCGCCCATGACTCCATTACTTATCCAATATTTCCATCTAGGTATAGTTTCAAATAAGTCTCTGCTTTCTTGAACCGTATTTAGGCTCCGTAGATATAATAAAACAAAGAGAGATATCTTATATTTACATGGGATATCATCAGCCCATGGATGTCCAAAGCAAGATTTAGGCTTCCTCTAAAGATTTCCACGCCGATTAGTCTTTCCGCTGCCTGCTTCAAGTGGATACCATGATCTTCACCATGTTTATATTTGTCTGAGCGTTACGTTCTTTAAAATAAATGTTTTATACTGCCACGAAATACTAGAAGCATATTTTAGCTTCAGATATTTTTTAATGATATATTAGGTTCATCATTAGAGATGACAACGTGTGGTGCGAGGTAAGAGAGAGGGATACGGGGAGAGGGTTACACAAAGATATATAATTAACAAGCTTAATTTTCTTGTACGAGTTATACTGGAGATGTGCCCGAAGAATGTTTACAGAAAGTAGCAAGTAAATATTGCGAACGGGAACGTGGAGGTAGAGAAATTTCTTGAGTTCAGATAAAACGGAGACGGCTTCACTTAAACCGGAAGTTATCGTTTGTATCGGCGCTAGAAAATTTAAATTCAGTTATAAATTTTATAAAAAAATACAATAACTGATTATTTAAAATGTTAGAAGGCATTTCACAGTTGGAGGTGTCTCTTTTAGAGTAAGTTAGATTTCAATCCAATTTTAGACTATATGTGTCCGTCCAGTCAGTGCAAGCAACTTTCAGGAGACATGTGGGTACGGTTCCACTGCAGGAAAGGTTTGATTGGGCGACTATTGTCTATACAGCGCAGGTTGCCAGTCTACTTCCGCTTCGTAAGTGCAGAAAGTGCGACTCCGCAGCAGCGCGGCCCCGACACCGCCACTTAATTTGAATATCCAGCACAACTGAGTGTTTAATAAAACATTCAGTTTGATTTACATCCTCACAAATCCGTACCTTTTGCGCTTTATTTAGTGTAAACACGCCCTCGGAGCGCGCCGCGAGCCTCCGGCCTCCGCCCTCCTCCCTCCGCGGGTACTCATTTCGCGTTTTCAATTTTGTTAGCGATTACACAATTTGAATTTTCAGTTTAATTGAGTTACTGCGAGTGTTTGCGCGCCGCCCCATCCGAATGCTTTCAAATTAAAGCCAATGTTACAGCGGCGATACTCCTCTTACACATTCATTATCCTTTGTACTTTTATGGAGTACAAGGTAACCGCTTTGAACGTTCCCCTTTAATAGATACCTATACTACGTACGGCTTTGTAGCCGCTTACTGCTGGCAGCTCTCTGTTGTTGGAGACCATCTGGGCTGGTTCACTGCAGCTCCTATTGCAGCCGAAAAACAGTACTGTGCAAGTATTACTGTGTTCCGGTTTGAAGAGCGCTATGATCATCATTATCATCAGCCGACAGACGTGTGGATGCTGAACATAGGCTTCCCCCATAGATCTCCACGTCGAGCGGTCCCGCGTTACTCGCATTTAGTGTGTTCCTGCGATTCTCACCAGATCGTCGGTCCACCTTGTGAGGGGCCTCCCAACACTACGTCTATCGGTACGCGGGCGCCACTCGAGGACCTTAATGCCCCATCGGCCGTCGGTCCTTCCCTCTAGGTAGAGTAATTACTGGGCTAACAGGAGTCATCATCTTACGTGTCAGGCGACGAGCGCAACGTGGTGCTGTATATAACATCTTAACTAACGCCTCGTTCTTATGGGTCGGCGTATCACTTACCATCAGGTGAAGAAGGCGCTCGAGTTATTGCTTCGAAGAATAAATAAAAAGCTTTATGAATACAATATTTCAATGTACAGAGATTGTAGCACAATGTGAACATTCCTACTACCGCCTCCGCGTTAAGCCGTTTCTTTAACTGAAGATTGTAAGGATTATAACCTACAAGTCGTAGATAAGTTGCTTGCTGGGCTAATGGTTAAAGTGTGCGACCTTCATTCCCAAGGTCGCGGGTTCGCAGTCCGGCATGTACCGATGACTTTAATATTTAAGTTATGTACATTTGTGGACTTTAGTTACAACAGCGAGATACAAACGGTGAAGGAGAACATCGCGAGGAAACATGCACGTGAATTAGAATCTATTTTAAGGTGTGTGTGAAGTCACCAATCCGCATTGGGCCCGCGTGGTGACTATGGCCCACGCCCTCATATTGGGGTAGGCCTGTGCTCCAACAGTGGGGACGTAAAATGGGTGTTGAATAAAAACTTATTGGTGCTTTATACATGTCATATCCTCTTCCTGATTTTTCCATTAAAGCAAAAAGATTGTCTGCCCTTGATTTCTATCTGAATGAACCAATAACAGATTTAAGCCCAACAGTGGGAGTCATCGATAATTAGTAGCAGTACTGCGACGGTGCAAACTGGCCGCAGCTCAATACAAATATTGCTACAGAGTAAACAATACATTGAATTACAACTACCACCTCTACTGGGTGAGATTTTATTAGAGATTTTTTTTATTCTATTAAGCGACGAGATGTGCAGGACGTTCACCTGATAGTGAGTGACCCGCTTATCCATGACATGTTGCTATTTAGGATGATATACACTGCACCACATTGTGCTCGTCACTTTGAGACTGTGATATTATGTCTCGTCACTCCCAGGCAATTTTATTAACAACAACTTTCAAACTGGAACACAGTAATGTTTGCACACTACTGCTTGGCGGTAGAAATATGCGTTGATGTAGTACCCACCTAGAAGGTTCGGCATCGGATCCTTGTACCTGACATCACTGCTTCATATTTTACTTAAATATTTAGAAAGTTTTATTAGTGCTGTAAGGGTGTAAGGGTTTCCGCTCAACAACTCACGGGATCCAAGTCAACCTCACCAGTTCGTGGTGCAGCTTGCTAATAAACAAACGAGACTTTGGCTTCCACCAACCCGCATTGGAGCAGCGTGGTGGGACACGACCTAACTCCCCCTCATAGTCCCTCTCCGAGCGTTTAGGGGAGGCCTATGTCCAGCAGTGGATGTCTATCGGCTGATGATTGGCGATAGGTTTTTGTAGGAATCCATGTGTCATAGTTACCACCGCAGCCGACAGATAGTACTGTGCAAACATAACTGTGTTCCGGTTTAACAGGCGTTGTAGGTAATATAATTACTACTCCAGCATATGACGACGAGCGCAATGTGGTACTGTGTACTATCTTAACAAGCGCCGTGATGTAGGCAGGGATATGACCATCAGGTAAATTTCCCGTTCGTAACTAAAATATTTAGTATCCTTACGTACCCTATATATCCTTGATATTACGAGCCGCATTATTCCGCGAGGTGAACGTACTATTGATGGCGCTGGTTAAATAAAAGCAGCCCCGGAAGCCGGCGGGGCGCGTGCAGTGCGCAGGAAGCAATAAGGCGGCTGCAGATTGCCTCCTGCGAGGTAACACCTCCTAATAAAAATTCCTGCAAATCAATACGTTCTCTTTTACGCTCTTTGTATTGTATTTTATTTTGTTATCCGCCTCCGCCTCGTGTTAAAGGGACAATTCCCGGATACAGTATGTGCAGCGCGACGCGCACCTCTTCATACTTGATCGCTTTTTTTTAATCTTTGAAACGAACGGGACGTTCACTTGATTGTACGTGATACGCCTAAGATTATGTACCATCACATTAAGATGATATACCAACACATATTCCACTTGACAAGATGTGAAATCTTGTAACCGCTTCTCCACTACTCACAGTAAAGTTTTCATTCCACTGACAGTCACCAAGATTAGGAGCTGAACTGAACAGAGACCTACCACCAGTGTCTCAACAATTTTACCAGACAGTTATTCATCTACTAGTTTAATTTTAAATCCTAGATAGTAGGTAGAGCCACCATTATTTACCATCTCAAATAAGAATAATTTCTGATTACGGGAATTACTTCCAAAGAAACTGTTGGATTGGGGCAACGCAGGACCGATCGATGTGGTGCTATTGGGGAAGGTACAGCAAAGGACGTCTATCTGCTGATGATGATGACGACACGTTGTCACAAACAAGTAAATAGTAGAAAAACATCATGTTATGTTGCATGCATCATGCATGTGACGCGCACAATGCGGTGTTGTTGTACTACATTCTCTCCTTTCGTCCATCTTCTCTATCATGCCTATTCTTATCTTTCTTTCTTTTTATTCTCCTCCTCTTTTCTCTCATACTCCATTCCATTTCCTTCTTTCATACCTCTCGCTGAGTGAAGACACCGTCGCCTCGTCAGTCCTGGAACATGTCATCGTCCTTTTTCTGAAGTAAATCATCCAACTTTGTTCCAATTTTTCGTTTGTTGATTTCTGTTTTTAATTATCTACTGTTTATTTTAAATTTTTTATATTCATTATTCTATTCTATCTTTGGGTTTTGTTTCAATTTTGATTTGTATTTAATAGTATTTTACATTTGTTCCTTATTATTACCTTTTCTATTATTTTTCTACAATATCTTATAAATATCTGGCGACTTTCGTCCTCACTCATCAGAGAGGCAACTGCTGCCATCTCTAACTTTATACCTATCTCTATTTCACATTTTACCCTTTCTGCCCCGAATAAGGGACAGGAAAGCAGGATGTGCACCACGGTCTGGTCCACCTCCGGGTCACAGGGGCACGCGGGACTCTCCTTGAGCTTGAACCTGTGGAGGTACTCGGAGAATCCCCCGTGCCCGGTGAACATCTGGACCAGGACCGTGTCGAGCTCGATCCGGCGAAGCACCCGGTACGCTGACTTGACGTTCGGGAAAAACATCCTCGTTGTTGAAGCCGTCGTACCTTGCACATACCTCCTGTTCCATTCGTCGAGCGTCTCCAGCCTTAGCTGACGCTTGACGAATGAAACGGGGCAGTCCTCGTATTCTGGTCCACAATGCGGTGTTATGTATACCACGCTGTTACAGGTATCACTTATTATCAGGTGATTATCTATTTAGTGTCGTCGCTGCGAAATAATCAAATTCCTTAATTACTAATACGATTGCGCGATGTTAGTTTACCTAGGTGTGGTAATGTTCGTTCGAAGTGTCAAGTGCGGCTGGTCGCGTTACAGCAGCAACAGTAAATGGGATACACGTTGGATGGCTTGTCCTGTGTTTGCGATTTGCATGCGGCGCGCGCGTGTGTGCGTGCGTGTGCGTCGTGCATGTGCCCGTGTGCGCGTGCGGGCGGCGGCGCGGCGCGTCGCAGCTCGCCGCTGGGGTCTCGATCGTACGAATCGCTTAGCGCCAGTATTTATTGGCACGTAGAGGATACGCAAAAATTCCAATAAAACTCCAGAGGAATTTCGATTTCGAAAAGAATAATGTTTAATTTGGCCGATGAGGGCGCTATTTATGCTCCCCGCGCGTTTGTCTGCCGCTTCACGACAAATCACGTGATCCCATTCCGCGCGCACCGCGTCCCGTCCCGCTGCTACTGCGGAATGCTCAGCTCGCTGTCGTCGGCGCCCGCTCTCGGGCTAATTTAATTAAAACTATCTGGACGGAGACCGACAACGGTAACAGTGATTGGCAACTAAGCAACGGTAACTTAAGAATACTTACTAGTACTTGACAGAGACGCCTCACTAACTAGATCAAAGTTCCGCAAGCGGCGGGCGTATGGACCACGGACCGTTAAGGGCTCGTTAATAGTAAATTGTTCATTACTATGTATAACTTGATGATCTTTATATCTGAATAACGGATATTGATCGCAAACGCACTCGTTTAACCATACTATCATCATATATTTTTTTTTTTTTGTTAAGTGACCTACAGTTCGGTATTATTTGTCTTACCCACTAATTATTACAAACATACCGCCTCCTAGGAACGTCGTTCTTAATAACCATTTTCATTACAAAGTCAATATCCAAAGGTTATTACATTTTTTTTTATAAAATTTGACTCGTTAATCATCATAACTTGAACCGATGGACGTCCGCTGCTGGTCTTGCTGAAGGTGTTTTAGTAAATACTGTAGTTAAACCAAACGGAATATAATCTAAATACATGTTAGTGAATAATTCTTACTGCTGTCATAAATCAATCAATCAGCCGGAAGACGTCCACTGCTGGACAAAGGCCTCCCCCAAAGATTTCCACTCAGACCGGTCCTGGGCCACCCGCATCCAATGGTTGCCAGCGACCTTAACCAGGTCGTCGGTCCACCTTGTGGGGGGTCCGCCTACGCTTCGTCTTCCGGTACGTGGCCGCCACTCGAGAACCTTTCTGCCCCAACGTCCGTCGGTTCTGCGAGCTATGTGCCCCGCCCATTGCCACTTTGCGACGGCGACCCTTCGAGCTATGTCGGTGACCTTGGTTCTCCTGCGGATCTCCTCATTTCTGATTCGATCTCGCAGGGAAACTCCGAGCATAGCTCGCTCCATCGCCCTCTCAGCAATCTTAAGCTTGCGGACAAGGCCCATAGTAAGCGGCCACGTCTCTGCTCCGTATGTCATCACTGGCAACACACACTGGTCAAAGACTTTTGTCTTGAGACACTGCGGTATTTTGGACGAGAAGATATGTCTTAGCTTCCCGAATGCTGCCCATCCGAGTTGGATTCGACGAGAAATTCTTGATGTCGACAACGTTATTCACAAGAGACTTGCGGATGAGAAACCCGACGCCACCCTGGGACTGCTGGTCGCCCTCCCGGAAATAGTGCAGGTTGCCGGATTTAAGAGTTATCGTGTCCTCCCTCTCTCTTCGGACTTCGGATAACCCCACTATATCCCATCTTAACCTGCTCAATTCCTCCTCCAGCTCAATTCTCTTCTCGTCGGTCCGCAGTGTACGCGTGTTGAGTGTTGCCAGGGTCATGTGTCGTTGATTTTGGTAGCCTGGCCGCTTCCGGAGATTCTTTGCACCCCTTGCCCCGCCATTACCGTGACCGTTATCGTAGCCAGGAATAGCGGGGCCGCCGGGGACTAAGGGTCGGTTTTTATTTAGGTTCATCATAAGGGGGGGAATTGTCATAATCGCCACGCTTGGCAGGCGGCTTGACGATCGCAGTTACGGAGGCCCTATCGTGAAACGCTACTGCCCGTCCCACGTCCGGGATTTCCCTCCGCTTCCTAGGAAGGATATACCGCCATCGTTCAGTTAACTGTGTGTGTTGTCATAAATATTTCACAATAAAACATTTAAGAAATTGCTAAAGCCTTTTTTTTTTGTGAATTATATAAAAAATTATAGTAATATTAAAATAATGGAAATACATACAAAATCCATGTCCAGCTGTGGACATCTATCGGCTCATGATGCTGATGATGATAAAACAAAATCTGCGTCTGTTTAATTTCAACTATCGACACAATACTTTAGTAACAGATCTTCTATATAACCCATTTTTGCATCGCAATGTCACCACCCGGATAAGATCATCTAGACCTGGGTGTTTCTCATCTAATCTGCCACAAAACCATTTAGAGGGCGTTAAGTTATCCTCCTAAACTAGGGGACTATGTCTCCGACTGTTAGTTCAGAGTTAATCTTAGCGCACTTGTATCTATGATAGAATTGCTGATAGTCTTATAGCATGCGTTGCTTTGCTTGCCACCGTTTTAATTTCATCATCATCATCATCAGCCGAAAGACATCCACTGCTAGACATAGGCCTCCCCTAAAGATCCCCGTACTATCGACTAGGAATTCATACAGGGGCATTTGGACCATTACCCACCGCGCTTGCCTAATGTTGGTTGGCCGTTTTAACTTACCGATGTTCGATGTTAGGAAACCGTGGTCTGCAGCTAAAACCAATGATTCGCCTGCCAAGAAGTGGCCAGGCGTTAAATAGGTCCTCAGAGTTTGCTTGCATTATTGAAGCAAGGGCAATTGGCCACGAGTTAAGACATGCTTCAACATGATCTAATACTGTGGTCATTTCTTCGTTAGTAAGATGACAATTGCTTATAATACGTCTTGGATTATGTTTAGCAGATTTTACCCCCGCTTCTCACAAACCACCAAAATGTGGAGCGTATGAAACCCCAACTGGTCCCATTATTTGCCAACCACTCGCCCTCGGATGATAAGTTATATAAGAATGTGAATAGGGATGATATTCAGAGCTGGTATACAATTTAAATGGAGTAGTTCATGAAAGATGTTTGATAATTATAGACGATTTTTAAATTAATAATAGACGGGAAACCTAAAAGTTTAAAATGGATAGTTTGGGTAGATTTACAAAGGGTAGGCGAGGGTTGAGTGAACAAAAACAATGTCATTGGTTAACTGATTAGTATATCTTAACAAAGGATTACGCTGGCTAGTGCCGCGTGACACATGTCTGCCTTTACTGCAAGTAATGGGTCGAGGGGCTTAAATACAAAGTTTCTTTATTATTATTAACTTTATTTATTACTACACATCCCGCATATATGTTAATATATTTAGTTTTTTCATTAGAAATGTATGAATCCTTTAATGGTTATTGTACACACACAGGAAGACATACATATACATATATATATACATAGCTGAGAGAGAAGATATCTGCTTAGAGAGATGAGTGAGCAGTTATAAGAGTATGATATATAACATTAAATTATAGTCCGTTGATAAATGGTAAATAAGGGTTTGTGATGAAAATACACGAAAACAAATAATAATAATTATTATTATCATCACAGCTGGACATAAGCTTCTCCCAAAGATTTCCACGCGATAGGGTAGGAATTCGTATGGGGAGATTTGGGCCATTTCCCATCACGCTGGTCCAATGCGGGTCTTTAAGAAGTCATAATAAATTAATAATGATATCAATTATTATACAAAATCAAAATACAAACTTGAGTTTGATCCAAAGGATCCATCCAAAGGATTGATCCTTGTAAGTGAAAGTCACCTTTGTTTGATCCTCTCGCCCGATCAGTTTCTCCTTTGTCCTTCCTTACTGTTTTAATGATTAATTTTAAGTTCAATTGTAAGTTCAAGTTTCTTTACTTCTTCAATATATATAATACAATTGTATAATATATGTATAGTCTTGGAGTGGAGGCCGCGCAGAAGTATAGTACGCTATACCTTCAGATGGACCGACGACATCATCAGGTTGCATTCGGAAGTAGGTGGGAAATGCCTGTATCCGGCAGTGGATAAACAAATACTGATAATGGTGATAACGATATTATATTACTTTCACTGGAGATAATGAACGTTGGATGTATCGGGCGACGGAGACGGTTGTGTTCGGATCCTCACTGAGCGGTTGTAAAACTCCTAATGGTCGTCGCTCCGAAGCTAAGTGTGAAACAAAAAAAAGGCCCGCGATCCCATTTTAAGATATGCAGTGTATCGTACGGCACATGAATACAAATGTATCGCTCCCAAACATTTAATAAGGTTAAGGCGCTGCGTCAGACAAGAGGAATTATCTGATTACGTGGCGCAGATGGCAGTAAAAAGTAAGTGGAGTGTACCGCGCGCACCTCAGCGAAAACGCAATTAGATTCGTCTCGGGAGACTGACGGGGGCCACCGGCCTAGCCCAGGAGCGCGCACTGATGCCGCAGGATTATCCTTGTTGGTGCAGTACGAGCGACCTTTAAAAAAGATCCGGGATTTGTTATCCTAGTATAGCGTAAGAATGGCCGCGGTTGTGTCCCGAACGGATATTCCGTAATCTCTTCAAACACTGAAAGTGACCACCCAAGGGGTTTTAGTAAACATAAATCCCCACATAATTGTTGCTTCACCCCAAAAGACAGTGCCTTTTAGAAAATTTCTTTTCCAGAAACAAAGTATGCTGGACTTCACGCCTGTAAGACGGATGAACCTCTCGCTGAAAGCTCGAAGCTTTCTACAGCTACGACAAGCAGCAAGACAACGACAGCGAGACCGCTGGAGTGCTGCTGTCGCCTTTAGCGAGTTTTATCGTAGAACAGGAAGCTGCGGAGAGGAAGAGAGAAAGAACTTGTCTTTTCGAAGATGATGATACATAAGCGATTAATTACGATACCTCTTTGATATTAAATCGCATCAGTACAGCTGGTATAGAAGTTAAACAAACAGTTCAATATTGCAATACTAGCGGCGAGGGTTCGTGTCGGCTCCTGGGCTACGCGGGCCCGCTCTCATTTACATATAAATTGTAGCTAACTCACGTGGCGTCTCTTACTTTTAACTGCCGTAACCGCACTCCGGCGGCCGGCGGCCGGCGGCGCGCGCTGCGACCTTTGTTCTCTTTACATTTAAAAAAAAAAACTTATAATTTAATTTCGGTGAACTTTCGTCTGGACGCCCTTTTGTTTGGACACGCTGTAACAATAGGATAAAATACAAGCAAACTGCTGGCAGGTCTCCGTTGACAGACTCCGTCTAGTTAGGTACGGCTGCTCGCATTTCTGTCGATAAACAACAGTGTGCAAACATAACTGCTCCGGTTTGAAGGGAGCTGCTCGTAGTCAAATTATTAAGGTAACGAGACGTTACAGCTTATGTCTCTACAAACACAATGTAGTTGTATGTCATCCTAAAAAACAGTGTCTCTTTAAGCCAAGTAATGCACTAGGAACTGACTGTGCTCTCATAAGGAATATAAGGTAATTTATCTATATGACCATTTATATATATATTACTTATATTTTGCATGGGACCTTATCTGACCACATCTGGCGAAAAGTGGGAGTTTACTCACATCTGCCTACCCCTACTGGGAAAAAGGCGTGATAATATAAATATATAAATAATATCTACATGACCAATAAGTCATTCTTCCACTACTCTTGCTACATGTTGCCACTGATTCGAACTCGGAACCGTGGTGTCACTGCGGTGCGCACTCAGCCATTGCAAACATGCCGTTTATAGATTTTAACATACACGTTTCTCAAACTAAAGTTTTACTTAAGTTGTACTTTAAGAACTTAGTAAACTTAGCGTACGTTTACAAAATCTTCCTGCGGGCGATGTTCCTAAGTAATACAACTTGGACACAACACTCGCCCGGGCGCCGGCGCGCACGGTCACACATACATATAGTATATGATACGTCACAACTCGCCGCACGCGTCATACAATGGCCGTCCGTCACAAAAACTGGACGGAAATATATCGCGGAGTTAGTGGACGATGTAATTCAATTTAGTAAATTACATTTTCCGTCGGGTTACCTGCGTCTTCGCCCCTTCGTATCACGTGACGCTGCAGGACAAAAGTTATTGCGGACTTGCCAACGTTTGATCAAATGTTTGAGCGTTGGCGTTTATGTACGTTTTCTTTGTTGTCATTATTTGCTTTATTCAATTATAATTACGGCCAACATAAAACCTTTCGACATACACAGTTTTTTATGTATTAGACCTAACAGATATATATAAATACATACATAAAAAAAAGATTAATTTTTTCCTTCATAATCATTTGCTTGATAGTCCACTGTTACACTTAGACTCCTCTGAAGGAACGCCTGATTTATTCCTGATGACGTACTGATTCCTTTTTAGAAGTTACTTTAAAATTATAAATAAAAAAAAATTATTTTGGTAGTTTCTCTTATATGTATGATTATTTTTTAAAATATATATTAATACACAAATGCATCAAACATATAAAGTGAATCTGTTCTCGATGCTACACGTGTTTCTTATAAAGCCTGTATTAAATCCATAATGTAATAAGAAATATTTTAAAAGTTTGACGTTGGCTGTGTTGGCGATATTGGTCCAAGTCAAGGGTCGGGAGACACCAAATTAGATTGCTACAAGTGGGGTCAGGCGACAGCCCCGCGAAATGGACAATGGCGTCGAGGGGAAATAGTGGAATCATATCTGGCTTGCTTATCAAAACAGTAAAGATATATGAGAATCGCTTTGTTAAAATGGCTCTTCGCGAAGTCCGCACCCCGCCCGATACATTCGCTTCCGGATCCGCATTTGTTTGTGGGAGACTGGATACGTGTTGGATTTAACGTATATGAAATTGACAAATCATTTAAAATTTGTGATCCATCGCGAGGTCGCGCGCCGCGTCCGCTGTCTGCGGACTCGCTGCTGTCGAAATACACCAACATACAACATACATATACATAGAGACTATTTAGTATTACTATATATTTGTCAAAAGCAGTAATAGTTACACAATTTACTGACCGATTCATTTAGTAGTTAATTATTTTTCTTACTAGAAATAATGATGTAAGTTATGTATCGGTGAAGTGTTAGTGTTAGTGTAAGTGTAAGTTACAACATATTTAAAATATCGCCCACATAAAATCCAATTTTGTTATCTATAGATTATGATTATATTACTTAACATTAAATACTTATTGTCGAAATGCTGAGGTAAGAAGAAAGGTAGCGACATGTCGTAGTCGTGTCGTTGCGACTAAAACTGTTAGAGTCGCATTTCTAAATCAAAACACGGCCCGTTACCCACGAGAGTGACTTGCGGAAAATTGGAAAACGAAACAAGGTGAAAAATATTATTAAGTGGATCTCTCACCGCCGCGCCCCCGCAGCGATCCCGCAGCGATCCCGCAGCGACATCGCGGCGCTCGTCCGGCGAGCCGCTCCACACCATCCCCGATCACAAACTGTGCGGAAATTACAAACGTGCGACTATGATATACTACTCCACGTGGAAACATTTACTTTGAATCTAAACCTGATGAGAATTATATTATATAAATAAAATCCCTCACACCGGAAACATTTTAGAAGCACCAACAGCAACGATTACTAGTTTAAAAATTACTGACGGTACTGATATTAAAAATATTACCGCATCATTATGGGTTCCCGAACAACAACTCACGGGACCCAAGCCATCAACAGACGAGGCTCCGGCTGCCACCGACCCGCTTGGGCCAGCGTGCTGGGAAACAGTCCGGTCCACCCCATATGAATTACAGACGACGACCCCTGATACCTTGCGATGCAGGCAACGCGGGACCGATCGATGAGGGGATCTTTGGGGGAGGCTTGTCCAGCAGTGGACTCCTATTGGCTGATGACGACGACGATCATTAAGATTGATCGATATTTGTTGTTGTATTTTACTAATTACATTGTATTTTACTAATATAAACATCTTGTTGTATAAAATTTGTTTTTTATCACTCGTGTACTTGCTGTATCTCCTATATATGTAATGCTGGTATACAACTACATAAAAGTGAAGTAGTAATATGTTATGGGTCACTTAATTCTATATGCTACGTTCTATTGCTTAAGGTTACAATAACATCTGATACGTACAGCCCGATCGCGCGGGTAGTTTCACTGCAGAGGACTCGAAGGACCGCCAGTAAATTACAGTTATCTCTCAGAAGATGCTAACGTTTAGTATCCCCTGAGGGTTAAGGTTTAAGGTTTAAGGTTTAATATGTGGTTTAGTAAATGGTGTCACATATATAAAAGTAAGAGTCGCTATTGATGTAATCTGAATGAATAAATTAATACTAACGTAAGGTCGTACGTTTCGCGTGAGGTGTGCCGCTGAGGCATAAGTTACGAAAGGGCCGCCATTAACCGGACGCACATCTATTCATTGACAGTCAATTGGGCCTACAAATCGTGCCGGTAGCCTTAAACGACAACCTTTTAGCGTAGGTGGAGGGGTCCGGGACATTAGACGCAGGACGAGAGCAGTTTTTCTCGTGCCGCTGACACACGGAAAGGTCAGCTCGCTCGGAACGAATTCGAGGAGCTGTATGTACTAAGTAAAGGCTTTAAACCATTATTTTCAACTTTGGCGTCAAAATTACATGATCGAAAATACCAAAGATATATTTCTATGAATTTGACGATATAAGTACAGCATCTATGAGAAGAAATCTTTGTTACTGTTGAAGGTAACTCATAACGAAGTTCATCAGTAATGAAATAAAGCTGTTTATATTCACAAAAGTCGCAGATAGACAGAGCGTGTTACTATTACAAGTACAAGAAACAATATAACTAAACAAATATCACATTAACGTCAATCTAGTCTTAGACATGAATCAATATCTAAAATGAAAATAAAAAAATCCGACATCCGACATCCGACATAAACTAGATAAGTAAGTATTGTATTTGAATCACTTGGGGGTACTACTCATACCTTAACAGAGAGTAGCACAAGTTTTTATAGAAAAGCTCATAATCATCATCACTAACATCATTATATATATATATATATATGTATATATATATATATATACATATATATAGCACGAGAACTCACGGGACCCAAGCCAACTTCACCTGCTCGTGTTGCACCTTGCTAAGCAACAAAAGAGACTCTGGCTCCCCCCAACCAGCATTGGGGCAGCGTGGTGGGAAGTGGCCCAAATCCGCCGTATAAGCTCTCCAAATGACGGCCCCTGGTGCCCGGTGATGCGGACGAGACAGGACCGATCGATGTGGGGATCTTTGGGGAAGGGCTATGTCCATTAATGGACGACTATCGGCTGATGATGAACTTGAGCTGTGAACGTCATTCAGTTAAAATGATGACGATGGGGATCAATAAAGGAAAAACTCTTTAGTTCGTAACAAAATCCTTGGCGGCAGTGTGTCAGGGGGGAGTTCTTTCACGGTCGATCGGGTGCCCACCTCGCTTCACCTCTTTATGGCGGCGTGCCCGAGACTCTGATAGCTCCAATTACCGCCGGACCAGCTCGAAGTGTGTTACGGACTTGGCATTTATTGCCAGGAGAAATTCGCCGATGTAGGTGGAAATTTGGTGTACCCTCTGCAGCCGCCACGGTGACGTTTGTAAGTGGAGGACACTTTCAGTTGTTAGCAACTCTAGAATATAAATATTTAATGTATCCCGCTGATCGGAAGTTCTACTCCTGGCGAATAATATAAAATGGCAATATCTACATCTGATGCTGCAAAAGGAAATGATCAGATGATAGAAGAGTTTATATAGATTATGTTACGTTGAACATATGTAGTTACAAATATGAAGCCATAGTTTGACGTCCACTGGTGGACATAGGTCTCCCCTAATGATCTCCACATACAATCAGTATGGCCTATGATACCACTGGCTACTAGGAGCTACCATGTGTACGGGTTCATGTGAAGGGATTTTGGGTCATTTCTCACCACGCTGGAGCAATGAGGGTTGAAGGGGGCCAGGGCCCCGTTCGTTGATTACCCGGGTGCACCACTGTCAAGTGAAGTTGACTTGGATCCTGTGAGTTGCTTATGTATATGTATGTTTAAGTTTTTTTTTTAATTTATGTTCAAGTTTAAGCTCCTACTGTTATTAATTTTGTTTTTTGTCTTCTCTTCACTACCCTAAAGATTAACCGGA
This sequence comes from Troides aeacus, assembly GCA_033220335.2. Lineage (NCBI taxonomy): Eukaryota > Metazoa > Arthropoda > Insecta > Lepidoptera > Papilionidae > Troides > Troides aeacus. The sequence goes on along the minus strand of CM067277.1, from coordinate 12,553,596 downwards.
AGAATATATCCTGCGGTACTATATCCGCCATTATGGTTATTCTATCTCTGTTGTGTCTTTCTCTCATGTCTTGTTTATTGTGAAACTGAGATTGAAATATTGAAATATTCATTAATCGGAATATCTCTTCGAAGGTAACTATAAAAATAGATCTGGGCAAGTTCTAAACCGGATTTACTAATTTAACTTATTAGACTTAACCCATGAGATCGGAGCGGTTTATTAATATTATCAGGGAATTGGAATCGAGTAAGAAAAACGGCGGGCGTTCAATCAATGTCAGATCCTGATTGATGAAATAGTTTAACAACCCTCATTAGCTTTCATTCGTTTAGAGAGGAAACGGGCGAACGGTCATCCGGCAGTCGGTGATCTTCCGTTTGTAAATCAGTGCCACCATTTTGGTACTAGACTAGAAGATCTTGTTTCCGTTGATAATTTTCCAAGTGATGATGAAGTAGAAGATGGAGACGTGATCTTGTCCATAATACTCATTCTGTTAACCAATTTTGGCTAATTCAATATTGACTAATCTAAATGTCTCGTACGGCCTCATTGTTAGTATCGAGTGAAATTGATTTTATTTTATTTTTTATATTATTACGTCTTTTTCCCAGTAGGGGTATACAAAAGCGAATAAAAACCCGCTTTTGGCCAGATGTGGTCAGATTAGATCTCATGTAACAGGGGGCAAGCCTGTTGCCACTTTATTGGGACCACCACCCACATGATTTCAGTGTGCGTGTTTCCTCGCGATGTTCTCCTTCACCGTTTGTATCTATCTGCTGTAACTAAAGTTCAGAAATGTACGTAACTTAAATTTTAAGTCATTGCTGTATAAGTAGCTCGCTGGCGTAATAGTTAGAGCGTGCGGCTTTCATTTCGAAGGTCGCGGGTTCAAACCTCGGCATGTACCAATGACTTAATATTTAAGTTATGTACATTTGTGAACAGCGAGATACAAAAACGGTGAAGGAAAACATCGTGAGGAAACCCGCACACTAATATCATCTTTGTGTGTGTGTGTGGTGGTCCCAATAAAGTTGCAACAGGCTCGCCCCCTGTTACATGGGACCTAATCTGACCACATCTGGCGAAACGTGGGTGGTTTATTCACCTCTGCCTACCCCTACTGGGAAAAAGGCGTGACAAAATAAAAAAAAAAAAAAAAAAAGTCATTGCTACATGCCGGAATTCGAACCCGCGACCTTCGGAACGAAAGCCGCACGCTCTAACCATTAGGCCAGCGAGCTAATTCGTTCAATAATAAATTGCTATTTCGAGTGAAATTGAGGTTAAGTATTAGTCCATTCTATATCCTTGGGGGAGGCCTATATCCAGCAGTGGACGTCTATCGGCTGATGATGATGAATCCATTGACGATAAAATAGTACACTTAATTTAAGAATAAAATAGAAACGAAAAGGTTTATTTCTAATACTGATCAGAGCGAATAGAGAACCTTATGTACAAAACAATGCACTAGATTTCTAGTCTTCTTTTTAGTCAGATCTCTTGGTTCCCGTATCATGGCTCCATAGAGTCACTTTCTTCTCTACAACGTTTTTACTATGCTCTCGTATATTTACTATTGTCTTATCGTATCGCGGTAAACTGAGAACACTGCAACACGATACCACCTTTTAACGCCGGTAAACAGGATTGCAGGTGCTCGGCTGGGGCGGGGGTAGGAGCCCGCGAGGGTGTACTATTTATTTAGCGGGTGAAATCTGATTGCGTATCCATTATTTCGCCCGTGTTTTATAAATGATATTTGAGGTTTTTTTTTGTTCATCAACAAATCTCAACGAATCTATACGAAATAAATATACCCATGTAGATTCATCTTCATTTCAACCGCTGTACGTCCACTGCTGGACACAGGTCTCTCGTAATGCATTCCACAAAGCATAGTCTTGAGCTGTTTAAATCTGGAAACTCCCAGCGATGTAAACCCTGTAAATGTAGTGAAGTCAGAGAGTGTCTTCCAACTTAGCTTCTATTGTTAACAACCACCATTATTAAGGGTAAAAATAGTATTAAATTAACAGTATGTAGGCCTCCCTCAAAGATCTTCACATCGATCGGTCCCGCGTTGATCGCATCCAGTGGGTTCCCGCGATTCACCAGATCATCATCATATCACCAGATCGTCGGTTCACCTTGTCCACGTTGATGATAATGTCCATAAATATAAACAAAGGAGTTTCAGTAACATTTTTTTAATATTAATATAAACATATTCTCACCCAAGTAAAGTTTACCCGGTAGTCGCGCTAAAACTCCACTGATTACAACAAAGGAAATGTGTATTCGTAACGATTTAATTACACCAAAACTACCCTTAATCATCACAGCAGGCAGAACCTACAGTAGGCAATAAGAACTTATTAACTGACACTGAAATTTACATGAGTTTCACATAAAAACTAGTTTATATTATCTGAACTCGGCAGACGTCAGAATAGGAGGTATCCAGCTTTCTGCATGAAAATTTGTTCAAAAGTATTTATTTCTATTCACATCGGATTAAACTTGACGTCAATATCACACGATGTTAAGTGATTGCGTTTAAATATCAGTAACAGCATCGCCCACCACGTATAACATTGGGGCAGTTTTCAATATAAAGACAGTGGCTAATCAGACGACTACAAAAAACTTGCCATTAACTAGTCTCCTTTGTAACTTTGTAACCAAACCTGACACATGTTACGGGGGAAGAATTTAGCCATTGCGCCTTAATGACAATTTTAAATACTCTTAAGAAAATATAAAAAATGCAGTATTTAAAGACACACACAAATAATTAGATCATTTTGAAAAATCATAATAACAACGTACTCCTATACAGTCCCAAAGAATGCAATCACCATCGACTAGATTAAAGAGAATCGAACCAGAGCCATCAGGTTTAAAAACAACCATTCATCCGCTGGGCTATGAAAACCGGAACATATTAATATTTACAAACAACTATTTGTCCTATTTTGAGGTACCTTACGAAAACTATCTCCGGCAGTAGAGACCTTTTTTTGTCGCAGTGGAAAATCTTCTTAAAAAATAATCTTCTTCTGGGGGAAGGCAAGGTTATATGGGGCTTGTACCCACTAAAACCCCCCTAGTGGTCTTCCTCCTTTTGAGGAACAGTGTGATAAGGAACGGGTCGGCGTGGTTGAAGATGTAGTGACAAGGGTAGACAAAGGGATGCTTAGACGGTTCGTCCATGTCGAAAGAATGGTTGAAAGAAGATTAACCAAAGAGATATAATAGGTGGACCGGAAAATAATGTCGTTTCTGCGCATGCCAATACTTGATTGTCATTTGTCAGCTCATTGTTTTGTTCAGAGGCGTACCAAAGACATTGTGAGGTTATAGTGATTTCTTTACTTATAGACAATTGAATTACAATTTTTTTTTGTAATTTTGGGTAAAATGGCCAGCCAAATACCAGAAGAGGTACACATCCGGCATTGCATGCTCTTTGAGTTTCGCAAGGGAAATAACGCAACAGTTGCTACCAAAAACATTTGCGATGTTTATCCAAATGCACTGGACATTCGTAAATGCCAAAGGTGGTTTTCCAAGTTCAAATCGGGTAATTTTGATCTTTCCGACTCGTATCGATCAGGAAGACCATCAGCGTTAGACAACGACGTGTTAAGGGCGGAAATGGAAGCAAATCCGTGTCAGACGATCGAGGAATTGTCAAACAGTCTCAACAAACCTTGGTCGACCATCCAAGAACATTTGAAGCAGATTGGAAAAGTAAGCAGAGCAGGTGTTTGGGTCCCGCATAATCTGTCCGAACAGAATAAGGCTAACCGATCAATCACATGCAACTTATTGCTTCAACGACACAACACAGAAGCGTTTTTTGATCGCTTGATCACAGGAGATGAGAAATGGGTCCTGTATGATAACCCAAAACGCAAAAGGCAGTGGCTCTCTCCAAATGAAATCCCTCGGAGTACTGCTAAGCCAGGTTTACACCCCAAAAAAGCGCTTTTGTGTGTTTGGTGGAGTATTCGCGGCATTGTTCATTTTGAATTACTGAAACCTGGAGAAACTGTTACTGCAGACCTCTACAGCGAACAATTGCAGCGAGTCAATCAATCTTTAATTGAAAAGTGGCCAGCGATTGTCAACCGAAAAGGCGTCATTCTCCAACATGACAATGCAAGACCGCACTGCGCAAGGCGAACTCTAGAAAAAATTAATGAATTGGGGTGGGAGGTGCTGCCTCATCCACCATATTCGCCCGATGTTGCACCATCGGATTTCCACTTATTCCGAGCGCTGCAACACTTTTTAAGTGGCAAAACATTTGCAAATTTGGATGATATCCAAAATGCCATCTCTAGATATTTTGCCGAAAAACCAATTAATTTTTATCGATCAGGGATTGAAAATTTACTCACTAGATGGCAAAAGGTTATTGACAATGATGGGGAATACATCATTGATTAAAAATAAAGACTCGTTAAAAATGTATGTGTTTGTATTTAGCGTAAGAAAACGACATTACTTTCCGGTCCCCCTAATACAAGGTAAGAGTGATTGGTAGGTGCAGGTCGACCTAGACGGACATATTCCGATCAAATCGGAGATGTCCTAAAGAAAGGCCGAGTCAAAAGCACTCACAACCGACGAACGTGCATGAAGACGCTTATGAAAGTGGAGGAAGCGAGAGAGGTGTGCCAAGATCGTAGCAGGTGGAGAGGAGGTGGTCTCTGCCTACCCCACTGGGAACGAGGCGTGATATGTATGTATGTCTTCCTCAGTGCATTAGGAAGAGCTCCAGGATCTCTTACAGAACGCACCGGTGCCCCCCTGCACTCTGGCTAAAACATATCACGGAAGGGCAAAGCTCTGCTTAGCACCCACGCTGTGCTACGGCAAATACAAAACCACCATGTTTTTGCCTCTTTGAGGGCCCCCACCCTCTGAGTTCACAAACCCTATGGCCCTTTTAGTCGCTTGTACAACAGGAATACCTTACTATTAGTACGTTATTATTAGCCCGAGACTACAGGGCTGGGAAACAGAGACCTACGTTCAGTAAATAAAGACGCTGTTCTGGCAGTCGTCATGTCAAAACTAAAGAGATATAAAGGTGAAATGATGCAGAGGTCTAATGTGAGCGTATTGTATATAAATATAAAAAATTGTTCCAACAATGATATAACGTTATAAAGAATAGGACATTCTCGGGTAGTTTATATAATAGTTACATAAATACGGATCGTTCGGGAGCCGTAGTGCAGGGAGCAATTCTCGCGGCGATATCCTTCAATCGGTGCGTCGTTTCCGGCGCGGTAAGTGGAGGTGCGGCTGCGGCGGCACGTAGCGCCGGATTATAGCAGGTAATCCGTGAGCACTTACCATAAAGTCCCACCGCTCACCACCCCTACAACCACTTTTTATTACATCGATCTTTTATAGAACAGTTTACAGGTTATGAACGGATTGCAGCGAGACGCCGGGACAACCTCTCTGCTGTGTTTGCTGTAGGCTGTGTACTAACCCCTGCTTTTTATTTAATCTGCCGAAGTTTTCTACTAAAGTTCAGTAAAGGTTTTAAACTAGCGTATAATAATATATTACCTAAATTTATTGAAACTGTACGTAAGTGAATTTAATGTTCGTTCTTATTAGTTATTCGTTAATTCATGGTCAGCCCATAACTGGACGTACACAGCTGGACATAGGCCTCCCCCAAAGATTCACACACCATCGGGTATAGATTCATATGGGAGGGATTTAAGCCATTTTCCACTACGCTGGCCCAATGCGGGTTGGTCGGTAGTTTCATAATGAAACAAAAATTAAAAGTATAGATATTATCTCAAAGATAAGAAATATAAATATTTTCTTATTCCCTTTTCTTCTCCTCCAACGTATTATTTCTTTATCGTAACGGAAGTGTCCAGTCGTCGTGATCTAGTCTCTTTCAGGAAGAAAGAGCATCGGTTTCACCTTTGTCCACTTCTTCGGAACGAAACTCAAACCTCAACTAAAAAGGTATTAACCTCTTAGAGACTATACGAAGAATTCTTAGGTATCCGTTACCCAAGTAAAAACGCGTTGAAACCTGATCAGAAGAAGAAGACAGTGGAATATTTGCCTCGAGTGCAATTAACAATGGTAGGCCTGCGTATGTTTGCATTCCCTCGGCCTTACCCTGTAGCTTAGATCATTGAATGTGTAGGCAGGAAGGGGGTAAGTCCCCCCCTCTTAAAATGTATATTATACTAATTAACCGACCGTGACTAATAAGCTTTAATACTCAACTAAGCGCCATCGCTGTGGAATTGTCCGTAAGAACTGGAGCTGATGCCATATTACCTATTTAAAAGTTGTTCGCTGCAGGTGACTATTTGCTTGCAAAATTATTCCTGCCGCTTTGCCAAGGGAACTTGATCTCTATAGGTTACGAGGAGAGCTGGGAACGGAAGCAGGTATTGCCGGCTGCTCCCTTCTTCCTGTTGGGAATATCTGACGGTTCGTGACGTTTAATCTCGCGTGGTGCGCGGCGGTCGCGCGTACCTATCCTTCGCAGTCCGACCGTTGTCTGCGTATCGATATAACGCTACGATTAAAACATATTTGTTTCTATATAAAGCTTGTAATTATATTTTTAACAGTTTTTATAATTAATTATAACCTATTCATTTCATAAACTACTTCATTACAATTACAAGATAATTATTACGCGTCATAGAACCCGCCAATAGCAATCCGGCGCTAGTTAACATAACATACCTTGCGCTCACCTATTAATATCATTACCACAGTAATTTCATCAGGTACAACACCAGTCAAACCGGACCACAGTAACGTGGCTGACATAGGAGCTGCAGCGGTATTTATCAGTAAATCAGTAAAATTCTCTCATGTATAACTAGCACGAGAAATATAAATTTCAACTCTAAACATCGATGCGCGGCACATCACTAGTAACGCGTCTGCAGAAATTCAATTAACATTACCTCCAGTCGCGTGCACCTTTATTTCCGTTCGGAGTCACTTAGCCCTCTGCCCCTCGCCCCACCGCACAGCCGTTACCCCCCCGCGCGTGTCCACCCCCCACCGCCGGCCGCAGAGGGTGCAGAGGGTGCAGGTGGGGGTGCAGGTGGGGGTGCGTCTTAGACGCCTGTAATGAGGTCCAGTGATCGTTTAGTTTGTTGGTAATGGGCTACGTGAGTCTCTGTCCAGTTACGAGGGGTAGATTGTAGATACACTGACTCCTAGCCTGAAATATAGCTTGTGTATTACTGTATGGTTTTATGGCAAACTTTAAGTACATCTACTTCAACTTTTTTAAGTTATATACTCATAGACTTAATTAATAGTCAACCTAATTTAAACCTATTTAAGTACGGAAACAATCTGCGTCTAGATTTGTGCGATACATTAGCTAAGTTCACCTCGTAGCTTAACATCCAATAGGCATGTGCTTAAGTAGCACGTATGAAAAAATATATACCCTACTTAAATGCCTCCAAGCTACTGCTTGTTGCACAGCGGCTTAATGCTGACCACATAAGTGACAGATCGTCGGTTCAGCTCCGGCGTCACTTATAAAGCGATGTGATGAGGAGAACGTTCATCTGACATATGCTTGAGATGGAGAGAGAAGAAACACGTATTGGCTCATTCACCATTATTAATAATAATAATTTAACCAGTTATTAAGTAGAAAGAACTGATAAGCTTATAACTTTTGTTTAAACTTAAATATTCAGTACAACAGGATATCCTTTTTGTTTAAAGGACGAAGCGTAATAAAGAGAGATATGATTTATCCCTCCTGTAAAAACATTCCTGACGGAGACTGATGGGCGTCAGGACGATCTTCAAAGATAAGAAAACTCTTCGAGGTGGAAAAGGCCGGGACATCTGATTGCGAGCAAAGGGGTTCCGCACAAGGGGCAGGAATGGAATAGATCCGTATACTATATATTTTTATTTTTCTACTTACGACATAAAACCTTTTATTTAGTTATTTTTAGACATGATCTAGATCAGATACAAATAATACATACTGTTTATCTTAAAAATACAAATTAATATAATTTAAGATAGTATTTTACCTCGTAGTTGTACATGGATACAAGTCCTGATTTGTATAACATTAATACATCAGTATGAAATACATCTGCAGAAGCTTGGAGTGAGCTCAAGTTCTTCATCATCAATCGATCTACGTCCACAGCTGGACGTAGATCTTCCCCAAAGATCTCTACAAGTAATCGACACTGTTTTCGATATCGTCGGGTACTAGAGGCCGTCGTTTGCTGGGGTTCATATGAAAGAATTTGGGCCATTTCCCACCGCGCTGGACCAGTGCGGGTTGGTGGGAGCCGAAGGTTTGTTGATTAGCAGGGTGCATGCACCACGAGCAGGTGATGTCCGCTTGGGCCCCGTGGGTTTTTTTATAAAAAAATATAATAAAGGTCACCAAATATTTAAAATTATTTTTTGACATTGTAGATAAGTATATATATATATATATAAATATATATAAACTGAATGAACTGAATAGACTCAGCTGTAAGAGCTACGATGGCATGGAGATGTCGTGATAAACTTATAGTACTATTACTTGCCCCCCGGCAGCTTTGCTGGCTGTAATATAAAATCAGACTTGAAATATTTCTTGAGAGCAACCGCAAATGACTTTCTATAACGACCGTTACCATGGCAACCGTGTAAATAATGAAAAATGAAAATGTTTATAAAAGTGAATTGGAATTAAAATGATGAAGGATCTATGACATTCAAAGAAATAAATAACCTATAACCGTCTACAAATCGTTCCGCGTCGACTGCTCACGTCCACGTGTCTTAAGACGTGTCAAAGATTACACAATTATATGCATACATATTTGTTAAACTATTACATGACGTACTTTACACCATACTACACATTCTTTCGGCGAGAAAGCAAGCAATGCCCGCAGCACTGTTTCTATATAATGCAATTAACACAGTTTTTATGCACCTGTTTCTAAATAACTGGGATAACGAGACTTAATATAATATTTAATGTTTCAAAGCGACGAGCACAATGCAGTGTATATCATCCTAACTAGCACGTTGTTATGAGGTATATAACTTAACGATAAGATGTATGTCTCGTTGCTTTGTTCAATAAAAAAGCGCACTGCTACTTTTCCACGGGGAGGATGTTATTTCTCCTTCATATTTTATCCACAAAGGGTAGAGAAGCTCGTACGGAACGGTTGCAGCTCCTGTGCCACTGGGAGTAAGCTAATATCCTGTATGATAACATATAAGCAGTAGAAATTAAACGCTAACTTGAAGCTACCATACAAGCATTAAGTTCGCGCGCCGGACGCAGCGGAATGCACAATATTTTCTCGCGTAAAACTCTCGCAGCACGCCCCGGGGGCGCGCTCTAGTGATGTAATGTAAATAGCTCAATAACTCATCGATATTCGCTGCAGCCCAGACTGCATAACTCACCGCGTGACGTCCCACTAATAAACTATCGACATATTTTATCGATACGTTAAAATATGTGTTTCGTATTTACATCGACCGTTTAGTCTTTATATTGTTATGATTTGTTCGGATGAAGCGGAAACGCGAGTTGCATCATTAGCTAAGTGGAATATCGCTCGTATAGACTTACTCCACTATCGCAGCGACCCAAAGTGGGTCTTAGCCTTTAATGGAATCGATTTTTATTTATTATCGATTTCGTAATACCGGTATTTATTATTTGGGCTGATTGTCAGCTCAACACACAACTCACTTATTGCTGGAAAACCAGACCCTACTTTGGTCATCGAGCCTTTCGGGCTTAGTCGTTTACCTTCCCCCATTCACCAACCGGAGGACGCTTTCCGTACAGATTAATCGCGTAATTGCCTTCAAGTTCAAATCGAAAATTTATCATCTACTCGCCAGATGCCTGTGTATATGGTACTTCTTCCACTCTAGAAATTAATAGAGAATTCCTTCGTCTGATGCAGCAGCAATTGATTATCAGTGATGACTGATACCGGATACCTAACTCACGGCACGGTGCTCTCTTAATTTCCCCGAAGGTTCTAGTAGTACATTAGATAGCGATAAATTTAATAATATCTTATAACAAAAATAAATACGTGATTAGAGGGTAGTCGTTGATTACAATATAATCATCAGACGATAGTCATTGCTATCAGCAGTAGTAGTCTAGAACTGATGACTCTTGAATATTTTTTTAAGTATTCCGTTTTATACAAACGCATAAAGTCGTATTGATATAATAATATTCATTGTTTAATGTTAGGCCAAGGCAGAACACCAGGACTTAGCACCAGGTGACAATGTACCGAGTCCTGGACCTATTTGTCTAATGTATTTTTTTTGTGGAGTTTTAATTTAATATATATAGACTTATTATTATTAAACTATTGTTGAGAAGAGGCGTTTTTTGTACAAATTTATTTATGATATTTGTGAGTTATCGATAAATCGTTGACACGTGCGGTGACATCACTAGAGCCGCGCGAAGGAATGTGACAAATGCCGCGGAGTGGCGGAGCCCGAGCGACTTCAGATTGTCTCTAAACACACAATTTCACTCTTATATCGAAAACTAATGTTCCGAGTTACTGCACGAGCATACGGAGTACCTCCGGGGGGACCCTGGGAGGTGATACCTTCATCTACCTTGAAGAAAACACCATCGTTCCACAACACACATTCATGTTGTGAAATGTGATGGTATTTTCTTTAAGGTAGACAAATATATATTTTCTAATTTGAAACATGCTATACTTCCAGGACTGACTGACAAGACGAGACGCACGCGACGTCAGTGCTTCCTTGCAAAACTGAAACTAATCCTGGTATGGCAGGCTCTAGAGGAAGAATCAACAACAGCAAGTTAATAATGTGATCGCTTTGATGCGTATGAACACATCAGAAAACTTGTATACAACGAAGAGAAAAAAACAAACAGTATATTTAGACGGTACTATGAGGAAAACGAAACAGGAACTGCTGCAGTAAGCCATATTAGGAACACGAAGTGTAGGTCGAAGAAGGATATCCTGACTGATAGACCTTTTCTTTTTTTTTATTATCGTGGGGAAATCCTATATTGGATACCCTTCTGCTGTGGGGGCAACAGAGGGGTTATGCCGGACTCGTACCGGCTAAAACCCCACGGTGTACGTCTCAACGCTTTAGCCAAAACCACAGGAACGCTTTCGCACACAACTGTGGTCTCGACGGCGAAAGGCCACAATGAGGCCGCATCTCGGGGTGAAACTGGAACTCTCCACCCCATTTACCAGTAATAGGCGGAAGTACCGCGCGCTCCATCTCGAGGCCTAACGTACTTGGTAACGGGTTCCCCAAATCCGCCACCGTGGCCTCTGTCTGATGGACCTGCGTAAGTGGTTTTGAAATATCTGTCATTTGCTCTTCAGAGTCAAGTTTTCGAGACAGCAGGTTGTTTTAATGATCGCCGATCTCCAAAAGGAAATAGAACTTTAAAAAAGAACTGTTACCTCCTTACTGTGTTCCGGTAGTTAGCAGACGAGAAGCAGAGTATTAAGAGTTAAAATAAGCACTTGTTAAACGTAAATAGCCCAACGTTACCCCCGCTACGTCTAAGGGTGGTTAAGACAAAAATTTATTATTAACAGAATAAAACATTAACTGGCTTTAATCTTAACATTGCGTAAATAAGCCGCTTCCGACGAAAAATTGAGTTACTGAACACCTTAATCTTTACAGAATCCCGCCGCTGTAAGATGAGATTCTGCAATATTAATTACTTGAGTTAGACCAGCGACACACTGGCGCCGCGGTCTAGTATTACTTGTATGGAAACAAAAACACTGCAAAGTATGCACAACAGGTGCGAAGGTATCGAAAGTATCGGAGGTCTATTGCCGGAACCCGTCTTATTCTGCCGTCAAACAATAGTGTGCAAACGTTAATGTGTTCCGGTTTGAAAAGCGCTGTAGCTAATGTTACTACAGGGTAACGATACTCGATATCTTTTGTATTCAGGCGACGAACGCAATGTGCTGCTGTGTATACCATTCTAACTAGCGCCACGTTATCATGGATAGGCGTATCACTTACCATCAGGTAAACTATTAACTATTTAACTTTAATTCTTTATTAACATTTTTTTTCTTTTATGTAGTAAACGAAACGAAGTATTGAAAGATGACGAGAGACTCCAAATATTGCTCAACGGTTAAACGATTTATAATTAAATGAAGTCAACACTATAATGTTCCTCGTTGATCGACTTTGGAAGATAAGTCGGTTCATCCTTTTCACCTTGAGCACCCGGATTCATCCTGAGGCAATCGTTACATCCCAAAAACTACATCGATGTGCGACTGTCCAACATTTATATAAAACGCTCCTGAGATAAGGTCCCTAATACTACTTCTTTACTTGATCTCGTTGCAACAATAAATTGGCGCTATTGAGAGGATATGACCTCACCATGCTACGGAACGCCATCTACACGAAGCTGCTTATAAATCTACACCGCCTCTTCCGTTTGAACAATTGCGTTGAGTTTTAATTTACCATAATCTGTATGCGTGCTCGAAGATACATCAGCACAACTGAACAGGAATTGAATACATCAAGTGGTCCCGGTGTGCCCCCGGCGCTCCGGCCGCAGCTTCCAGCGACTCCGGCAGATATCTGAACGCAAAGCGACTGCTCTTAATTAATTGGCTTGCATTCGTTTGCATTCATTACTCAGGTACCCGGCACCGACCGGCCGACGCCCGCCGCATCCGGTTACACTGAAAAATATCCATTAGCCTGTTATTATAAGTATAGCATTAATTAAACAAATTAACCCTAAACTAAGTCTTAAACAAAAAAATATATTTTACGACAAGACCTATCCTAGAGCCTGATGGTATACGTATAACAGCGTAGGGTTAGTTAAGATGACGTACACTGCTCCACATTGTGCTTGCCTTGATACATAAGAAACTGAATCTCATTACCTCAGTACTTTGACTAGCTACAACGCCCCTCAAACCGGAAAACAGTAATGTTTAAGCAGTACTGTTCGACGGCGGCACTAGACGCTGCTGTAGTAAATGAACGGTTCTGCAACGAAGTAAACTTTTTTTCCTCTATCTAAAGAGCTGATGCCAGTTGTTGGTTCAAGCTTGCGAGTTAACCCGGGCCGTGCCACGTTAAACAATGCATTTGGATTATCTAAAGAAGGGAGTTAACTTTGTAACTATAGTTGGGGCAAAGTTGTCCCGCGCGAGGAGCGGTGGTGTGGTGGCGTGGTGGAGTGGTGGAGTGGAGGAGTGGTGGCGTGGTGGAGTGGTGGAGTTGCGGCGGCACCGCAGCGCGCGCCCGGCCCGCACCGGATCAGGTGAAGCGGATTATTCCGGCTCGGTGCGGCCCGAACCGGATCCAACACGATTTTAGACTTACGGACTGAGCGAGTTCGTCAGAGGTATATAGATAACGGACATCATCCGGAAGACTGAAGCTGTTTAAGTAAATAGGAGAGTTAACGGATGCAATTAATCACTACATCACTATGATGAAACAATTTCATTCTGGAAACTTTTTCCGCAAATAATCTCTAAAATGAAAGATGCTTTCATTAAAAATCATTTATCTCCCCAACAGCAATGTGGAAACATTGCTGTTATCCGGATTGAAGGACAATGTAACTGGTGAAACTGTTGTGGTAACTTAATATTTCATGCCTCAAGGCAACGAGCACAATTCGATACCATGTATACCATCCTAACTACCACCACGATATGGACAGAGGTGGGTATGATTTCCCAGGAGATAGTCTCATCCATGTAGTTGCCTTGTACAAAAAAAAAAAATTATGAACATAATCTATTTATATATATGTATATATATAAACAAACAAACAGCCATTCCGCCTTTGTCACCAATCAGCCGGGGGGCGAACTGTCTAAAGTTTTGCAAGTTCCCAGCGGGGAAATATTCATCGCGCGATATTAGCACCTGTCCTGCGGCACGGGCCAGCTATTGTTCATTATTACACTGCAAAACAGGTGATGATTATCATCATCCTTTTAGTCTTAACAGATGGTCATTTATCTGCTATTAACGAGATAGATCAACGACAAACAAAGCATGCTCATGATGCGTACCTATTTTTTCAGACACAAATATAAATTTAATTACTTTAGTAATTTCACGAGCTATAGCGTCCTTCAAATCGGAACAAAGTAATATTTTCGCAGTACTGTTTCGCAGCAGAATACTAGATTAGAGAAGCGTATATTCAGCAGTGGACATGTAATGACTGATATGATAGTGACGATGATTATTAAACATTCTATTAAACGTGATGATGATGATGAGGTCCGAAAGAGAAGGAACTAGAAGGAAGATGATGTTTCACGAGGGCACGTTCAAATATTCGAAGGTAACGCTGTCAGCGGTGCCCCTGATCTAAGTTACGCGACTTTGCAAATTGAAATAATTTTCTTCATTAAAACTGCGGAGCCAAGTTTTCAGGTGAAGTTTTTTAAGCATCCATTACGCGGAGGAATTTCCTTTGGCGGTTCAGACGAACATATAAAAGGAGATGGACTTTTAATGCGGTTTCAGTCGTTTGGATTTTTTTTCCATTGTTCCTCGAACAATTTATTTAACATGAAACGGACGAATACGGACTCAAACTAAAGATATTACGTAATTGTTAACTTTTAAAGTTCAACTGCATAACTTGACTCTAACATAATGCTATACTAACACTTAGACTTAGATTAAGTTTACTTACAAAAGCTAGAAAATAACTTGAATAAATTACTAATACTTGTCATTTTATATGAATTAAATATATTATATGCTTAATAACACAGTTCCGGTGTATGGATGCCTTAGTATAACAAAAACTAAGTACGGTTAAGCCCGTCTTCAAGTGAACTGCAGATACGCGATGTGACACCGGATGATCGTCCCGGGGGTCGATTCCGCATCCCGGTAATCCCGCAGGTGGGCCCGGTCTCGGGATTAGGGGATCGGGACGCGGGATCGCCGCCGATACATCTTGTTGATGGATCATTAAATTGAGTCCGATAGACATACGTCGCGGTCGGTTCGGACTTTGCCGGAAGTCGGTAGGAGGGGGAGGATGGACAATGTTGCAATGGTCATATATAATAATAACATATGTACTAATTCCTTCAACTCCAACCTCCATACACAACAAACGTGGAAGAACATGATCGCTGGTCACAACAAATAAGACGTTCTTCATAATATTCATATAATAAAAGTTAATAATTGATTCAGACATGAAACGGCATATAACTAATAGTATTAATTAATTACTAAAATCAGCAACTACAGCACTATTGTAAGATAGAGTATGCACAGAAGTAGAGGCTACAGTGTTACCCAGACACCGACTGATGGAGTCATGAGAATACATTGAGATGATGTTGAAGACTGTACAGCGCTTTGTGCAGAAAGACGGGTTTATTTTGCTAACAGTATTAGCTGTTGTATCCCCCGACTCCCCCACCCTGTCGTACCTTTTGATAATCCTCTTCCATTGTGAAGTTGGTGTAAATAAAAGTACAGTCTCGTTAGCGGCTCGTCTGCAGCCGGAGACAGGTGAGGTCTTGAATAGACAATTAATTGTATTTACGGTCGCCTTGTTTGTCGCCGCGGCGCCGCGTCCCGAATGCTAAATTCACTGAATAGGTAAAATTCTTAATTTTCTCGCAGACTTCCGCTACTGAATTAGTAATTGAGCGTGCGATCGCGGGGGAGTCCCGCCAAACTTCGGTTTTCACGGTGCGCCATTTAGAATTATAAAATCCTCACACAACGACGCTATAGTGGGCGCCGATGGATTAAAGACCTTTTGAAATTCAAACGAAATCGAAGAGAATCTGACGCATATGTCCAGCAGTGAGCTGTTGTCAGAAGTGTAACGGGAGCCCAAGTCAGCCGCACCTGTCACGCGGTGCACCCTGCTGAATAACAGACGACGCTCTGACCACACACCGGCCGCAAGGTGCCAGCGTGGTGGACTAAAACCCCGCAATGAACTCTAAGAAAAGACGGCCCCAAGTGCTCGACCGATCGATGTGGAGATAATCGAGGAAACCATGTTCAGCAGTGGACGTCTGATGATGGACAGTTATCAACTGTCGATGATGTTTGAGATCTTACAAGATTTTGCTTCTTTCTTCAGCCTACTTCTTACACATTCGACCGTTTGTTTTTTCTAATTACAAGAAGCGACAACACGAGTGAGATGTTCACCCGATAGCAAGTAATATCCGTCACATTACAAGACGTTAAAACTCATTAACCCAGAAATTTTACAACTGTCTTCAAACCGGAGTACGTAAATTTTTGCATACTACTGTTTTTTTGGCAAAAATACCTGTTCCTGATCCTAGATGGCCTCCGACAATAGGGACGTTTTTTTTCAGGGAGGGGTAACAAAATCTAATAAAGATACCTTGCGTCACACATCTCTGAAGATGAACCTGACCCTCCTAAGCACCATCGCTGAGCCATACGCTGCCCCAAGCAGGTTCGTTCGTTGAGCGATAAGGACCCCTACCTTCAAGGCCCGCGAAACTCCTAAACCCTATTAAGACAGACGGGGCTTATCTTAGTTCTATTCTTACTAGCTCAAGACTACAGGGCTGCCGGCAATAGAGACCTACAACCAGTTTTGATTCCCTGCTAATCTAAACGCTCTTGAAGACTTGAGATAAGTGCTTCACCATTCCTGAATTTTATTATTCCAGCTTTATGCTATTACTTCATATTTACCAGTGAAGGACTTATATTGGTAGAGTTGATAGACGCTGAAGCTAATGAAATTTGACACCTTGAGTCCTGAAACCATGAACGCTATTTTGTGTTGTACAAACATCCTATCCATTTTAATAGGCAGGCGTATCGCTTACCATCAGGTCTTATGTTATACAAGGTTTGTCTAATACTAAGCGTTGAGGAAAAAGGTCAGGAGTCATGTTTCACGCATCTTCACAAAGGACTAATAAGATTTGGACAAGAAATATTCGATTGAAAATTCCGATGAAAACTTTTTTGTCTTCACCTGCTCGTTCGGTAGTAATCTTTTATTAGTATGCTTTTTCTGTGTGGTCCATCTCAAACTGACTGGTGACGGGAGTAAAGACTGATGGTAAATCTTTGTTACCGGACACCGTCCAGGTAAGTACCACCGCACTTCCTATTGCAGCCGACAAACATTACTGTGTTACCGATTGAAGTGAGCTGTGACTAATCAAATTGCTGGGGTCATGAGACGACATTGTTATGGGCGGGCGTGTCACTTACCATCAGGTGAACGTTCCACATGTCCTGTCGTTTCATTGAATGAAAAAAAATCAATGAAATCGCGACAATTACTTCAAAGTCTCAAATGGTGCTGATAGGTCCATTCCGAAAAATTCTTCTAACTATTTCGAAGCACAGCATCTGTAATTCTTTGTTTAATTAGAACCAACGGAAATGCCCGTACAAGTGAAGCGTATGAAGTCCGATCCCTCCTGAAAGCTCCCGTGTAGCCTACTAACCAATATTCTTCGGGCATTTGTATCCGTCTGCAAGTTTCGCTGCGGCATTACTCTCCCGGCTAATCCGGGACCACTATTAACCGTTTTAGCTCCGGGTACAGGGGTGTATTTGAATACTCAATTTCTATTTTGTTAACGTGTACGAAAATTTTTCAAATCTAGATATACATTGTAATGATTAAAAAATAGATAATATTACTTAAAAAAACAACCATTTTCCAGATATTCACTGCAGGACATACACCTCTCCCAAAGACTTACATGGCTTTCAATCTGGGAGCGCCCACATCCAGCGGTTTTTCAGAAGGTTCAACAATTGAAGGTCCATCTTGTAGAGATCCAGCACCTGACTCTGCTCGAAGATCTTACTACCCGTTTCTGCTATGTTGGTAACGTTAGTTCTTCTACTTACCACAACTTTAACAATTTCAAGAAAGGCTTAAGTATTCATTTACAAATAACAAGGTTTACTTCTTGTAGAGATACAGGTTTTATCCCCTTTCAGCTTGAGTTTCCGGTGAAGGTATAGATCATGGGGAAATTCATTAACAACAGCTTCATGGCGATCTGACGTCCACGTACGGCGTAGTGGATAAATGACTGAGTACCAGTGGTGGAAATAGAGCTGGTTACCTAAGCTCTATAAAGTTATATCGTGTTTGCAATAAAAAATGTACTGTTTGACAATAAAATGTTTGAATGATCTATACAACCTGCGTAATAGAGCTGGCAAGGTACATTTCCATCAATCTCTTACAAAGATACCCACCCTCATATGCTGCAGCCGATCTGCCACGAACGGGCCCAATTAAGTTGGTGAACCATTAATCATGGGTAAAGAATACCTTGAATACCACTTAATAAAATTCCCTTTGGATACGTACGCCGCCTAAATCCGTCTCCTTGTGACAAAGAAAAATTGTAACGAATTGAGTGGGACCCTTCAGCGACCCGCCGGAGCGACCCCCGGAGCTTTTACGAAATGAACTTTAAAGCTAAATGCACACAGTAAAATATCCTTTGTAATAGTTAAATGAAGTTTTCAAGTATAAAGAGACGTGTGAGAAAGTAACAGATGTTTTAAAGTTATCATCATATCTACCGTTACCGTAAACGTTGCCGCATCTCAGTTATAAAGACGCCGTAGTTAGAAAAATTACTTGGGTAACGACACTTAATACCTTGTGTGTATGTTCATATTACATTGATTGAAATTTGCGATTTGGGGGTGTGAAGGTTACCGCACAACAACTAACAGGACCCAAGCCAACCTCACCTGCTCGTGATGCACCCACAAACGAAGCTCTGGCTCCCACAACCCGCATTGCGCCAGCGTAGTGGGAAATTACCTAAAACCCCCACATGAACCCCTAGAAACGACCTATGGTACCCGTCCATGCGGGCAGCGCAGGACCGATGGATGTGGAAATTTTTGGAGGAAGCTCATGACCAGCAGTGGGCGTCTATCGGCTGATGATGAAGAAAATTACGCAAAATTGTTTTCCTCTTGTAGGACAAACAAAATAAAACGTACCTCTCTTGAATATATTATACTTTTACTCCTCTACGCCTGTCAAATATAACCTTACTTTTCTACTATATATTTATCTGTGAAACTTTCCCCTACATCTCCACTAATATTAATATTAAATTCTTCATCCTTATCCCCATTCAATACTTTCTCATCTTTCTCCTCTCCGTTTTTAGTGAAATTATGTACAGATATGTTATTTCAGCTCGCAGATTCTCTATTACGAGCTATAGGTGTTCAAGATACTTTACAGAATTTATACAGGTATTTGTGTGATCAGCATGTAGATAGTTAATCTCTCCGCAGCAACTAGATCTACTTTATCGTAAGCAAGGTTGTACACCATTATGAATACTGTTACAGCTTGTGAATTGTGCCGTATGAGTTTCAGCAAAGGTAAGTCGGTCGGGATGTCTATCATTAATACCGGGTGCGGGATGAGTAATGGCGGGCGGCTCGTTTTCCCGTAAACGGAGGCATAATGCGGTTGTTAACTCAACTGAATGGAGTGATTCGTTGCGAACGCTGGTGCGCGGCCCTCTGCGGGCATCGCTCGTGTGCCTGATGGGCCCCATTTGATTTATTACCTGCGAGTGGGAAAACTGTTTGTGTTCTTGATTCGTTTTTTGCTTTTCATCCTGAACCGCCCCGTGGCGCAGCGGCTGACCGTTCATTAAACTACGGAAGTCCCCGACTCAAATCTACAGTCAGTCACATAAGCGATGTTACAAGATTCAAAAAGTTTGCGCTCACCGATGCCAAGTTTATTGACGAAAAAAATCTGATTTTGTAACCGATTAATAATACAGAAATCATACATTTAATTAGTATACAAGAACTGCTAAGCATTTGTTATTCTTCTACGAGGTAATGAGGTTTTTTTTTTGCAAATAAACAATGAAGACCTCTTCCTCCTGCCCTTTTCCCAGCTATGTCGGGTCGGCACAGTGTGTACTTCTCTTCCATATCTCTCTATCAGCCGTGATATCTAAATTTACATTCTTCTTACACGTCATCTTTCTTACAATCCATCCACACTTTCTTCGGTCCTCCGCTACCCTTATAACCATGCAAGTTCATCTCATTACTTTCTTTGTTATATGTTCATCCCTCCGCACAACATGCCCGTACCACGCTAACCTCTTGCTCCTCAATTCCTCTGTCACTGGAACTACTTTCAGACTTCCTCTTATATACTTATTCTTAATTTTATTCATCCTCGTCACAGCGCACAGCCATCTTAACATTCGCATAGCAGCCACACTTACAATACAAACAATGGAAGACATCGAACCGAAAGACATCTATACATGTACCATAGTATGTTAACGAAACAATTTCCCTCTAAAACCACAACACTGTTACAGAGTACCTTAAAGTCAGAACTAATATTTATTAGTAATGGCCTTTCAAGATTCGTAAGCAATACCAACGTGCGACAGGAAATGCACGACATTAACACAGTCGCACTTGCGAGCCGAGGAGTTCTGACACAAGCATTATTAAAACCAGGTTTCAAAATATTTTAAAGGTATTATCATCTTAGCAATGGATTGAGAAAGACTGATGATGGTGATGATATCAAATCGTCATATAAAATTAGTACAGTAAACTAAATCTGTGAATAGTTCAATTTTTATTACAAGTAAATTTATCTAGGCTACTAATATAGACGAAGGTTTTTCACTAACAGCCGTTTTGTTAAATAATCTTTTAGACTGGTGGTAGGTCTTTGTTAGGCACACCGTCTAGGTAGGGCCTATTTCTACCTACAAACAGTATTGTGGAAACATTATTGTGTTTTTTTATTTATTTACATTTATAAATACTGGGGTAGCGACACTTAACATCTTATGTGGGAAGGCGTACCACCTACAATCAGATGAACGTCACGTTTCGTTACTTAATTTAATAAAAAATGAATAGTGTAGTATAAACACATTGAAGTGTTGAATATTTAAAAGTATTTTGGTCGGGCAATTATTCATTTGGAAGCAAATACCTGTTTTTGAAAGCTAGTCGCGTGAATACGCGGCGAGGCGGGCGCGCGCCGCTGCGGAAATGAGTGCGGGCGTTGCGTTCGTGTTTCCCGCGCTCGGCGCGCCACGCCGCCGCCGCCATGTTTAATTGTACGCGCTTATGAGAATTGTGGCGGGAACGTGTCGCGCGGCGCGGCTCCATTGCACTTCATTTGGAGTTTATTACGACTTTATATATATATATATAGCAAGGAACAAATCTTTATGAAACTATTCTTTATTTAGAATGGACTAACATTTAACAACAACATTTCTTTTTATTCTACAAAACGAGCTAAGCGTTCACTTGATGATAAGTGATACGATCCCCCGCCCTAGTTAATATTATCCTGACATACACTGCTCTGCATTGCGATCGTCGCCATAAGATATAAGATGTTAATCCTCGTTACCGCAGTAATTACACTAGCTACAGCACTGTTCAAACGGGAACATAGTAGCTACAACCAAGGCAAGTATTTGTTTAAAGAATAACCTTTAACGATGTTGGAAATGAATTTCTATTTATACATTGAGATGATCTGTATTTCTAAACTAATCTCGGGTTAATTCTACTGTAAAGGATACACAGTAAACTACGAGTATTATATGGTTGACGGTTTAATGTACGAATTTCTATTAATAAAGAGTATTTTAGATTGTATATGAAATAATAGAATTTTCAATATGTTGTGTAAATTGGCAATTGGCACGATGGCCGTGGCAGGAGTACTCGCAGCCAGGCAGCCCCGCCAGCGCCGTCAGCCGCGCCAGCCGCGCCAGTCGCGTCCAATGAGCGCCGTTGACACTCGCCGCCTCGTACCTTTGTTTCATTTCCTGATATCCTTGTTACTTTTTTTCTAACGATAAGTCGACGGATAACTAAGCACGGAGACGGATTCGATAATATTCTTTTATTATTCTGATATTTATACAGTGTATGGCGTCCCGTACAATAACTCACGGGGTCCAAGCCAACCTCATCTGCACGTGATCCACACTGCTAATCAAAAAACGAAAATCTGGCTCCCACCAATCCGCATTAAGCCAGCGTGATGATAAATGGCCGAAATCCTCCAAATAAACGTCTACAAACGACGCTTAGTACCCGGAGGTTCCTGAGGCCATGCTGACTGTGTAGCGCAGGACCGATCGTGGTGGACATAAGGATGGATGGTTTCTAAGGAGTAACCCATGTCGAGCAAAGGGCGTCTATCAGCTGATTCTGATTATTCCCTCCTAGAGTTTGACAAGGAATGAAAATAAACAAACTAGTGTGATTTAGTTGTCAAATTTAACCATGCCAATCAATATATAGATTATATCTATTATTTGATCAGCGATCACTCAAGCAGGACGTTCACCTGATGGTAAGTGAAACGCCTGCGCATAATAACGTAGCGCTAGTTAGAATGGTATACACTGTACCACAATGCGCTCGTCGCCATAAGACATAAGATGTTAAGTCCCGTTCCCACAGTCATTTCAATAGCTACAGCACCGCAGCAGGCGGCAGAAATATGCACTGCGGTGATAGATCTTCTTAAAAAATACCTTGCTTCTGGTAAAATTCTTCCTAAATTCTTGCAAAATTCTTGGAAAACGTGCTCCTCGTAGACAGCGCAAGAAATGGTTTGATGACATACAGGAGTGGACTGGGTTTAATACCATTAGTGAAAAAGAATAGCTAGCTTTCACTGTCTGATCGCTAAATTTCAGTTTAATGAGGGCACCTAATGATGATGATGATGATGCTTCTGGTAGGCTAGACTAGGTTTTTCTCGAAAAAGCTAAAACCCCCTCGGTGGTCTCCGTCAGTACATTAGGAGGGGCTCCGGGAATTACGGAACGCATCGATGCCTTCCTGCACTCTGACTAAAACATCGCCCGGAAGCGCAAAGCCCTCCGTAGCACTTACGCTGTGCTACGGCAAAGATAAGAAATGCATGCCTTTGCTGTCCTCTTAAGGCTCGCTTATTGAACTCTGAGGGCCCCACTCTCAAGACTCATGAACCTGAGGAAACTTTTAGTCGGCTTGTACGACAGCAAGGAATACCTTAATCTTATTTTTACTAGCCTGAGACTAGAGGGTTTCGGTGGTACCTACCTAGATGGTCTCTAGTAACAGGGAACTACCAGCAGTAAAGTTATTACTGTGTGAAGTAGTACATAAAAAGCTTGTAAGCAGTGAGGTGAGTCGGATGCCATTGGATGGAATGAAATGTAAGTTGTAACAAAGAAGCCGGCTCCGCGCCACGCAACAGATTGCCGTTATTAGGTATGATGTCGGCGGGCCGGGTCGGGCCGGGCAGGGCCGGGTCGGGCCGGCACCGAACTGCGGATTTCAATAAAGCGATCGACCTTTTGTTACGTGTGCTACCAATATTTGAGCTCTGGCCGCCGCGCCGCCTCGCGCGCGATATTAAAAGATTCATTTCAGATGAGCACGCGCCCGTCACTCCGCCAGCAAGCGCACCCACCCCCTCACTCACTACTATAAACACCACCACCACTAATCTATCATTACATTAACTGCTAAACAGTCTCCAGTACCAGCGTCTATCTAAGTAGGTTCTGTCGATGTGAGGGGCGTTACATCTATTCAAATTATTGGGATGACCAAGCTTAACCTACATCTCAGTGGACGAGACACGAGTTGTAAACTCACTGGAAGTCACCGACACACAAGTTACCACCGCAGCGCCAAGCACAAGTAAGCAAACATTACTATAATATTGACTACGTATGTCAGATGTACGTAATGCTGGTCTCATCGGTTCCTCATATACCAATAGTGTTCCTGATAAACACTGTCGTAACCGTATTCTGATTTAGGGTGAACAGCGCGCTAGTTTGCTAGTTTATTATAACAATGTGGCATTAGTTAGGGTGTTGTTCACTACACCACATTGCACTCGTCGCTTGAGGGATAAGATGTTAAGTCTTGTTACCCTAGTAATTTCACTACCTACAATGTCCTTCGAACTGGAGCGCAGTAATGTTTGTACATTACTGTTTGCCGGGTGCAATAGGAACTGGGGTATCTAGACGCTCTCTGGCAAAAGATACCTACCTAAAGTAGATTCAAAAGAGTGGCTAGTATTTTACTTCTTCTTCTTCCTCCTGCCCTTGTCCCAGCTGTGTGGGGTCGGCGCAGTTTGTACAGCTCTTCCGCATCCCTCTATCAGCCGTCATATCTAACTCCACACTCTTCTTACACAGGTCATCTTTAACCATCCACTTTCATTCTCATTACTTTCTTTGTTATACGACCTTCATCCTTCAGTATTTTACTTAAACCATACAAAATGATTATTAATGAACTTGAGATGTATACACAAGCGTTTTTAGATAAAGCGAAAAATTACAAACAACAAACAAATTAAACTTTGATAAACGGATGTCCCATCGGCCGGGGTGGCGCGGCACCGAGCGGGGTGGGTGTGCACGGCGCCTCCGAGAGACAATGCATAGGTAATGCCTCCGGAACTTGGCAATATTAAAATCATGAAAACTCCGAAACTTCGGCGATCGAATAAAGTATTCATTAAAAGTGTGCAGAAGTTGCCCGGGTCAGGTGGAGCCTCCGGGGGCGGTCGGAACTTCCTCTAAATGAAAAACTTTGGAAATTTAAAACCTCTTGTAAAGTTACCCCCGGTTATCGGTTCAATGTATGAACACATCACAAACACGGGAAATAAAACTAGATTTAAATGATTTTCCAGCGTTTATTTAATTATTTTATTGCTGCTATTCTTCGAGTTCTTTACAGCATCAGCTTTTTGACAAATAGTAAGAGATGTAGCCAGCTCATTTTAATTATCAGAACATAGGATATAAAATAGATCTACATGCCTTGCAGGTTCTAGTAGTATCTAGTTCATAGTTCAAATCATTTATAGATGATCTTTATTTTCCTGGAGACATCTGCATCAATCATCAGGTAGGAAATTAAATTTAAAACCTATGGACATGTTATTTATTATATATAACGCTAAAAATAATTATTTGTTTAGATTTCCAGATAGTTTTAGTCTAGCACTAGTTCTAAGTAACTTTTCAATGGCTAACAATTTTGAAGTAAAGGTTTAATCTATGAGAAATATATTTAATTAAATTAATATTGATATTTACTGGTGGTGAGTCCCTGATGCTCATATTGAGGGTAGGCCTGTGCCCCAATAGTAGGGTTCTAAAAAAGAAGAACAGTCTCTGATGCTGGTGACCATTTAGGTAGGTACCACCGCAGCTCCTAAAGCAGCCAACAAGCAGTAGTATGCAAACATTACTGTGTTCCGGTTTGAATGGCGTAGTCATCATCAACATCAGTCAATAGACAACCACTGCATCTGCTTGATATAGGCATACTCCAAATTTCCCCACATACAGTCAGCATGGCCTCTAGTACTTCTGAGTACTAGTGGCAGTTGTATGTAGGGGTTCATATGGAAGGATTTGGGCCATTTCCCACCACACTAGCCCAAAACGGATTGGTGGGATTGGGGTTGGTGCGTAGTAGGTATTGAAATTACTGGGGTAAGGAGATTTATCATCCTATGTCTCAAGGCGACCACAATGTGGTGTAGTGTATACCAACCTAATCATTGCCACGGTTTAACGGTGCGCCTGTCACCGTCAGATGTAAAATACGAGTTGTGTAAATAATTTCGCTTAATAAAAATGTTTTAATGTGAGTTATAAAGCGTATCCGGATATCTGAATGTGAGCGAGATGAGATCCGTGATTCCGGTTTCACAACGCGATCGGAAGTGGTGGGGAGGGGGCCAATGAAATATTCAGCCGTCCGGCGTTCAGGTGGCGGCGGCGGTTCCTTATGCATGAGGGCTCTCGTGATTCGGGCGAGTCGCGGACATGTGTCCGCACAGAGCACGCACAGCTTCCGCCGCAGACCGGCACCTGCCGATGCTCGCCAAGCTGTTGTGCTACAAAGGCTTACACAAATTAATTGAATTGATGTTTTTATTGATTCTTTTTTTTTGTATTGAGTAAAAGGAAAAGCAGACGAACAGGATGTAAAAACTAATGTACAACCAAAAGAACTATACAATTGTTAAGAAGTAAATGAGATTATACACTATAGCAAGTTTGAATAAAAAGTGTTATTAAGAAATGCAAAATATTTTTGTTTTTTTTAAAATTTATAACCTCATTTGACCAAGATATCTATTTCACAGTTCCACAACTAATATCAAAGTTTTAGAATATTCTTACCTTCAAATTCGGTTAAAACAGTTAAAAAGAAGTACCAAAAATCCTTAAATATATCATCATCAGTCGATAGACGTCCTCTGCTGGACATAGGCCTCCCCCAAAGATCTCCACATCGATCGATATTGCACTGCCCGCATCCAGTTGAGATTTCCACCTACATACAAACTCATCACAACATCTCGGGAATCATAAGACCCGGAGACATGAAATTTGGTAGGAATACTCCTTTTACTAAGTACAAGTTAGTTAGGAACAGATATACCTCCAAAGAGGGATGATAAATTGCTCCAAATCTTGTATATTATCATATTTAAGATATTTTTTATCATATATGAGACTAGTAGATTTCTTGTACATTAATTAAATACATTTTGCCTATTTACCCGTCCGTTCGCGGCGGGTAGTCTTTGAAGGTGCCTCCAATACATTTACATTTATATTGGACCAAGATGTCCAAGCTCCGGCTGAGGACCTAACAACTTTACTCTCGCAGATAGCAATCGATTCAATTAAAATAACCTTTCTATTTTCCATCAGCTGAAACTCTTCGCTTGATCAAAGTCTGCCGCTGAACTTCATGCACGGAGCTTCACGCGGACACAAGTTTGTGGTCTTCCTCGCAGAACTCTTCGCAGAGGTCATACTTTCCACTTATCCATTGCTCATAGGCATTTAAATGGATCAAAGCTTAAGTTATGTATACAGCAGCATCGACTGCGTTCACACCGGAGCCATCCTCTGTGTAAGCACAATGTGATGCAGTGTACATCATTCTAAGGTACACCACATTGTTCTGAACAAGTATATAATTTCCTTATTCGACGGAGCGACGGGAAAAACCAAGCGATGGCCTGATGGTAAATAATACGCCTGTCTATTAGAAAGCTAGCGCTAGTTAGGACGGCGCACTGCAGCACTCTAGTTACCCCAGTAATTTCACTAGCTACAACGCACTTCAAACCGAAACATACTTTTCGGCAACAAAAACCTAATACCATATCTTCTGGCTATGAGAAGTTCATAGCGGTGGAGTGTATATTATCATCGCATTACCATCAGATGAACATTCTCCTCAACTCATTTTGTGTATGGAAAAAATTTGCTACTTTTTAGTTAAAAAGATTAGTATTGGGCCTCGATCTCACGTTATTTTAAGTGGTGATGTGGTGTATATGTGGTGTATAGTGGTAAAGGACACCAATGTAATAACAACCAGTATTCACTCTTTAAAAATATACTTGTTTGTCACAGCGTCTGTCAGCTGATGTTATTAATGATGATGATATATATGGCCTATGTCCAACAGAGGACGTCTATAGGCTGATGATGATGATGATATAATAATACTTAAGATTGTATAGTGTGTAAGAGAGAGAGAACACAAGAGAATGCAGATCACCTGTCGCCTTATTCAACATCGATGAATAATTCATCTTCACCAAAAGTCGGCCGCCGCCGCCGAGGAACAAGTTGTTAATGCGATTAAATCCGGTACAGCAGTGAGGAGCTGGCGGGCGGGAAGTGGCTGGTTAATTTTTGCGGCGCTATTGACGCAGCTGATTGCCGGGAGTAAGTTAAATAAGGCGCCGTTCAACCCGGCGCACTTCCGCCGTATACTTAAGGAGTGTAACAACTTTGAAGAGTGGAATTTAACTGGCGGTTGGTCTCTACTTCCGGAGACCGTCTAGGTAGGTACCACCGCTGCTCCTATTGCAGCCGACTAATAGTACTATGCAAACTTTACTGTGTTCCGGTTTGAAGGGCACTGTAGCTAGTGAAATTATTACGGTAACTAGCCATGTTCTAAGGCGAGCAGAATTTAGTGCCGTAGATTTTATCTTAACTAGCGCAAAGTTACTCCAGTCGCTTCGTTCAGCAAAAAAATACTAGTATTAAGTATCTAGTATATTAATTAATGTGGAGATACTACATTCTTTATGGTTTGACGGATATGTTTTATAGTGTATAATTTTCTCAACCGCAGCATGCGTCGTTATCATTTCCTGTCAGGTCTCGCTCGGCGCGCTGCTTCATAGAATGAAAAGAAAAGTATTTCCGGGCTCACATTAACGATTCTTCGATACGGCTAATGGGATAGTGTTAGTATTAGTATTTTAATAAATCAACACGTTACATTTTGCTGCACTACAACTCTTCTCAATGGACTACTTAATAAGTGGTGATCATCATATTTATCAGCCATTAATTATCCAATACTGGATTTAAGCCTTCCCCAGTGTCTTTTATCAAAACCCGTCCTCGGCTTCATTTCATTTTACTGGTTTAATTGTTACTGGTAATAAATGGTCTGAAATATACTAATAATAATACAGATACAATCAGGTTATATGACAACCGTGGCACCTCTAAAGGTGTGAGGATTAGGCGGGATCCCCGCGTGAGGGAATCGAGGATCTGAAGATACTGCGGCGACATTGATTGATTCAACTTGGCAATTCATACGGAATTGTACTGGCATCTTCGATCCTTACACATTTATAACTGCTGATTGATAAGCAGTATTGTATTTTACTGCTTCCGCAATAAGAGCTGGAACGGTGCGTGGTAAAGTTGGCGCAAGGAGATCAGCCCCACCAATCCGACCCGGCTGATTGATAACTATGCGAAATGGAATACCTAAGGAAATGTTGCCTCATTATATTTCAATAGGTATTTGTGCTATCAATATAAATACAATTACATACATTTTTAACTACAAGGATAATTGAACTAAACGTTTACAATTTTTCATATGTCTTAACTTCTATATAACTAAACATAACTTAACATTATCTTATAAAAGTTATAAGAGATGAGAGTGATTCGTTTCTTAATTCCTATTGAAGCAAGGGTTGAATTAAAATAGCTCATGAATCATTTATTAACTAATTGACTATATATGTGTTTCGGTTAAGTAAAACTGACTTATTGCACTGTCATATATATTAAGTTAACTAAATGGATGCTGTACATCTCCTTTAATAGGTGCACATTAATCTGAAAATACCTGAACAGCACATGGAGCGCGCAGTAAATTCAAATAACGTTCAATTGGCGTTACATTTTCAGCGGCGGTTTAATTTAATATAAGCCGGTGAGGCGATTAAATAAATAATCCAGTTAAATTGGACGCAGGTTCACCTGGCGACCGGCCGGCGGTGGTGGCTCACCCTCATCCCCCGCTAATGAACAAAAACAACGCCTAATCTGACCTCCCCGCGCACACACAACGACGGAATGCCGCTGAGCCGCGATCACAAACTAATACCTTCACTCCGGCGTCACGAAGATGCTAATGAACATGCGAACATTATGCTCCGGGTTAAAGGGCGTTTGTAGCTTGTGAAATTACTATGTTGAAGAGACTACTGTGCATTGGTGGCAGATCTCTGTTACCGGAGACCGTCTAGTTCGGCACGCCGCACGCAGCGCCTATTGTAGCTGACAGGCAGCAGCTTGCAAACGTTATTGTGTTCCGATTTAAAGGGCGCTGTATCTAGTAATTACTGAGGTAACGATACACAACATCTTATGTCTCAAGGCGATGCGCAATATGGTGCAGTGTATACTATTTTACTAGGGTCACGTTGTTACGGGCGAGCGTACCGCTCATCTCGTCGCAATGAAAATATTTATGTACTCTCTATCTAATAAATTAATTATATGCCGCCAGACACCCTTTACTACCTTAGCTAGAATTTTTATGTTTTTACGACAATACGTTGCAGTGTGAATATATGAACTAACGCCACATAACACACACGTATGACTTACCATCACGTCTACCTATCTTTCGTCTCTTCAATTTGTTGAATCAAGTAATACTAGTTTTAAGTATTCTCTATTTATTTAAGGCAACTGGACTACAATCTTTGTATTGACAGAAATATGTTGCAGTGTGAGTATCTTGACTATTGCAACAGTCGTGTAACTTAGCATTAGGTAAACATCACACCTTATTGCTCAAATTAAATAAGTGAGAACAAGTAGCTTGAAGAGCACGTGGATCAAATCAGATTTGTAATGTTTACGGTCGCTGTCCGCACCCGGTGCAAACCGTTCAATCAGTAATTGACGGTGCGCCGGTGGTGGAGGTGGTGGCGGCGGTGGAGGCGGTGGTAGTGATCGCAGCGAGGTCTATTCCTCGTACAAATCCCTCTATACATTTTTATTGGCCGCTCCCACCTTCCGCCGGATACGTGACAAGCTTTCATATCGATAAGGCGGACCGCACCGGCCGAGCTAAACTCTGGTTATACCTTTGTAAGTATTATATACACATATATAAAGATTAATAAATTAATATTAAATTTCTCGAAAGAGTATATAATAAAGGAAACGTCAAAAATTATATCATTAAGTGAAACACCGGAAACACTTAAATCAGGGGAAGTAAGAATATTAACGCCGAATCGATTTTCACAATATCGAAACTAAACTAATCAAATCGGAATCGGACCAACTGTTTCGTTTATTTATTCTTTATTATAAACTCCGGAAACGATTACGAAGGGAGGATTTAATTCATAATCGCCATTTTCCCCCAGCCTACCCCCGATGCTAGCTAAAATAGCTAGCTTAATAAATTAAGAATAATTAAGTAAAATCATTACAATATAAGTAAACTAAATAAACACATACATATATCATGACCGATGTGGTGATCTTTTGGGGAGGCTTATGCCCAGCAGTGGACGGCTGTCGGCTGATGATGATGATGACATATATTACAATTGTAAGTTTAAACTAGAAAGGCATCCCGCGTAACAATTCTCGGGACCCAAGTCAAGTTCACCTGGTCGTGTTGCACCCAGCTAATCAACTAACGAGGCCCTGGCTCCCACCAACCCGCATTGGGCTAGAGTAGTGGGAAATGGAACAAATCTCCAGAACAGAACAGATCCCCTACAAAGGACGGCTCCTTGTGCCCGGCAATGCGGGCAGCGCTGGACTGATCTACTCGCGGATCTTTGAAGGAGACCTATGGCTAGCAGTGGACGTCTATTAACTGATGATATTTATTATAATATTTTTGCACCTATCTACAACTTCTCTTGCATCCTAGGATTGACAGGCAGACCATCCTCTTACAAAATTAAATCATCCCTGTGCATCCTTATCGTGTACCTTTAAAATAAATAAATATTTTAGTTTGTTATCTGGAGCCTAAAATATGAAGTAAAAAAGTACAGAAGGTCCCGTGTACAGTGCGCCTTACACCGGACGTGAGGCACCGTGTGATTTGTTTCAGATTTCCGCGGCGAGCTCCACCGCGAGCTCCGCGGCAGCCGCAGGTGGAGCCCCCCCTGTGTAACACGTCTTCGGGCACATGATTACTGTAACATGTACACACCATATGATGATAACTTTTCTAACTCGCCTAGAATGTGCTCTAAAAAGCAGTAATAGCTCGTTTCTAAGTAGAAGATAAATATATGAACCTATCCTTTAAGTCATTTAGGGAAGGAGGATCACTTAATTTATCTGATGCCTTCAGCCTTAGGCAGTCGATTCATTTTTACTTCTTCAGACACTGAGATTATACTAAAAGCCAAAAATGCATATTATAGCTAGGCACATTCGCGATAGAGATCATCACCTATGAAATAAAAAAAAAAAACATTCGCACCCCTTTTTTAGTCGGAGTGTTTACAAGCGGGCCGTCAAACGACGTACGTAATCCTTTATTAAAGTGCGAAACCCTCGGGCCAGCAGCCGAATACTAAATGGGCGGCTAAGTCTGCAAATTTCCGTTAGTCCACTCGAGCCAGTGTAATAACTCCGATGGCGGGGGAGGGCTTTAATTAAAATTTTATCCTTTGAGGATTGCATCTACACATCTCCGGCGCCGGGGACTTCTGTCAAGGCGAGCCTCCGCCGCAGCGAATGCAAATCTGAACCGCGCCACCGACACTCTCGCATAATTGCAACTCTTCCCACCATTCCCACCATTCCCATCATTCCCACCACTCCCACCACTCCCAGCATTCGCATCAAATTATCTACGTAAAATAGTTTAAAACGTTTTTTCCTAACTTTCTTAGTTTTAACTTCAAATAGGACAACGCACACCGCACTTAAAGGTGGTAAGTCAGGAAAGATTGATTTTCTTTTAATATCATCATCATCATCAGCCCATAGACCTTCACTGCTGGACATAGGCCTGTTCTAAATATCTCCGCGGTTATATGGGGGATATGGGCGATTTGCCACCACGCCGGCCCATTGCGAGTTAGCAGGAATCAGAGCTGAACATAGACCTAATCCCCAAAAAGTCTACTTCGATCGGTCCTGCGCTGCAGTCAGCCTGGCCTTAGACATCACCGGTCATTAGGGCATAATCCATCACGCTGGCCCAATGCAGGTTGACAGGAGCCAGAGCCTCGTTTATTGATTAGCAGGGTACCTGTACCGTGATTACCACGAGCAGGTGAGGTTGGTTTAGATGCCGTGAGCTGATGTGCGGGACCCCTTACACCCATCTTTTAATATCAGCGTGTACTTATTGACAGGTTCTGTAAGGAAGTATGATTAAGTGACACACAAATCGGGTCAGCACGGGTCAGGTCGGGTCAGCTGAATTGGCAAGTGTCAGCGTAAACAACGAACTTTTCAGTTTTCATTACCTTCACCACCCGGATTTGAACTTTGCTCGGAGCAGTTCGGCCAAGTTATAACCGTTCAATTTAACTTGTAAGTCCAAGTTGCGTTTTGGCAAAGTATATTATTGTTAAACTAGTTTCTCATTGTCGTATTTTTCCAAATTGTTAATGTTACAACTTTGTAACAATGTTAATCTTTGTTCAACTTTAAACAGGCATTAACATTCCGACACTGCCGTCATTATAAGATAAATCTGCTGTTGTACAACTGTATTAACTACTATTTTAACGGATTTTCTTTTAAAGGTTCATCATCATCATCATCTTAACAGCTAGTCGTCCACTGGAAGATACAAATCACTTTTAAATTTACTAAAAGACAAAATAGAGGTGTCAGGGTACCCGCACAATCACTCACGAGACCCAAGCCAACCTCACCTGCACCCGGTGCAGCTGGCGAATTAACAAACGGGGCTCTGGCTCCCACCAACCCGCATTAGGCCAGCGTGGTAAGAAAGAAAGAAAGGCCCAAATGCCGCCATTAAGAATCTCTCTCCGATCGATGTGGGAATCTTTAGAGGAGGCCTATTTCCAGCCGTGGACGTCATCGGCTGATGATGATGATGAAAAGACAATAAAACATAAAGTCACTCATCAAACGATATCACAAATATTGTCATCCCCATTGGCAGCTTTACACGAATATTTTTAAGTTAGGGGTTGTTGTATAATTTTATATGTTATAAGCATATCCTTTTATTATATGAACTGTTAAAATAAAAAAAATGACCGGAAATTCTTTTTTTTTAATCACACCACACGCACAATAACTCACGGGATTCAAGACACCTCACCTGTTCACGGTGGACCCTGACAATCAACAAACTAGGCTCTGTTTCCCATCAATCCGCATTGGACCAGCGTATTGGGAAGTGGCTTCAACACCCTCATATGAACCCCTACAAACTACAGACTCTGGTATCCTGGATTCAAGCACCACAGGACTGATCGATGTAGGAATCTTAGAGCGAGGCCTATGTCCAACAGACATCTATCGGTTGATGATGGCGAACAATTACGGGTTCACCCGCAGTAGTTACGAGTTATTAGCAGTAGTAGTGCGTGTGTGTTGTACAGGAAACACGCACAAACACAGCACACGTGAGCACAATAACGCTGCGAAATGATTAGAGGGCACAAGCGGAAACATTCGACCGGAAGCCAATAACTGTGAACATTAATAAAACTCCGCGCGCAAACGAAGCGGCGGCCGCGCGCTGACCGCCATAACTTCGCAAATACACACTGCGCCCTGAACACCTACAATTTTTTGCCGGAACGTCCGCACGTGAGTTGAATACGATTCTATTTTTTTTCTCTCCCCAACCCCACTCCCCATCAACTGATTGGAGCTCTCGGTCATTTTTCCCCCGTCCGCAAACAACGCGGGCTGCAGGTGAGCCAAACGTTTTCCGATCATTCGAACAGGATAATAAAAATCTAATTAGGATGTTTACAATGCTGCAACAGTTTTAATTAAATTACCGACAATCATATGAAACTGAATGTCTTTCACCAAAGGCGATCCTCAGCTTCCCGCATCCACTTGTTCGTTGGGGAGAGTATTGCCTATAAGACGCCACTGTGGGCACGCGGGGCGGCGACTGTAAGGTATTGGTAGGGATGAGAGACGTGGGAGAAATGCTGACATTTGGTGGAATACATTGGGGAATGTCTATACTCAGCAGTGGATAAACAAAGGCTGATAATAACGATGAATATTACTGTACCTATAGCACACTCATCGACCATGAAGAAAATATTTTACTTTCTCGTAGTAATATAGATAGATGTGTTGTTTCACTCGCTTCAGGCGCTAAGCCGTTTGCGAGATAATCGCGCGTACGTGTAAACACTCCGCTCCGTAGTTCCTTCACACTTTACCTCAGCGCGCCATCTCTGGCAGATCTCTGGCAGGTTCCCTGGCATCCGGGGAGGCTGTTTGTTTTCACGGCGAGCGCTCGCTTTAATTCTTGCTTGCATTTAAATAAAACCGTGGAACAGTCTGCATTCGTACCCTTGCAAACTCACTTACCCCCGCAATCTCTTTAAAGGTCTTCATCTTAAGACGTAATATACAAAGATCAAGATCAGAACAAACAAATTAAAGAAAACTTTTTTACTAACATTTTTTAGCGGAAGACTGAACAGTTTTTCTGTATAACAGTAAAGCTTAGATCTACCGTCGAGTAGTAATACTATACTATGTTCGGTTCTGAAAAGTTCTGCAACAAAATAAACTACTGAATTAACAAGACTTTCTTATCAGCCGGATAACGACCACTGCTAGACAGAGGCGTCCATCAAGGATCCTCATCGAAGAATTAGGCCTTAGCTCTATCACTCTGGACCAGTGCGAGTGGATGGATGGTCATTGCCTTGTGTGATGTTTAGCAAAGTGGACGGCGTGCAGGTCAGATTTACTTTGGCTCCGTAAAATGTTGGATGGAACCCCTTACACCCCTCAACAAGACCGTATTCCATAGTAACTTTTTTACTTCGATTTCTTGGTTCTACGTCCCGAATTTCCTTACTACTCGAAGAACAAGTAATCCTCTTAGAACTTAAATATCAAATGAGATCGAATGGCCGGCAGGCGCTGCATACTGATGATCATGTTCGATTCATACCAGTAATAATATACCTCATACTGCTACATCCTGCACTATCATAGACGGCACTCGTACACGCGGCAAGGTAACGAGATGAATTAACGTGACTATCTTGATTCATCGGTACCACCACAAAAGAGCGGTATGATGAGGAACAGTGGTGAAACAGTTATCGTTACCATTAACATTTAATATCATTAGTAGATACTCTACCTCTTAATTATTGCCTAAACAATATGACTTCACCAAGTACCGTTTAAAAACCCGTGGTCCTGGAACTGAACTAGGGGCTCGTGTTGAATTGCCAGCGGTTAACTGCCTCACTGCGGACATTAATTTTGTCGACCGCATACAATTACTCGCCTCCTGGCTTTTTTCCTTAAAATAAGTGTGAGTTCCCATGATTTACAAGTGAATCTTTATATTCTGATTAAATTTTTAGAGAAAGAGTTGAATATACTGTGCAGGTACTAAACAGAAAGAGACTAAGATAAAATATCTATCTTTAGTATTTATATACTGTATAAGCAAGATCTACAAAAATTTTTCAGCGTTTCTTTTTCTATTTATGTCTTCTTCATGTATTTTTTATATTCAGATTGTAGCATCCAACATTAAAACTAATCTCCTTGGTAAGCAGAGTTAGTGAGCATGGAGAGGAGACGAAGGATCATCAGCATCATCACCCGAGAGATATCTGAGACTGTTAAATAAACAATATAGTAACATATTCCGTCTCGTTCTATCACATTAAATAGATCTATTCTCGTCTCTTCCTCGTTACACTGTTTCGTTTCATTCTATCGAATCTGAACACGCACCACCCAAAAGAAGTTTCTCTTTAAACCTGTCTCCGTTGTAACTGACTGCCAAGTTCAGACGTCTCATCGGCTGAGGTGAAAGGTAACGTTTAATATATCTGAGTACCTTCCTCACCACTCGCACAATAAAAATTCAAGCGGAAGCGAAAAACTTTTCAGTGTCATTATTGCCTGATAAAAATGGAATAGTGAAAAGAAAAAGCGATTAATGCCCCGGCGGCGGAGTACGCGGGTCCGGACAATTACCTAGACCTCGCTTTTATTACGCGAAAGTAATAAAAGAGGATTAGGCATTCAATAACTGCGTCTGATAAAACTTTTAGAGCACCTGCCGCAGATTTACGAGCAACCCTTCACCCGGGGACGGGCGGGGACGAGCAGCTTCCGGTGCCATTTAACGCATGAACTCTCGCAATTAGGTTAGCTACTTTATTTTCTTTTTCCGATCATCTTCATCGGGCGCCGTGTTATTTATATACTCCTGGGGAGCCGGTGTACGGCTGGAGGGTAAATATACAATTGGTGGGATGGGCCCACCTACTTGCAGTCCTATTAAAGTTTTGAAAGACTACCTTCTAGACAGTAAGATCTTTAGACTTTATACATAGATCATTGATGTCTCATCCTCTTAATCCTATGTTATTTAATCACTCACAGCATCTACCAATCAGAAATCTTTAAGAGGTATTCCACAGACATGACGCCCTCTTTTGTTTAACGCATTCGTCTCTGAAAATATTTGAACTTCTTCAAATTTCGTTTGAAGTAATTAAGCAAGACGCAAACGCCGGAGTCCGTCCGCACGTCCGCGTCGGACAGGTTTTTAATTAACAAACCTCCGAACACTTTCCGAAACAGTAAAAAAAATGTAAAGCCTTAACGAGTTTACCGAAGCTCCTTCTACAGATGTAGCGGCAACAGGAAACGAATTTTTAGCGTCCGAAAAGGGAACTGCAGCAATATTCACATGTAAACTCAAAAATGAACGGTGGCTGTTACGGAAATTTCTCCTTTAATTTCTTTTGCTTTGAGTACTCCCAAAAACTGTAAGGGGTTCCGCCCCACATCTTACGAAGCCCAAGTCAACCTCACCTGCACGTGGTGCACCCTGCTGAATAACAGATGAGGCTCTGACCACCCAGCAACCCGCACTACGCCAGAGTGGTAGGCTAAGGCCCAATTCCTCTCAAAGAACTCTAACAAGGAGATCTGTGGGGTCTATCGACTGATAACGATGATGATAATGCTTTGGTGATTCTTGAGTAAAACTATGAGTCTTAATGGTTTAGGTTGAAAATTAAAAAAGTCAAAAGTTCAATCATTCAATCGATACTACCAAATGAAGTATTATAGAAGGAAGTAATACAACAACAACGGCTTTAAAAGCACGAGAAATTATTAAAGTAACCGGATGTATATTTAGTTATCAGCAATTTGACTAGCAGCAAGGAATATCAGGACAAGCTCTCAATGTTTTTCGGTACTATAATTGTGGTGACAGCGGATGCTGTGGTACTACACTCACCATGAGGTACACGGTAAACACAGCAAATGGTAAAATTAGTTCCCATGTTTTATATAGATTGGACCAAGATATAATGAGTTCGGAGATGATGAGGCTTGTTCGCTCATCACTCCAAGTCTGTATGATGAGATATCTCCATGATAATATATAAATACCTACATGTTTTCCACAGAGTTCCTACGAAGAGCTCTACGAAGAAATCCCAATCATACTCCCAAGCCGATGCTTGAAAGGAGTCTGCAAGGAAAACGCAAGCGAGGTCGCATAAGATAGACCTGTTGCCGCACAGTAGAGGAAGTGAAGAAGGTCCAGAAGACGTGAGAGGAGATTAAGGGTGGAGTCCAAGACCGAACGCGATGGAGAATCACTGCGGACGCCCTTTGCCTCATCTTGGGACCGTAGGATGTTAATGATGTTTTGCTTAATAGTTTTGTGGATTCGTTCATATATTGATTGATAGATCTCTAATAGTCGATGCGTCGGAGTATCCGCCGGCGCCGGGGCCGGTGCTCCGCCCCCGGCGGGCGGCGTGTCGACACCATCATTTGTCTCGCACCACCTTTAAAAGCTATTCAGAGCCATTTTTCTTTTTTAAAACCTTCAGACGCTTCCTTTTCGTTTTTCAATCGCTCTCGCTGCCCGGAGTTATCGCGATGAATGCTTTGTTTGGACGTCCGCACCCCGGATACATATAGAGCTGTGATCAATTAACTATTAAAAGATATTTTTTATACAACTGATGTTACAACCAGGCATGGGGCCCACCTGATGTTGAACAGTTACCGCAGCGAATTGACGCCGGTAACATGGAAAATATCGCCAGCATTTAGCCAACCCTGAAGATTTCTACGAAGAAACACGCTTTTTGAATAATTCTATATTGTAGCCTCTAGGGAAAACCTCAGTAGGTAGCTTACTTCACATATTGTATATTCCCGGTAGAAAAAGCCTCTGAAACAGGACGGCCCGGTACGGACAAAAACATTGCCGTGACGATCATGTGAAACTGTTCTTCAGAAAGCATCAATGTAGAAACAGTAAAAGAAAAACAGAAAGGCAGTTTCCTCAGTTACTCTCACCAATCCAGATTACATGTTTCATTTTATTAGCTACGCCCTTCAAACCGGAATACGTAATCATAGTAATACAAAAGTAGGGTTAGTTCAGCTCCAATGATATATTTGAAAGTAGCACGAAGCGTTGAGCCACCCGGACAGGTGGATGGATGTCCCGCGCCTTCCCCGGGCAATCATTCAGAATATCCGGGCGTACTTCATTGTCATTACGACTCGTCAAAAAATAAACGAACAGTTTCAACCGGCAGTTTAAAATAACTGTTACCATGTTTCACTAACATCTGTGGAGATCTTTGGGGGGGGGGGGGGCTATGTCCAGCAGTGGACATCTATCGGCTGATGATGGTGAACTAACTAAGGTACTGTAATACAATGTGATATATAAAATACACAATCGCTATATTATCTCGTAATCTATTAAAGCTTCAAACTTGACAAACATTTGTGGTACATGTGACAAACATTTGCGTATGAAGCACCAACATTTGCGTACAACTAATTACCAAAAATCGTTTACAAGGAACTTTTAAGTTACATATAATAGGTAGGGGTTAATGGGTCCCCGCACAACAACCCACGGGACCCGAACCAACTTCACCAGCTCATGGTGCAATATACTCAACAACTGGTGGTAGGTCTCTGTTGCCGTAAATCGTCTAGGTAGGTTCCGCAGCGCCTAATAGTATCGGTTTGAAGGGCGCTGTATGCGGACAGTGTTGGACTGATCGATGAAGCGATTCTTGAAAGAGTAGGCCAGCAGTAGAAATCTATCGGCTGATGATGATATATGTGTGGGTAGCTAACTTGTCATACGAGCTTTATTTCTCGATAAAGCGCAGATTCAAACCCCGATCAGTATCAACTTCCGGTGAAGAAAATGTGGTTAGGAAATTAACATGTTCATATCTACGAAGTGCCGCGATGGGAGAGAAGATCACCTGATGATAAGTCATACGTCTGTCACATTAGATAGGATGAATGGATGATAGGTCATTACTTCACTAATTTAATTAACTACAGCGCCCTTTGAACCGGACTACTGTTTGTCGGCTGGAATAAGAGCAGCGGTAGCGGCAGATGCAATAAGAGTTCTGTACATCGCGTATAATAAAATTTTATAAAATCGCCGCAGCAAAAGTCGCTTCCGCTCGTCGCGTGCGCCCGCCAGCTGTCCATCCATCAGGCCGGATGTTGGCGCTGCTTAATTGAATGCTCCTCAGCAGCATTTGTCGCCATCGCGGCGCCGCTTAGC
Source organism: Troides aeacus (assembly GCA_033220335.2). Lineage (NCBI taxonomy): Eukaryota > Metazoa > Arthropoda > Insecta > Lepidoptera > Papilionidae > Troides > Troides aeacus. The sequence goes on along the minus strand of CM067277.1, from coordinate 12,513,282 downwards.
GCCGATCATTCGCGCGTTTGTTTCTATTTGACCGGCCCCGATCGCTTCATCACCGGATCGGCGGTGCTTCATCACCTCCCCCCCATCCCCAACCTCATCCCCATCCCCTACTCTCACCGCACTCCTATACTTAGCCGTTTATACTTAACACACATATTAAAGTGATGAAAGGAAAATCTTAAACAAACGTTCACTTAACGTTTTAAAAGCGTTTTCTTCAAGTTATCCTGCCCGGAACTAATAAAAAAAAAACAAACTTAATAACCTTGCAATCCTTGAAACCGGAACATAGTAATCACCAAATTTACTGCTGAAGTAAAACAATAATTATTAAATACCTAAATTATACCTCCAGCAGTGGATGTCTATCGGCTGATGGTAATGGTAATGATGGTAACCATGATGAAATTACACCTCCGTTAAATCTAAAACTTAGATTAACACAAATATAGATCTGTTGTGGTCGATGACCATGTACAGATACTTCCGTATGGCACAAAGGCACTATAGATACCAAAATTACATAACGAGACATAACTGTGTAAATATTTTATCAGGATAGATGGTAAATTATCAGATGAGCTTACTCCAATGGTCAGCCGCCGCGGCCCGGCATCCACTGCTGAAGAAAGATCTCCAATTGTGTTACATAGGGGGGGACACGCTTATGCGGGATGGTGGGGGTCAGAGCCTCGGTATCGAGGAGTGTAAGGGCGAGCTTCATATGTTCATTATCATGGTGCACCACGAGCAAGTGAGGTTGGCTTGGACCTCGTAAGTTGATGTGCTGGACCCCCACACCCTACTCTTTCCTCAAGGCAGAGTAATGATATAGTGATTAGTCCACAGGCCAGTAGGCCACATCGCTCGAAGGACTGACAGCCGATAGAGCACCAAAGTCCTCGAATGGTAACCGCGTACTGAAAGTCGCAGTGTTGGCTGGCCCCCACCAGGTGGTCCGACGATCTGGTGAAGGTTGCGGGTAGTAGCTGGATCAATCAATGTCACAATCAAAGCCACCTCCAAAGATCTCTATCTTTGGAGGTGGCTTGTTTCTAGCAGTGGACGTATGTCAGCTGATGCTGAGCGCAGACTATTTACGAAGGTAAATAAATTAAGTATAAATTTCTCGATTAAGTTATAAAATTAAGTTTCGCAATCATTTTAAATCAAAGACAAAGGAAATTTCAGTTGGTAACGTCATCACAAAGTATACTTTCGCCAACTTAAATTAGATAGAAACTAGCGGAAGCAAGTTCAGATCGGACTGAGGTAATGAAAACTTTAAACTTTGATATATAGCGGAAGTTGGGATCGGTCGCATGAGAGGGGGACGGGGGCCCACGGCACCAAGGTGTCTCCAACGTCACGACTCCGTGGCAAGGAGCTTTGGATATATTACAAGTAACGAGACGAGCGAAACCTTCATTTGTTAATAACGTGCCGCTAGGGAGGATGTGGCATCATCATCAGCCGATAGACGTTCACTGCTGGACATCCAATCAGCATGGCTTCCGGTGCCGCTGGGCACTAGGAACTGTTGTATGTAGAGGTGTATTTTGTGAGATTTAAGCCGTTTCCCACCACGCTGACCCAATGCAGGTTGGTGGGAGCCAGAGCCACGTTTGTTGCCTATCACGGTGCGTCACGAGCAGGCGTGGTTGGCTAGGCTCCTCCGAGTTGTTGTGCAGGACCCCTTACACCCCCCTTGTGGTTAAGTTTCGTTACCCCAGTAAACACACCATTGTCTGTCGGCTGCAGTAGGCTCTGCGATGGTAACTGCCTAGACTATCTCCAGCAACAAAGATCTACCACCACAGTTTCCTATATTTAATGTTCCTATGTTTTAATATCTATATATATATATATAGTTTTTTATATTTACTTACAGAGAAGATGATAAATATAACATGAAAGAAGAGAACATGGAATGAGGAGTCAGATGCAGGTAATACCATTAATTTCTTTGATGAATGAAAAACCTAATCAACCAGGACGCTCCTCATGCAGGTTTCCACAATTTCATAAAGAAGTCTCTCGATGACGAAATTACAGAAAAAGCTTCGTTAACTTAGATCTAGCAAAACAAAGTAATAAACTTGACCTTTTTATAGCACCCGTTTATACGTAAGAACCTTGAAAAGTTCACGAAGTTTCTTTGATTAGAATTCAGTAGTGTTCAAACATTACCGTGCTCCGGATTGAAGAGGGCTATAGCTTTATTTACTATTACTGAGGTAACGAGACTTAACATATCTCTCGACGCTACAAGCACAGTGTGGTGCAGTTTATTGTAACCAGCGCCGCGTTGCTATGGGCTGGCGTATCACTTATTATCGAGTGAACCGATCGTGTAGTTGCTTCATATAAAAAAATTACCATCAGCTGTTGAGTGCGCGCCGAAGTATAAAGAGGTGGGCGTACGTGGGCGCGTCGCTAAGTGAGCGCTCAGCTTCCCCGCCGAGTGGCGATACATCATCCCTGAGCTTTTATACCTGACGGAGGATTTATTGCTCTCCAACTCACCCCCGTGTACTGCACGGAGTCAGCTGTCGAACGGACCCGCGCGCGGCCGCTCCTCGCTGTTGTTGTGTTGTTGTGTTGCGTTGTGTTGCGTTGTGTTTACAACTTACCGATTGACCTTACGATCCACTTCAAACAGAATACGTAAACATGTGGACCTTTAAACATTTAGTATAGAGTTCACAATTTTTTGGGTTAGGATGAATTAGATATTAAAAGAAAAAGAGAAAACCATATAGAAGGTACTAGCTACGAGAGAATGAGATAATTCATATTTCTGCGTCGCACCCACATCCTTCATTTCCTGTTAGTATTATGCATACGGACTGTACATACCACAGTGAATAATCTCCATACTGTATACTACTCTCCAAATATACTTCAAATATGTTAAAGAGAAGAAAAAACCTCTCTCTTTCGTTCTCTTCTACTTCAGTAAATAAAAAAAACGATCAAGCGCTCTCAGAGAGTGTGCTCTCTCTGTACACAATCTCCATATTATATTCATATAATTATCTCTAAAAATTATCTCCTATGTGGCTGTCGAACCTGTAAGCGCTGCGCTACAAGAGTGACACTAACCGCTACGCCGTGGAAGTATTTATAACATAAGTCGAACTTCAGTTTGACACGCGCGCCGCGGAGCGGGAGGATTCACAAACAATAACACGCAGGATCATTTTTCAGCGGGACCATTAACACGCCGCTTTGAGCTCGATGCCTATTAAACGGTGTAAACACGTCACCTGTCACGGCGTCACGCGCGGCCGCCGTCCCGCCGCGTGACACCGCCAACCCGCGCGGATCTTCAACGGGTTGGTTATAATACGAAAACTTAGATGCGGTAAAGTGTTACACCATACCGCAATGAAATAGAGAATGAGATGAGATGTTTATAGAGGAACAACGTAAATGCTTGTGTAAACATCTCAACTGTTGCACCAACACGCGGCCATTATTACCAGATATAAGAACAGACCAATTCATGTTATACGAGTAAATAATATCCGATACAGAATCACCTGAGCGCAAGTACAACGTACAGCAAATTAGGATGATAATAAACACAGCACCCACACTATGCCCCTCACTTTGAGATACACAGTCTGGTCAATACAATACTTTCACTAGGTACAACGCCCTTCAAACCGGAAAGGTAAATGTTTACACACTACTGTTTAGTAGCAGCAGGTACCTACCTAGACGGTCTCCAATACAGGCCTCGCGCAATACTAAATTCATGTAAAATTAGAAAAGAATGTATAAGTATATACCGCATCCAAGTTTCTCACATCCGTTACGTTCCTCATGAAAAATTATAAAACGTTAAAGCATTGACACATTACATCGGGGATGGGGGTGCGTGGGCCAACAAATATGTGGATTTAATGCCGTTTAACGGATCATCCGGTTAGACCTTGGATAAAAAAAACATCATTAAATTATGTATCCAGAGTATACATTGGCAGCAGGGCTCGTCACCGGGCTCCGCGCGCATCCGCACAACGATGGTAAGTTAAAAATGATGTATACTACAATAATTAAAAGATGATACCACCTCAATCAATATTCTAGCCGAGAAACAGTACTGTGCAAGTATTACTGTGTTCCGGTTTTAAGGGCGCTGAAGCTAATGTAATTACTGGGGTAACGAGACTCAACAACTCAGACGAGCAGTGCATTGTGACGCAACGTACGAACTAACGCCACATTGTTATGGGCAAGCGTATCACTTACCATCAGATGAACATCCCCGAAGAAAAGCTGAAATTTCGATGGTTATCATGTTTCACGGTCGCCTCTAACTGCTTTGTAGTTAAAATTATTAACTAATTCAAATTAATGACAATAGACCAAAAAGATTTCAATCAAGCAGAGATAACAGTTCAACCCCTTTCTATTTTATTCAATGAAGCGACCAGACGAGCGGGAAGTTCATCTGAGGGTAAGTGGTACACCTGCCCATAACAACGCGGAACTGCACCACTTTGCGCTCATCACTGAAGACATAAATTTTCAGGCCGTGGATCCGGGTCCACGAGCCCAGTGTCAGGTGTGCTGTAAGAGCCGCTGTGGCTTGCAGCCCGCTCAAAACAAGAATATAGTGAAGACATAAAATGTTATGTCTCGTTACACCAATTCTTTGTCGGCTGCAATAGCTGCTGCGGTGGTACTACCTAGATGATCTGTGGCAGAGGACTGCCACCAGTAGTAGTCGATATTATGCTTCCTTTGAAGCACACAACAATTGAACGTTAAAATCGTAACACTATTTTTTAGGTGATCGGTTAACACAGGACATGACACGGCGGAAAGCCGCGACCGGCAATAAGGCAAACCCCGAGCAATACATCCGTCGTCGGAATAAAAACGACAAATCGACGGAGCGCCGGCGGGAGGTGAACATATCTGGACAAATGGGTGGTGGGGGGTGGACACGGGCCGGGGTGGCGTGGGGTGTGGGCCGTGGGCCGGTGATTGATTCCCTCGCAGTGGACGCCGATGGAGTGGCCCGGGCGGCTTTTCAACGTGTTTTGTGAACGTTTAATTTACGACAACGCGGTGCCTCCGCTCCGATGTTGTCGGCTGTAAATCCGCGCGCCGCAGCTGCTCCCGTGAATTGACAGGGCTCCCCACCAACATTACCAGCTTAATTATTGCTTATATTCCGAATTAACAATTTAAGTACTCGCTGAACTGTCCGTGCTTTTAAATGCCTCTACATCCAAAGGTCCAGCTCCGTCAGACCGAATCAATCCTCCTTTTGAACGTTAGCAATATTCAGTCTATATACGTAGTTCCTTATACCACTGATACTTGTACTCAGGAGGATTCCACCATCAAACCTTATAGGTATATATCTGATAGTGCAGGCCGCCTGAGAGCAGATAGTACATCGATGCTACCCTCATTACCTTCGTCTTGCCTCAGAGTTTTCCTGTCTACTGAGGTTTTTCTAAGTCCTGTCCAGGTATAACTTTTGACAACTACTTTTATATAGAAATCTCCAGTACAATAGTGTCAATTATTTATTCTAATGAATATAACGATGTATAGGGTCCCGCAGAAGAATTCACGGAACTCAAGCCATCCTCCCCTGCTCGTAGTGCACCTTGCTAATCGACTAACGAGGCTATGGCTCCCACCAACCTGCTTTGGGCATCCCCTAGAAACGACCGCTCTTAGTGCCCACCGATGCGGGCAGATCAGGACCAATCGATGTGGGAATCTTTAGAGAAGACCTGCGTCCAGCAGTGGACGTCTATCGTACTATGATTATGTGACTTTATATACTAATAACTAATTAAATAAATAAAAACATATGAAATATCATACAACTGTCAAATAAAATAAATAATCTTCATAATAAAGAAAACTTTTCAATAGTACAAGAGCTACGACAGCCGTTAACAATACGGTCATACCTTTTTATTTAAGGGTAGAAAGTTGTAGAAATGTATCAGATTTCATTGCATATACACTGAACTATCCCGCAACCCTCGCAGCAGCACCCTGGGGAACTCCGCACGGTCGGTATCTGTTAACTGTTACTAAGGGTTTAACCTCTGAAAACAAACTCTTCGCTATCACTATCAAACATGTGTTGTGTATATTTGTTCGTTCCTTCCCTTATTATATATGTATGTATGTATTCTCCACCCCCCACTTGGCGTGCACCGGAAGACGTGTACAAACGGAGTGATGTTCAGGTGTCTGCATAAAGAAGTGCCCATTTGCTGGTGCAGATATCCGCAGACGCGCCGCCGCGCCGCCGCGCTCCGTCTTTGGAACAGCGCCATATCTCCCGCCGGATGGGGCCGCGTCTGGACCGCACGAGGTGCGAACACCTCGCCGAACCTCATAATTCATCTCGGCTCACATCTCCGCCGATATCTAACTTCAGCCCCATGTTAAATTAAGTTATCAACTTACATCCATTTCGTTATTTTCCCTTCGTTTCTATCATAAAATCACTTGTGGTACGTCTCTGTTGGTGTTCATTTGCAGCCGACAAACAGTACTGCGCAAACATTACTGTATTCCGGTTTGAAGGGCGTTCAGATTGTAAAATTGTTGAGCTAACAAGATTTAACATCTTGTCTCAAGACGACGATCGCAATGCGGTGCAGTGTATACCATCCTAATTAGCACCTCATTGTTATGAGCAAGCGTATCACTTACCATCAGGTTACCGACTTCCCTTATCGTTGTTTCCTCGAATAAAAATCTATAGACATCTAAACACAGAAAAGTCTGATCATGTTTCAAGTTATAAGTAAGCACAGAGGAGCATCTCCAGGAAGATCAGGATTACCATATTCTCTTCATTTATCAGGGGTTGTATTGGCAATTGTTGTTAAGCTGCTTCTTTTTTCATATAATTGTTATCTGTTGATCTCATTTTACGAGAGAAGAGAGAAGAAAGACATTTAAATAACTCATAGTTTCAATCGATTTCAAAGCCTGGAACTGGCATCGTTGTATAACCTAGAATTGATATAAGTACTAGAAAATTGTCATGACCTATGCTTTTATATGGGGACCATATTCTCATATTAGCAATGAAATCCTAAATTTTACGAAGCATTTCAAAACTACGATGACTTTAAGTGAACACCTGATCAATATAACTGTTACACGGTTAACTAAAGTTTTCTTCAGCGTGACAATTTAAGTACATCTATAACGTGTTCTGTTCTCCCAAGTAGTTGCTTGTAAGTATTACTTAACCTATTTATCCAATAATAAGACCCTTCATAGTTGTTCAACTTCTAAAGAAGCTAGCACTTTAAGAAGAAAATATAGCTTTCTGGTGACGACAGGAGTCATAAGACTTATCATCAGATGAACTTTTTGGGTTTCTGCTTACCATGAAAGCGATATGGATACTTTTCAGAGACGCGGTAACCAAAGTTCTGATTGTTTCAATAGTCGCTGACCTTCAAAAAAAGATAGCACTTTGAGAAGAAGCTCAAGAACTTCGAGATTATAAATAGGGGATGATAGCCTATATCTTATTAGATTAACTTCTTGGCTTGTTATTGACCATGAAAGCGATATAAATACTTTGGGTGAAATGCCTAAATCTAGAATAATGTGAGTTTGTTAGGTCATAAGAAATAAAACCCTAATAGATCTTACCGCAGCATCGAACCCCTTATATTTTTATGACCACCCCACCCTTGATACCTTCGCTTGCTGCGAGGTGGAATTTATTACAATCAGGTTCACGGATGACTAGGTCCCCACTCTGTTACCTTGATTTAGGATCCGCAGACACTAACGTCCCTGACAGAATTAAAACCTAGGTCGCCTAGACTGTCGTTGGAAGATATTTATTATTAGATTACTAGAAATTTATACGTACATACAAATGAACCGACGGGAGACCTAGGAAATGTCTGCGATGATGACACTAGATTATAATGGCTGATGATATACATTACACCTTATTGTGCTCAGCGCCTTGCGCATAAGATTGTTTTTTTTATACTACGAATGCATGAGACGAGCAAAACGTTCACCTGATGGTAAGTGATATACCCGTCCATAAGAACCTGGTGCTAGTTAGGATTATATACACTGCATCACATTGCACTCGTCGCCTTGAAATATAAGCTCATGTGTCGATACTCCAGTAAATTCACTTGCTACAGCGCCCTTCATACCGGAACACAGTAATGTTTGGCACTGTAGTTGTAGGTAAATATACAGTCTCTTGCAGCAGAGACCTAACATAAATAAACAGTTTTTTTCATTATATAGACTAGCGCTTGACTACAATTCCACCTGATGGTAAACGGTGATATAGTCTTTGGTGGTAAAGCGCACTAGTCTAGATGTAGCCTATTCACTCTTCACTTAAAATCACCCAAGTCATAGACACATGGACGGAAACGCTGAAGCCGGCACAGGTTGGAGAGAAAGGTTTCCTGATGCGTGGATGGATCACGATGGAAAAGCTACCCGTGATCATCACAAAGGAAAGCTATAACTTCGGAAAGAGTACGCAAACTTTATAATATGAACCCATGTTGTGTGTGATAGATGTCCACTGCTGGGCATAGGCCTCCTAAACATTCCCACATAGATCGGATAGGAATTTATATAGAGGCATTTGGGCTATTTCCCAATACGCCGGCCCAATGCCGGTTGATGGGAGCCAGAGTCCCGTTTGTTCATTAGCATGGTGCACCACGAGCTAGTGAGGTTGGCTTGGATCCCGAGAATTGTTGTGCGAGGGACCCCTACACCCCTACGCCCCTACATTCCTTTATTTATTTATTTTTCTACAAGAAGATGAAAAACCTAATCGTTTCATCAGTTCTACGTCATTGTGACCTTACGCCTCATTAAACCTTCTTCGCCGTCCACTTTTGTCACCTACCCCCCCCCCTCCCCTCTCCACCACCACCACCACCACAGCCACTGGTCGGGACAAATTTATTACTATCGTGTTCACGGTCGACTAGCCCGCTGCCCCGGTACCTGCCACCGAGCTTTGATTTAGAACGCCTAGACGCAGCCGTGGACACTGAATTAAGTCTTAGGTCATAACTTAAAAGTGGAAATGGGGAAACTGTTCAATTCGTTACTTAATAAAACCATTTTTATATTAACCTTGTTACTAGTAATTTCGGTTATTAGTCCTTTCAATGATTAGGGTTCTTTTGTTACAGGTCAATGACCTGACGGCGGGACTATGTCACAACATCAGAAGTCTGCGTTACTTCTAAATACGAGAAAGTGGAAAATAATAAAGATGACCCCAACTTATCTAGGAGGAGAGACTAAGTATCAACTGGCTGCTTGGGACTCGGTACAGGAGCGGCAACGAGAATCGGTCACTATGAGCTGAGCATGATCCGGCATAAGGTAGCGAGGCTCTTGGTCTTTAGCCGATTGCAATTCGGAGAGTGTGCCCAAAAACTATTTGATCTGATTACGCCATCGCTCTTCCACCGCAGACACGCCGCATCCTTTCATCCCCACGTTGTGGAGATCCTACGCGTTAGGATGAAGTGTTTCCCTTCGTCCTTCTGAATGCGAACAACGAAGGATTGGAACAGTCTGTGGGCGTCAGTATTTTCGTCCAGGTATTTCTTGGGGATCTTTAAGAGAAGAGTGAATAGTCTACTTCTATACTAGTGCACTTTGTCACCAAAGACTACATCGCCGCTTACCGTCAGGTGGGATCGGAGTCAAGCGCTGGTCTATATAATAAAAAAAAGATCTTCTTACTTTACCCCCTTACATCCTCCCTTTTTCGTTATTATATAAAATATGACTTATGATAATACTAACCCTATCAGTTTCTAGATATAGTAAGTAAGTATTACACCCTCAGCCCTGTAGTCTCGGGCTAGTAAGAATAGGACTAAGGTAAGCCTTGCCTGTGGTAGAAGGCAACTAAAATGGTGTAGGAGTTTCGCGGGCCTTGAGGGGGCCCTTATCACTCAACAAGCGAACCTGCGTGGGACAGCGTATGGATCAGCGATGGTGGCTAGGAAGGTGTAACACAAAGTGTAGAGGGGAACCGGTGCGTTCTACAAGAGATCCCGGAGCCTCAGCGGATGCAGACCACCGAGAGGGGTTTTAGTGTTTAAGAATCTCACATATCCTTGACTTCCCCCAGTAGAGTATCTTTAGAAGATTTCTCTCCCCTCCCCACAAAACCAAAAAATAAGGTTTTACACCCTAAAACTGTAATGTGCTTCTATAACATCATTAGCATAAATGAGGTTAAGTTTTGTCGTCAACAATATTAAGTTTAAGTAAGAAAGTAATTCAGCTCAAGTTATTTCTCAGCGTAGAGCCTGGAGTGTTTAAGAGGCAGTTAATACTGTACCTACACTGCACCCTTGGGTGCTGGGAGAGGAGTTAAGACCCTCGTTAGCAGTCCAGACGCAGTGCTCGTAACGTAGCTCGTCACCCGCAGCGAATGCTAATGTACCTGCAGTTTTCTAATAATCAGCTGGGGGGGGAGCACTTAAGGCTCCTGCAGCCGCTGGATGTTCCGCCGGCTCCGACTTTTAATTATGTACCGTTTCTTAATTATAAAATAATACTGTTGCGTCAGCTCACAGCTAGACTACAGCTTGGACTGCAGCTACAATGAATGTCCAGAAGTATAAATTTAGCCATTAGTTCAGATTTTTTTGGATTTAATGAAGCGAGGAGACGAACCTGAGAGGGCTGTAGCCCTTAACGACATCCTCTCTTTGATACGACAAGAACTAGACCACCTTGTGCTTGTTCATCCCGGGCACGCTTACTGGACAGTGAAGGTCCACACGTTCAAAGCCCACGAACACGAAAACCGTTCTAGTCGCCTTCCTATTCCTAACAGTCCGAGACTACAGGGCAAATATGAGACCTACCTATTTAGACTCATCACGATGTCTCTGGAGCGATAAGATCTGGAGAATTGAAGTTTGGTACGAATATACCTTTTGACGAGTATAAGTCGGCTAAAAATGGATTTTACTCAATTCTTTCCCAAAAGGGAGTTACGAGGGTGTCACGGCCAGCAGAGCGAGGAACAGCTAGTATTTATATATTTATATGATCTACAGCTGTAAACCATAAATAGTTCTGTAGTATGGTGGTGGTAGGTGGTAGGCAGTAGGTGGTAGGTGCAGATGGCAGGTAGGTAGGTAGAACTGTAGAATCTCAACACCCACTCAGCCCTAAACCTCACTATCATTAACAAACAGTCAGCCTAACCCGGCATCGGCGCGGAGTCAATAGTTCAATATTTACGAGCCGGCTCTGCGCCGCTAGTGATGTGCCGGTGTCGATATCGCTATCAATATAAACAATTAACTAAACAAAAAATTCATCAAAAATAAAAGAACTAAATTACCCACTGAAATTATTATTAGTTATTAAAAATAACTAGCAGCAAGTTTCTGTCTTCGAAGATTTTACAAATATCGTTCAAACATGAGCGGTTCCAATACTGGTGGTGAGTCTTTGTAGCCGGATACCGTCTAGATGATGCAGCATAACGCTAGGTAGGATATTACACACTGCAACACTTTATGCTCGTCGCCATGAGCTTAAAGATATGAAGTCTTATTATACCAATAACTAATAATAGTAGAATTTTTTTATTCAAAGAAGCGACGAGACGAGCGGTACGTTCACCTGATGGTGAGTGGTACGCCCGCCCGTAACAACTTCGCGCTAGTTAGAATGATATGTATTGTACCATATTGCGCTCGCGTCTCGTCTCGTCTCGTAACCGCAGTAATTACACTAGTTATACCACCCTTCAAGCGCATAGTGTTTGCACACCGCTATTCGGCGGCAGAAAGCCAACATAATAATGATATTTGATTTATTTTTATCGACATCGCACCTCGCACCTCGCACAGCACTAGCGGGCAGTGGTCAAGTCGTGGAGATTTATGCGCGGGACAAGTGGACCCGGTCAGGTGCGTTGATTTATAGACGCGAGCCCGCGCCACCCCCGCTCCTCCCCCGCGACGCCCCTGCACCACCCCGTGCGCCCCCGTGCGCCGCCGCGCGCCCCCGCGCGCCCCCTGCCGGCGCGTTCTTTCCGCGCGCTCAGTGCGCGTCGGGCGGTGTGAACATTAATTAATACGAAGCGACAATGGTTTAATGATTTCGTGTACGGTCAGCAAAAACAAGTTTCACGGTATACATTTGTTTTTTGTACCTAAGATATGGGGACGGAGAGGGGGAAAGTGGGGGCGAACGATGAGTAGTCATCGCCGCGCCTCCTCCTACATCCTTCCTTTACTATTACACTAATATTAGACATCATCAAGATTATTGAGCTTCACCATCAGACACTACGTCAGCAGTGGGGTCGCAATCGTGTGTTATCATCGCTACCCATAGCATCTATAGGTATATCTATAGCTTTCTATTTCACTGGTGGTAGGTCTGTTGCCGGAGACAATCTAGGCGGGTACTACCGCAACGTCTATTTATACCGCCAAACAGTACTGTGTTACGAATTGAAGGGTGTCGTAGCCTGTGTAATTACCGGGGTAACGGGACTCGACATCTTATGTCTGAGGCGGCGACCGCAATGTCATGCCGTGTATAACATCCTAACTAGCCCCACGTTGCTAGGGGCGGGCGGATCACTTAATATCAGGTGAACGATTCCGCTCGTACCGTCGCTTTATTGTATAAAAACAGGCAACATAGTAATGTTTCCACTATATTATTTGTAAGTAGGATTATCTTTGGATATCTCTGTAAACGATGTATAAAACATATATATATATATATATATAACGAAGAGAGGTTGTTAGGATGCGGGCGTTCTTCTTCCCTCCGATCTTCGTTCATTGTCGATTAAACAATACTCGATAGGTTTGTAACACAACAACAGATTACTAAGCGACAACGACAACTGTTGGACGGTCCGCTGTACTGGTGTTCACCGTGGTCTGTCCTCCGAGCAAGTGTTCGTGCCCTAATTTTTCGCAGATCTGGCATCCACGAGCTAAAAGTGTTCGCTCCCGCGCCGCGTTCCTCTTTTTATACTTCCTCGAAATGACATTTACATTTAACAAATCATCTTCAGTGTTGCCCGCTACTATATTCGAATACCCGCAGTCGATTAAAATGTGACGTTGCGTCCCCAATCTCCGACATATATATAATGAAAATGGTTTTCCTTGCTCCCCAATCACGTGAAAACTAGTGAACGTACAGATACCTGAACGTGATCATTCGACACGGAGTGATGTGTAGATCGTTATAGGTCTTTTATATAATATTTTTAATTTCATGCATCCTTCTTCATTTCCAATCAACTTTTATAAACATTTTCTCTTGGTGTTATTTATGCGGTTTCCGTAGTAACGGTTGCTATAGAAAGTCATTTTAGTATTACGGCCAGGAAAGCGGACGGGGAACGGACAGAACGTATATAAATAGTAGAGCAATCAAGGGGACGAGCAAGAGGAGCTGAGCTAAGTAAACGTGTAGGCCCGACACGGAGGCGGCATTAAGCAGGTGTCAGCGTTGGCACGTGGGTCACGCGGGTCACGTGGGTTACGCGGGTCACGCGAGTGACTCGGGTCACGTCGCGCGCGGTAATTACGTGAGACTCATTATGGACTCCTTGCCGGCTAACCTCGTTACTGCCCCCGGCGGCTCTCTGCAGTTTGTCGGCGGGGCGCCGCGCCCTCTACCGGCTACCACTTTACTGATACTGGAAAAATACTTTTTATTATCTGTGGCGCGTTACTGAAACGTACTTTAAGAGAATTTAGTACTTTTACTTTTAATATCCGTTGCTGAAGACCGTTTAGCTACGTAGATCACCGTAGCGCCTATTGCAGCTGACAGGCGTACTGTCTGTCTGTGTACAGACAGACAGTACGCCTGTCAGCTGTAGAGTGTCAGGGCGCTGTAGAGTACTGGTAGTTTACTAGTGGCAGGTCTCTGTTGTCGGAGACCGTGTAGATAAGCACCGCCGCAATGCCTATTGCAGTGGACAGATGGTACTGTGTAAAGATTACTGTGTTCCGGTTTGAAGTGAGCGCCCTTCAAACCGGAACACCGGCTACAGCGGTAGCTAGTAACTCTGTTACGAAGTTACATGTTGTCTCAAGGCGACGAGCGCATTGTGGTGCCGTGTATAACATCCTAACTAACGCCTAGTTGTTAAAGATTCCAGCGGGTTGTTCACGTGATGGTGACTCATACGCCCGCTCTAAACAATACGTCGGCAGTCAGAATGGTGTAAACAGCACCCTACTGCGCTCGTCGAGACATAAGATGTTAAATCTCGTTACCTCAGTAATTTCATTATCTACAGCATCCTTCAAACCGGAATACAATAATGTTTGTAAAGCCCTGTTTGTGGGCCGCAGTAGAAATTGCGGTCGTACCTACCAGAACGGCCTCTAGTAACAGAGGCCTACGACCAGTAAAATATATATTTCTTTAATTAAACTTACTGCAGTGTATAAGCACCCTAATTTTGCATCGTTGTCTTTGTTTACTTATAATTTTTAAAATGCTTTATACCTCATAGAGAATTTGCGAATATCTACAGAAATAATGAAATCTTTTATCAAATCAAATCAATTCATTTGCGAAAATGTGATTAAAGGATATAGACGTATATAACAAATAGACAGCGCATATACCACTTATTGTAAAGTATACAAATTGGGTTGTTAGCATTTAGGGCCCCCGCCCCCAATGCTCACAAACCCGAGGACCTTCTAGTCGTCTTCTACGACAGGCAAGACTGAAGTTTATACAGTACTGGCCCAAAGATAAAACTACACGAACTAGACCAAACATTAATATCATAACCACATTAGTTTAGCGTGGTGGGAAATAGCCCAAATCCCCCCCATATAAACCACTACAAACGACGGCCTCTTGTGCCGTGGTAATGGAGATCATGCAATGTAAGTGTGATGTTTGGAGGAGGCCTACGTCCAGCTGTGGTCGTCTATCGGCTGATGATGATGATGGTGAAAATATGACAACATGAAAGGGACGTTCGGTCGACATGGCGGCGGTCTGTCGACAGGGATGGAGGTATCAGATACAGGAGAGCGAGGACAGTTGGGAATAAAATCTTGACAAGCTATTATCTGTCAAACAGTAGTATAGTGTAACGTACGTAAACAATGTGCGCACCTGCTGTGTGAGGCCGGACGTTGACGCACACAGGACGCGCCCCCCCCCCCCCACACACACTGGAAAACCGATCACCTGCGACGCCCCACTTAAGGGCGGGCGCGCGGCCGACGTCGGCGGGCGGGCGAACGCTATTTATTAATTCCACGAAACAAAAAAAGAGTAGCGGCGAACAAGCGTCACCTGTCACGCGGCGTGACGCGACGTGACACCAGCGCCCCAAGAAGCGCGACGTGATGAATTGTGAAAAATAAAAATTACGAAGCGGCCGGATGGTAAAGGGGCGCGCTGAGCGGGTCGAGCGGGACGAGCGGGACGAGCGGGCTACGGGACACGTTTAATTTTAATCGTTGTGACGCGCCAGCACAAGGAAGTCGACAACGTCTTTTTTTATTTTAGTTAAACCGGAAACAAGTGAGCTGTACACAATACGGCGCGCCACTTATACATCAGCGCAACGACGCGAACTGGACATCGTTACTTAGGATGTTAAGCAGTTGTGTTATAACTTGAACTAATAAATATTAAAAAAAAATCAACCCTTGAATTAGGAATACAGTTAAATGTGTTTTTTTTATTCGTTATTATTTTAGGGGCTGTCAGCCTGCGAAGGCTGTGCCAACGCCACGTTGAATATGGTAATTTCTTATTTTACTGAAGTATACAGAAAATTTAAAATTACGGGCTATAAAAAGTTTCAGGAGTACACTGAGGAACAGAGTAAAGAAAATCAGCCTCCTCATTTACGTTGGTTTGTTGACTGCGCGTAGGGAACCTGTGGTTAAAGCTCACAACCCTCGTTCCGCACACTATTGATCAGTACGTTTTGGATATGCAATGAAAAGAATACATCTCTGTACTGCAGTAGTTGCAATAAAATCGAGGGTGTCCAGCACTTGCTGATGGAGCGTGTCAAATATTAGACCAAAGGGAAGATGTTGAAGGATAATCATAGTATCAATACACTAGACTTAAGTATTCTACACATGCTGTTGTATGAAGTCTAGTTAATACAGTATATCTAAAAATTCGTAGAAGTTTATAACGAAAATTGACAGTTATTTCTTCTGTTTCTAGTCGTTGATGATTAATTTCTTTGTGATATAGATTAATGTTAAGAAAGAGCAGTAAAGTACTTTCTTATCAGTTGGGTTTGATATCCGTATCCGGCGGGTTGCAGCGGCGTGGACAGAGCTGAAATATTTTCCACGCCCCGCAGGTCCATTCATATAAAATTTTATGGTGAACGGTATTATGGTGTCGGACGTTAGCGATGTCGTATATCATTCAGAATCCGTTTTTATATTAATATATATGAATTTTCAATATTTTTCTAGTATTTCAATACCAGTTGTTATGTATTCTGTTTACCACAACAAAATTTAACTTCAAATTGAATCAAAATAATAATATTCTAATAGTACTTTCTAGACGTCCATCACTAGATATCTATCGGCTGATGATGATAATGAATTACTGATAAGTTTTTCATAATGACTATAAGTAACAGTGATTTTGGAACATGTTCCTTAGTATCATTAAATTAGGGCACTATTAATATACTAGCTGTTCCCCGCCCGCACTGCTGACCGTAACACCCCCGCAACTTCCTTTGAAGAAAATCCTTAGTAAAATCCATTAGCTGACCTCTAAATGATGGAAGCAATATTTCTACCAAATGTTTGAGTGTTTCAGCGTGATAGTTTCGAAGATCTCGTGATGAGTCAACGGATCTCTGGTTATCATCTATATATATGTGTGTTTTCCTATATAGAAATCTGTTCCTTAACCATGAAACATTTTTCCACATGAACGTGAGTACTTCATTCTCAACGTAAATACATCTGTCGTTTTAAAACACCGCGAGATAATAAAATTAGGAAAGCGGCCCCGTCACGTCACGCGGCGGGCGGCGAGCGAGTCGGGGCGACGTGCCGCGTGTGTCACGCGCGCCGGGCGACGTGACGGCGACGTGACGGCGGCAGGTAACACGGCGCAATATTTTTAACACGCCAACATTTAAATTAGATTCGCACGACGCCGGATGACGCTTAATTTAACCAATTTAAGGATACGCTTATCTCCCGTTCGCGCTACTTGTGTTGCGGTGAGAACGTTTATTTTTTGTCCACTTCATGTTTTTACTCTCCTTTTTTACATCAACAATAACAAAACTGTTACCCTTTCAAACTCAAAACGAACACCAACAAACAAAATACCATTTTAACGGTTTAATTACAATCGGATGAAAATGTGTACTACCGAGGACCTACCTTCTTCAATCAGACCGTCAGACTTCAGTTTGAACAAGACAGACGTCATGAGGACAATTATTAATTTCATAACGTAGCAGTGAATATATAAACAATAGTAACTAAAAAATAAAATTCTCAAAGCGACGTCCATAATGCAATGTAAATATCTTCATATCTTATTTTGCATTATATTGTTGTGCTATCTTATCGCCGTCAGCTCTTTTCGTTTATTTACCTCATAAAGATATAGATTAATTAAATTACTGTAATCAAAAAATATATCCATTATACTAATTCTGTGTTAATATCTCCGTACCATATTTAATAGAAAACGCCTGCTAAAAACAATCTGCAATTCCGCAAGTTCGTATAACTGCGGATTAACAGTTAAAAAATTATTACTATAAATGAGGTATTTATTACTAAAGTTGCGATTTTTATATCTCGTTAAAAATTTTGAGACACATGAAAACATAAATTACTTAGATAAAAATTGGATTGTTGGCTAGTGCGCTACAGACAGACAATCAAATACACGCTCCAAACGAATAACAAGCTTTTGCTTCTGGAATTAAAAAAAAAATTGTTGGCAACTCTAAATATTGAAGGCTCGAGCAAACAGTCATAAAAATCCATTAAAGCCAACATTCAGTGCGGAATGCCCGAACGTACCTCTCGCCACAGGACGTATTAACCTTTATGATCTAATTTGGCAGCGGCCTGGCCATTTGGCAGCCGATGGTCAGGTACTGAGAGACGTTAGCCAGCCGCGCGCCCGCTCTCTGTGCGGCGAAGTTCAAAGTCGACGTACCTAACTGCATTCAATAGTGTTCAAGTGAACTATTAAAATGTATACTTAACACTAAATTTGTGGTAGTTCAGAAGCTTCCAAAGCCCCTTAGCACGGAATTGTTCATTAGTCTACTTTGTCCGATAACATAAAAAGAAGTACGATTCCTTATTAAAGTATTTACACTAGCTTCTTTTATTGTTCAAATTGGAACACGAGAGTAGACATTTTTGTATTCGTGCATTAAGTTTAAAAAACGTTACTAGATACTACTTCTTGGCGGTTAACCTGAACAAATTAGACCAAAGTATTTAAATATATGTATATTTGTAAAGTAGCTGCAATGTTAAGTAACATCTAGTAATTATTTGAATACTACCGAAGCTTTAAAGTAATCTATGCCTTGAGTAGTTTCATATTTGATTGAGGTAGGATATAATATTAATGATCCATAATCACTCGATAATGAGCCTGTATAAAAGCTAAGTAATTATTGAGTGCGGCGAAAAACAATTAAATATACGCCTTGTAAAGTTCGAATAGAAGTTGGTAAAAACCCCGGTACAATGACAAGTACTTTGGCAGAGTTCTTTCTGGAGATAGGTGTTGCGAAATGAAAATCTTGGCTCGCACGCAGTTTGGGGCGAGAGTTACAATTTAAAATATTAAAGAAACAGAAAGACATTTTACCAGCTCTCAACAAAGGAGTACACGTTAGAGTCTCGTCTTTAAAGAAGAATACAATAACTTGTACAATAATGCGACTTACTATAACATTACAGTATTGTTGAATAAAATTTCAAGATTAAGAATTCACGGTTAAGGATTTACTCGTAGTGCTTAGAAGTGTAATTTTATCATCACGATCTGAACTTATCCATGTCCACTGTTGGACATGGGCCTCTAGTAATATACTCGGCAGAACGGTCTTGCTATATATCATTATTATGCATTATTGTTCTATCAAAGATATGTAATAGTTTTCTTTTATTAAACACTAGCTATCCCTCAGCCGCTTTGCTGGTCTTAATAAACAATTAGACTTGAAATTTGTCCGAAGTAGTCTTCGCGAGCAAGCGCAAGCGCAAATGGCTTTGTAAAGCAGCCGTTGCTATAGAAACCGCATAAATAATACCAAATGAAAATCTTTATACAAATTTATTAGAAATAAAATGACGAAGGATCTATGAAATTCATGTCACGTTCATCGGTCAGTTATGTTCCCGTATCCGATACGTTCACTAATTTTCACGTGATTGACGAACAATTAAACTCACTTTCATTACATGTGTATAGATAGATATTATAATGGTTTGTAATATATATGTTTAGGAGGAAAACAAAAAAAATTAACCATACCGTAGAAACTATGTAGTGCCTGTGAAGTATGTGGCAGATGGTAGACAACCTGGGGGCTGGTCGGGGCCGGCGCGCAGGGCCCCGCGCGCGCCGGCCGGTGCCGTAAACAAAATAAAGGTAAACAAGAAAACTGTTAACGTCTAAACGTAATTTCGGATAAAAAAAAAACACTGCCCATTACCGGCCTTATCTAGGGTAAGTCAATTTTCCCACTCTACCCTAACCGTTTGGTGTTATTTTCGGTCGCGGTGGAGGAATCTGACCGTTATTCCGTCGGGGGTGGCGCGCGCAGGGGTGCGGCGGCGACGTCTACAATGTCCAACCTGGGCATGTGTAAGAACGTTGACAAGGTGGAGGCTGATCGTATAATCCCCATAAAATAAGGTAGCCCACAGCACCGGGGCACACCGGGTGCACACGTTGACGAATAAAAAAATTTCTTTGATACTAACTTCACTCGAATTAGAGTGACAATGTGTAATGTAAGAAAAGCAATGGTAACAAAAAGAAAAAAAATATAATGTATTAAATTAGTGATTCTGTTATAGCGTAGTGTTGCTGCAGTAAAGGATCCGCTGCCGACCCTCGCAGCGCTGCTATTCAGCGACTATCGTTTGTTTTATTTTTCAGGCCGTGGATCCGGGTCCACGAGCCCAGTGTCAGATGAGCTGTAAGAGCCGCTGTGGCTTCCAGCCCGCTCATAACAAGAATATAGAATTGTTTTATTATTTCCTAGGCCATAGATTCCCCGTCTAAGAACAACTACGCTCCCCTTCACTAGAAAAAAAAACAAGTGACCCCGTATTACGAAAGTATATAATTAGACCAGTTTTATATGTTTGTCAATTATCTGTATATTCCGTCTAACCGTATAATAAAGCCCCAGTGCCCACTAGTGGACGGCACTGCTGCTCTTAGTTTTCTAGATACACCCGTTACTTTTCATTATGTAAATTTTTTAATGTAATTAACCGACGAGACGAGCAGAACGTTCACATGATGATAAATAATACGCCGTAACAACATGGCGCTAGTTCGGATGATATACACTGCACTACATTGCGCTTGTTGTCTTGAGACATAAGATGTTGAGTCCCGTTGCTCCGGTAATTTCACTAGCTACAGCGCCCTCCAAACAGCAAAAGAGTAATGTTTGCACACTAATGTTAAAAAAAAATAAACCTAAACTGTAATGGGAAAAAATTATAGTGGCCGAGTGTGTCCTCAACCTATCGGTATAATCCGATGTCCCTCGGTATCTGCGTGTTCCGTGCGAGCGGGCGGCCCTTTACGATCGCCCGCGGTAATGCCCGTTCACACGAGCGGCGGCGGGAGACAGGGTGGAGTAAGCGATACGCTCGTGACGATAGTTAGGATATTCACACAACACCATATTACATTCGACATCTCATGGAAGCAACGTTGTCCGCTATGTAATAGAATAAACACAAGCATAACGAGTTCTTATCCCATGAAGTATTGAACATGGCGTTACGTTGTGTATACATCCTAACAGGTTCATTACTAATACTTAATAATAATTTGACATTTTGCTTGTTTAGTAATTTTGTATGTGAATATGAAATTTAAATTTTAAATACATAAATAATAACTAATTTACTGGTGCGAGGTCTCTGTCGCCGGACTGCGTCTAGTCACCACCGCACCACTTATTGCAGCCGACAATCAGTACTGTGTTAACATTAATGAGATCTGGTTCGAAGGGCGCTGTAGGTAGTAGTACATTATATTATATTATTAGTAGCTATAGTAGTACATTTACTAAGGTAATGAGACTTGACATAATATGTAACAAAGCGACGAGCGCAATGTAATGCAGTGTACACCATCCTAACTACTGCTACGCTCGTGTCGTCGCTTGGTAGAATAAAAAAAAAATGTATTGATGTTACCATGGTGACGTGTATATGCAGGGTGCAGTATAGCGCAGCACCGGCTCGCGCGCGGCGCCGCCGGTTTGTTTTGGATCTTAAGTGCGGCTCTAATCTCGGCGTGCACCTTGGCGGGGCCACGAAACGCGATGTTGATAACTTTAATTATAAAAGTATAATATTTATTGTTTTTTTTTCTATTAATGAACGCGACGATCGGGGCGTTCCCCGACGTGGTGGTGGGGGAGGCAGCAGGGTCTGTTGTAAGGATTTATATGGAGCATATAGGCCATTACCCGACGCACTAGCCGAATGCGGGCTGGTGGGAGCCAGGGCGTCGTTTGTTGATTAGCAGGGGTGCACCGCGAACTGGTAATATTGGCTTGGGTCCCTAAGTTGTAGTGCGGTGGTACGCTTACAAGCCTGAAAACAAATGTTCTTTAACCATTTGTGTAGATAGCTCAGTCATACGCGATTGAAGTCTGGAAGAGGCCTGGATGTGATCCTTACGACGCCATAGCTCCATGAAGGGGAACATTGAGAGGAAACCGACATCTACCGGAATTCGTGAAGCTGATGGTAGTGAATAATTCCGTCATATCAATTGTGTTTAGTACATAAAGTAGGTATTAATGCCTTATTCCCAGCTGTTTTAATGGCTGCAGTTGTACTATTTGCAACACTATCGTCTTAAGAGTGCCCCGGGCGGAGGTCCGGGGGTGCGGAGGGTGGGGAGGTCACACAGAGGTGAGGGTAAGGGGCGAGGTCCGCAGACAGGAGGCATTACGGCCGAGCGGCACCGAGCCCAGCAATTGATTTGTGGCCCCGTCCAACCCGCTAAACAGTCGCTTCAATCTTACTGTTTACTGCGCTGCGATAAGGTAATTTAATCTAATCAAACAAAGTTTCCGATCGTCGCGTCTCATCGGTGTTAAGGAAACGTTATCAGTTATCAGAGATACACTGTTGTCATACGGAGGTAGAAGTAGAGGAAGCTGGAAATGTCACACTATGAGATAGTTTACTGATGAATGATCTACCCTGGTGACCATCAGTATAGTCATGTCAGCTGGGTAGCAGTAAGATTATAGTATATCACTATTTTCCAGTTCAAATGGTGTCTTGGTAAATGACATTACCGCAGTAAGAGAGCAGTAACGAGATTAACATCTCACGCCTGCAGACGGGGGACGTAAAGATCTTTGTTTATAGCATTCGGTATTGCAAATTTCCATCCTAATTGTTTATGCATATGTATAACTAACATTGTAATATGTATGTTGTGTTGTAGTGTTATGTGTTGTACAGTAACATTCATAACTACTGATAATGTTTAACTAGAACCCAGTAATAATCCCCAAACGAACTGAAAGTCTCACTCATATTGTTGCTCGTAAACATTCGTCCGATAGAAGATTTGAATATAGCAAACTGTATGTCCGGATTATATTCATCAGCTGATCATGATGATGATGATGAAGAAACTATACATTTAAAATATATAAAAGGATACCCGTAAAAAGCGATACTAGTATATCGAAAAACACTAATTATCATGTGTATTATCGATGGACCATTCGAATCCATTTCCTCATAAGATTCCAAGAATCAAAATTGCTTACTTCCGTATCGCTGGTCCATCCTTATACGTTCAAAGTCGATAATAAATAATACACATAGACGAATATCGAGGTTTTTTTGCGATCAGGTTTGCTGAGAACCTCATCTCCGAAAACATCAGCCTAACAACCATCATCACAGTTTAAAAGTATCACCAAGTACAATGTACACCAAGAAGCAACTAAACCATTTCAACTTCTGTGTAAATTCACTCGAGAATGGGAAGGCAGATTTAAAATCTTCTTCTTCTTCTTTTGCCCCTCCAATTAATGAATATTGGACACCAGTTCTGCAAATCGATTTTTATCATACACTAAGTGGATCAGCTGGGCGGCGCTCTTGATCTTGGTCTACTTCTTGATGCCGTCTAACCATGCCTTGTTTCTGCGACCGATCTTTCTCTTTCTGACTACTTTGTTTTCTTTTAACTTTCCCCATTATTCCTATCTGTGCGAGACTGTATTTGGCATTTCGGACCACATGTCCTAGCTATAATGTCTTCCGCTTTTTGATGGTTCGGAAAAGCTACGGTTCCGATTTCACTCGCCGCAGAACTTCCGCATTAGTCACCTTCTGTACCCAGCTGTCCTTCGAGATGTCCACATTTCGAAGGCTTCAATCCGCTTCCGAAGGTCTTCTTTTAAATAAAAACGTTCACCTGATCATAAATTATATGCTTGCCTATAATACGTAAGAATGCACACTGCACAACATTGTCTAATAAGTCAACCAGTAATCTTACTAGACTGTTTGTTACAGTCGCATTTGAATTATTAACCGTTTCACTACTGTCTGATGGTATAGATATGGCAGTGGTGGTGGTGCCACTGACGTACGCTTCAAATGATATATATAAAATTCGCGCCAGGCAGCATGGTTTACACAGCACAAAACTGTATTCATCTTGAAACGTGTTAAGGCTCATTAACGCCACTTAAACTAGAACACAGTAATGTTTGCACACTGCTATTTGTCAGCTGCAATAGGATCTGCGGTGGTACCTAGGTGGTCAGTAATAACTGAGACCTACCACCAAATAATAATGGTACCCTCTTTGTTATAATTGGTATAAAGCAAACACACGCCGGCATGTCTGCGGGAGCAGGGGATGGGGTGCCGCTAATATTCTATAAAACCTGATCTAAATTTGCTCTGAGGGGGAAATTTTTGAAATAGTCGGGAGCGGTGTGAGCGGTGTGAGCGGTGTGAGCGGTGTGAGCGGTGTGAGCGGTGCAGTGTTCAGGTGGACATAAATCACTCGTCTAGACTAGTTTTATGGCCGCGCTGATGCACGCACCGCGTATTGTGTAAATACTTTATGGTATTTGATTTCGGTGCGCGACTGTACCGCGCCCGCCATTGAAGGAAATCAAGTTTTTGTTAGCATTTTATTGTCTACATTCCGCTCCTGCCCGATCAGGTTTTATACATTTTTCGAGCGATAAAAATCTTATAATTCTGCTTCCTCCAGTCTCGTATAAAAACATCGACAGCTTTATTGTTTCTATTGAATATAAATAAATGTCGTTTTAGCAACAAATTCATTATGTACAGCTTCGCGCATAAATCAATAAGAACCTTGACGACTTGATTGCTAACATCATCTTACTACGCTCAATCACTCATGAGTACATTCGCGGAAGCAAGTGTTTTCTCGTGACAATATCCCATACCTTCATTATCATCAGGCTATGGACGTCCACTGCTGAACAAAGGCCTCCAAAGATCTCCACATCGATCGCTTGCGTCCATTCTTCTGACAATGTATGTTATTTAGTATTTGAATGGACAGGATAACACAGGACCTTAAGTCAACGCAACTTACACCTATAATTTCATTTGCTTTATCGCCTCGGCTATCACGATGGATAGGACGCTCACCTGTTGAGAAGTGATACTCCTGCTGATAACTGTACAGCTAGATAGGATATTTATACAACAAAATATCGCGTTCATCACCGAAAGAGAATATTAAACCTCATTACTGTTCAGAGCTGGGAATAGGCGATACGTTAGTACTCAGCTGGACGGCGACTTACCAAATATTTAACTGCCTCTATGGCGCAATGACTGCGTTTGTCGTGGAATAGGGTCCTTGGTTCGATTCTAAAACACTTATGATACGGTTTCATCGAAAGCATGGATAACTGCTTCCACCACACAAACCACTGTATCTGGCATCTACATATGGTAGATGAATTGTCCATCCATATCCACATAACACCATGTTAAATTGAGATCAACTATTTTATTTTCCCAACACGGAGTTCTTTGGGACAGATGTCCATCAGTGGACTACTGCAGGCTATTGATGATGGTATCTGCTCGATAAAAGAATATACTGAGCAACATATCTATTCATCAATATTGTATTTCCTTCATCACAATTAGCTGACGGTTTATGTATTCCATTCAGTTTGCTTAGATCTGTATCACTTAAGTTAAGTATAATATACACGTATAGTACGTACAATCAAGCTGGACATATGTGAGTCATGTGTACATACTTGCTGTTGTCTGCTGGCACGGTTACTGCCTACACGGTCTACTTCCTTCGAAGTAAACAATAAATAGGATAAAATTTGCAAACTAGATAATTAGGAGTTATTTAGATCTTTTCTTGAAAAAAGATTATCTTGGCTATTCACGCAATATTCTCCACGCGTTGCAAGGAATAAAACAAATTTTCAATAGTGGAATAAGTCATACTCTTAAGTAAACCCTTCACGCATTCAATCTTCCTCTTAAAGTTCCTCTCCAACTAGTGAAGGTTGGCGATCAGCGTGGTCCAGTCCTACCTGTCTCTGGTACGGCTGTTTAGATTTTATATGTCACTATAATCTGTAACACAGTATATAGAAGCTGCCCTAATAAAACGAAGGTCACACAGATCACAGATTGATTGTAGAGTTCGATTGGTGGTATAGTTTTGTCTGTCCCGTCTCACTAGTCACCAACCTCATAACGTAGACATTACACTATTGCTGTGTATCAGCGGTGAGAGCTGGAGTGTTCAGTAGCAGGCTTCATGATCACGACCGTCACTAAACACCACGTGAAATCGTCCAGTAGCATTAGATCAAAGAGGGAAGAGGATATGACAAATGATATTTAAATTTGTCGCTTGTCACGTGACCTCGACAGAAATGTTTCCCATATTTGAAAGCCACAAAAAAAAACAAGACATTTGTCGGGGAGCTCGGGAGCAGGGCATTAGAATAAAAGGTATCATGGAGCCCCACCGGGCCGGAGCCCGGCCCCGGCTCCGCATTCGGCGGGCGCGTCGCGCATAAACATGGCGGCCGTCAGAAGGTGTGCTTTATAAAAATAAAGAGCGATTTATTAAAGGGTAGACATCCGGATGCCGGTCACGTCGCCATCCGGCCAGATTTGAGCGGCGCGAAGGTATGCCACTAGTTTTTCCACTTTGATATAAAGTTTTTTTTTCCTCCTACCCTTTCCCCCTTTTCCCTATATTGAAATCCGTACGGAAGTTCTGAAGATGCCATCGTACGTGTTCCCGATTTGAATGGACCTTTAATGCTTTTGATTTTCGTTTTGTGTCCTTCTACACTTTATTACAGGTCCGCCGGAAGTTTTCATATGATAAAGTGAACTCGACGAACAGTAAAATCACCGGATATTGGGTGAAACGTACATATTATTATAACTTCATATTTTTTAACTTAATCTTTTGACTGAGATATATTTTAATAATGCTTTTAACTGGAACGTCAGTCAGTTCCTGTTCCTTTAGATCATTCTAATTGACTAAATTTCTATATAATAAATATTTTTATGTCTTTGATTCTGGAAACCATCTAGGAAGGTACCGCAGTGCCTTTGGCTGTCGACAAACATTACTGTCCTCCGATTTGAAGGGCGCTGCAGCTAGTGGAATTACAATGATAACGAGACATAATATGTTCCTGATTCTGATGTAAGCGCTTGCAAGCTTTAGCGACAGTTACAGCTCATCTGATATTGGGCTCGTCGACCCGAATCCACGGCATGTTAATAATATGTTATGTCTCAAAGCGAGTATGATGATGAAATACTGTGTATATCACCCGAACCAGCGTCATCTTGTTAGCTCCGTGTGATGAACCTATACTTAAGAACTTTGTAAAATACTAAAAAAATGTGATAAAGTAAGAGAATGTAATCCAACTGTTAGTAATTTCATTTCGTTAACCAGGATATTTATACCACCACACCACACCACACCACACCATACCATAAAAAATATTATATACCATCTTCTTTTTATTATACTGTATACCATAATTTAATATGCGTATTCATGTATAATGGTTCATCATCAGCCGATAGACGTCCACTGCTGGATATACGCCTCTCCCAAAGACACATCGATCCTCCACATCGATCGGTCCTGCGCTGCTTCCCTATAAAACGACGATCTGGTGAGAATCGTGGGAACCCACTGGATGCGAGCAACACTGAACCGATCAATATGGAGATATTTGGAAGAGGCCTATGTCCAGCAGTGGACGTGTATCGCCTGATGATGATATATATAAATAAGGAATCCATAATGCTGAAACTCATTAATGTACATATAATGAATAAGATCCCCACTCCTGGGATAGTTATTAAGAAACGTATAGAGAATTAATTGTCTTGGTCAAACAATTGATTCCCCGCGTCCGATTCCATAATCTGTCAACAGGATTATCCTAACCTTCGACACGCCCGGGCCGAGCTGATCCGACTACCTGATGCGCGGTCACGTGCCGCACTTTGAATGGCAAATCACGAGAAGGTAGACCTTCGGGGCTTCGGGGAGCCCGTATGAAAATAAAATGATTGCGTAGGGTCCGCGGCACCGTATTAAAGCATCCCCCGAGGTGCGCCGCCCCACCAGCACCTGATGTTTGTGTAGAATAGTTTGTCGGCTTCCGTTCCGATTGTGTCTTTGACAAATGATGTGGAAAGGATTTATAGCCGCCGCCGCGCCGCCGCTACCGCCGCTGCCCGTTTTGTTTAAACCTAACATTATTCAACTACCCTATGCCGCGGATTTATATATGATACGTTGTATATTATTTCGCCGGAAGTTGATTCTCCCTTGATGCAGACCGGATATATTTACTAAAACATTTATCTGAAACTAATATTTCTTATCTTAATTGATCTAAACAAACACTTGTCTACTTTTGATTATACGATCACAAATCAATTGCTCGGTGTAATATCCGGCGCGCGACTGCCACCCCCGCCGCTCCATATGGCGGCCAGCAATCCCCATCAATCATTTGAACAACTGTACTCTCACATCGATTCATATAATATGAATAATATTAAAGAACCTATTCATAATTAAGAATAATACATAATATGTGTCAAAATGGGACATAAAGCTTCCAGCATCACAACTCGCAGGACCCAAGCCAACTTCACTTGCTCATAATGCACCCTGCTAATCAAACGAGGCTTTGGTATCCAACAAACGGCATTGGGCCGGCGCGGTAGGAAATGGCCCAAATCCCCCCTACGTATACCCGAACAAACGACTGCCCTTAGTACCCGGAAGGCCATGCTGACTGTTACGGATATTACCACGACAGCGCGGGACCGTTATATTTCGAGATTTTTGGCGGAGACGTATATCCAGCAGTGCACCTCTATCAGCTCATAATGGTTGGTATACTAACCAAAACGAATTAACTGAATAGATTTAAACGTAATTTGAGGTAACGTGGCTAACCGGAAGGTATTTAATTTGATAATCGAACAGAAATATCGTATGCGATTTCTAATTTTCTTTCTACTTTATTTCACTATCTTCATAGCTTATCTTTTTGGGTAGTCTCAAAATAATTGTTATCCAACCCTTACGATTCTGGATTAAATGACAGCATACAGTCGATTTTTATCTATCAATTCCTGTTGTACTCGGAATGTAAGTTTATACAGGAATCTGTCGCTAAATTGGGCAATTATTTGTATAATAACATTATCCACTTTGTTATCATTGTTGGGACTCTGAGCAAAGCTCCGTTATAATTGGAATGTAACTAGACAGAAGATGAAAGAAAGCATTGAGAAGAAACAGACACGGCTAACTAGAAAAACTCGCTCCTAACCAACGTGATGATTTGATGACTTTTTATCTTTGTAAGAGAAGACCTTGGACCGCGACGGTAATAATGAGATGGAAAGTTTAAGAATAATTATCAGCTAATTAATTCGACCGCGCCTTTTGCCTTTCCGTTTAATTAAAAATGATCAAGTTATTTGTATTTGTGTCCGTTTATCATCATCAGCCGATAGACGTCCGCTGCTGGACATACGCCTCACCCAAATATCTCCACATACAATCAACATGGCCTCCGCTACCACTGGGCACTTGGGGCTGTCGTATGTAGGGATTCTTATGGGTGGATTTGGGCCACCACCAAGCTGGCTCAAAGCGGGTTGGCGGGGTTTGTGTCCGTTGCTCTCTGCATACTGTGTGTTATTAGAAATAAATGAATTAGAAAAGTTATCCGTCGAAATGAATATGGAGTGCAGGTGAAGGGTTGGAGGCGGCGCACGCTTGGCCGGAATGGCCCCGCATTAGTTTGCATGAATTAAGGCGCAGATATCCGCGCGAGATTAATGCAGATATCGCGCCGGAGGAACTGCGCGCTCGCTACAGGGTGCTCCGTATTCTGTTGCAAATATTAAGTGGAATCACAACATCAGAAAAGACGTCACGAACTTGAAATCGCTTAACCGTTTTTTCACTGTATCTGTTAGATGCAATAAGAGCTGCGTTGGTACCTATCTATATTGTTTCTGGCAATCGAGACCTAAAAACCTGATGGCAAGAAAAATTTCTTGATGACATAAAAATGCCTACCCCACTGGGAACGAGGCGTGATAACGTCTGTATGTATGTATGTGATATAAATAATTGTACGTTGAAATAATGATTGTTGAACGTTGAACAAAATTAATGATTATTGTAAGTCATGATGTCCAGAGACCGCCCAGGTCAGTGCCACCGCGGCAATCAATACTGAGCTATTTCAAGAATGCTGTAGCCAAGGATACTAGGATAGTGAAAATTTTAACCATCAGCATGACAACTGTAGTACTACTCCTTCTCTACCTCCAACTGTAGCCAAAAAGAAACTCCGGAGTACAGTATATTACTGTTATAGTTGGATACACAGTTGAACTGCTTTTCGCAACCCCCTGTATACGTAGCTGAATACCTTAACAAGGTAGCACAATCTCAAGGGGTAGTCGAATAAATTGTCTCAAATAATTCCCGAATTAACATTTTTAATCTGCGACGAGATGTTGCTGAAATGAATTGAACTCGCCCTCCGCCCTGCGCCCTCCGGACTCCGGACTCCGGATTGATAAAGCTTTCAGACGTTATTTATCACGCCAGGGTCTGATCTAAATACTAGACATTCCCCGCCGTCATTTATAACGGGATACAGCAAATGATTCAATGAGCGAACTGACAAAAGATATATATATATATTATGATAGTTACATAATAATATTATATAATACGCAACTAGAGATTGTGAAAGTTGGGGAGTGGCTCCACTCTGAGGCGAGATCCTGTAATGGATCAATGCTGTTGGGACTGCGGAAGGATGCGCAAGCGTTCCTATAGTTCCGACCAAGGGTATTGAGAAGGATACCGCGGGGACAAAGCCGGTAAGAGTCCGGCGTAACTCTTCTGCTAACCGGCAGCAGAAGAATATCCGATGTAAGATTTCTCCGTACGAGAAAAAAAGGTACTACTGTAGCGCCTATTTCTGCCGCTGAACTGTACTGTGCAAGCATTACTGTGTTCTAGTTTGAAGGGCGTTGCAGCTAGTATAATTACTGGGTAAAGAGACTCAACATCTTATGTGTCAGGCGACCAGCGCAATGTGGTGCAGTATATATCAATGTAACCAGCACAACATTGTTATGAGCTGGCGTAACCTACCACCATCAGCTAAATGATCTCTTTGTCTCGTCGTTTATTTGAAATAAAAAAATCTCAAAGATAACTAAAGAGAAATAGGAAAGGATGTCATGAGGAAGAAACATTCCTGAAAATCACTGCTAACAGGGTTCCCGCAAAACAA
Source organism: Troides aeacus (assembly GCA_033220335.2). Classification (NCBI taxonomy): domain Eukaryota; kingdom Metazoa; phylum Arthropoda; class Insecta; order Lepidoptera; family Papilionidae; genus Troides; species Troides aeacus. The sequence continues at coordinate 12,482,093 of CM067277.1, read as the reverse complement.
CTCACAGGACCCAAGCCAACCTTATCTGCTAATCAACAAACAAGGTTCTGGGTTCCACCAACCCGCATTGGGCCCTACATACGACAGCCCCAAGTGCCCAACAGTACCGGAGGCCATTCTGACTGTATATGGAGATCATTGGGGAAGGCCTATATCCAGCAGTGCACGTCTATCGGCTGGTGATGATGATTATGACTGCTAACAGTTAACATGTTAGTAAACATTATTAATAAACATTTAGGTAGCTAAGGGCTACTCCTGTAAGTCCCGTATGTGTTTATATGTTGATATACGGATCCCTAAAGCAGGGCAGGATCCGCATCAGTGAGCTATACTGCATCCAGCGCTGTCAGCCGGAGGCCCCGCGGGGGGTGGGCCATCAACCGCCCATTACCGTATATCAAGCGGTCATTTGCGTTGTGAATCAGTCACCTGAGCGCGCCCGCCGCTGCCCGGCTGATGCATGGCGGGCTTTACTGGCGAACAGTTTTACTGCGACACCCGACTGCCGACTGCCGACTGACATATCGTTCACCATCTGTGACACTAGAACACCGCTAACTACTGACACACACACACACACACACACACACACACACACAAACGGAACCAAGTACAAATCAAACGTTTCATATTAATAACGCGATATACGCCCGCCTATAACAACGTGGCGCTAGTCAGGATGATATACACTGCACCACCACATTTTTTTGTGCTCGTCGCTTTGAGACCTTATGTTGAGTCTCTTTACACCCGTCATTTCACTGGCTACAACTACTTTCGAACCGGAACACAGTAATATTCGCACATTAAGGTTTGTCGGCTGGAATAGGCGCTGCGTTGGTATCTCCGTAGACTGTTTTCGAACAGATTCTTTTGTTGCTGGGTGGGGGGGATCTTTAAAAAAGATACCATGCTTTTGGGAGGAAGAGAAGGTTATGCAGGATTTTTATCCAATAAACTCCTTCGGTGGTGATCTTCAGTGCGGAATTTCCTACGGAACACATCGGTGGCTTCCGACACTGTACCGGAAGCACGTCCCAAGGAGAGCTGTAGCCGTTCTCGGCACCCCTGCTTTGGAACAACAAGCACTTGACCACCTCGTACTTATCGTTGAGCTCGCTTAGTGTGCAATGAAAGCTACACCTTCAAAGCCCATGAACCCGAACACCGTTTCGTGCACCTTCTACGACAAGCAGGACTTATCTTAGTGCTATTCCTAACAGTCCGCGACTGCTTTCTTTGGCAACTTTTATTCCTGCCGCCGTGTTTTACTGTGTTGTCTTTACTGGCTTCCAGTTTGAAGATGGCTATAGCTAGATAATTTACCAGCTTATAGGTAATGATAATTAACATTTCATGCTTAAAGCTAATAAGCACAAGGACTGTGTCAACATCTCCTCTAGCACACTTCAGGTTAGCGTATCAGTTACGGAGCTGATATCTTCATGTTTATGTTATTTTTAAGATCCAAGAGTTTAACTGATGATAATGTTTTTTTTAATAGTAAATTGAATTACTAGGCTGTAGTAAACTCGAATTAGTATCAAATTTAACCCAGCAATTTAAGTAAAGTTTTCAATGAATAAGTCTGTCGATTGTTTACACTAGCACATACTTACATAGATAGATACAGATCCTGTCGATCCTGATATATAAATGCTGCATCACGACAGACTCTTCCACCTGTTTAAACTGGATAAATTGTCCGAATGCCTCGTTACGGAGTGTTCACGTGAAGGCTTTTGTTGGTGCTGGAAAAATGCGATATTTTCTCTCCGAGCGCCCGGGGCCTTTGTGGGCAGGTATTCAGGATATTAACTCGCCGCAGACGACCGACCTTCGGCCACCCTATTGGAAATTTACCGCCAGTTTATCCTTTCTCAGTTAACAAAAGAGTTCCACAGCTTCGCGTTGCGTTATTCCATATAATGGGAACGAAATTAGTTTTTAAATTTTTAACCGCTGACCCGAACAGTGGGGTGATACTTATTTAGGTCCATTGCTTACTATAACTACTTTACTCATTAATTGCTGCAGTAAATCATGTATTGTTAAATATATTTTTAATCTCATCAGCCGGATAACGCCCACTGATGATTTTAACTGAATTGAGAGGGGATCGGGTTTTAGCCTTCCCACGCTAGCCCAATGTGAGTTGCTGGGTGGTCAGAGCTTCGTCTATTGTTTAGCAGGGTGCACCGCTTGAAGGTGAGGTTGATTTGGGCTCCGAAAGATGTTGGACGAAAGCCCTTACACCCTCATCATTATACACATCTACAAATGCATCAGAATTTAGTTAATTAATTCCCACTAACCCGCATTGAGCCAGCATGGTGGGAAATGGCCCAGATCCTCCAGCCCTTTAAATCAACGTTCTCGACGGCACGGCGCAGGACTGATCGATGTAGGCATCTTTAGGGGAGGCCCATGTTCAGCAGAGGACGCCTGTGGGCTGACGATGATGATCAGAATTTATAACTTGTAACTGTTTCAATGTGTTGTTACTGGTATGTGTTTCAAAGTAAATGAAATAAAATATTTCTGAAGACACTCAGCTGATGATAAGTGACTACCCTACCACTAGTATAGTATGGTCTCTATTACCGGACCTCGTTTAAAGAGTTACCACTGCAGCTCCTTTTCCAGTTGATAAACGGCACCGTGTTCCGGTTTGAATTGCGCTATAGCTGAGTGTAATTACTGGGGTAACGAGACTTAACTTCTTAGGTCTCAAGGCGACGAGCGCAATGAGGTGCAGTATAACATACTAACCAGTATCTTATTATGGGCGGACGTATCACGTACCATCATGTGAACGTTCCACTTATCTGGTCACCCTATTAAGTCTCGCTACTCCACTAATATATAATAGAAAATAACCGGAGCATGGTAATAGTTGCACATCACTATCTACTTGTATAAATGAGCTCTTCGATGGTATTCATATCGATGTTTTTTTACAAAAAAGACCTTCTTTTTATTTAGGGGAGGGACTCTTCGTATTATACTCTGCTTCTGGGAAGTCAGGGTTATGTAAGATTCTTACTAACTATAACCCCCTCGGTGGACTGGACCAGTGCATTCGGAAACGCTCCGCGATCTCTTACAGAACGCGTCGGTGGCGCACTTTGTGATAGCACGTCTCTGAGGAAGGGCTAAACCCTCTTAGACATATGCTGTCCTAAGCCCTCAGAGCCCGCGAAACGCCTAGACCGTTTTAGTCATTTTAAGCAGGGCTTACTTTAGTCCTATTTTTACTAGCCCGAGACAACAGGGCTGAGCAAAAGAGACCTATCAATAGAAAGGAAATCTTAAGATGTTCCGAAATATTTTCTGACATATTTTATAATAGCTAAAAACACCAGATGACGATGCAGGACATCTCTAGTATTAGTATATATTATCAAAGGAAAAGTATAGTATGTAAGTAAATAAAAGAAAATTCGTTTAAGTACCGAAGTAGGCTCGGCTCCAAGGGCGTGATGACGCGCCGGAAGTGCCGACAACACTAAAACTCACATCAAGGTGGACAAAGTTTTGCAACGGAACGATAACAATAGTGATGGGCCCCTGCCCGGACACAGCGATTTGTATACCGATTGGTTGGGGAACTATGTCCAGCAGTGGAGGTCCATCAGCTGATGATGACGAAATATTTTTTATCCATAGCATGAACCAAAAAAATATATGAAATAGTATGGTATAAACCAAGACGAGGATTTCATTTACCTTGGGGGGCATTTATAATGAATCTTCCATTTAAATATAATCCTTATATCCTTGACTAATGTTTAATCATAATCATCATCAGCTGATAGACGTCCACTACTGGACATTGCTGTCCACCAAAAAGTCTCTACATCGATCGATCCATCGCTGCAGTCAGCATGGTCTCCAGTAACGCCGAGCACCAAGGCTCATCGTCTGTAGTGCTTGGTATGGGGGGGATTTGGGCCATTGCCGCTGGCCGCTGGCCAATGCGGATTGGTGGGAGCCAGAGCCTGGTTTGTTGATTAACAGGGTGCACCACGAGCAGGTGAGGTTGGCTTGGGTCCCGTGAGTTGTAATGTATATAATACCAGATTTAATATTTATCAGAACCGTGAGCGAGACAACACATCACTAAAATCGGGGAAGCCATCGAAAGTGAATTCCTTTCACCTGATAGAACGGTTATTAGCCAATTGGATGTCCGTTCCTCTCCTAATAGAGGTACAATAAAAGGGTCCTCTCTATTTTTACCCCTATTATTCGCTGAAAAGGTAAAAATAGAATTTTCTTTTTCAATTTACCCCGCGAACTAATTCGTTTTCACTTTTATTGTTCTTCGTTTTTATTATTGTTTTATTATACACATTTTCTCCAACTTGTTTTAACTTAGTCATTACTTACAATTAGTATGAATGCGATATTAACTTAGTATTTATGATGGAATCCTCCACATGGGAGACCACTGAGAACTTCTCGGTCATTTTAGACTAGACGTAACGTAACGGGGTGTAAGCGGTCTCGCACAACAACTCACGGGACCCAAGCCAACCTGCTCGCGGTGCACCTACAAACGAAGCTCTGGCTTCCGTCAACCCGCATTGGGCCAGAGTGGTGCGTTGTGACCCAAATCCAACTCCTAATGCCCAACGGTACTAGGTATAATAATAAGGTAATCAAATTTAATTAAAAAAGCAACAGCTTCTGCAATCACCTTCGCATAACGCACCAATGACAGTAATAAGCCTCAAAATTGGTATCAGCATGCTGATGTTTAGAAGTAGCTGTATGTTGAATGAAATTTGCAATGTTATGGTGGTGGTGTTATAGTATCAGGTGAATGTAGATTCTAAGTTTAAGTTTTTCCGTTACGATACAGTAGTTCGACTAACTTTACTGCTGGTAGGTCTCCGTTGCCTGAAACCGACTGGGTAGGTCACCGCAGCGCCTATTCCAGACGATAGACAGTGTGCAAACATTACTGTATTCCGGTTAGAAAGGCGTTGTAACGAGTTAAATTACTTGGGTAACGAGACTTAACATCTTATGTGTAAAGCGACGAGTACAATGTAGTGTTGTGTGCGTATACCATCAGGTAAAAGTCATGCTTGCTTCCTCGTTCAGTCGGAAAAAAAAACTAATTAATAGTAAAGTAGAAAATTAATATACGAAACGGTTTAAGGGAAATTATAATAACCTTAAATCTTCTCTCGCACAGGCTCCATCATCAGCAGCGTCTGAACACCTTCATTATACCTCGGCGGTGTTACAATTATGCACTCGTTTGTGCCTAACTACGCGTAATAAGAAAGCGTTTGGAATATATCATATTTGCCGTCCCGCTCGCACTCACCGATGGTACGTAACGTATTTTTGATGGTTCCCCCGTCTCGCTCGCGCGCTCGGCGCACGCCGCGCCCGCCCGCCCGCCCGCGGCCCGCCCTGGCCCGCGTTAAGAGTTCTTTAATGACGGGAAAATTGAAACTTTCCCCGCGTTCGAACTGGAAAAAAGTTGGCCGAGTGTCGTAAAAGGCATTAGATAACGCGGAGGAAAAAATGTCGCTAGGTGTTCGGGATGTTTTTTAACTGCCGAATTAGAAAGCAATCAACACGTTAACGCGCTATTGCACCCCCGCGCACACCCCCACTTCACCCTCAAGTGTTATTTGATCGGGAATTTTACAATACTTAAATAATCGACTAAACGGTAATGACAAAGCGACAATAACGTGATGGTTTAGGGTCCGATTTGTGAATTAATAATCGCATAATCCATGTTACATTTTTGTCGTAAACTATATTCTAGGTGCACAGGTAAGAGACAGTTAACTCTATTACTAATATTATCTGATACTCGTAGAGAAGGTTTAGGAAGAAGAGAAGGATCAGGAAGGAGGAAAACACTTTGCTCACATACATCACCGAGTTCGCAACAAATGTGATTATTAAATCTCATAGTTCACACGCGCGCAATATCACAGCCCGACATTTTCGACAAGTTGTTTCGACAAATAATTCTCTTGTTCTTTCGCTACACGTCTACCTCCCATATCGCGTGGTCCAAGGTTCAAGAGTCGCGCGGGCTTTCCCCAAAATAAGGCCAAGTTTATTGCTGGTCTAAAACCTACAAGACACAGTGAAAATTAGTATTCTTGTTGTATTAAATTTTAAAAAATCTAATCTCATTTGTTGTTCAAGTATAAAACGCTGTCCTCTCAATGACTGTGTAAATAAAGCTCAGCGCGTTCTTTGACCAGGTCTAGTTACTATCTTGCTAAGGCCAGTAAGATCTTGATGCTAGAAGGGCGAGATGGTTAAGAGTCATGTATTAAAAGGCATATGGCTAGTAATGAACTGTGTGCAGGATGACAATGATGTTATTTGATTTCTAGATATGAAATATTCATACAATTTTATGCAGCAAGGAAACGAGAACATTGCACAATGAGATCAGCTGATCATTCCACTGGATGTTTCATCAATAAAACAAATTTAACAGATTGAAGTTGTTTAAATTTAAAGGCATTAGGATTTAAATGATTCTTCTTCATTCTTTTCTGTACACAGATAAAATACCAATATAAGTAAATACAAAAAAAAATAGAAATATTTCATAGTGGACTTGATGGAATCAAGATTAATAAGTCTCTTGTATCTTTGCATTTGAATTATCGGAAGTAATCATCATATTAACGTGGTTCAGCTTTCAATATAAATGATCTGTTTAGAGTATGTATTGAATGGGAAAGCAGCAAGGATTCCCGCTGTCCCCCGTGGCCAGGAGCAGCGCGCACCACGTCCGGGCGATAGATCACTCGCACCTGTAATATTAACGCTCACCATCAGCGGCAGATGGCGCCCGAAGGGAACACGTCCTCACTGTTTTTTTTAGACTAGCACCCTGCTACCCTTCACAGTGATTCTTTCCAATAAATAGGCCGTACCCTTAGTTTCATCTATTTTCGTTGTATCATTCAATAAGTACATTATCATACTTTTGATAGCAAAAACTGAAAACGAAAATTTTCTTAAACTTTGAAATTTTGACACAAATGTCATAAAATTTTAATGTTTGATTGTTAATCATATAGTATTAGATCCAATAATTGAAACCTTCCTGCAGAGGAGAAATGAGAAGGAAGTACGCGAGGAATACGAACAGTGTAAATATAAAGAGAAGCGATTCTTTCTTCAGATTGTTATTTCGATATAATCATAAATGATATAACTGTAAGGACTGACAGCTGATGGGGCGGGCACTAATGTCCTCGAATGGCGACCGCGTACCGGAAGACGTAGTGTTGGCAGGTCACCCACCAGGTGGTCCCACGATTTAGTGACGGTTGCGGGTAGCGCCAGATCGATCGATGTGGAGATCTTTGAGGGAGCCTTATGTCCAGCAGCGGAAGTCTCTCGGCTGATAATGATTAATCAGAAATTGTAAATATTTCAATGTTTAACTATTAAATCCTATAAACAAATGGATGTTCTGCTGAAGGAGCTTTGAAAGAGACAGTGATGCCGGAAAAGATCTTACAAAGCAGAAATCAAAAATCGTGAAAATGTATTAAATGGGTGTTTACTTAATTGCTTGTACTTAAAGCTTTTAAGATTAGCTCGCTGGCCTAATGGTTAGAGCGTGCGGCTTTCATTCTGAAGGTCGCGGGTTCAAACCTCGGCATGTACCAATGACTTAATATTTAAGTTATGTACATTTGTGAACTTTAGTTACAACAGCGAGATACAAAAAACGGTGAAGGAAAACATCGTGAGGAAACCCGCACACTGATATCATCTTTGTGTGTGTGTGTGTGGTGGTCCCAATAAAGTGGCAACAGGCTCGCCCCCTGTTACACTGGACCTAATCTGACCACATCTGGCGAAATGTGGGTGTTTATTCACCTCTGCCTACCCCTACTGGGAAAAAGGCGTGACTATATAAAAAAAAAAAAAAAAAATTGTACTTAAAAATGACTATATGTAAAAGCTAGTGTAACACACCTAATTACTTCATCTGCTGCAGCTCCAAGAAAGCTACGTAACAAAAGTGCAGCAACACCTCAGCGCGGTGCCAAAGCCGCTTTGATGTCTGATGTAATCTGGCTTTGCTCCATGCGGTTATCACACCGCGGAGTGGTCGCTGGGAAGGTTGCTCCATTTTCATTTTCATTTTTTGCAGACCTCAAATCTTTCCATAGGCCGATATTTTATATAAAGAAATGATCATCTCATTCATATTCCTCATAACATTATTTAGTCCTCAATTCATCATCATCATCATCAGCGATATACGTTTACTACTAGACATAGTCCGCATCCAAAGATCGCTAGAACGTGTAGGCATTCATATGGAGGGATTTGGGCCATTTCCCACCACGCTGGCCTAATACGGGTTGGTGAAAGGATCCTTAATATAATATATATATTTCGTTATTTTTATATATTATTACGCCTTTTTCCCAGTAGGGGTAGGCAAAGGTGAATAAACACCCACTCTTCGCCAGATGTGGTCAGATTAGGTCCCATGTAACAGGGGGCGAGCCTGTTGCCACTTTATTGGGGCCACCACATACACACACACATACAAAGATGATTTCAGTGTGCGGGTTTCCTCACGATGTTTTCCTTCACGGTTTTTATTTCACTGTTGTAACTAAAGTTCACAAATGTACATAACTTAAATATTAAGTCATCGGTACATGCCGAGATTCGAACCCGCGACCTTCGGAATGAAGGCCGCACGCTCTAACCATTAGGGCAGCGATTACTGATCCTTAATTCCATTATATAAACCCTTGACTGCTTTGTTTCTTAAATTATCGTCTTCACTGCTAAACATCATCATCATCATAATCAACCGCTAGACATCCACTGCTGGATATAAGCCTCGCCCATAGATCTCCACATCGATTGATCCTGTGCTAGAAGTTCAGATAAAGGGATTGGATCATTTCCCACCACGCTGGCCCAATGCGGGTTGGCGAGAGCCAGAACCTTTTTTTTGGATTAGCAGGGTGCACCACGAGTAGATGAGGTTGTTTTGGGCACCGTGATTTGACGTGCGGGATCCCTCACACCCTTTGCTCATTGCCACTTTAAATTACCTTGAATAGAGTTTCAATTATAACTAATAAAATGCCTGCTTCCTTCCAATGTCCTATTATTATAAAGCGCTAGTAATATCCTTATTAATGATGGTTGTATGAAGTGGAGCGTCCGTCGGCTCGCGTCTCAGCGCTCCGGTATTTACCACAATGGAACTCCTTTTTTCGGTTCCTTTGTGGCTTCTCCTTTGATTAACTTTGATCTACGTGAGTGCGCCACGAGGTGGCCGCTGATAGCACGTCTACCGGCTCACCGCACCACTAATGGATTGTTAAGGGGTGAAATGGGGGAGGAGGGGAGAAACGGGTGAGGATATCTAAGAGTTACCTTAACAACATTGTCTCATCTCTCTTTGTTATAAACACTGTGTTCAAGACATTGTATTCCAATGTACCTTGGTTTCTTTTAAGTAATCCATCGTCAGCAGACCGATAAAAGCAGTGTTCGGTTATTTTAATTCACAATTTATTACTTAACCACTTTTGTAAGATAAAACGCACTTTATATTGTATTAAAATGATCTAAGTTTTATTTGATTCAAATGAAGTATGTGGCGCGGGTCAGGGTCAGGGTTTCGTGGCATTCGCTTTTATTGCCTAATAATCAGAGAGGAAACTCGTTTGTATGAAACAAGTTGATTTTTAATCAAGCGTTTCACTAATATCGCATTTTGAAAGGTATCAGAGATATTTTTAATATGCCTCTATGGCAAAGCGCGTAATGAGCTTGTAGCACGGAGGTTCCAGATTCAATTTCGTGGCTGGGTAAATAGTGAAATTGGGAAGGTTTATTCGAAGCCAGCCAACACCCTCACTATCACACTGCCGCCGTAATATTGTTGTCTATTGCCGTATTCGGCCTAACATATGTATATATCGTGTGAGATTGGAGGCTAATGTTAGCTAATATTAGATCAAAGATAAGAATATATCACAACGATGAACCCTGTGATTATAGCATTTGAAATATTATAAATGAAACAGGATATTTTATCAATAACTTATATATTAAAGTCCTTCGACAATACAACAACACAGGGCAATCCGTCAACCGTTAACACTATCATTATGGTTAGATGTGATATTCAGGGTTTTATAGGCTTAGTTCTTGGGAATGTGGGCGCCGAGGGGCTGGAATCCGTTCTCGTTGGCGACGTAGGTGATCTTGTAGAGGATACCGTCGTCACCGATGTAAGAGTACTCTCCGCGGACTTCTAGGGCAGGGCCTTCGGAGTCGAGGACCTTCAGCACACCCTGAGCGGCGGCGTACTTGCCGTCGCTGGTCTCCGATCTAAACCAAGATTTGACCGTTCACTAAACATACACGTAACAACTTCATCTATCACTTGTAAACTAATTTTATTAAACTAACCCACTGATAATGAAGTTACATATTTAATTACCTGCTTATATAGGAAAATAACAATTAACCAAATTGAACTTGCGATGTAAATAACAATAATAATATTAATAATAATTTACTTGTAGGCGAATCCGTCAACACCGATGTTGTCCAATTCATTGACGACAACGACGGCGTCCTTGGGGTCAGCGGGCGCAGCGACGGCCGCGGCCACGAACAAAGCAACAATGAAGACCTGGATTTGGACAAGGATTTTTATTAAAATTTATTTTACACATAACTTAACAGTTCACCTCGTGAAGATCCATTTGGAGATCGACAAAGATGCAGCAAACCAGTTGTGTATTTGAGTTGAAAGATTTTTTTAAAGACGCTTCCCGCTTCCCAAATAGATTTCAAGGGAACGAACAGGGTTTAAACAAAGGCCTGGATACAAGGGATAATTCAAGAAATCCAGTCAGGTATCGGACAATTCCAAATCTAATTGAACTATATATAGAAATATTTAAGATTATTTTTTGTTACTTTGTTGTTATTTATAGGTTATACAATTATATATGAATATTCATTCTTATATATTGTATCATTGTAAATGAATGGGATTGGATTAAAACGATTGGCTTTATATAAGAACTATAATAACGTTGGACCTAATTCTATCACCAAATCCCAAGAATCCAATAATCCTCACGATCACCTAGTAGAAAGTAGTCCATAGAACAGAGGGATTTGACTTTGTTTGATTGAATTGAAATTTAATGAACTGCCATCACATCGCGCCATCAAATTTTCCATACTGCTGGTGAATACTTAACATCGAACTATGCCCCGTGCAGGTACACTCCGCGGCGTAAACATCAGGTATATTATTAAACGATGACCAGCTACAATTTAATTAGTATTCAGCTAAGGCTGCGCCAGCGCCGGTAAATTTATACGATGCTCATATTTTTTAAGTTTACGCTCCAAACGTAAAGGTCACTTGATGTTCAATCGATGACCGCGAGAATTTGTCTGTCTGTGTACACTAAATGTCATCTTGAAGGTTCACCAAACGAGAAAAAGCAATAATTAAACAGCAGTTACTTTTTATTTGATATGCAAAGTGTTTCGAAACGATGTTGGAGAAGGTTTCCAGTTGATGTATTAAGTAACATTGTGAACGAGTTATTATAAAAAAGTCTGACAAGTTATTAAGTAACAAGTAACATATGTGGAAAAACTATTGGAAATATATAATTGTGTGGGATTTTCAGAAAATTATTTAAATCTTCTACAGCACATGACCGCTCGCTTTACAATACGGATGCCCCTAGTTCGTTTCCGAGACCATTTGTTTAGATTTTAGATAGTAATAACATTTTCTACTACCACGTACCATATTTATATTATAAATGTACCATATTTTGATCGATGAGCTTGACCATCTGACGGCTTTATTGTCATACCAGATCGATCTAGGTCAAGTGTTATAGTAGATAGAAAAAAATAGCAAAATATTATAAATGATTCTGAATTAATAAGTACAAAGATAATTAACTTAGGATTTATATTTAAGCATTATATATATCCTAATCCCATCCTAACAATATCCTAAGTTGTGTGAGGTGACTGAAAATTGAAAGCTCATTTATATTTAAATGTATACGATTTAAAAGCTTGAGTGATACGGTTCAAAATAAACTAATAAAATTGACTTACGGATTTCATTTTTGAGATGTGTGTTGGTTTTGTATTGCCAGAGGATGATTTGCCGAGAACTGTGACTAGAACATAACATCCTCACACTTATATACCTACCTGCCGGCCGCTGATCTACTTTGCATACATTTGAATTCTAACAGAAGCCGACACGCGTGAACTTTTGCTCGTTACCTGTCGATGCTGTTTCCTTTTCCTTATGTACATGTATAATTGTGCGAACTTTTAACACTACTGCTAAAAGATTCGGAAGCTTTAAGCGTCGTAGTCGAGTTCATTTTAACATCTCAGGAACAGCAAAGTCTATATTAAAATCATGATTTCGGGACATCGTCCTCATTAGACGATAGACGTCCACTGCTGGAGCTAGGCCTCTCCCAAAGCTCTCCACATCGATCGGTCTCACGTTGCTCGCATCCAGTAAGTTCCTGCAACAATCTTTTGGGCTATGTCGGTGACCTTAGTTTCTCTGTGGATCTCCACATTTCAGGACAACTGAGTAATATTATTTTTCCGTTAAGTTGACCCTCGTGAAAACTAATAGAATAGTAGCTTAATATACAAATAATTAAACAGATTTTTTATACAAGTCATGTTTCCGGCTAATCATAAATATAGAGACAATAAACTTTATAACTTTCCTTGTTAACTTAAAGTTTAAATTAAAGTGTTTGTGTATTTGTGTTTCAAGTTGAACTTTTAGTTAGAAACCAAACTCAAAAAATCTATAAATTTCTTGCCCAAGCACAAGGAATTATTTCATATTATAGTTGTATATTTCAAGGAAGTCAGAGAGAGGGGTTGTCTTCTTACATTTAGTGACCTACAATGTTTTTATTAATACATTAAATAATGTACAGTACAATCGTTTGAGGATGATGAGGTTACTAAGGTCATTTAAATGAAGAGCCTATGGAGTCATTAATGATAAATGAAACACTGTCTGTAGGGCTCTCTTGCCGAAGTCTATACAAAATTCAAGCAGCACTGTAGCTAGAAATGTGACGTATAAACATCCGAGTTTGTTTCTACCTCCAAATAGTAGTGTCCAAACATCACTGCTTTCCGGTTTGAAGGGACTTGTAGCCAATCTAATTACTGGGGTAACGAGACAACATCTTATGTCTCAGGCGACGAGCGCAGTGTGATGCAGTGTATATCGCCCTAACTGGAGCTACGTTGTTATAGGTATAGCTGGTCTGGCGAAAATCGTGAGCAACCGCTACAAGTGGGAGCGTCTGGGCGTACATAGATACAAATGAATGTTAATATTATCATCAGCCGATAGACATCCACTGCTGGACGCAGCCATCCCCAAAGATCTGATCTGACCTGCTTTGCCATAGTCCGTCACGGCCAGCAAGGCCTCTCCTACCGCCGAGCACCAGGAGCCGTTGTTTGTATATCAGTGCCACATTGTTACGGATAGGAGTATCACTCACCATCAGGTGAGTGTCCCACTCGTTTCATAGGTATTAGGGTATTAACACTGCTACTGACGTTTTGGCCAGGATTTGTCCTAGATGCTTTCATTTGCTGCTATTAGTCAGTCTCGTTAGAGTAGTAATAGCTTCAGATCCCTTCAGGTGGTGTGATAGTTGTGTATCAATATTGTTATACATTTTCTAACAACAAATAGTAATTTAAATGAAGTTTCCAGATTCCTAATCAATGTTCATTGTTTTGCCCCTGGTGAGGCTGATTTGGATTTGATTTGATTTGTGTCGCCAGCGTACCGGCAGACGTAGTGGAAGGCCTCCCACAAGGTCCACCTGGATCCCGTGAGTTATATATAATGCGCGAAGCCTTACACCCCATGAATTGCCTTTGATTGAATTAAGTTAAATAACAATACTTTTATATTTTAAGCTGGTACATCAATGGAGCAATGACCTCATCAATGGAGAGACGTCCAGTCAGGTGCTACTTAAATAGAAAACATTCTAGCAACACGGCGCATAGATCATTATCACTTATCCCTAAAATGATGAGAACAATCAGTCCACTTAAGTGGAAAAAGGCTAGGCATATTGCTCGAAGGACTGACCACCGATGAGGAAGTAAGGCCTTGAAATTATGACTGCATACCAGTAGACGCAGCACTAAGTCTACTTTCACAACGTGGTCCGTTTTAGTGGTAATATAATAGTTACCAGAAACCGTTTAGATGAGCAACGCAACTCGTAATTCTGCTGCTAAATAGTATTGTATAAATATTACTATGTTCTAGTACAAAAGACAAATTACAGCGGTAACAAGATATAATTTTTTTTTCTTAAGGAGCACAACATGGTGCTATGTATACCCTAACTGGCGCCACGTAGTTAGAGGTCTCGCTGGTATGGCGAAGGTTGCGGGGAACCGCTGCGAGCGGGAGAGTTTGGGCATACATAGATACAAATAAATATTAATATCATCATCATCAGCAGATAGACGTCCACAGCTAGACACAGGCCTACCCAAACATTTCTACTTTGATCTGTCCTGCGCTGCTCTGGTTCTGACGCATTGCTAATGTCCGTCAAAGTTAGGATGACCTCTGGTATCACTGCGCACCAGAGGCGTTGGTTTGTGAAGATGGACACAGGCCATTTTCTAACACGCCCGCCCAATGCGAGTTGGTGGGACCCAGAGACTTGTATGTTGATTAGTAAGGTGCATCACGAGCAGGTGAGGTTGGCTTGGATCCCGAGATTTGTTCTGCAGAACCCTTTACATCCCAATGTTAACATCATTGTTCATTAATAATAATCATCGTTGCCACTATATGCATGCAGTAGGAAGGCAGGCATCAGAGAGGAATGGCGACGTGTTGGCGTTGTTAAGCTTGCTACCAACACCTGAAGTGATGACCACGACCACTCTGTCAAGAGTGATACCGACGAAGAAGAAGAAGTTGATTAATAATCCGGCAATAAATAACCGGTGACATATTAATACAGGTTCACGTTTGGCTTGTTTATACAATTTCCTTTTTCATAGATATATTATTTAAAAAGGAACCGGTTTCGCCGCAGTGACAGGCCATCCTAATTAGTATATTAATCGGTGAGATTGACCTCGTGTCACCGCCGCGGCGAAAAACCAAGGCCACCAAAGACGACTATATCACGCAAGTGCTGGCTGACAGAGTACAGGAACCAGAGAGCATTGAATTAACTGTACAAAGTTTCCTGAGTGATAGAAACGACCTAATTATTATCTTAGTCTACGATAAAAAAGAGGTATAAAGGTAGTGACACTAACTTAGCATTGCAGGAAAGACGGAGACAACCGGATGGGTGGAGGTATTCACGACCCTCAGACATGAGGAATACGATTTGAGGAGGAGGAACTTTGCATGATTATTATTATTAAGTACTATATAAACGTCGGAAAAAAATAATCAATATCTTTTGTAATCATATACGACGAAACCACAATTTTAAAATCATCTACACACAGGAGATATCCTGGAATTTATTGATTCATCACCAGATCTCCGAAAATATGAGATATAAACACTCAAAGTTTGGCAGAGATATTGCTTCTGCCAGTTAAAAGTCAGCTAACAGTGGATTTGACAAAACTCCTTCCCCACAGAGAGTTGCGGAGGAGTTACACTATATCTAAAATATTTAAAAAAAAACCTTTATACATCGTACATTAATACCCCCTGTCGTACTTCTTGTTCCTCTCGCCCTTTTCCCAGTTATGTGGGGTCAGCACAGTGTATAAATCCCTTCCATCTCCCTGTATCAGCCGTCATATCTGAATCCATACTCTTCTTACACACAATCCATCCACCCTTTCTTCAGTTTTCTCCTACCCTCGTAACCATCCAGGTTCTTTCTTATTACTTAAAAATATAAGGAGTATTTATAGGGACGTTCTACTTAAAAAATTATATTTAGAAGAGAGGTTCGTTTGACCCCCGATGTATTTTCATAATTTACATGTTTCGTCCTGTTTTTTCAAACTACCCACTTTTCAATTCAAAATAATGTTTCCCTTAGTTATTTGTATGGTTAAATCTTGCTGTAAAGGGTCTAGGCTGATATTTGTTGAATTTCTATCGTCAAGTAACATTACAGATGTAAAGATAGAATTCCAATTCACGCAAGTGGAGCTCAAACTTGTGCCGATTGATCAAAAGTTACCTTCGCACCTCTCACAATCTTTAAAAAAATCCACTAATATGTTTAGAGGTTGATTTACTTGAGTTTTCTTTAATGAATTAATTAAGAATTTGTGCTCGACTAAAAAAGAAACAAACCGATACACATATCCATATTATTATTTACCAAAGACAGAAAGGACTGCACCGCGCCTATCGCCAACCTTCACTAGTTGGAGAGGCACTTTAAGAAGAAGATTAGAAGCTTTGGTGTGCCAAGGTAGAATCAGTAACTATAATGATATATCATATTAAGTTCACAAACGGCACTGACATAGCTCAGCGGATTTAGTAAATTGAGGTAGCGGTAGCAGGTCACATAGCACTCGGAGTGAACAAACTAATAGGTATAGGAAGATATATGAATGAAGATTAACGCAGCTATACTCTCTGCGAGACTTAGTGAGGATTGGCTGCGGTCCGTTTGCGCTAGAAATCGATTGTTGATAATGATGAATACTGAAAAGCCGTTTAAGAGCTACATTGAATACTTGCCCTCACTTTCGATGCTTAGTAGCAACTGAAAAGTGTATAAGGAACAGCTACCATCATCCGTTATTACACAGAAGTCTCTAATTGTATTCATCGCGATATAAAGATTTATATGATTGTTTTCACTCGGCTCATATTATAACTACATTATTATGTATTAACATATAAGAATCTTTTTATCATCTTCATCACATTGTCGGCCTAAAAAATAATTTTGTTGGTTGTGTGCCTCCAAATTTTGATGAGAATAACGAAACTGAAGATCTATAAATTACAGGAAAGGTAATAATGAAAAGGTCCTGTAACATCGTGATGAACTCTTTTCTTTGATAGTTCTATAGAGACAGAAGATTTGATTGGAGTCGAGCTGGTATTACATTCCTTATTATGATTATTACAAGTCAGAAGTAGCAACCAAGAGCTAAAGACTTCAAAGAAGGAATCGAGTGATAACAGAGAAAAAGATTTTAGTTAATATGCAAAAAAAAAATTGCATTACTTAATAAAACAATAAAAGTAAATGACGAATAACTTATATTTAAACATAACTATACATACATATATACAATAGACTGGGATGGTCAGTCAGTTATAAAGTTTACTATCATTTTGTAATTTCAACTAGGTTCCGGTGTATGTTTAGTTCTTGGGGATGTGGGCGCCGAGGGGCTGGAATCCGTTCTCGTTGGCGACGTAGGTGATCTTGTAGAGGATACCGTCGTCACCGTAGTAAGAGTACTCTCCGCGGACTTCTAGGGCAGGGCCTACGGAGTCGAGGTCCTTCAGCACACCCTGAGCGGCGGCATACTTGCCGTCGCTGGTCTCCGATCTGCAAGTTCACATACAATTTAACAAAAAGATAAAAATGAAACTTCATTTATCAGAGACGATACCAGTAGGTCGTCCACCGGACACCGAGCAAAACGCGTGATGGTAACTGTGTGGGGCCAGTTCAGATGTTATCACAGTATTATCCAGTATCGTTGAAGCTTTAGCTTTGATTCATGTCGCAGCAGAAAGATCAACAGATTCATCGCTATCGTATCGTAATGAAGTCATAGACGCTGTGGTTTCCGGAAACATAATTAAACCATAGCTGAATGAAACTAACGGAAATAAGTAATAGACAAAAGAAATACATAAAAGTATGTTGTGTAAAATAACGACAGTACTAATAACTTACTTGTAGGCGAATCCGTCAACGCCAATGTTGTCGAATTCGTTGGCAACAATGACGGCCTCCTTGGGGTCGACGGGCGCGGCGACGGCCGCAGCCACGAACAAAGCGACAATGAAGACCTGGAGCAAAGAGAGATTTAACAATATAATATATCGCATCGACTGGCCTATAGGCATTTCCACATTCTTACTGAAAGTGAAACATTATCTTCCCATTCAGAGTATAAGTATAAATCTAAAAGAAATTAAGCTATTTGTTATTCATCATCAACAACAACAACAACACTTCAGCCTGCTAGTATTTACATGTACTGAACATATATATAATAGTATTACCAAAGAGTACGCGCCGTACCCGCGGCGCCAGAACAAGATAGACAAGAAAAGAATCATCACTGAAGTAACCTTTGTAACGAGCCTAGGTTATTTCAATGATGATCATGTCATTTCAAGGCCCGAGTACATTTGCTTGTTTAAAATTAATTTATAAATACATATCAATTTTGTATTCAACGTAATGGACCTGTTTGATTTATGTTTTGATGTTTCACATCGTGGAGGTCAACTGTTTACTAACGACCGACAGACGAATTTTTGTTTTAAATGTCAAACAGATCACAGGCGAGACCTTACGCATCCGACAAAGCTTTAATACGTCATATCAAATAAATCTAACGATAGCTTTATTACTGATTTAACACGTAATCTATCAATAAGCGGGAGAGGGGAAATCATTAAACACATTTTATTTACAGCGGGATATAAGACAGTAAATTTCAAGTTCACGTGGGGAAAGAATGAATAATATTAAATTTTGATGACAAGTGTATTAGACACAAATAACATTAATAATTAGAGAAAGTCTTAAAAAAAATTAGTCAAAATTGAAGCACTAAGAGGAAATCGCTATAACATATTAACCAATTATTGCATAATAATAAATCATCAGTCGGAGATGCCTTCAGTAATCTAGGGAGAGTGACATTGAAATCATTGGCTGAGAATTAAGAGTAAACTGAGTAATTACTTAAGAACTTTAACAGCTAACATTCGCAAATGTTAAGCCCGAGGGAGCAGGATATTTAATAGACTTACGGATTTCATTTTTGAGATGTGTGTTGGTTTGGATTTGCCAGAGGACGTAGTGCCAAAGACTGTGACTAGAACAGAACATCCACACACTTATATACCTACCTTCCAGCGGCTGATCTACTTTGCATACATTTGAATTAGAAGTTGTGCGTGAACTTTTATTATTATAATTGGCTTGACAACCAGTAGGTGATACAGATACTAATTAATCTTTTAATGATCTGGTATATTTAGTTTCACTTGGCTTTATTAAAAAAACTGTGAGAACTATCAAAGAAGTGAGACACGGCGAACTATTGTATTATATTTAGATAGTGAAGCTAATGGAGATAACAAGCGAAAACGCAGTATTACTTATTTACTATATTTCAGCAAAATAACTACGTAAACATACAAACTTTTTTAAAACACTCGTTTTGAAGTATTGGCAAAACATTTTAACTGTTAATACATAAAATTGCCAATCTGGGAGTTTCTTAGCGTCCCTCAGTTGAATAAGATATAATTCGTCTCTCTTTCGCTGTAGAGCGCTCAGCTCTGTTCCGAGATAAGTGTTTAATTATTCGATTGTACTCATTTAATACCATCTCTATCTAATATCATTTTATGTTTTATAATAGAGGAGAGTAGTCAAAATGAAGATTAGTTTCTAGATTTTATATTAGTCTTTTAACAATTCTCAGTTACATGTCTTATTTCTCATCTTGGATTTTGACGTTCATTGAATACAGTTTTGTGGATGCCTGTATAATAATACCATTGTCAACGTTCTTCAAATTGTACAAAATGGAGACCATCATCCTGGTCAGTGGTATCGCCTTTGATTCCTATGATTTTAAACATAACGTTCGACATTAATTACTTATTAACATAAACTATAAATAACAAAAGCGGTCAAACTTGTTTTCACTACTGAATTATTAGCATTAACATCATTTCCTTTGATGACTTTTAATGACTATACTTTAAATATTAAGCTAAAATGTCAAAAGAGTTTTTTACAACCAAATCAGGATTGCTGTATATAAAGCTATCTAGCTAGTCTAGCTTGAAAAGCAAATACAGGTGTTCCAGTCATCTTAATTACAATTGACCTAAAACAGCTGATTTGTGTTACGCATGTCGTCCACTGATGAATATTAGCCTATCCAATTTTGGGTGTGATAGTCCTGGTCGACGAGACTAATGTATTAAAATTCATTTAAGCTGAGGTGGTTTCCCTGGAGTAAACCATTTTAAGTTGCTTTTTGCAACACACCGAGGGTAGTTTAGCAGTGAATATATTCTAATCAGTCTCTAAATATCAAAAGTTTAAACGATGCACAGAATTCTGAACTATCCGGTCACTCCAGTTTAGGTTCGCCATTTGTGTGATAGTTATGTAATCAGATCGCGGACGGCGGGGCCGCTGGCGACCTTGACATTCACTTTCAACGTCTACCATCGAAGAGAAGACGATTTCGATTGAATACGTTAATGCAACACGAAACCGGCTCTTGTGTGGAATCTGGTGGAACCATCGCCTCGACCATACGAGTAATTTATAAACAAATTGTTGACACTGCAGCAAACGTTATTAAACATTCAAACACTCCTCGCTTGTCGAGATGAGGAGAAAACAATACACGAAAACTATTCCAATACCAGTGATAAACTCGCGTCAGCGTCGTTAATAACGCTGTTGGCGCTTAAAAATTTCCGTAAAAAAAATTGATAGTAATACAAAACGGTTCATACACACAATTTACTTAATAACTTAGTATAAGTAAGAAATTATGTATTCAAGTTTATTTATTATGTACCATAGCGGCAATAAATTTAAAAACTTTATTAATGACATGATCGCAGATGTACCGTTAATAAATTATAATTATATTAATAATAGCTAATGTTAAATATAAATTAACAGTTCTAAACAAAGTAAAAGAACATATAGTACAAATATGAGAATATAAATTCATTATATAGCAAAGGGTTTGGAATATCGATACCATTAATCCATACGAGGTTATACCCAAAATTGGAGACACCTTTATTAGGAAATGAATATCAAAATCTGGTGATGATGCTAACATCACTGAAACGATTTCTTAACGTTCTGTTTTTGGTCTGTCTCCTACATAAGCTGATATCCTATCCAGGACATTAGCACAAAGTCAATAAACTGTTGTACTATCCACACCGGCAAACTTATTTGAGAAGGTCGTAATGTTGTGAAGAGAAACTTCATCTCAAAGTCCTGCGGTCTTTTATTATAGAAATGTATACAGAATCGCAAATTTTATCATTATCACCATCGGCATTGACAGTTTTAATAATACTATCAACAATTTTGCCAAAGGTAACCAATCCCTGCCTGTCTCTTCTCTTATAAAATTTTATTCACATATTATTCAAATGAGCGATGTTTAATTTTAGTATAATTCATTACCATACAAAACTCGCAAAGGTCATCCATCCGTATCTATTCAGAATCTATTTTTCCCTCTTGAATATTTTTTCTTATTACAATATGTTATATGTTTTTTTGCTCTAGTTTATTTTTTTGGAACTCCTCGAGTTGTAAATGTACGGCGAGTTTTCATCAACGACGAGATCTTGCTGCATAACGGGTGTTGTGTGTGCGGCGGCGGGCGGTGGGAAGCGGAGTATTCCTTACCTTAAAGGCAGATATATCAGATCCATAGAGTAATTTTTCTTAGATAACTCATTGATATGCCTGTACACTACTGTTTGACGGTGGTAATAGGCGCAGCGGTGGTATCTATCTAAACGATGTCCGGCAATAAAGACCTAACACTGGTTAATGGACGAGGTAATCGGACGAGTTTGAATAAACCTAAAATGATTTTAGCTCCGTCACGTGTATCCAGCTCATGGCGAGCGGTTAGCAGCTGAGCCACAGGGCAGTAAATGTTATACGAATTGCGCAATTAGCGTCCCACCAGCCAATGGTATATGGATTTTGAGCTTGTGTTGAAATAATATGATATAACAAATATTTCAACCGGCTGTATCGCGGAGACACCGCCGTGTCCAAATATTGGCTGACAATACGTTGTGTATGAATAATAGATGCTTTAAATTCCATCCTGGAGTGTTGCGAAGGTGACTCCGTTCATACGAAATGCCAACTCGTTACGTCAGCGGTGGCCCGAGCCCGTGTGGAACCTCTTCGTGCTCAGACGGTGTTTTTTTTTATTATACGAGACGGGCGGGACGTTCACCTAATGGTAAGCATAATACGTTAGACGTGCACCAGATTACGCTCGTCGCATTAAGACATAATAAGTTTATCCTCGTTACCCCAATAATATCACTGGCTAAAACTTCTATCAATCGGGTACACAGTAGTGTTTGCACACTACTGTTTGTCAGCTGCAATAGAAACTTCAGTAGTACCTGCTTTGTTTCTGAGGGGAGGCTAGGGTTATGTCAGGTTATTACTAACTAAAACCCCCTCAGTGCATTCGGTAAGGGGCCGGAGTCTCTGAGAAGGGCTTAACCCACCTAGCCACCATCGCTGAATCATACGCTGTCCCACGCAGGTTCACTTGTTGAACGATAAGGGCCCACCCTCAAGGCCCGCCAAACTCCCAGACCCTTTTAGTCGTCTTCTACGGCAGGCAGGGCTTACCTTAGTCCTCTTCATACCTTCAGTGATATCTAGTTAGTACCTAGACAATCTCTGTTAATAAAGACCTACCACTAGAGCGTGTAAGGTGAACACTTAAAAATCAATTGCTAACGTATAAAAGCAGCCTTTATTACAACAGCAAGGGATGCATTTTTCTGGTGGTAAGATTTAATGTAATGCTGTTCGTTTGTACCCTGCGACCTAGTGAACTTTACACATGGTCTAACCTCTTAACCACCTATGAACTTTAAACCGATTCGGTCTAAGGCCGATCCAGAGATTAAGATTTATCTTAATACAGTAAGGAGAAAAATATCTTCATTACAAATTAATCAACTTTACTAATATCGATCCAAAATAACTCGTAACCTCTCTGATGATCTGTACAGCAACTCCTAAATACACTAATGATATATCCGGTTAAATATCACATAGTTGTGATGTCATGGTCGCCGCTGATCGTCACCGTAAGGAATTGCATAAGAAATAATTGTGTTTCCGGAAATATCACATACCAATGTCAGCGTCTACAACAGCCTCGAACTGTGCTTTTATTAAATTAAACAACTGTAGTTTTATTCTTCTTCATCTTCTTCGGTATCACTCTTAACAGAGTGGTCGTGGTCATCACGTGCGTGTTGGTTACAAGCTTAACAACCCGTTGCCTCTCTGACGGCCGCCTTGTACATGTGTGTAATGATTCCTACAAACAACTTATAGGACCCAAGCCAACCTCTTCTGCTCGTGGTGCAGCCTGCTTATCAACAAACCAGGCTCTGGCTCCCACCAACCCGAATTGAACCAGCGTAGTGGGAAATGGACCAAGTCCTCTCCTATGAATCTTTACAAATAACGGCCCCTAGTGTCCAGCGGTACCGGTGACTACGCTAACTGTAAGGTCGCGACAAGGGGCCGGATGCAGCGGTGTAGGATCGATCTTCGGATGAGGCCTATGTCCAGCAGTAGACGTATATTGACTAATAATGATGATTAGTTCATATATTTATTTATACATCTTTAGGTCGTTACACAAAATGATCAAGCACAGTTTATTTATAATAGCTTTCTGTTGCCGGAGACCATCTAGATAGATACCACTACAGCTCATCTTCAAACCGATAAACAGTACTGTGCAGACATTACTGTGTTCTGGATCGAAGGGAGCCTTAGCTTGTGAAATCACTGGGGGTAAAAAGACAACATATTATGTTTCAAAGCGACGAGCGCAATACGGTGCAGTCTATATCATCTTAACTGTCGTCACGTTGTTATGTGCAAACATTTCATTTAGCATCAAGAGAATGTCCCGCTTTGTAAGAACTCTTAAAACCCTACATCCATCTTTGATCAACGTATATGGACTACCAGAGAACGCCGCTTAATATCATCAGCATCCGTTTCTCAATTAACTAGATTTGTTTATGTTAATTATTACATATAATTATTTAAGCAAGACACCTCAATAAGTAGTTAATTTTAAAAAATTTAGATAACCAAGCTCAGTCGGAGTTAGGATTGGAATAGAAAAGTTTTCATTCATATGTATAGTACTCATTATGTAATAGACGTCCACTGCTGGACAAAGGCCTTTCAGAAAGATACCAGTGGGTTCCTGCGACTCTCATCAGATCGTCGGTTCACCTTGCGGAAGGTCCTCCAACACCTCAGCCTTACGCAGCAAGAGGACCTTACTGCCTGACGGCTGTAGGTCCTTCGAGCAATGTGTCCTGCCCACTGCCACTTAAGTCTACCAATGTTTTGAGCTATGTCGGTGACCTTAGTTCCTCCGCGGTATAATACTAAGACTATTAAAATGTTATGGCCTTCATGTTAAGATAATAAATAATAAAAATGCTTTTAAGAACACTACACCCTAAGTTTTTTTTTAGCTAATAGGCCTTAAGAGATATATTATGTTATTTTTCTTAGGCATATTATTTAACCGATAACGTAATACCTATTCGTTAAAATAACGTTGATAGATTATTTAGAGAACGAAATGCCACCTGACCACCAATACCGCCGCCAGTGTTCAGCGCGTGTAATTCTTACTGCGGTTTCATTGTAATTTTATCGTCACTAGTGTTGTGACGGCCGAAATTAAATTTTACTGCATCATTTAATCGTGCAAGTTACCTCGTTCTCATACAATATGGTTTTAGGAATGGAAGTCATGGGTAAATAGGTGAAGGATATAAACTATCCGAACAGACGCCTCTTCACCGCGCAGCATAGAGACTCGCTTGGATGGACTGGCGGAGACCGTCTAGGTACCACCGTGGCAACTATTGCAGCCGACAAACAGTAATGTGCAAGCGATTGCGTTTCAGCTTTTGGCGTTGTAGCGAAATTACTGGGTTAACGAGGATTAACATCTCATGTCTCTATGTAGCGAACTCGATGTAGTGCAGTGTATCCCATTTTAACTTGCTAATATAGCGCTACGTAGTCTTTAGCGGACGTGTCACGTACCGTCCCCTCCCTTCGATAAGTAAAAATATATATATATACAATTTCATATATTCTAATGATGATGTAATGGTTAGGATATTTACACGGCAACACAATGCAGCCATCGCCTTAAAACATTTGTTATACAATTAAAGGAAGAGAAGAGCGGAACCTTTAGCTGATGGTCATACATCTGCCCATAACAACGTGGCGCTAGTTAAGATGGTATGCACTGCCCTACATTGCGCTCGTCGCTTGAAACGAAAGATGTGGAGTCTCGTTACTCCAATAATTACACTAGCTACAGCGCCCTTCAAATCGGAACACAGTAATGTTTACACAACACTGTTTGATGGCAGACGAAGGCGCTGCGGTGGTATCTATCTAATCAGTCTTCGGCAACAGAGCTACCACTAACGAACATATTAACATTATATATATATATGTACATATATATATGTATATATATATAGATGTATAGATGTTCACTGCTGGATATAGGCCATCCCCAAAGATCTCCACGACTCCTATTCGGCTTCGCGTTGCTCGCATCCATTGGGTAGCCGTGACTCACCAGATCCTCGGTCTACCTATATAGATGATATATACAAGAGTCCAAATTCTCACCTCAAAATGGTTCAATGATTTTGTGAGATCAGCCGGAAGTAATGATGCGAAAGCAGAGGACGGCATTTGATGGAAGACAATAAGGCAAGTGGATGGTGGGCTGATGATGAATGATTTGTCTTTTTTGCTTATTTAATTAGGTTTGCGTAAACATCAGATATGTGTATACCGAATAGTTTGATCAGTTGTTTGCTTAGTGTTTGGTACCTCGTGGACCACGATTTGAATATAACAAATGATGCTGATTATACAATGATGACCCCGATGATTGCGGCCGCGGCGACGTTTACTGATTATTAGCATATGTCAACTCATGGATTACCAATAAAAGTAAATAGCGGAATACATATATTTACCGTATTAAGCACTTGCTGAACCACGCGGTATCTATTGTATGAAAACTGGTGGTGGAATAGTTTAGATATTCATATGCGGTATCACCGTCTCCTTGCTGAGTTGATACCGACTAGGTATGTACCAGAGTTTACATATCTACCCCCAAACCTGAAGCTAATGAAACTATTAGAAGTAACCAGACCTTTAATTTTATTCAATAGGTGAACTTCCTTCTCGTTTAGTCGCTTAATGAAATAACAAATAAATTATTCATCATCATCATCTATAGTATATATAGTAGCTCGCTGGCCTAATGGTTAAAGCGTGCGGCTTTCATTCCAAAGGTCGCGGGTTCGAATCTCGGCATGTACCAATGACTTTAATATTTAAGTTATGTACATTTGTGGACTTTAGTTACAACAGCGAGATACAAACGGTGAAGGAAAACTTCGTGAGGAAACCCGCACATGACTTAGAATTTATTCTAAGGTATGTGTGAAGTCACCAACCCGCATTGGGCCAGCGTAGTGACTATGGCCCAATCGCCCTCATATTGAGGGTAGGCCTGTGCCCCAGCAGTGGGGACGTAAATGAGCTGTTATTACTTATCATCATCATCGTTAGACGATAGACGTCCACTACTGGACGTAAGCTTCCTCCAAAGATCCCCACATCCATCAGTCCTACGCTGCCTGCATCGCCGGGCACTAGAGTCCGCCGTTTTTGGAGTTCACATGGAGAGATTTGTGCTACTTCCCACCACGCTGGCCTAATGGCCTCGTTTGTTGATTAGCAGCACTAGGATCTGGTAAGGTTGGCTTGGGACCATTGAGTAACTTTCAATCCTAAACTCATCATTTCTTTGTCTCATGACGTCTACACCGCTACGTATGCCGATATGAGTAACCTAAAAAAATAAGGGCGCTGACAGACACGACGGTTATTGTTTTATGTAATACACCTTAATGCGTAATTAACATCCATTATTGGACATAGTCCCGTCTAAACATCTATTGGGATGTCGGTTCCAGCAACCTTCACCAGATCCAAGTCCACTTTACAAACAGTTTGTCTAGAACTTTACTGTGTTATCGGTCATGAGTCCTTCGAGCGATATTCTTAGACTTGTCACTTAAATCTTATAATTTTCCATATACTGGAAATGTAAGTTCAGCAGTGGACAATAATATGCTTAAGTGATGGCAAGGTTGATGAATAGTATAATAAAATAGTTTTTTTTTTAAATAATGGTGGGCAAATGAACGAACAGTTCAACAGGTGGTAAGTGATCACTCACGCCCATAAACAGGCGCCACAGCAGAGGGGTTGCGTTGCCGACTTTTAAGACAATGATAGTCTTTCCTTGAAGACTCCCATGTCGTATTGGTTCGGAAATACCGCTGGCGACAACTGACTCCACAAAGTGGCAGTCCGTGGTAAAAAGTTGCGCTTGAAACGTACAGTGGAGGATTGCCAGTCATCCAAGTAGTGTGGATGGAACGTGGCGTTGTGTCGTGTACTGCGCTGGTGGAATGTAGGGGCAGGAATAATACCGAACAACTCCTCGGAACACTAACCAAATCCCTTCTATATCTATGAACCGGTTGATGAGCGAGAAGCTGTTGGATGCCGGCAGCGCGCCACCGATCGTAGTGGAGATCTTTAGAGGAGGCCTATGTCCAGCAGTGGACTTCTATGGGCAGATGATACTGATGCTGATACTACACTCAGCTTTTATTCAGCCATTTCGGCATTTTCTACTAGATAACATTCGATTACTTCTAGATGATTGGACAGTTCTCTATATGCTAACGCCAAGGAATCCTATGCTTGAGGTAGCTGTAAGTCGGATCAGTATTCTGATTCACTTGCTGTTTCTATTTCAAGTATAACTTAAACTTCTAAATATTCTACTGAAAAAATTTACATAAACTGAAAGAGATGAACGAAAAAGTTTACGTTTGTTATTGTAATGTAAGAAATGAAAATATTTCCCTCATTAGAGTGGTTGGTGGCGTTAAATCGCTTCGAGTTCAGGCGGCGTAATGTATACGGGCACACTGGCACAGCACCTCGCAGTTACACAACAAGGTGAAGGCCGGCGGGTCAGGTTTGTAAGGCTTTTAAATATCGATCCGCGAACGAAATCACTCTCTCCGCACGGCGCGTTATAACTGCCGTGTAATGTTATAAACGTTAGGCCTCGTCGGACATTAACCGTTACATTTGCAAAGAATCTTATAGTCAGTAATTTAACTATTGAATAGTAAACTTCGATAATCTCTCATCACATCCAGAAATTATTTAAAAAAAAAAAACGTTAATGTCTGCTACTGATTCCATGGTGACTATGGTCGGCACCACAAATAGCTTATTGCTCTCCGTACAGAATTCCAAGGTCATCTCTAGCCATCTTAATTCCTCTGCCCTCCTGTTTAATAGTAGCAGTAACAAAACAAAACAGCGGTAGCCGTATGGATAAGGGTGTATACATTAACCCCTATTTATTGTATGTATGTGTTGTGCTGCCATTTATAAAATTGTCCATTAACGATCTGATTATACAATATCCAATTCTTCTTCTTCTTGCTAGACCTTGTCCCATCCTTACTTAGGGTCGGCTCTTCTAATCATTCTTCTAAATCTATCTCTATTTTGTCTATACAATTAAACTGCAAATACCTTAAGGTTTTTAGATCATTAAACTTTGCAGATGTGGTAGATCTCCTTACCCCAATAAATTAGCAAAATGCTTCAAGCCGGAATATATCACCTGCAGCCGACGTAACGGCAATAACAATATGAACTAATACATTTATATGTATGGAAATTATAATTTTTAATTGTAACTGAAACAAAACCGGATAATAAATCCTTCGGAATCCGGAGCGACGTATAATAAATTATCATAGTCTAAGTGAATCCATGCCCCCGTGTTCAGCGCGAAGGTCGCCACAAATGTCAATATAATTAAACTCATGCAACTGAAACTAGTCCGGGGTCTCATAAATTTTAACATTTTTTTTATTAATACCTAGTACTACTCTATTTCGCACCGTTTCAGTTCGTAATACTAATACGCGAGTCAAACAGGTACATGAAAAAGTTTGTATTTAAAAACCAAAGCTCTTTAAAAGACTTTCAGTATATGTTTATGGTCATAATACTTTATCATCATCAGCCAATAGACGCCCACAGCTGGACATAAGCCTCCCCCAAAAATCTCCACATTGATCGGTCTCGCGTTTCTCGTATCCAAAGGACAATGTGAGAGGGCTATGCTCGGAGTTACTCTGCACGATCGAATCAGAAATGTCGCGGTCTATGGACCTAAGGTCATCGACATAGCCCAGAACATAGTTAGTGGACACAAGTGGCAGTGGGCAGGACACATAGCCCGAGAGACCGACCGATGGGGCAGTAAGATCCTCGTAGACATAATGTTAAAAACGCTCCCACGAGGTGGTCCGACGATCTGATGAGAATCGCGAGAACCCACTAGACATACTAATTAGTTTCAGTTAACTGTCAACCATAACCATCATCATCATCAGCCGATAGACGTCCACAGCTGGACGTAGGCCTCTTTCAAAGATCTCAACATTGATCGTTTCCGCGTTGCCCGCATCCAGCGATTTCTTGGCTCACCAGATCGTCGGCCTCGTGGGGAGCCTCCCAACACTGCGTCTACCATAATACGTCCATTTAAGCAAAGAAACCTTGATAAGAATTCCCGAAGATAACACAAGGTTGTTATTAGATAAAATGATCTTCAGTGTGAGTTTGTATTTAAGTATAGATGAAGAGAATAATGTTATCTGGTCAACTACCCACAGACATAACACCTAATCAAGAAGGAATCAATAAAGAAATTCATGAAGTACAGCATATATAACTTAATTAAGTTAGATAAATAATCCATTTAGCTTTAACTATACGAAGAGTAAATGATATTTCCGGCTTATTATGTCAGGATTATTCATTTGGTTTTGTTTACACACCTAAACGAAGAAACGCGCGGAATGTTCACCTGATGGTAAGTGACACGCCCCCCTAGAACCACGCGCCGTTTATTGGGATGTTACAAGTAGCATTACGTTGCACTCATCGTCTGAGGCATAACTAGTTAAGTCTCGTTACTCCAGTAATTACACTAGCTACAAAACCCAACAAACCGGAACACAGTAACGTTTGCAAATTACTGTTTGGCAGTAGAAGTAAGCGCTGCAATCGATCCATCTAGACGGTCTCCGGCAACAGAAACTTAGCACCACCAATAAAAGAAGTTCTCGTGAAGGTATCTCGATTTGTCAAAAAAAATAAAGTTACTTGTAAATTTGGTAATATTTATATATATATATATATATATATATATATAATATTTAATAGTACTTTATGTAATAATATAAAATATATAGAACATATCCAGAGATTCATTGAACTCATCGCGAGATCTCCGTAACTTAGACGTAAATACTCAGAACTTCGAGATATTGCTTCTGCAGCTACTTTTACTCATTCTTTCCCTAAATTGGATTGTGACCAAATAACAGCTAGTAAGATAATTAAATCGTATACTGTAGAATTACTTGGATGTAGTAATGGTTAAGTTTACCGCGTCATCAAGGATTCAGAGCTCGTCGGCGACGTACACGCAGTGATTTACTCCAGCGAAGTGATCCGAACTATTTATTACTTTGTGCTTAACGAAACTGACCGTTTCATTTATTTTTGGTTACTTTGTTACTTTTGCACATGCGATTGGCAGGTTTTTTGTGACGTCACAGAAGCAGGACATTCACCTGCTGGTAATTGGTACGCCCTGATCGTTACATCGGGACGTGTACAGACATCAGCACAGCGCAATCATCGCATAACAATGTAGCTGATGTATTATCAAATACACCAACGGAATATCGCATAATACCATTATCAGCCGATAGACGTCCACTGCTGGACACAGGCTTGCCCCGAAGATTCTCAAGTTTGTAAGAGTTCCTATGTTATATAGGTTAGGGCTATTTCCTACCACGCTGGCCCAATCCGGGTTGGTGAGAGCCAGAGCCTAGTTTGTTGACTAGTAGGGATCACCACGAGCAGGTGAGGATGACTTGGATCCCGTGAGTTATTGTGCTTTCTTACACTCCTTATTTTTTTTTAATTGTGAATGCAATATAAATTTAGTTGAAATACTTAAAATGATTTCTCTATAATACAATACGCAGAAGTAAGGAGTGAAGATCAAAATATATGATGACGCAATGTAACAAAGATTTCCTCGAAGTCGAAGCCAAATGAGAAAATTTAGGATTCCAAGGATAATCACTATAAAATTATAATGAGATGATTATGAGATGCTGGTGCCGGTCGGCAAGGTTTACTGGTTAATTTGTATTTAAATAACAATACCTAAGCGTATTGGTACCGGTTACTTTGTGAGATTTTTTTTAAATTACGTCAATATATTAACTGCGAATATAGATGATGGTATTCAATTTGCTGGTTGTAAGGGTTGCCGCACAACGACTCACCGACGACACCTGCATTGGGTCTGCGTGGGAAAAAGGCTCAAATCCCTTCCCGAATTATGGGAATGTTTACAGGAGGCATATGTCCAGAGGTTGAAATCTGTCAACTGATGATGATGATTGAAAAATTTAAGAGTTACTAAGTTAAGTTACTCATTTGTTAATTTCACCGTCTTCACAACAATTCTGTTTTTTTTCCTAAGGTTAATTTAATTTGAACTCGTTAGCTATTCTGTTGCCGGCGTCGGGCACAAGACCCAGAATATGAACAGAATGCTCGGATGTGATACTGTATGCTGTGCAGTTGTCGCAAGGTTCTGATAAAATCAAAAGCGAAGGTTAAATTATTGTAACGAAATGTTTATTTAACAATATTCATTCGGGTTTGTATCACAGAACCGCTTCACACGATTGCCAACTACAGGATAGGGAAGGATAAGGAGTGATGAGTATTTTTGGACTAGATATTAGGTAATATTAGATCGACTTATTGGGCCTGGGGAATGTGGGCACCGATGGGCTTGAAACCTTCCTCGTCAGCGGTGTAGGTGACGCTGTAGACGACTCCGTCGCTGCCGGTGTAAGAGAACTGTCCGCGGACTTCGAGAGCTTCGTTTTCGAGACCGGCGTTCTTCAGCTGTCCTTGTTCGGATTGGGAGATTCCGTTTGAGGTTTCGAAGCTGTTTAAATTGAATGTGATTAGTGTTTTGTGGACGTCTATCGACTGATGATGATGATGATGAAATGTTTTGATTTCAATACAGCTTCTACAAGTACTTGCGAGGAGGAAATAAACAATTTGAAATTACGTTGTTAAAGATATCGTTTATGAAAATGTCGTCTTACCCGTAGCCGTATCCTTCGACGCCGATGTTGTCGTTTTCGTAACGGACGATCACGGCGTCACCGTCGGGGCTGGCGGGCGCGGCGGCCACGGCGGCGACGAAGAGTGCGGCGACAATGAACTGTGGGGGGAGTGCCCAATTATTAATTAACTTACACTTGTCTTAAAGACACCAGATTCCGATAATTTAATTATTGGCTGGAATCCAGATTTCGCAGGCCATAACATTATTTATCGGACGATCGATAATCCCATAAAACAACATGAACGTACCAGTTTCATTTTGACGGTTTGGTGGTTTTTTGGGTGTTCGTGGTGTGAAGGCAGCTGAGCGACTGATACTGTGGTGGTGCCGCAGACGGTATTTATACCGCGGGAGGATGCGCGCCGAGGACGCACCCTGACATTTGAACCGGCCGCCGGCGGCGCGTCCGGCCCCGCGCCGCCGCACCGCCGCACCGCCGCGCTTAGGTTCTCTCTTGAGCATCTCCCGAACGCATCTTCCATGCAACATCATCGGCATCTGCACATATAACACAAATAACTTAATAAAATATAATTTTCATGAAAATGAAAAGGAAATTTTTATTGAAATAGCTTAACTCTAACTTAGCTAAAAATAATGATTACTACTACTACTACTATTTAAATATATTACTTAAAGATATTAAGTTTAAGTAATTTGTAAACATTTCATACAAATCTTGTGCTGTATATATTTTTCTAACATTTCATATATTTGTATAGAAAATATTTAATATATATGTTATATACAAAACTAAATAAAAAGGTTCGCGTTAGATGAAGTGGTTGTTCCTAGGAAACAAACATAACCTGCACATGCTTAAAAGTAAGTTAGAATTTTAGTATTTAATTTTTTTTATATAAAATTGAGCGACGAGACAAGCGGGACGGTCACCTGATGGTAAGTGATACACATGCCCATGACAATGTGACCTTAGTTAGGATGAAATACACTGCACTACATTACGCTCGTCGCCTGAGACGTAAAATGTCAAATTTTGTTACCCCAGTAACAATAACTACAGCGACCTTAAAACCGGAACAGTACTGTTTGTCGGCTGCAATAGGAGCTGCTGTGGTAGCCCAGACGGTCTGTAGTAACAGAGAGCTACCACCGGGGATTAGCAACGAATTTCTTATAAAATTAACTTAATACATAGATATTATCATCATCAGCTGATAGATGCCCACTGCTGGACATTGGGCTCCTCTAAACACGCCGTTATTACGTTATGGGCGGGCGTATCAGTTACCACCAGGTGAAGGTCCAGCTCGTCTCGTCGCCTTGTTGTATAAAATAAAAATTGTACGCGCTAATTTTCAAGTAACACGAGTAGCGAGTATTTTCGTTTTTGTTCGCATGGTACAATGGTGAGACGGTGAGATGGTGATTATTTCTCATCGGCTTGACAGTTCCACTGTTCTCTATTGCAGAAGCATTGTACCATAGAGGCAGTAGAAATACGTGGCGTATATTACTACGCAGTAGTGTATAACCGCTTGAGAAATTATTGGGATTAGGAAATATACCATCATATATCTCTATGGGTCAATATGGTGGTTCGTAGATATCTTTTATATGGGCGTTTAATAAAGTTGGTCGGAGCCTGCTTTGATTGGGCCGCTTAACGTTTTCTCCTCGCACCTCGTCGCTAGTGTGAGTATTCTAACACGAGCCAAATTGTTATCGACACGAGTTTCACTCGACATCAAGTGAAACGATCACCGCGTCCATTCGCTTTATCGATTTGTTTATTTAATCATACTTTTTCATCTCTAAGAGACTTCTACTGATACTTAGTAATTTAATATCTATATAAATAAAAAAAATATTGTTTTTAACAAATCAAGATCCGGTCTCTTGCATAATGCCGTCCATCGACTGATTTAAATTCGATTAAAAATTCTACAATTGTTGAAAACTTGTATCACTAAAGAGCTATAATAATTTATGTTGAGCAAAAAAAAACTATGAAGCGTATATTAGCGGAATAGAAACCGGCTGAAGTTGCGCACGGAAACGTGTTTTTAATACACACACACAAAAAAAGGACATGATTTTCCAATTGGACCGTAATGAAGCCGTCTAAAAGCAAGAGATAAATCTCAGCAGACAATGGGATATGAACTCGCGATATTTCAACCGGAGGCAACCCATCCAGTATCACGCGTGCAGCGGCAGCGCGGTCCCACGCGAGTAACGTCTCCACCGGGCGCGTCCCCACCGGCACCGCGGCCGTCGTACGCGAACCTCACTCTTACTACGTTTGGAATAAGGTCGTATTTCTACATTCGTCAGTTTACACTTACGTTCATTTTAACAACAATGTATGTTAGTAGTTCATTAAACATTCGATTTTTAGATTTCGAAACAAGTTCAATAACAGTGAATTTTCGAAACAAGTTCAATAACAGTGAATTTATTATTTTTTATATGTTTATATTAAACTTACGGGACAGAGGAATATATAGAAAAAAGAAAGAAAACGTTCATTTGTTCGTTTTACATATATTTGATGTTTTTAATGTCTATCGTATCGATGGGCCGTCTCGTCTCACTATCTAATAAAGCAAATTATTCAAGGCAATCCAGTGGAAAAAAAGAAATAAATAATATAGAAATAGGAGATAGTGAAGTAAATAATTCATCGTCAGCCGATAGACGTCTGGACATAGGCCTCCCTCAAATATATGCACATGATCGGGTAGGGCATCATATGAAGGGATTTGGGTCATTTCCTACCACGCTTGCCCAATGCGGGTTGGTGGGAGCCAGAGCCTCGTCTGTTGATTACCAGGTTGCACCACGAGCGGGTGAAGTTGGCTTGGATGCCGTAAAAAAAACTTACTATTACAGTAATAAGTTATATCTTTATAGTCAAATTTTGTTAAGAGTATTTACAATGAAAATATGGATTATTAACCAAAAAGAAGAGCAGCGCCGGATAATCACCTGATGATAAGTCGACTGCTTCAAACAATGATCTGGTCCGGATCACACGTCACATTCATTAAATGTTAAGTTGCCCATTTAATACAATACCATTAACTTTCCGCGATCTTCACGAACTAATTCACACAAATAAACTACCAATTTAATAAAAAAACCACGTAAATTAACATGACTTCTGTATCCACTTAATACTGGATAATGGATATATATACCAAGTTGAGATTATCATGACTTACATTAAGGAAATTAACTTGGTAATGTCATTAAACTTTACTCCACCTTGTTATTAAACAGTAGCTGGTAGTAGTAGCAGGCTCCCAACTAAATGGTACCACGATCTGGTAAGGGTCGCGAGAAGCAGCTGATTAAAGATCTTTGGGAGTGACCTACGTCCAATGGACGTTTGTCGACTGATGATGTTGAAGCAATAGCCTAAAAGGATAAGCTACAATATCCTTATAAACATAAACATATTAATGTTCGTTTTAAGTATATATCTTACAAGTTCCAAATGAATCATCATCATCGTGAGACGCCCTCTTCTAACTGAAGTTTAGCGTTTAGACTATTTTACAGACAATTACGTATCTTATGTTTTTCTTTAAAGTTACAAGTTAAGTTATTGTTATAACATTTACCTGATCGATAAACAAAAGGATCACATAACTTGCGGATGTTAAACATTAAACACTTGAGGATGTTAAGTTATTTAGAATTTCCCCAGGAATCTCATTTCACTGGTGGTAGATCTTTGTTGCCGGAGACCGTATCGGTAAGCACCACGGCAGCGCCTGTTGCAGCCGACAGACAGTACTGTGCAGACTTTACTGTATTCCAGTATAAAGGTCACTATAGCTAGTATAATTACTGGGAATCGAGCATAACGTCGTCCAGTGTATATCATCCTAACCAAACTAAGACACCAGAATAGGGAGTCTTTAAGGAAAGAGTGAATAGGCTATTACTAGGTCAGTGTGCCTTACTACTCATACCACATTACTACTTATTACTAGGAGGGATCACGTTAGTCACTAACAGTATTCTATTAAAAAAAAGGTAAGTTGTAAACATTACTGTATTCCGGTTTAAAACGCGCTGTAGCTAGTGAAATTAGTGGAGTAATAAGATTAATAATATATGTCTCAAGACGAGCACAATGTAGTGCTGTGCATACCATTTTAACTAACGCCACGTTGTTATGGGAAGGCGTATCACTTACCATCAGGTGAACGTCCCGCTCCTCCCGTTGGTTCTATGAATAAAAGAAAATTCAGTGCAATCCGATGAATAGTAAAGAGAACCTTTCTTTCTAAATCCAGTACTTTTGGTACTTGGAACGGAGGTCGCGATGAACGCTGGTGCACGGCGCGGAATGCGCGCGCGCCGCCGGGGCTGAAGCTTAGTCTCGCTCGTTACCATACGCCGACCTCTCAGCCTCCGCTGCTTATGCAACAAAGTTCCACTCTTCGCATTAATTTATCGCCGTACCATTCCCCCCCATCTGACTACATACTCACCCGTGGCCTTTCAAACCCAGCAGAGCCCAATACGCCGTTGCACATAAGAGTAGGTGTGTTTTATTTTACACCGAATTTAAAATAATATACATTTGTTCTAAGCTATAACTTATTTTACTTATTCGGCGAAGCTTCTGCGAGATATTCACCTGATGGTAAGTGACACGAGTACACAGAGCACCACATTATGTTCGTCTTGA
Organism: Troides aeacus; assembly: GCA_033220335.2. Classification (NCBI taxonomy): domain Eukaryota; kingdom Metazoa; phylum Arthropoda; class Insecta; order Lepidoptera; family Papilionidae; genus Troides; species Troides aeacus. The sequence continues at coordinate 12,444,898 of CM067277.1, read as the reverse complement.
GAGATTTTAAATCTCATCACCCTAATAATTTCACTAGCTACACCGCCCTTTAAACCGGAATGCAGGAATGTTTTTTAATTGAAAATGGTTAGTGCCTAAAATCAATCCAACCTGATCTTATGAATTGAAATAGTCTATGGTGGTAAGGCGCACTGACCTAGTAGTAGCCTATTCACTCTTTCTTTGAAGACACTCACGTCATATTTGTATGGAAACACTGACGCGGGCAATTTTTTTTTTATTTTTATTTTAAGCTTTAATCTCTTAAGAATATGTCAGCTGCATTGGCTCAAAAATACAACAACACAAAATTACTTAATATAAAAAAGTTGTGGTGATATAGGTCTTATAATATGTCTAAAATGTCCCGTGCGGCTCTCGATTTTGGTTCACACAACACTATGTGTAAGGTGACCAAATGTAGTACATTGATGCTGTGGTTCCTCATCAGCATCTTCCTTTTGTTCTGATATTTTACATACTCCATCAGCAAATGTTGGACACCTCTACTTTACTGTACGGAGATGTATTTTTTTTAAGCTGACATGTTATACTCCTCCTTCCTCTTCAGATAGGTAGGTTTCCTTTACTGTTCTTATCCAAAATGAAGAGCTTAAACTTTTTAGTACCTGATAAGAAAGACCTACCACCAGTAAACTGACTATATGTTCCCTCTCTGCATTCAGCATTAATAGAATTAACTTAAGATTTAAGCGATATGGTACCAAAATTGATCGCAAGTTCAAAGAGTGCTGTCACCATACTAATCACTCCGTTGATTTTCAGCAAAGATCTAAGTTGACCTACACCTTACTCACTACTACTACAATGGATCCCCTTCCTTATTAATACACAATCACATTTAGAGACAATACGAACATTTATTTGTATATTAAATATGATGGGGGTGTAAAGGTTTCGCACAACAATTCACTTGATCCAAGCCAACTTCCACTGCTCGTGGTGCACCCTCTTAATCAACTAACCTAACATGTATTAGGCCAGCGTGGTAGGAAAAGGCGCAAATCCCCTCCATCTGAATACCTACCCGACGGTTGTTAGAATCTCTGGTAGAGGCCTATATTCAGCACTGGAAGTCTATCCACTATTGATGATAATACTGATGAAAATAAGATATTCCTTTATTACATAAGGTTTGCATACATAAAACATATTTTTATGTGACACCACCCTTCATTCCTTCAAATCATGTTATATGGAAATAGTAAATACTTTCTTAGTACAAAGTAAGATTAATTACTACTAAATGGCAATGTCTATTGTTTGTAATCAAATCAACATTATGTAAACATATATATGTAACATATAGTTAATAAAAAAAAATTGTTTTATGAAGTATATGCTCAATCACTTTAACGCCTTTTTATATTGACTACGATATGAACGTACGACAAAATGTCTAAAGAAAATCGTTTTTTTTTTAAATACTATATGTATCGATAGAATTATTATTAATATATCAACGAATTGTACATATATAAGGAGGTTGAGGGGTGTAAGGGTTTCCGCACAACAACTCACGGGATCCAAGCCAACCTCTCCTGCTCGTGCTGCAGCCTTCAATCAACAAACGAGGCTTTGGCTCCCACCAACCCGCTTTTGGGCAGAGTGGTGACGGTACAAATCCTTCCGTATGAGCCTCTACAAACGACGCCCCGGCGACAGCGGAATCAATGCTGACTGTAGCACATTACCGATCGATGTGGAGATCTTTGCGAGAGGTTTATGTCCAGCAGTAGACGTCGATTGGCTAATGATGAGGATGATCGTGGTTATGTCAATATGCCTTGCCTACTTTCAGAGATAGAACCGTTTAATAACCATCATCATCATTTCAACTGATGGAGGTTCACTGCCTGACTTATCAACCGACCGTTTAATATTTCATGGTGATTGAGGTAATTAGCTCGCGAGGAGTCCATATGGTAACTGCTGCAGTCCACTACGCAATCATATAAAGATAAAATATAAAGCGATGTGCACAAAAAAACCTACACACTAAGTGATTAACATAAGTCCAACTTAACAAGCGACCACGGCAGCAGGTCACGGCCGCGGTTTCGTGGTTGTCAAATAAATTGGGAGAATTATACTTTTAAACAACCCACGTTTTTGTAACGGGGAAACCCCCCTTTACCTATCCTACCAAATTAAGAGAAAAAATAAATCTGATCAGAAGCAATATTTAAGGATATTATTATATAATTATAGGTTTAATAAAGCTGTGGTATAAGTGGTGTAGCGGTGGTACTGAGCGATATTCAACTCAAAAGTACTCTAGCTTCCGGTAAAATTTGCACGTTCTAGACAATGTTTAAATAAGAAAGGATTCGAGGACATGCAGCAACCGTCAACCGCACTAGGATAATGTAGTGGATAATGACCTTGACCATCTTGTGTTTCAAAGCATTAGAAATAGAAAACCTAATTAAACTCATATACAAATTGAGGTTAAAGTCAGCTATTCCAATCAAATACTAGATCATCGGACACCGTATAGGTAGGTACCACAGATTACTCTGTTCCGGTTTGGATGACAATGTAGTTACTGTAATACTGGTGTAACATAACCTAATACCTTATGTACTAAGGCGACGAGCATAATGCGGTGTAGTATTCATCATTCTAACTAGTGCCACGTTGTTATAGACAAGCGTATCATTCACCTCCAGGTGAACGTGCCGCCCGTCTCGTCGCTACGTACGGAAAAAAAGATGACACTTTTACATCTTAGTATAAAAGATGTACTACAATATTTTTTTGCCAGAGATCAGCTAACTACAACGCGTATTTCTGTCTCCAAGCGTTCATGAACTGTTCATAATTAAACGGACCTAGAGTAAGGGTTCCGCAACAACTCACGGGACCCAAGCCAACCTCACCTGCTCGTGGTGCACCCTGCTAATCAACAAACGAGGCTCTGGCTTCCACCAATCCGCATTGGGCCAGCGTGGTGGGAAATGGCCAAAAACCTCCCATATGAATCTATAGTTAGAGGGATTTTTGAGGGAGGCCTATGTCTACCAATGAACGTCTACTGACTGATAATGAAGATGAATGTGAAACCACTTGACAGTTCTAACTACTAACTAATCAAAGCTTCACTGTTAGGTACCTTGGTATTATTTCACCATCATTATTCATCAGCCTTCTTCTAATTGAAATTTGGCGATCACATTGAAAAAACAAATTGGATCCTCGGCTATTCTTATCAACTGGTGGTATTTAAACCCGGACCACTCCATTATAACGGCAGATTACTTCTTCCGCTATCTACGACCAGCAAAGTAATCGTTGGTCAATCTCTCGCTCTCTATTTACCACATTCACAGTGTACTCCTCTCATTCTCTCCGCGCGTGAGTCCTCAGCAATTTTTTTATAAAGTGCAGCTATGACCTCCCCATGGCCGGCTGCAAGTTCAGCGGCTGTGTCATCGCCGGACAGACGGATTGCGCAACAGAAAGCAAATCGTTTATTAAACAAGAAAGCGGTATGGCAACACCAGCGCACTGGCGAAACCGATGACCTCCCGAATCGATCACAACCTAACCTGTAATTACAAAGTTGGACACCAACGTTAAGTAATGCTAATACTATATATATATTTATCGCATATTCTATATGTATATGAGATCAGATTATTTATATATATATTCAATCGTTTAATAACGATAAAGAAACTGCATTTGCTATTGAATGATTGGAATGAAAATCAACTTGAACCGTTTGAGGAATTATTTAAATTAATTCCGCATATAAGCATTATTATATATACATATATACATATGTATAGGTAATTAACTGTAAAGTTTATTTGTTTATTGCCATTTTTTTAATAATATGGTAAAAGAGAATGATGATGTAGGATTGATTATAGCCACAAAAGCATATTAGAACGCGCGACCATAAACAAGAGATGTTATATTTAAATTTTTAAACGTATAATTAAACACTATTAGAAATTATGATACATTTGTTTAAGATATCTGAAAAAAAAAAGTATGTACCATAAATATAATTTCAACTTTATTTTAGACAAAAAAAAATACAAAGAATCAATTAGTGATCATAGACAATGTTTAATTTGGAGCATCTCATGATCAATTTAATTTCTAATTATTTGTAACCTCATTAATTTTTTTTTACTTTGAGAAGAGCGGGGCGTACGTCTGATGGTAAGTCATACGCCTGACCATAATAATGCCTCGCTAGTTAGGATAATGTACACTGCAACACGTTGTGTTCGTCGCCTCGAGACATAACATGTTACACAGTACATCAGTAGTACCATACAATAGTACAGTGTCCTTCAAACCGGAACAAACTAATGTGTGGTACGTACCTAGACAACCACCGGGAACAGGGACCTCCCACTAGTAATTATGTATTATATCTAACTTAAGTCCTTTCAAAATCTAGACATTTTGTTCAATAAATTGAGCTATAAACGATCGGTCAAACGTGTATCCGGTTTAAAAACAATAATTGCCGCTACACCAGTTTTTGGGTGAACGCGGACAAACACGATGCGGTGTGTTATTATTTTTTTTTATTGACTCACGACACAATCTGACCACCTTATAAGCGCAAATAGCATCCCGGAAGTTGATCTATCGAATTTAATAGATCATGTGCCGTGAGAACTTTATGTCGACATCGAGTGTTAATGTGATGATTAAATTCCACGTAGAGAAGAGTAATTGCGCTAATGTCATCATCATCGGCCGATAGACGTCCACTGCTGGACATAAGCCTCTCCTAAAGATCCTCCTCCTCGATCGGTCCCACATTGCTCGCGTCTAGTGGGTTTCCCTCGACTCTCACCAGATCGTCGGTCCACCTTATGGCAGACCTCCCAACGCTACCTCTACCGTTACTGTACAAAGGCGCCGGCGCCACTCGAGAACCTCACTGCCCCATCAGCCGTCGGTCCTTTAAGCAATGTGCTCTGTCCATCGCCATTTAAGTTTCTTAAATCCAAAAAAAAAATACGTAAACTGATAATAATACATTTGCTGGTGAACGTCCAGGTCCACGTCGTGGCTCCATTCCAAACACCGAACAGTAGTGAAATTAAACATTACCGTCTGTAATAGTATAATTACTAAATTGATAGCGTTGGGAACGCTGATTTAGCCGTGGTTCCAAGTAACGAGTACTTTATGATCAATGACCATTCCTATTAGTTATTTTTAAGGATTCAAAGTATCACTTAGGATCAGGTAAAAGTTAGTCTCCTACCGGTATTATGTAGGGAGAAAAAAAATTAACATCACACTCCATTGGGTTAACTTAAAGACAACAAAAACTTGAAATAAGTAAACTCCAATAGCATAAAGTTAATTAAATATTCAGATGTGCACTTGTAAGTTAACAACGAAATATTTCATGTGCTGCCTGCAAACGTGCATATGAACAGTCTGCGCGTGAACCTCCGGAACCAGGCCGCCCCTCCACTCCTGCCCCCACATAACTCAGCGCGAAAGCCTGACATTTGCTCTTGAGTCGGATCACAAATGCCGCATCTATTTCATCAGGCCAGTGTCGCAAACCCCCCACCGCCACCGCCGTCACTATCACCAACGCCTCTAATCTTTTATTAAATATTGTCCGACCACCTAATTAGTAGTCGGCCTACTTTGCATACAAGGCATTTAATTACTGATAACGAACACTCTACTGCAGAGATGATAGCTATAAAGCTACCATACCTTGGTAACTTAACTGATGGTCAACTCCAGTAACAACACCATTACTGGAGACTCTGGCTACGACCGCAGCTCCTATTACCTCCGCCAGGCAGCAGTGTGCAAACATTACTGTATTCCAGTCCGAATGGCGTTGTACCTAGTGAAATTACTGCAGTAACTAAATTTAACGTATTATGTATATCCTGATTAGCGTCACGTTAGCATAGAGAGGCGTACTTACCATCAGGTTAACTTACACCTATCGTCACTGTAATTATTTAAAAACAACTTGAAGCTTTATAGGCTTTAAGTTTATTTTTATATATATTTTTTTTTATATCGTCACGCCTTTTTCCCAGTAGGGGTAGGCAGAGGTGAATAAACACCCACGTTTCGCCAGATGTGGTCAGATTAGGTCCCGTGTAACAGGGGGCGAACCTGTTGCCACTTTATTGGGGCCACCACACGCACACAAAGATGATTTTGGTGTGCGGGTTTCCTCACGATGTTTTCCTTCACCGTTTGTATCTCGCTGTTGTAACTAAAGTTCACAAATGTACATAACTTAAATATTAAGTCATCGGTACATGCCGAGATTCGAACCCGCGACCTTCGGAATGAAGGCCGCACGCTCTAACCATTAGGCCAGCGAGCTACTTTAAGTTAAATACAGTGGTATGTTCCAGCTGTCATCGTATGAATCCTTTGGTACTCTGAACATGCTTCATGCTCAGCTTCATGCCAGATTGAGATCTAATGAGAATGACGTGTATATAGAAAACATCGCAGTATCTTCTAATCAGTTAAGTAATTTTAATGTCTTATGAGATTATTAAACTGTAACTGACTTTTGACAAGCTCTGGTACCTATGGTGGTAAGTATCTGTTACAAAAGAGCGTCCAGGTATTACTGCAGCGCCCATTGCAGCCGACAAATAGTAATGTGCAAATATAATTGTGTTCTGGTTTGAAGGGCGAAGCTAGTGAATTTACTGGGGTACGAGACACGATACGTTATGTCTCAAGGCTACGGTTGCAAAGCAGTGCAGGGTGAACCACTTTAATTAGCGCAACATTGTTAAAGGCGTGTAGACGTAGCGTCCCGAGCAACGTGCTACGGGGCCCAAGTCAACCTCACCTACTCGTGATGCACCCTGCTAAGTAACAAACGAGGCTCTGGCTCCCACCAACCCGCATTAGGCCAGCGTGGTGGAAAATGGCCCTAATCCCCTATAAGAATCCTTACACACGACAGCCTAGTTCCCAGCAGTACCAAATGCCATGCTGACTTTGTGTGGAGATCTTTGGTGGAGGCCTATTTTCAGCAGACAATCGGCTAATGATGATGATGATGTTGATGTTATGGGCACCGGTTCACCGTTAGGTGATCGTCCCGCTCATCTCATCGCTTTGTTAGTTAATAAAAGTCTAGAGATCAACCGCTTCTACGTTACTGTGAAAAAATCTAGACATTCTCATCCATCGGATACTAGACGTTATCTAATGAATGATGTTGTGTATTTTTATATTCTCTTTATATTGAGTAATAATTATTATTTCGCTTGAAATGGCCACCATGATGTCAATTCGACTCGATAAAGACAAGTTTTAGAATCGATATAAAAATTGACATCCGATCTATTGACGCAAAAGGTCACACAATTTTGAGGGAATCAATGTTATAATGTCAAGCCAAATGAAGGTGACGCAACACGTGATAAGTTTTTTTTTTGCAAATTGAACAAAAATAACTTTTGCGTTTACACGAAATTTAACAGAAACTATAAAACGCGACTGATACCTATGTATATATAATGTTTCTTTCTATTATTGACAGTGAATTAAACCATGTGTAGCTCTGTAATCAGAATTTTATTTGAATGATTATAAAATCAATAACAAAACCTACATGTAATCAAAGAAACGACATTTAACTTTTATTATTGACAGTGTCAATCTTTTCTACAATATTTTTAACACTTAAATAATAAATTACAAAATAAATTAATATTATCCTTCACACCTCTGCTTTACCGACGTAGCAGATTGAATTCCTTATACTGCCATCTGTCGACCCAGCCGGACTGCGCGCTACTTTACCGACAGAGCGAGTCACAGCAAAATTCAAGTTAAAGAAATGGTTTATAATAACTTTTTCTTTATATATATACATATATGAGATTTCCACCTATGTAATATCTCTGTTTTCATCGCAATATCCCTGGAATTATAAGGCCTGGAAGACTTCAAATTTAATAGGCGTATTCCTTTTGCCAAGTATGGGGCAGTTAAGAACTGATTACACTAAATGTTACTCCCAAAACAGCGGAGAATAACTGGTATATATACAAGATATACAGAGATTCATTACGAGATCTTTGAAATTATTAGGTGTAAACATTCAACATTTCGAATAGATATTGCGTCTCCCATTAAGAGGTCAGCTAGGAATAGATTTTACAAAACTCCTTCCCCAAAGAGAGTGTGTTGCGAGGGTGTTGCAGCCAACAAAGCGGGAGGGGAACAGCTAGTGTTTTAAAATAATAATAACAATTATGACTGCTTAGTCATTATTTTACGTTGCATCAATATCAGGACATTAGCGTGGTGGTAAGCATAGCATACCACAACGAGAAGCAAGCTAAGATGTTTATACAACTCATATCCTTAGTCATAAGACGGCACATGATTAGCAATCGCATCCATTGCATCATAGTACTGTAATATTTGCACATAACTACTCGGCTGCGGCCGTACCTGCCCACGTGTAGCTGTCTCCGCATAGGTTTACGCTACCTTAATCTCCTGGCGTGTCAAGCCAGTTCACCTTGACACGGCACAGGATTCCAATCCTCACGGTAGCCAATCAAATGTGTTTACCGGTGTTCCATGTGCTCGGTGGACTCCATCGCCGGAGATCGTCTAGGTAGGTACCATTACCGCTACTATTTCTGCCACCAAACACTAGTATGCAAATATTACTGTGTTCTGGTTTGAAGGACTCTGTAGCTAGTGAAATTAGTACGGTAACTATACTTAACATCTTATGTCTCAAAACAACTGGCACAGTGCAATGGAGTGTATCGCATCCTAACTAGCGCCATGTTGTTATGGGCATCTCATCGTATTGCTCACCATCAGGTCGTAGTGTGTCGTCACTTAGTTGAGTAAAAAAAATGGCTGATATAAAAATTCTTGGTCCCGCTCGCGACAGGTGACAGCGAGCACTTAGCGGTGGCGTGATGCTACCAGTATTGGCACCGTGCCCACTGTCGCACACGAGACTGATGACGTCATAATCCATAATTACTGTTTCTGCCCAATTACGCGATGGAAAGAGCAAGACTTAAGAGATATGCTGTGGGTATAAAAATTTATTATTTAAGGACAAAAAGGAGCGTTTCCTTAACTTAAGTTTACTTGAAAATGACTCTTTTTCTGTTAATTTTAGTAGCCATAGACTCTTTAAATCGGAACAGCATATAGCAAAACTTGGTTAAGTAAATACCATACAGTTAAAGCATCTTCTTCTACAAAATCTTATGACAGACTTACCACTGAGAGCTCTCTATTTTCGAGGACTTTCTAGATAGGTACCACTGCAACTCTAGGAGTTTCGCGGGCCTTGAGGGTGGTGGCCCTTATCGCTCAATAAGCGATACCGTGTGGGACAGCGTATGGCTCAGCGATGGTGCCTAGGAGAGTTCTCCTCCTCAGAGACGTGTAACACAAAGTGTAGAGGTGCACCGATGAGTGCACGGAGCCACTCCGACTGCACTGATGCAGACCACCAAAGAGGTTTTAGAACTAAGATAACCCTGACTTCCGAGAAGAAGGGTACCTATCGAAGATTTCCCTTCGAAACCAATCTAATTAGAGCCACGTTTTATGAACAAACCTATGACTTACCATTAAATGAAAGTCGTGCACGTCTCTTCGCTCTGTAGAATAGAAGTATTATAAAAGCATAAAACTTTAAAATGTCTGAGTACGAAAAGGAAACCAGGTAATTGTAGGGTAAATCATTTGTATACAGCTGCAGGTCGGTAGCCGGCTGCTTGCCAGTCGCCACTTGAACTCGCTCTTCACCACATCCCTACACCGAGTCACGCGTCATCATCGTTAGTAATTCCATGTATATATTATTTATATATATATATATATATAAGGGTTCCTGCATAAGAGCTCACGGAACCCAAGCCAACTTCACCTGCTCGTGGTGCACCCTGCTAATCAAGAAACGAGACTCCAGCCAAATCCTCCATTGGAGATCTTTGGCCTGTGTTCACCAGTGGAAGTTTATCGGCTGATAATTAATATATTTTGTTTTATTTTAAAATAGTAGAGGGCAATGGAAACAGTCAACCCGCGACACCGTAGCGAATGTCCGGTAGATAACACAAGCGACCTGTCAAACGACCACGAGTTCACGACTAGGGAGCACATGGTCACGGACCAGTTCCAACAAACATTACTACACGAATATATTCATATCGATGTTTAACTTATACAAATTAACTAGTTCATTAGTTAATCACTTGCCTTGTACTTTACTGGTGGTGGGCTTCCGTTGTTGCAGACGGTGTGCAAATATTACCGTGGTCCAGTTTGAACGGAGTAATAGCTAGTGAAATTACTGGAGTAGCGAGGCTTAACATCGTATGTCTGAAAACGACAAACATTTCATTTTCCTAACTAGCGCCATGTTATTATGAGGCGTAACACTTATCACCAGGTGAACGTCCCGCTAGTCTCCTCGGTCAGCCGAATAAAAAAAAATAGTAAAAGAGATGATGGTTTGATATTTTCCATTACCATGTCTTTACCATCACCGGCCTTATCACTCACCACCATGTGAATTTAAGGTCAAGTGAATACCTGTTATAGAAAAAAAAACTATATTAATTTAACAGTAGACTTGTTCAATTAATTTAATCGATATGTTTTTTTTTCTATTGAGTGACGAGACGATCGGGACGTTCACCTGATGGTAAATGATATACCCACCTATACCAACATGACGCTAGTTAGGATGATATATTTTGCACAGCATTGCGCCCGTCGCCTAAAACGGAAGAATATGAGTTTCACTATCCCTTTATTTACACTAGCTACAGCGCCCTTCAAACTGGAATACAGTAATGTACTTGCCCATACGATCTCCAGCAATAGAGACCTACCACCAGTAAATCTCCAGTAAAGTGAACAACATAGTACTATAATGGCTTTGTATTACATATAAAATAGCTAAAATTTGTTTCATTAACCAATACAGTACCAATACCATGAAATCAATCAGTCCAGTACAAAGTACATCATACGCGGAAGACTTGCACCATTACCGTTGTAATCTCACCAGATAACTCCAAATCAAACATGATTATCCATCTTCAACGCGAAAAGTATTTTAAACTTTATCAACTGCGGCTTTAAAGTCCAAATTTGCATCAGATCAACCAGAAATCATTGCTATGGGTCGAATAGTATAATGCAATATTTACATTTGATTGTTTGCTCTTTAAGTTCCTGTTCCTCATCGGCTGCACGTTGTACGTAACTGATTGGTTAAACAGTAATATAGAGGACTTGTTCGTACTTGTCATTTCTTATAGAACTCCCCGTTTAGTATTTACTGTAGTTGTAGAACAGTAGCATATAACCATGTTCAATTTTGACTGCTGTAGTCCAATGAAGTTTCTGCTTAAGATATATTATTTCATCGCTCAAGGTGTTGTGTGTATTTTTATTTAATTGGGACTCCTTAGGAAATATCACCATCCACACTCCATCATCATCAGCCGATAGACGTCCACTGCTGATCATAGATTGGCCTCCCCGAAAGATCTCCACGTCGTCACACCTCCCTTCGGCTAAAATACAACACTTCTTTACTATTTCGACGAACCTCCACCTCACGCTAAGGATTAATTTTATAATTGCTATGAGGTTAAGCTGAGGATCGCATTTGGTGGAAGACTTTGCTGAAGGCCTTTATTAAGCAGTGGAATAACAAAGGCTGATGATGATGGTCATGATGAAGAGATTTTTATGTCAAAATTACTGGGTTGACCTTAACCTCCAATGTATGAAGGCGACGCGTATAATGTGGTGGGGTTATGGGCGGGTTAATCACTTACCTTCAGGTGAATGTTCTCTTCTCGTCATAGAATTTTTTTTTTTTTTATATAATCACGCCTTTTTCCCAGTAGGGGTAGGCAGAGGTGAATGAACACCCACTTTTCGCTAGATGTGGTCAGATTAGGTCCCATGTAACAGGGGGGCGAGCCTGTTGCCACTTTATTGGGACCACCACACACACACACACAAAGATGATGTTAGTGTGCGGGTTTCCTCACGATGTTTTCCTTCACGATGTTTTTTTGTATCTCGCTGTTGTAACTAAAGTTCACAAATGTACATAACTTAAATATTAAGTCATCGGTACATGCCGAGATTCGAACCCGCGACCTTCGGAATGAAAGCCGCACGCTCTAACCGTTAGGCCAACGAGCTACTTGAATAAAACGAATATAAATAAGGATTTGGTTAAGGATCATTTGAACCTGGAACCGAAGTGCAAACCTTGCGTTTACTACATCGGTTACATAACTACTGGTCAGTAAGCGTAGGTCGGCAGCCGGTAGCCGGCAGTTGTAAACAGTAACTGCTTGCTAATTAGCGGGCTACATGGCGTATCTTCAACGCATGTGTTGCCAGATGCATTCACGTGCGGTTAATGATAACGGCTCAGCTGACGTCACTGTGATTTGAGTGACGACCGACCTGTACGCTTAAATAATATTGACTGAGTGATACATATAACCTACAAAGTAAGTAATCTTTAAAACGTTTGAAAACACGTTAGAATTTTATACACAGCACCACATTGCGCTCGTCATTTTGAGACATAAGATTTTAAGTGTCATTATTCCAATAATTTTATTAGCTACATCGCCCTTCAAACCGAAACATAGCAATGTTTGCACATTACCGTCAGGCAGCAGAAAGAGTCGCTGTGTGATTAAAAAATATATATTACACTTCTTCACTTTGCCTCCTTCCTTTTATGGTATCTGTTCATGGAAGGGGTTTGGGCTCCTCAAATTTGAATTCGGGTAATGCGGTCATAACCACACCAGAGCCACCTTCAAGTTATCACTTGAGCGTCTCCCGTACCGATTTCAGTTCTATTTCAATTTCGAGACTTGATTCGACCAGTTTACCGCTGACGCTCTTTCGCTTGTATCCCGCGATCTTGTCTAGATAAAACTGCTGAACAAGGTCGGAAGCATTTTGTGCAGCAATCAAATTCTGGCTGATCATCACCGAGAAATCGTTATGTAAAATTTCAGTCGTGGCTATGTACAGCTGAGATAAGTTGACACAGAACTTATCACCACTTAATCCCACTTGTGTCCTCAGAATCGAATTATAGATCTTCTTGTTACATGGGATCTTGCATTATAGGCCCAATACTGGGGGGTACGATCGTAGAGCCTATTTTTACCGCAAAACGGTAGTGTGCAAACATTACTGTGTTCCTGTTTAAGGGACGACACTGTGGCTAGTGTAATTACTAGCGTAACGAGACTCAACGTTTTGTTTCAGAAGAGAGCAATGTGATGCAGTATATATCTTTCTATCGCTATCGCGACGTTGTTACGGGTAAGGGTATCACTTACCTTCAGGTGAACATCCTGCACGTCTCGTTGCTCAATAAAATAAAAAAAGTGTATAGTTTATGGATTATATGTATATCAACTCGACTGCGTTCTTTTAACGTAAAGTTCCTATATAATATGAAACTACTTAAGATATATACATATTTTATATTTTGTTATAGTTATTTTTTCCTGTCATGAATATAAAATATTTTTTATTTACACCCCTAAAATGTTATTTTCAGATTGTTGAGCTACACAGAACGTATAAATAACACTGAACTCATTGCATATCTAATGAATGAGAAAATTATATTTGACAAATTGTTTTGCATTCACTGTGAGAGTGAAATGCTTTTCAAACCTGAAGCAACAGCAGAGTTGAGGTTTTCATGGATATACTTAAACAGTGAATGTGATTTTAATGAAACGAAACGCTCATTATTATCTGATTCGTTTTCCTATGGATCAAAAATTTGTATTAAAAAGCAATTAAAGACGGTGTATTATATAGTTAAAAAGACGAAATATAGTGATATATCAGATAATGTGGGAGGGTTAAGTAAAAATTTTATTATAAAATTAAATGAAAAGTTGTGTACGAAGGTAAATGAATACTTTAAATGAAATCCCGTAAGGCTCGACGGTCCCAATAATATAGTGCAAATAGACGAAACTAAGCTTAACTTTAACGTCAAAAGCCATAGAGGAAGGAGTATAGTACAGGCCGATTGGGCGTTAACCATGGCTGATCCAAGTGTTACGCTTACTAAATCACTTGCTACTCTGTTTCCGGATAGAAGTGCAGCTACTTTATTACCTATAATAGAAAATGTCGTCAGGCATAATAGCATTATTCATTCCGATGAATGGGCAGCCTATAAAGGCATCGCGGCAACAAATAATTATTCCCATGGATCTATGGCGCATAAACATTATTTTGTTGATCCTACAACAGGTATACACACTAAACACGTGGAGAGCCTAAATAATAAGATTAAAACGGATACAAAATCGCAGAAAGGAATTTCAAGGGCGCATAGGCAACGATTTCGAAATTTCTTTGTTTATTGACCTTAACAAAAAAGAGGCCTTCTTTGAAATGTTAAAACTACTTTGAGTTAATTAAAATTAGTTATTTTTTCTGCTTTTATTATTTCTTTTATTATTTCAATACCATATTTTAAAGTCTTTCAGACTGTCAAGTAGACCTGATCCCATATATCAAATAATACGCGAATACTGAAGTGAAGTCAGGTAAGCATGGTGTGTGTACGTGCGTGTGTGTGTGTAAATAAACTAGAATAGATTTAAATTACTATTTTTGTAATATATTTGTAATAATAAAACTGAGCTATAGTTTTACTACCATTTCAAAGAAACCTCGTATACCGTGTGTAATAAAATGATTAATGTCACCACACCACATACTCCACTCACCGTTCATCTTGCCGTAGACCCTCGACATGACCACAGGCACACCGTGAACCTAAACCACGTACTTAATTGCGTTAAAATTGTTTTGGTTTAAACAACTATTTGATTACTTACAACACATTACCTACGCTGCGACCGCGTGCCCTTTAACGCGAGCGCGGTGACGAGACGCGCGGCCGCCATCTTGAATTTATATTTTAAAAAACTAAATAAAGAATTACGTTCATTAGATCCTAAAAGAAAAAAATCACAGTCAAATTTACGAACATTATGATAAATGTTTGGCAATTGCTGGTAAATATACACTGTTACTTTCTCCAGTTCCCATATGTTAAATCTCATTACTGCAGTAATTTCACTACCTACAATGCGCATTCCGTAATATAGTATCGTTTGCACACTACTGTTTGACAGTACAAATAGAAGCTGCGGCGGTACTTACCCAGACGGTCTTCAGCAACGAAGTCCTACCATCAACTAAATTACTGAAACTATATAATAATAACATTTATTATAAATAATTTGTAGCCGTTTAAAATACGTTATAAAAAAACTTCTATTCCTTTTATTGTTGTTTGTTTCATAGCACGAAATTTATCCAAGAAAATTCTCCCTTATCAATGGAAAAAAAGGAAATGATAGTTTCACACCAATTTTATATTGAAACTCATAATATTATAATCGTTAATGTTACCTTTAAACGTTCATCGACACCTTGCGGGCCCATCACTGGCTCCGCGACCTTCAATCATATCCACGCACGATTCTATTATTACACATTTAACTAGAGCCTGCGAGGAATGCCGGCGATCCGGCACCGCCGCGGCGGGGAACCAATTTATGACCATAAATGTTCACATACCACAAATGGCACAGCACAAATATGTACCTCATCCACGACGCAATAATTAGGAGGTTTCCATTAATATGGAAGTCCCTGGTTCAATTCCGGCATGACACAAGTTTAATATGATTTATCCCGCTCCGCCTGGCTAACTAATTTCCTCATAATGTAAATCTAATGGGGGTAATTACAGTAATACTGTTTCGGTGATCATCATATGAGAGTCAGGGTGTTGTTGGCGCGTTAGCTTGACATCTAGTTTCATGATTACTTAACACCATTCGGGTTTGAACCATTGTTGAAAGAAGATTTCAGTGTGCACGAGAGATAATATACTGAGGAAATAATAATTGATAATTCAAATAAAGTGTAACGCGTTGGCAGGTCAGAGTTACATAAATTACACCATTGATACATCATTATGATTATCACCATTATCTCCATTTCAACATATAGTCGACTGCCAAAGAAAAGCCTTACCAATCTAAAGTTACAAGAGTATATATAAATCATAGTATAATAATAGTCGCAGAAAAAACTTCTTCACACCAAGCGTTAATATCTCTTAGCCGCCTTTTACTACCCTCCAAGGGAGGCTGAGTATCGATAGAGATATTCCAACCCGTCTCCTACACGGGGTAGATTATTACCATTATTAAAAGCAAAACGTGCATAAAAGCAAATACATCGGTAGTGGCAAAGTGAAAGAGCAGGCGTCGTTACAGCCGCCCCTGTGCACAGCGCGCCTTTGCCGCAGTCACGGAGAGCCCGCTCGCTGCCTTTGATGTTCGCCTGCCTCCTGCACGCTCGTAGAAAAATTAAGCAAATTGTCTCCTAGTTTCGCTATTACCAACGGCTTGGAACCCCATTACTAATAAAATCGAATATGACATCAAGCATCATCATCATCATTAGCCGATAGACGTATACTGCTGGACCCACATCGATTGCGAGCATCCATTAAGTTCCCGCGATTCTCATCAGATCGTTGGTCCACTTTGTGGAAGACCTCCCAACACCACGTCTACCGGTATGTGGGCTCCACCCGAAGACATTACTACTCCATCGCCCGTCGGTCCATCTGGCAATGTACCCTGCCCACTGCCATTTAAGTCTAACGATCTTTTGGGCTAGGTCGGTGACCTTAGTTCATCTGCGGATCTTCACATTTTTGATTCGATCTCGCAGAGAAACACCGAGCATAGCCCTCTCCATTGCCCTTTGGGTGACTTTAAGCAACCGAAGGGCAATGGAAAACCAAAGTAAACACAAAGCATACCATAACAAGACTGATACAGTGAGCTCATTCTGCGTAGAGCAAACTATAAACAAAAAGCATCAATTACTCCGTCATCATTATCATCATTAACTCATAAACTTCCACTGCTGGACATAGACTTCCCACAAAGATCTCCACATCAGTTCGTCCTTAGCCAAATCTCAGGCTCCGAGATGATTATGTCATCAGTAATCTGTCAGCTCTGTCCTCCGTGACCTTGTATGCTGGAAACCATTTTAATATTTCTGAGTTTTAATAATTAAATAATGTAGTTGTTTGTATATTCGCTAACTTGATCTTGAGACGACTCGTATCCCAACGGTGGGAATATTAAACTGGACGCTTATGTTGTGTTTCCGTTATGTATATCTCCATAGGGGATTGTGACGGTGTTATTACGTTCGCGGCGAAAGTTCGTGTAGTGGCGGCGGCAGTTTTTGCGGCGCGGCGCCCGCAGGTGCGCTTTATTGGATTCCCGAAGTTTACACGAGCACCGGCAAAAAGTGGCGCTGCTGACCGCATCAGTTTCCGGTCGGAGCTGTACTAATAGGATGTAGCCTAACATGTCTAACACAATACTGTGTAAACATGAAACTACTAAGTATATTCATTAGTGGTAGATCTCTGTTTCCGGAAACCGTCTAGGATCCTATTCCTACCGCCATACATTGTTTTACTGTGATCCGGCTCAAAGAATCTGTAGCAAGTGTAATTATAGTCATGATATAGCGGTGGACACAAAATGGTGCAGTGTGTATCATCCTAATTAGCGCCACCAGTTGAACGTATCGCTTGTCTCGGAATGCCTCCTTGCCTATAAAAAAACTACATTGTTCTGTGTATTTTTCATAGCTCCACTCCGCTAAATTGAACATATAATTTGACTAGTCGCACCATGTATCAAACCGTCGCATAAAATTCTCATAAAAATACTACTACAATACTATATCTATAGTATAAAAAAAAACTCCGTGGCAGCGTATGTAATAAGTGTCAAAGTACAGCAGTTAATTCTTTCCTGAGGCGGGCGGACTAACGAGCACCCACTCAAAGGTTATTTAAGGAACGCCCCACACTACCAGCAATGCTATAAATATGATTTCAAATAATATCATCATATATCATTGTCCTATATTTTCATGAGAATAATACTCCGGTTTTCATATGATGCTAAGCGGAACACTGATGTGATGCTAAATATGCGATAGCTGCCCAGGCGGTAAAACTTCCTACCGTTTTTTTTTTTGTTTTCGAAGGAGAAATCTTCTAAAAGATACTGTCTGCTGGAGAGAAATCAGAGTTACGTTGAGATTTTTACTCGCTAAAACCCCCTCGGTGGTCACCTTCGGCGTGTAGAGAGGTCACGGGATCTCCGTTCTGAACACAACCGCGCTAAAGCTATGCTGGGATAGCCCGTCGCAGAGTTGCTTTATGCAGCCCCTGCCAACCCCGTGAATACTTCAATGACCGAAGACCACATTCAGTCAGGGTCCAGCCACGTCTACTCAGAGACGTTTAGAAGACGATGAAAACTTCCATCCTGACCGCCAACGATCCTAAAAGCCCTGTTAAAGTAGGAAAACACCAATCACCGGTGCGCCGGGACGCCGCGCGTAGGCGCCACGACGGCGTCATCTCCGCGCAGGATCTATCCTATCTCAATCAGTTTCAAAACACTACCGTGGACCGAACTCCACAAACGCAGCCTCGTAATCAAACCAGGGATTATATGACACAAGACACTGAAATTATATAAAAAAAAACAATGATTAACTATTAGAGGGAAGAAAGTAAAAATTTATACGGCAATGTATTTTTTCTTGGAGAATGTTTTTACGTTTTTTTTGTTATTACAACTCGCCACCAGATAACGCTGCAGTGTACAAACTATTACATCCCTTAACTAATTTTCATTTTTATTAGTTATTTACTAAAATCAACTAACTCATTTGAAAACATACACATCTGTAATACACTTTTTCATATTATATTTTTCATATTATAATTAATCGACGAAGCGTTCAGATCTTCGCCTCATTGCAAATGATAAGTTTGACGATGATATTGTGACGTTACTTATAATGATACGCATAGCAGCACATCCTGCTCATCGCCTCCATCGCACGTCTCATGTACGCTATAAGCCTTGTTACCCGAGTAATTTCGCATTCGTTACACAACGGGCCCACAGCGAGGCCCCCCCTCTCGCACAGCAATAAATAAACTCAGAGACAACACCTTGTTAACTGGAAATAATTAACGGCGGAAAAATAAAGCTGGCAGTGAGCTCCTGCGCTTTATTTTCCCCCAACACCGCTTAACTTGTAACTTATTACTAAGTTAAAGTAGATTATTTCGTTAAGTAGAAATTATTTACGAAAGTAATCTATATATAAGACTATTCAATGCTATCTAAGAAATGGGAGATGTGTAGGTAGCCGGCATAGCTTATAAGATTGCTAGACTTAATTAACAAGGGCTGAAGTCATGTCTAGGTCTGATAGCCGATGGGCCGGTACCGGCACACCCAGTGTTGGCTGCACTCCAACAAGGTGGATCAACGATCTGGTGAGGGTTGCAGCATCAGAAAGTTATACATACAAAGTAATAAATATGTTAACTATTAATGTACCTATAAATACTTTGTTATAAAACATTTTTATATGACAGTAAAAATACAGACGAACAAAAATCAAACACCATTAGTTATGAATTTTTGTACAGTTTCCTTGGCACTTGGCACAGTGGTTAAACTCCTCGTAACACAGTTCTTTTCCACAGCCTCGTGTTGTTGAGTTTGCTTGCTAGTAATATTTCTTTTACCCATCTATCTAGCTTCTTCTCCTTCACATCAGATAGTATCGTGGTCGAGGGCTAGCCTTGTTGATTTAAAAAGAAAACAGCCGTCCACCATCCACCTCCGATTATCGTGTTATATATTTTATCAAACGTGTCAGGTTCTTTGAAACACTAACGTTGTTGAGTCAATAAAAAAACTTCTCACCTTCCGCCACTCGCCACTCGTCGCGGTAAGTTTTTCACTTAATTACTATTTCACCTCGCCCCACGCAACCCTTCGCTCGTCCAAACTTTTCCAATCTCCCCCTGCCGTTTGATGGCTCACCGCCTCCATTCTGTTCAATTTTATTGGAATCGTTCACGCCCGGCTCGCTTCTATTGCTCTTGGCCATTTTCTAATTTGTTTAAAGTATTTATTCGTCTTCCATTCGACGTCGCCCGGACTGGTCGGCGGGTAAATCATGATCAGCGGCATAATCTTTATGATATACATTTTCAACAATTTTTTTTTATTTTTTTGTTTGCATAAAATATAAAAAAGTACCCATTAACTTTATCTTAGATATATCCTTCGTTTAGTTTCTATTGGAGTCAACGCACTGCTGAACACAGGCATTCTGTAAAGCAACGAGACGAACGGGACGTTCACCTGATGGTAAATAATACGCTTGCCCATACTAACGTGGCGCCAATTAGGAAGATAAGCATAGAATGTTAAGTCTTGTCACTCCAGTAATTAAACTAATTATATTAAAACACATTTCAATCCGGAACACAATAATGTTTACACAGTACTGTTTGGCAGCAGAAATAGGAACTACGGCACTAGCAACCTAAACGGTCTCCGACGACAGAGACCTGCCACCAGTAAACAGTAACAGTTGATTTATCGACTACATAATTAGTTTTAGTTTTATCTCCGTACTATAAACAACAAAGCGGCGAAACAAACAGGAAGTTCATATGACGATAAGCCAATACTGAACCACTTGTAAGGATTATAACTCTCCTTTGCAGTTATTCATTGGATACGTTTGTATTTACAAGCCGGATATTGTAACGCCGCCACATAATGGTTTAACAACTACCTACATGAAAAGTCTGGATATACAGACAGATATTATAAAAGCCAAATCATTAACATGGGGCATAAAGGGCGGCGGCGGCGCCTCCAGCGGGGCGCACAACAAATGCGTCTGGCAAAAATTATTCGCGGCGCTCCCCCAGGTGACGTTAGTCGCCGTGCGGGCGCGGGTTAAGAATTTAACGTTACAATGTTTTTAACTTACCAACCAAAAAAATGAATATTAAAAATTTACAAGTGTTTCTATATTAATCTTTAACATTGTCGACCGACTACATTATGTTAGAGTACGTATATAAACTCATATTTCAAATGTGACACTGCAATTTCATATTCATACAAGTAAACAAATTTTTTTACCGGTGGTAAGTCTCTCTTACCGAGGACCGTCTAGTACCACCACACATATTTCTGCCGACAAACAGTACTGTGCAAATATTATTATGTTCTGTATTTAGAGCGTTATAGCTATTCCAATTACAGGGGTAAGAAGCTTAATAACTTATGTCTCAAGACGATGAGTAAAATGTGATGCAGTGCCTTTCTAACTAGTGCCACGTTGTTATGGCCAGGCGTATCACTTACCAGCAGTTGAACGTCCCTTTCGTCTCATCGCTTAAGAAAAAAAAACATTAGCTATAATGTAATCTACTCATGCCGCAAAGAAAGAGTAATAGTTTTTTCAACTGGACGAAACATACGATACGTTCACCTGATGGTAAGTGATACGCCTTCCCATAACAATGTAGCGCTAATTAAAATGACATTCACTGCACCACATTGCCCTCCTCACCTTATGACATGAAACCTTGAATCTCATTACCCCAGTAATTTCACTACCCACAGCGCCTCAATCCAATCCAATCCAATCAGCCGGAAGACGTCCACTGCGGGACAAAGGCCTCCCCCAAAGATTTCCACTCAGACCGGTCCTGGGCCATCCGCATCCAATGGCTGCCAGCGACCTTGACCAGGTCGTCGGTCCACCTTGTGAGGGGTCCACAGCGCCTATTAACTAACATATGTCAGTAATTTTTACTAATTGGTAACAGAAATAAGAGCTACGATGGTACCTACCTAGATGGTCTCTCGCCACAGAGGCGTTAAAACGGATAACTTGAAATAGTATACATACATTGTCTTGAAGAACCATGTTCAGAGATGATGATGACTATGTTCATCCTGGAGCGTGAACGATCTGAGCTAATGAAGGCTAAACGAAGTGTAGTCGTTAACTAATACTTCAATACTCCCTTTCGATAAATATGTCCATGTTCACAGAATATCTCTCATTCTCTAATTATTGTTAGATAGTACTAAAATATCTCAGTAACATTAAAAAGGAAGTTGTTATTTGGTTAGATAGACGGAGAGCAAGGAAATTATATGATTATGGGCCTTGACTGTAGCGAAGTTACAAAGTCGGTCAGTTTAAGGTCGGCCGCTGCGGCGTAGCGCCGTAGCGTCGTAGCGCAACGCTACGCAGCCCTTACGTAGGGGCTGTTTACAAAAACAAGATGACTGGCTTAACGCGCTCTCCCGTGTCTTTATTGGCCCTCGTAGACTTGTTGTCAGACCGGGACGGTATTATGCAACATATCAAACGAAACTCATTCTTTTTACGAGTCGATCGAGATGATCACCTGATGGTAAGCGATACGGCTGCCTATTGTATATGTGGCAGTGGGTTTATCTCATAGATTATTTAAATAATTTTATTTATATCAGAGTGAGACGCGCTGGACGCTTTCCTACTCGTAATGACGAACCAGATTTGACCGTATCATCATCATTATCAGCCGCTAGACGTCCACTGCTGGACACCCTCGATAGACCCCGCGCTGCCCACATTACCAGGCACCAGGGGCCGTTGTTTCTAGGGGTTCAAAGGAGGAGATTTGTGCCATTTCCCATCACGCTGGCCCAATGCGAGTTATGGGAGCCACAGTCTCGTTTGTTGATTAGCAGGGTGTACCACGAGCAGGTGAGGTTGACTTGGGTCCCGTGAGTTATTGTGCGGGACCCCTTGCACCCGATTCGATTTGATCGTATAATGACACACAATACTAAAACTATTATATCGCGAAAATCTAGTCGCAGATTTAATTTTGATAAAATCATAATGTTCCAGCAAGTCTTAGAAAACCTTTTTAAGGTAATAAACGAAACCTATTTATGTTATTCATATTACAGCTATGATGTTATGGACAGGTTTATCACTTACCATCAGGTGATCGTCTCGTATGGTTCGAATTGATGAAGCTACTGTGCATATCTGTATCCACACTCTTCTTACACGTCATCTTTCACACAATCCATCAACGCTTTCTTCGGCCTTCCGCTACCCTTATAACCATCCAAGTTCATCTCATTACTTTTTTTTGTTATATGTTCATCCCTCCGCACAACATGCCCGTACCACGCTAACCTCTTGCTCCTTAATTTCTCTGTCACTGGAGGGACTTTCAGACTTCCTCTAATATACTCATTCTTAATTTTATTCATCCTCGTCACACCGCACAGCCATCTTAAAAATCGCATCAAATAATATAATAGAAACTATCACGAGATATAGAACAGAAAAGAGAAAAGACGCTGCGGCACATGATCCACTGCAACTGTGACCTACCACCGGTACACAGACATGTATCTATAAGTGTGGATGCGTATATTTAAAATGGCTACTTATTAAGGTGCTTCGTCCATGATGCATAAGAGAGTCCATCATAAAATAACTTAGAGCTGCGAGGTAATGGGCCGGCACCGCTTAACAGTTACACTCAGGTACTACGCCGTAAACAAGTTTGTATTGCCTGGTGTACACACGAGCGGGAATTGCCTGCGATCTTACCGCGCTTGTACACTATCGGCACTTTCCTACAACTCACACATTCGCTTCCGCCGGATATAACAAGCGACCCTTAATTAAAACACCACAGTCTACATTTAACAACTAAAAATTGCTTTTTCTGCCGCATCAAAAAGATTTTAGTGCTGTTTGTTTAGTTCTATGAAACGATACTGCAAGTGAAACGTTCACTTAATGATAGGTGATAATCCTGTCCATAACATGTGGCTCCAGTTAGGATGATATACACTACACCAGATTGTTGCTGCTCGCTTAAAGATATACGTCAAGTTTGAAAACGACTTAAGTGAAACTGAATAAAGCGGTGAACTGAAGTTGATTTTTAAGTTTTAATTTAAGATCTAAATTTTAATGTAATATTCAAATCAATTAACTTGAAATATACATTAAAATTCATATTTTAATGTATATTTCAAGTTAATTCCACGGCATAGATTACACAACGCAAACACTAAATCTCGTCATACAAACATAAATTTGGCTAGTACGCCTCATTGCCTAGTACCGACAGAACCATTTAACAGCACCGTACGCCGTAAATCAAGCGGGGAATCATACGAACACGTAAACAGAGTGCGATCAGTAGAAAACTACATTTAAATGTAAACGGAATGCGAGCTTTCGGCCGGAATTGTGTTTTTAAATTTATGACGGGCTAAAATGCGAAGTTTAAACATCTCGCGCTATCTGCTGGCGGCCGCCCAAACTACCTGCCAGTAAATTATTCAATCTCTGCGCGAAGTTACCGCTTGTTGTGTTCCGCAGCCAGCCGATACGACTCTCCGCCCCACACGCAAATATAATACATATACTCTACTACTACTACTACTACTATCTAGAAATTCAATTGATTACTTTATGGTACCTTCAACAATACTAGACCGGTTGATAGATTGTGTAACTTACAGTCCTAGATACATTGGAGTTTGTGAACGTCTACCGCAGTCATTACTTGATAAGTCCATCTGATTGGAATCTGAACTGCTGATAGGACAAACAATACTGTCCAAACAATACTGTATTCCGATTTGAAGGGCGTTGCAGCTAGTGAATTTATGAGGGTGAATTGTAGGACTTATTGTCTCAAAACAACGAGCGCAATGTTGTGCAGTGTATACCATCCTAACTAACGCCACGTTGTTATGGTCAAGTGTGTCATTTACCATCTAACCATCTCGTCACATCACTTCGTTGATTAAAAAAAATCTGGTCTCGTACCTTCAGTATTCTTTATCACAATAACGCATACTTCAGAACCGTTCTCACATCGATTAACATACTCAAATTCTTCAATACTCCATTGCCGTTTATCACCACAGTTATGATAATAAAAAGGCCAATATAATGAAGGATAATTTGATACAATAACATTGTGATTATCTCCAATCTGTATTGCATTTGTATTTCGTGAAAATTATTAAAATACCTACACAAGTTATAGACCAATTATGGTTCGAATCCAACGTTACTGAAGATATAAAAAATCCGATTCGCGTCCGATTCCCGCGAACCACTTTGGTGTACGTTTGAAATATTAATTACTTTCCTTTCCTTTGAAATCTGCGAAAAATCTGTAAGAAGAAACTTTCCTCACAACTAACTTTATTATTTGGAAGTTTTAAACGGGAGGGTGGAAAGGTGTGTCTTATTATGATATTATCTAACAACGCCTTGGATTACCGAAATTACACATTTTCTGAAACATTCCCTGGCACACTATGTCTGTTTATTATATGTATATGTATATATTATTTTAACGTAGTATACGGAAATTTTAAATAGATTGTCCTTTAGTCTTGCCTTTACTCTTAGATATTTCTAATATCATTTGGTTATGTATGATCTTGTGTGTATTAAATGATGATGATATTATTTGTATGACACAAGTTTTAAGTAATATATTTATACGAGACTATTCTTTGTAAAATTTATAATTTAAGTATCATTTCATAGATTATATTCCTTTTTGATGACCTGCATATATTATAATAAAATATCTCTCTATTCGCAGGCTTTGGCGTTTAACATATCGCTTGAAGTGTCATGGTCATTTAAAAAATAATGAAGCAAACAGGAATCATTGAAGAAAAAAAACTAATTTAAATTTATCTTCAATCTAGGTAAATGTAGGAGGCGATTCAGAATCGTCCAAGTGACGTCGCCGACACATAAATCCTTGTTTTATATTACAAAAGAAACTCCCTCCATGTTAATTGAAGGCACGCGTAGTCAGTGCGCAGGGGCAATAAATAAGCTGCGTCTAGACGCGCAATCTAGACTACCTGAGTCATTCGGACACGGAGACGCTGCGACCGGCCGCGCCCTTACAACTTAACATTACAATAAACCGAATCAGAGAAACTATTGAGGTGGTATTTATTGTAGCTCTACTTCTCCCTACTTTAATCCCTGGAACGTCAACAGCTTCCGTAGATCAGCGATCAACCACTTGTATTATAATACGGATATCCTCGGTTAAATACCGGGGCCGCATAATTAGTAGACTTTGGATGGTCATAGAGTTTCTTCGAACCTATTAATATGGTTATAGTGTTTTGAGTGCGAACGCGTCGCTATTTTTAGTTTTATTGTTACTTAACATAAAGTGTTCTAGCGTAATTCTCAATAAAACAAATTACTAACAAAGTACTGACTTAATTTTTTTTTTTTATATAATTTTATGTGTCTTAGTGACGAGTGCAGTGTCATGTATTAACAAGTCATATTAATTGAGATTTTTTTTTTACGCAACCAAACGACA
Source organism: Troides aeacus (assembly GCA_033220335.2). Classification (NCBI taxonomy): domain Eukaryota; kingdom Metazoa; phylum Arthropoda; class Insecta; order Lepidoptera; family Papilionidae; genus Troides; species Troides aeacus. Next base: position 12,418,452 of record CM067277.1, on the reverse strand, counting down.
ACAAGAGCAGGACTATCGTCTTATGGTAAGTGATACGCATGCTTATATTAACGTGGCTTTAGTTAAAATGGTAGGTGGTCACATTATGCTACAAGATGTTAGGTTTCATTACCCCAGATTTAAAGTAGCTACAGCGCCTTTCTAACTGTAACACAGTAATGTTTGCACACTACTGCTTGGCTGAAATAGTTACTGCGGTGGTACCTATCAAGACGGTATCCGGTAACAGAGACCTACCAGCTGAAGAGTTAAGCGAACACTCGTCTTATTTTAATTATACAATCACAAACCAAATTGTACGCTGTAGTGTCCGCCGCGCCATTCCCGTCCCCGCGTCTCAAAATGGCCGCCTACAGTCACTATGAATCATTTGAATAACTATACACGTATGAAAATTATAATATTAGAGATTTTATTAACTTTTAATAATATATATTATTTAATAATTAAAAATTGCTACAAGAAAATAAATTTAAACGCAAATTTAATGCAATCTCGTTATAGATAGCTTTTTTTTTACATATTATAACTAACTCAAAATATAACTAAAATTACCTTAATAGTTACTACCTCTGTAATAAGGTTAATCGTAAATTGTATATTATTAAAGTGAAAACTTTGAAATAGTCCCTCTTAATAAGTACCGCATCCATAAGATAGTGTACCAGGTGATTAACAGATAATGGTTAAGGCGGATCCGTGATCACCTTCAGTTCACCTCCAGCTAACGGCGCTCCCCCGACGCCGGTGGCGCGGCGGCGGTGTCTCACCTTCGCCGGTTTTTATTAGATTTTATTTATTGTTATACGTTATAACGTTTTATAGAGAGAAGGTTAAAGTTTCGTATTGTTTTTTTTTTACCTCTTTGTTTTGTACTGAAATTTAGTGAACTATAAACTTCCAACAACATTAATTTATTTATTTTTACTTTATACGCCTCATGTAAAGGCGGACTTAATGCCATTGGCATTATCTTCCAGTCTACATTGGGTAATGCGGAGATGATGAGGTAGGTCCATCAAATAAATACAATATAATATATAATACACAAATAAACACATAAATACATATACATACATAAATAAAAATATATATAGAGACATGCATGATATTAAGTAAACAATAAAAATTATTTCAAGATCTCAGTCCTTGCCTTTGAAGAGCCATTCCCGTACTTTCTGCTTAAAAGTACACCGATTAGTAGTATTATTAGTATTAATGTAAAGCGCAAGAACAAATGAAAGTCGAACTTTATTCGAATATGTAAATACAATTGGCTTATACTACATTAAATATAATATATCATAGTTTGTAATCGTATACAAACAGTACAATTTTTTTTTTCGGATAAATTACAACTAAAATATTGTCTTAACAACATGACAATGAAGATGTAAAATTAATAAAATATAGCAAAACCTAAATAAGGGTTTTGGGTAATTTTATCAAAACATGAGCTACTGTAGAATAAAAATCCTGAACTCAATGTGTTTTAAATATTAAATAAAACGTAGATTTATGAATCTTGTTTAAAGAACATTAACGATTTGTTTGTGACCTTCACTCATTATATTAAATGAAAAGATATTTTATCATCGTCATCAGTCGGGAGTCCTCCGCTGGACATTGGCCTCCCCTACACGAAAGGATGTTAGAAGGTGTTCCACTTCCGACTAAGTATTAACACATTGAAAAGCATTAAAACAAAAGTGCTCACAACAAAAAGTTCTTTTCAAAAGTTAGAACAAATAAAGCCGCAGTTAAAGAAAATGGGCGCGCGGTCAAGCATCGGAGCGGATGTCGAGAAGGCGACAGGTGGAGAGCGGAAATGGCGGGTGCTTCCGGTCGCGCGCCGGGGCCTGCCATGGAGTGCCATTACCGTGTGGAGGAGCGGAGGACGCTCTTGTAGACACATTAATATTATGTTTCCATTCGGTCGAATTAAATTCACTTCCGGAAATAAAATGTAAATAATATAAAAGTTGTCAATTTTTTCTTTTACATGTTTATCATATTACAGGAGTATTTCATCAGCCGATACATCCACTGCTGATCATAGGTCTCCCCCAACATTCCAACAGCGATCAGGTAGAGATTTATATAGGGGATTTGGGCTATTTCCAACCGCGCTGACCCAATGCGGGTAGTTGGGAGTCGATGGTTGATTATCAGGGTACACCACAAGCAGGTGAGTTTGCCTTGGATACCATGAGTTGTTGTGCGGGAAATACATGAAATACAAGCGGAATAAAGAATATATAAATATATTAAACTAAATGTTTAAAGCATTTCCGGCAGAGTAAGTAACGAAACACCTAAATTTCCAACAGTATTAAGAAATCACTAATCAAAAGTCAATTTAGACACAAACTGACACAAAATCGATTTAGCCATTAAGGAGACACGCCAGTCAGACATAGTTTCAGTTCGAAGAGTTCTGTTATAGTAAAATTATTAAAGCGGCGATACTCACCACCTCATCTGTTAAAGCGCCGTAGCCCGCTGGCCCAATGGTTAGAGCGTGCGGCTTTCATTCCGAAGGTCGCGGGTTCGAATCTCGGCATGTACCGATGACTTAATATTTAAGTTATGTACATTTGTGGACTTTAGTTACAACAGCGAGATACAAACGGTGAAGGAGAACATCGTGAGGAAACCTGCACACTGAAATCATCTTTGTGTGTGTGTGTGTGGTGGCCCCAATAAAGTGGCAACAGGCTCGCCCCTATTACATGGGACCTAATCTGACCACATCTGTCGAAATGAGGGTGTTATTCACCTCTGCCTACCCCTACTGGGAAAAAGGCGTGATTGTATATATATATACATATATATATATATATATATATGTTATGTTATGCTGTTAAAGCGACGGACGCAGATATGTTGTGTATATATTCTAAATAATTAGATAGTTTAATAGTCATCCCGTTTATATCGTCAAATCACCATTATAACCTCTTGACGAAGAGCTTTTAGAATCAACTCCCAGAGTGACCAGATCTGTACCACAAGCATCTAACGACACCCTTCGATCTTTCCCAGCTTCACTGACTTCCAATACCACGCTTTTCACTACCCGATCCCCACTTAAGCACCTTACTCTAGCAGCCAATCTTCGCTATGTTGATCGCCCATTATCATTTCAACTTTCATCGGTTAAAAAAGGGTATTTTAATATACCCACTACCTTCGTTTCACAATGGTTCAGCACTCGCACACTATGATTACGGAGGTACCAATTGAAGATTGATTATTGATACAGTTTTGTAAATCAGCCAATGTAACATCATCACTGTGTTCATGCTATCAACGTATAAGAGACGGAGTATTCTGGATGATCACACTTCGCTATCGGGAATTAAGGCCAAAGGGTAACCCGATGAAAATAAAAAAGGAATTAAGTGGGAACGGCGAACCGGAAATGTATTCTTCCGTTGGCAGCAGAGTGCGCCGCCGCGTGATCAATTCATACGGCGCCAAGTGGGAGTATGTAAGTGATAATGCTGATGTAGTGCGCAGTGTGAGCTCTCCGGTATAAATCAGCCGGGGCCCGTCAACCGCACGGCACTGAGTTACAGCGGCCGTCCCACGATGACTTATGGAGTTAACGGCTCCATGTAATACAACTCGTTTGCTAGTTAAAGTAAACTTACTACTTGACTACAAACACTAACTGTAACACAGCATGCAAACGTTACTGTGCAGCTAGTTGAAACTGCTCTAGATACTAGATAAAACATGAGACAGCGGGTCATAACGTCTCACATCTGTACGAGTGGAACGCAACTGGTGCTGTAACTTTTATCTTATAGCCAAACGTGTTAGTTCCTACGGGAAAATGTTCCCTCTTGATAAGGAAAAGTTTCCATTCGCTACAAATAAAATTTCCTATTAATCATATCACTTCGATATATATAAAGAAACCTTAAAGATACTGTCAAGTATCTTTAAGGTTTGGAAATATTGCTAACCGTACTTTAACCTCAAAGAATTAGACACGATATTGTATCTCTAATCATGAACTGTCTGTTATATTTTTTACTTCCTTCTAACCTTAATTAATTAAACTTTAAACTGCTTAAGATTTAACTAAAACTTCTTTTTTCTCAGATAAATTTTACATTAATAAACCGCAACGGAAGTTGTGCGAATCCATGTTCATCGACGATAGTTGCAAACTACTCAATTCCACCTAATAAACATTTGGGTTTGAGTAATGTGTATGCTACAGAATATATAAACCGGCAATACATTACACGATTTACTGAAGGCTCGCTTCCATTGTGCATACATATATGTTATATGTACAGTGAAACAAATGTTGTATTTCAACAAACAAAATACACTGCGCTTTTTCTTCTTCTCCCCGCAGTGTACCTGACGCGTGGACGGTTGCCAAAAGGAATATTTCTGTACGCATGGCAACCTCCGCGAAGTTTTTATTACAATATAAATATGCTTCTCTTGGATGTTCCAAGTTGCTTTCTAAGAGAAAACTGTTTCTTTTTTGTAATGTATACACTCAAATGATAGTACTAACATACATCTCTTGCGCATTATGGCGCTATGTTACAATATATCACAATTATCTTATTATAATAGAATGATGCATCACATCTGAATAACTCATCTTCATAGTATTTGTAATGCAAGCAGATTTTTATACTATCTTTAGTCTTATCAGGACGCTTGTTAAAGATCTCTGGCACCAAGAAGTATCAAATAATGGCTCTTTTTTTTCTTCAACGAACTAAAATTAGATTTTCATATCAAATTATGTTAAGTGAGAATGAAGTGGCAGAAGTTGAAGCATGTTCATGTGCCTTGTGTTTTAATTCTCAAAGTTGACAGCACAAATATAAACTAAAAACACCCGCATTTGTGTCCGAAAACGAATCACGAACTTCTGTATTACAAGCGATCGATCCTAGTTATCACCTCACATGTATTTCAGCTAAAAAAGTAGCCAAATCCGGAGGACCAGTGCACCATAAAGGCAGGATATATTCGCTTATCACCGAGCGAATGAGCTCAGAGTCTCGGCTTTATATCCTTGGAAAAAAAAAGGTCGTATTTATGTAGGGATCACGTATCGCTGCGGAAGCCTCGTCTGCAGCGATATCCTCTTTGTGCCTGTAAAATTGCTGTAAAAGGGCGAGCGAACCACAACAAGCTCCTTACCTTCAATTGTTGGTGGATTTAATTGTCCGAGTCGCTTTAATGGCGTCTTAACTTCACTGCGGAGCTATCTCTCAAACGCTTAGTGCTTGCGCAGTGCTGCCGACACATCTAATTATGTTTTTACTTTTTCCGGCATATAAATTGGCTGGGCCACAACCCGACCTGATGCTAATCGGTAATGCAACCTGCGAATATGCTACATTGCCGTATATATATATATATAACTTGTATACTCTTAAAGTATATTTGGTTTACATCTTAACTCCGGTGCGTTATTTCTATCTGTTCTTCATGTTAATATAAAGAATCGGACCTCATCTTACGAAAATTATGTTTTTATGCTGTTTACATAATTGTTTCATCTTTAAATTTATACATTTTAGTATTTTAGTGTTGCAACACTGGTAAGTTCGTGCTTGTTAAGAAAAAATTTACTAAATATAAACGATCTTTTACTTTTAGTCAATTTGTGCTCGCATTCATCTTCAGAATATTCCAAATTTTATTAGTGACAGTTCTATATTAACGGAGACCATCTAGGTTAGTACCACCGAAAGTGTATAAAGATTACTGCGTTCCGGCTTGAACGGTGCTGTAGCTAAAGAAATTACCGTAGTAAATAGATTTTACGCCCATAACAATGTATATACCTAACTGGCGTCAAGTTATTAGTGATAGACGTACCACTTAGCATTAGATGAACGTCTCGCCCGTCAGGACTCGTAACTTCGACGAATAAAGAAAACCTACCAATATGTTATCCTTATGCAATAAAATTTACTATCATAATTACCAACCGTCAACCTCTACCGGTGGATATACGCATTTCCTTTATCTTCACACGTCAGACCACCTTGGCAGCATACCAGTAGACTTGAAAGCAATAATATTATACTATTTTATTCGCTCACTTTATGAACATAAAGAATACATTATTTCCCCTAATAAGCAGGGTAATGATATCCAAGCACGGAGTACTGTGATGAAATCTAACCACCCGCGTAGTGTTTTATAGATATATTATGTCGCTAATATTGCTCTTATATTACTATCCTCATGAACACTGGAATATTCTTCTATCTCGTGTTCCTCTCCCGCCAGCTAATATCGACCCCTCTTACCGGAAATCGATTGCTCTACTTCACGATTAACAAAATAATTGGACTGGCAATTTTTACATTAAATCTTAACTAGATGTTGTTAAAGTTTCATCGTCGTCATAAAGTTTACAACCATGTTATTCATGTTGACTTGTAATTAAACGAAGACTTGATTAATTAAATAAATATATAAGATATAAATGTAGCATGACAGTAGTCAAATGCACAACTATAACGTTCTTCTTAAAATGCCTCTCCAACTAGTGAGGGTTGGCGATCAGCGTGTTGTAATGCTTTCTGTCTCCGGCTCGGAGGAACAATTCGGACGTCCCAGATGTATCAGTCCATTCCCTTATATTCGTCAACCATGACTTATTTTCTTCTCCCCACCTTTCGTTTTCTAGAAAGCTCCCATTATAACATTGTGCATCTTTATAAATCGACATTGTGAACCATACATATGTCGAAATCATTACAGTAGTAAGCTAAACTTCGTGTCGGAACGGGAATCCGTGTCGGAGGCTGGGGACCAGCGCGCACCCCCTCGACTCGGGTCGTCTGTAAGCGGAGAGGCCAATAAAGCGGCCTCGGCGCCACCTCGCGGCTAATCTCGCGCCTTATCCGCGTCCGTGTGCATACACCTTAATGTCCCGCGGCAATCTACCTCCCGACGATACAAGATGTAAGCTCCCTGCTGTTATTGTCTACCCACCCTTATACTTTGGATAAAGTAGAAAAACATAGTATCTTACATGACACCAATAACATGGAAGACACTATGACATATATCTATGATATAGGTAGTTCGCTGGCCTAATGGTTAGAGCGTGCGGCTTTCATTCCGAAGGTCGCGGGTTCAAACCTCGGCATGTACCAATGACTTAAGATTTAAGTTATGTACATTTGTGAACTTTAGTTACAACAGCGAGATACAAAAACGGTGAAGGAAAACATCGTGAGGAAACCCGCACACTGATATCATCTTTGTGTGTGTGTGTGGTGGTCCCAATAAAGTGGCAACAGGCTCGCCCCCTGTTACATGGGATCTAATCTGACCACATCTGGCGAAATGTGGGTAGTTTATTCACCTCTGCCTACCCCTACTGGGAAAAAGGCGTGACTATATAAAAAAAATAAAAATATCTATGATATATATCACTAAAACAATAGATAGACGTATACTTTATACATTGGTATGAAATTAAAAAAAAAATACTAATAATTTTACTGGCTGAATAGAAAATAAAAAAGTCTCTATAAAATTTAACGGCATCAAAATATTTTCTGTGCCTACCCGCAAGGATGTCTTTTTAATTCCTTATTAGACATCTAGTAACACGTAGCATTTTTGTATCAGTGGTCAGTTTTGACGGACGGCAAGCTTCACGGTCGAAGGTCTGGCCCTTAATTTATATCACACAAAGTCAAGATCAATGATTACTTAAATTTATATAAGAAAAATAACTTTGTTCACGGTTCACTACATCACATCAAATGTTTATAGGTAGGCACGTGTGCCACGTGGTGACCGCCACCCATGGCGCAGGGTGCAGGGTGCGGCCGCAGCCTGCCCAGACGCTCGGCTTTAACTAATCTCATTACACTTAAGTGCCTTTAAGCCGAATTGTGCTGAGGTCGGCCCCGGGATGGCGAGACACCGACTCAGGTGAGCGTGAAGCAATTGAATCAGGCTCACTCAAAACTTTGTGAGCCGATCGTATTTGATTAAAGACAACCTGCTGAGTATACAACGTAGTACTTTTAATAAAAACAAACTTGTGGGTAGTCTTAAAACAAAACATTGTTATTAATATATTGTTCAAGCTACGGATACTGGAAAAAGGTAAATAATTACAGCTGCAAATACTGTTCACTATAATACAAGGGGAATGTTATCAAACTACTTGTAACTTGCTAGTTTCTACCGCCATGAAGTAGTGTGCAAACATTACTGTGGTGTACGCGGTGAAGTGTATACCATCCTCACTAACGCTACGTTGTTATAAACAGGCGTATCGGTTATCATTAGATCTTACTCGTATCCCCGGTTCGTTGAATAAAAAAAATAACAATTATTCAATCAGCCTCAACCCAAACTCATCGCACAGCCTCCACGTCTAACAGATTTAGAGAAATCGGACAGGGAAGTTAAAGTACCGTCAAAGCGCGCCCAGCACAGTTACGTCTGCTATAAATAAACGGGATCCCCAATCCGGGAAGTGCTCATGCATAAGACAACGGCGAAATATGATAAGAGCGGAGCCAGCAAATCGTGAACATCAGCAGGCAATAAGGACGTTTGCACAAAACATTTGCATGTTGAGCAGAAAGGCAATCCACTTACAGAGCCGCTTACCTGCAGCGGCCGCGCCGCCGCGGAGACTCCCGCACCGGGGTTCAATTTTATAATTTTTTTTTTTAAATAAACGACGGACGACCGAGACGTTCACTTTATAGTAAGTGATACGCTCGCCCATAACAACGCGGCACTAGTTAGAATGATATACTTCTTCTTCTTACACTGCCTCTCCAACTAGTGAAGGTTGGCGATCAGCGTGGTGCAGTCCTTTTTGTCTCTCGTATAGCGGAACAACTCGAACGCCTCAGTTATACCAGTCCATTCTCTAATATTCCTCAACCATGACTTTTTCCTTCTTCCTACCTTTGGACCACCAGAAAGGTATACACCGCACCAAATCGTGCGTCACCTGAGATATGAGATGTTTAGTCTCGTTACCCCAGTAACTACACTAGCTTTAACGCCTTTCAAACCGGAACGTAGTAATCTTTGCACAGTACTATCTGGCTGCCAATAAAGGCCTATCACCAGTAAATTCTGATGTATAGTGCTGCTAGACATTTGATCGACTTAGACATCATCATCATAGAGAAAAAGTATAAAGGTACACTCAATTAGTATAATAATGAACACTAACGTAACTTGTTGGTCTATATTAAATAAAATAATGATTTAAGTTCTTTGCTTAGTACATCTATATCATACACATAAACTTAGTATATAATGTACTTAGTATACAATAGTATTTGATTTTACTTTTCTTATACAACTCATTCCAGGTTTCCTGTATTTAAATACTAAGTATGAGGCGTTTGTTAGACTTCCCTGAAATAGTTAAGTGATAACAAAATACGAATAAACATAACAAAGGTTTCTATAAAGGTTTATTAAACACACTATTAAATAATTTCTAACTTGGATCAATATATAATAAGTCGAGGCATCTCCATGGCTTTCCGCGAACAATTTGTCGAGGACTTACCTCTTCATAAAGAGGGGGTTGGAATTTTTCTTTATTGTCCGGATTATTTGAGCAGCCCCGGGAGGTTTACGCGATCTGAAGATGGCTGCCGATCCTTTACGACATTATCAAACTTCCATCCACCTTTATACTGTGTTATTAAGTTATTGCCGAGCGCGCGAGGGGCCCGCCCGTAATGAAATCGATTCGAGCCAGTTTTTATGCGCGACTGAAGTACTTTGATACGGATGTATAGTTTAATCGAAAACAAAATCTTGTTTTTGTATAATAAATAGATGAAACGGGCGATACGTTTACCATGCACGCAGACTCCGGCCACGTCGTCTTACCGGTCGTTACATACATCTGAGACTTACTATTACTTTACTCCTGGATAGTCTCTTCGGCTGGACAATGATCTCACAGACAGCAAACCCGCTGCGGTGAATTCAGTAATAACCATGGAATGTCTCTGTATCTAGACATCTAGACAGAATTAATGTTAGTTACACTGTGTGTCAAGAGAGAAGTAATAATCGTCTGTGCAATACATGTGATGCTCTCACTACCGCTATTACACAATCCTCGTCGACTGTCGCTGATACCTTCGCAGCGTGCACCTCTGCCATTAAGCTGTAATGTGAATACATCATCTTCATTTTAGTAACATTGTAGTGAAATTACTAATTATGCGATTTAAGACTTAATGTGGCAATTTAGTGGACAGTGTCTCTTGTAATATATTCCATAAATATGGTCTTGTGCTGTTCAAGTCCAGTGGTTCCCAACTATTTTCTCTCTGCGAAGTTGCCATTTAAGTTACCAGTCATTGGTTCCACGAGCTATGTATTCAGTACATTGCCTCTTCAGCCTTGCAAATCGTGGGCCTGTATAAGTACTTCCAGTCTTTTAGTGGATCCACTGATTTCCAATTTGATAGAGCAAAGTAAATAAAAATCTGCTACAATGTATTATACAATAAGATATATTGCAGTCCGCGGATGTAAACGGCTGCAAGAACAGTACAACAGCAGATACAATGGAATGTAGCTGGAGGACGTTCAGTTAGTTTTTGCCGGTGCACCGTCTCCAGGAGCTTCTAATCTGTCGCGAGGAATTCCTGCGGGGGGAGCGGCCATATAAATTATCATTAATGCACGTACTCAAGGCAAAAGCTTACACGGAATTGGAAACTATGCGGATGTGGCAACCACTTCATTGTGGCGCGAACTGACGTAACCGGAAGGGGGTTGTAAACAATACGAATTTTGTAGAATCATTTTCCATTAGATGACGTTGTGAAATAGTTCCTATTGTTGGTGGATTATATCCACTTATCATAATAATAGTAAACGGCCCTCGTAGCGCTCCCACTACTGGGATTGAAGACTTTATCTCACAAAGAGAGAGACAAAATATTCCGTGAATACTGTTTGTTGTTGGAGTATGTTGATTTCCTCATGTTGTCCTCGTTCACCGTAAGCGCAATGGAACTTGAACCCGCGCCTCTGTGACAGTCACAGCGCGTGCCGCCGCTTTACAAACTGTACTCCTTCAAATATTTATTATTAAATACAAGTTCATATTATTTTTTGTTTGTTTAAGATAACTTTTTAATATTATTCATTTATCTATATGCAGCGTGTGTGAATGATCTGTCTGATGCCTCATCCGGTGTACGTACTCGTACACATGTGACACGGGGACGCGCATTCACCGTGAGACGATACAAATTGGAAAACCGCCGCCCGTCCAGCCTCAGCACACGACTCGCCTACCACACGCTGGCCACCCGCTCGTTACCCGCCCGCCAACCGTTCGCCACCCGCTCGCAGCCCGCTTGCTGCGCGCTCTTTGCCCGCTCGTCACCCGCTCGCCACACGCACGCAGCCCGCTTGCTGCTCGCTCTCCGCCCGCTCGCCACCCGCTTGCAGCCCGCTTGCTGCTCGCTCTCCGCCCGCTCGTCACCCGCTCGCCACCCGCTCGCCGCCCACGTTGATTTGTCGACCGTTTTAACCGGGATATTTATCGTTTGACTGCGCACTTACTCCGCCAGACGTTTTGTTTTAATTTCTCGTGAGAGAGACCAAGAAATTTAAAGTAAGTGCACGACGTCCGATACACTTTCAACTTAAACTAACACAACAGATAGAAGCGGCCCCGGCGTTTGACTTATTGAACAAACAGCCTCATCTACCCGATAAAGTACTTATTTATCTTATCATCATCCACAACGTGCTAATATTTGGATTTAATATTAAAATAACAAACCATATGCTGGTTATGATTTAACGACATAATTTCTTCATTTACCGAACTTTACTTCATGTATATCAATACATAGCATATCAATGCTTTCAAATGACTCTACACTTGATTTTAACCAAAACACAAGCAGTAATTAATGTTTGAATGAAATTTGCTCGTAGCTGTCACTGAAAAAACTTGTACTCCTGTCAATCACCGGTGGCGGTCATCGTCACTTCCAAATAGCAGGTGGGAGGAGATGAAGAGGACCGCGCGGCTGACGGGTAAGTAATCGACAGGAGGGATTAATGTGGCGTCACTAACTCGGCCCCTCGCCCCTGACTTTAAAAAATCTCCTCACTTTCTTAATTTCTACATCATTGCAAGGTGTTCCCGATTTAGTGATGCACCCAGCGTGTATCGACATTTATTATTTATATAAATTTCATCAGAAAAACACTATGGTATTAGAATTACGATTACTTCCCCTTAAAGACACCATGAAAAGGTTACTGTCACAATCAGGCCGCGTTCCTGCTCATTGTATTACTTTATACTTACCGTTGAACGTTTAGCAGTTGAAATTTAAACTCTTTATTTTGATTGAGAGAAAGAAGGATTCTTCCACAACGTCTTATGGGATCCTAGTCAACGTCACCTTCTCGTGGTACACTCTGATAATCATCAAACGAGGTTCTGGCTCCCACCAAAAACAATTAGACAAGCGTGGTTTGAAAGGGCCCAAATCTCCTCATTGAACCATAACTCGATCCATGAAGGAATCCTTAGGGGAGGTCTATGTCCAACAGTGGACGTCTATCGGCTAAAAATGATGATGATGATACTTAAACAATTTGCCAACGTAACCTTTGTCCGTACAAATATTTATTACATTCAGATCATCGATACCCATGGCAGTAATCACTGTCCGCCGACGTAGGAACCTATTAATAACTCGCGGGTGAGAAAGTTTTTAAAAGTGTTTTCCCCGCTCGGCACCCCACCTCTCACCCACCACTCCGGTCATTAATAACGTCTCTTGTTCTTCATCGTGTCGACGATGGATACTTGACAGGATCCGATACTGAAATAGACTTTAAAAGGGCAAAAGACGTCTGAACTTTCTGCCGTGTTAAAGTTAAATTGCCTAAGACTTAAATAAAAAATTATATAAACAAAAAAATACATAGCTATTATTCTAATGAAGATAAAAGTTTTAAAGCAGAGGAGGATCACCCGTGGTGTTCTGAGCGTTACGGCTTCCGTGATGCTGTCCTTTGATGGCCCCATTTCAAGGCCTAGTAAAGCAGACAGACAGACAGGCAACGTCGCAGGTACTACTACGAAACTGATATTTATAAAGGTTTTTTGTATAACTCAGTCTAACATTTTAATATTACAAACCCTGATTTCGTTCATTTATATGTATAGATATTCATTTTTAAAGAAGCAGGTGATTACGCACCACTCGGCGGGCACTTTCGCAATTACCGAATGTCACCAGCACTTTCTGTAATACCGAAATTAAATTAACGGGAACAACAAGTTAAACTGTATTACCACAAACTGAACTTTACTGCACCGTAATAAGAACCAGCAGCAGTAACATCTTGCGACCTGAGACGGGGAGAAGTCTTGACGGTGACAGGTCCGTGAGGTGCTCAAGGTGTAAATGGAGTCAAGAATTTCTAAGAATCAAGGCTTTTACACGAGTGTCCATTGTTCGGTTTTTGTTTACTGAATGCGATATTTTTTTAGAACGGAATGCCGTTATATAATATTTGTAGATTTACCTAATATACTATATATGTAATAACAATAATATGTGATAAAAAAAACTCTATACCTTTCACAATTACAGTATGCGTACGCGTATGAGAAGATTTGCTACAATCAGCTAAGCTGACTATTAAATATGATGATAAAGTTGATGTACATGCATACTCGTCTTGAATCATCCGGCTACTGCATGCATATGATAGTTGTAGGTATCTTATGAGCAGCTAGATTCCCCCGTATACCTTCGTATTACAACTTTAACAATTAGCAGCTCTAGCGCGGTTTTAGGATTATGTTAGGCAAAGATTAACAAAAAATTTTGTAGATTTTTGGTGTGAGGTGAAAAAACTGAAGTAAAGTAATACCTGATTCAATTAAATGTTATAAAATTTCTCACGTCGCAGCAAAAAAAAGCGAGAATTACTTAGAAAGTTTTATCGCGGCGACGCGGCGCCCATTTCTCAAGCGCCGTAGGTGAAGCTCGCGCCCGCGCGGCGCGCACGGCGGCGGCCTGCGCAACAAAAAAATCTATTTTCTCGACTGACGCGAACACAGCAAACTAACCTTCAGTTTTTCATGAAAACTAAATACATCCTTTGTGTATTTTATACCACAAATCCTGCAACTAATTCCAAAATTTTACTACCCTCATGCCTCTTCACAAGTTGTGACACCAGAGTAATGGACCCCCCGTATAACTTCCAGCCATTGTATATTTAACGTCCTATACCTTTATTATATAATTACAAAGTACTTGGTAAACTGTGTATTCCATTATTTTCTTTTCTAAGTATCTAATCTGCGGCTTTATGCGTTTTAATGCCAAAGTTTTCACTCGTTAAAATGTCTTTAACCACTGAAAAAAGTTTTCAAAGACATCTTAATTCGGGGACAATTCAATTTTCCTCGAATATAATATACTTTAGAAGCTGTAACTGTCTCAGAACTTATCCCCATAAAAAGACATCGCGACAGACAACAAAAGGTGAAAATTTTTATCCGAAACGAGCACCTGCTCCGCGTCGAGTTGGTGAAACTTTCGCGAAACTTCGGTCGAAACTTCGCACCGGATGTTGTTATCGGCCGGAAAAGCTTTAGGCGTCTTCCTGTTTTGACGGATGTGAAAAAAAAACTGGCTTAGTTTTAAAAGGACATTCGAAAGAAAACGCTTTACCATATCAGCGGAAGTATTTAATGGTGGACATTAGGTTTTATATCGAAACCATATTGTAAGACGAACGTAACCAAATCATTCAAATATCATGGAATTTTGAATCAATTATGAATGAACTTAATAAAACTCAATGAATATTTTCGCATATATTGGAAAATAATATATTATTTAGTATAGCACAAAAACTTGTACGCATGTAGACTTTTCTACCAGCTGACCATGGTACGAGGTACGAGGCTTTGTAGTTTAGTTCTTGTGAATATATCGAGTGTGCTTCAAACAGTACCCATATATTCGCTTAAATTTCAATTACAATCATAAAAAAAATTAAACATTAATAGTAGGAATCTATGTGATTTCTATTTTATGACACCTCTTCTTTATAGTTATTAGATTTTTATGAAAGCACACGATATCACGGTCAGGTTTCCCTCAACGTATTGAATTATTAAACAAATTAATAACTCTACATTTGTTTATAAATATAAGCATCAGATTCGGTTGTTTAGTGTTCGAGTGTCAGGTGAGAGACGAGGACGATGCATTAACAAAGAACGTCTGTCCACGGCGGTGTGGCGACGGTACTCTTATGGTACTGGATACACACCACAAAGTCTTTCACCAAAGTCGAAGACAATGTGAATTCAGTTCAGTTAAACTAGTCCCTCTTACTAGTATATAATATATGAAGTAGAATAATTGCATTAATTATGAACCGAATTCGATCAGGACGGATGCGGTCCCGGTCGCGCAGCGGTTCATCGATCACTTCATCATTAAACCCGACTAATCTCACAACTTCAACATTAAACAACAGTTTAAACAACGCTCAGGTATTATAATAAATCTTCCGAATTGCCCTCGGCTATGGGACTCCGTTGGGACCTTGTGAGCCGTAATCTGTACCTTACTGGGACGCAGTAGAGGTGTGCGAGGCGCAACTCGCTCATGTAATGGAGTGCAAAATGGCCGCTGGGTCCGGGACCGGTACACTCGGCAGATAGCGCCTGATATTAATCCGTCAGATTGTGATTAGATTCGGTGGCACGGAGTAATATATTCTCCAAGGTGTCAGTCGTAGAGCCACACCTTCAGCTATCGATGAACAGAAAATACGATTAAAATAATATACAAACTCTTCAATTACATTACGACACAAGTACAGTACAATCACTTCAAGTTAATCAAGCTAATCGGTTTGTCTCTATTGCCACAGACCGCCTAGGTAGCTACCACCGCAGCTTCTATTGCAGCTGATAAACTAGTACTATGCAATCATTACTATGATCTGCTTTGAAGGGCGCTGTAGCTAGTGAAATTATAAGAGTCAGGAAATATAACCTTTTATGTTTCAAGTAACGAGCACAATATGGTGCAGTGTATGTCATCTTAAGTAGCGCCAGGTTGTTATTGGCAGACTTATTACTTACCATCAGCTTAAGCTTCCGCTGTCCTCATCAAATAAAAATAAACATTTGGACTATAAATTATAACTAAAATAAAGTTTTGACAACAATTTGGTCTTTTTTAGTAACAAAAATTGTATGAGAAACGGTAACTGGAGTTTAACAACGTTCAATGATTTGATTTTAGGCTTTGAACGTCTAAAATACCATGTTTTTATCTAGAATACAAGCCAATCTCACCAGCTCGTAGTGCACCCTGCTAATCAACGTCGCGGAGGGGAGGCCTATGTCCAGCAGTGGACGGATTTCTGTTTACATCTTTCCTTTTCTTTTACTGTTTTACTATCGCGCAAAGTTAAATAGTAATTTAAATTGGTTTCGTGTATCGTGTGAAGGAAGGTATCGTTAGACATCTCTAGCGAAGGTGGCCGGGTGCCGACGCAGCGGTTCGTGCTCCGGCAAGCGCGCGCCGTCTTAGCACCAGCTCCACCTTCAGCTATCGACAACTTAAACAACCCTACGGCGGACTTACCCTGTTCCCGTCTTACACAGATGGAAACTTAAATGTAACGTTGAATTATTTTTAGGAAAAAAGATCCATAAAAATATTGGCAAGAGTACACCGGAAGACGTCTATGTAGACACCGTTGCAGCACCTATTTCCGTTGCTAGACAGTAGAATTCATTCTCATCGTGTTCCGGTTTAAAGAGCGCTGCAGTTAATTAAATTGTTAGTTTCACTTACAGTACACAGTTCTACTTCTTTGGTTTTTGGCGATGCATTTAAATATAGTTTTTTTAATAGACTTACTCTTATTTATTAGAAAAAAACAAAAAATGATATTTCCCTTAAATCATTCTTCGTTAACAAATATAGAGCTGCATAATGAAGTTATGATACGATATGATTTTGACCAAATTTAATGTGATTTTCAACTTGTACAGTGCTACAGCGATTGGTCATTAACATAACATGAAGTTTATACGTCTCATTACCTAAGCAGTCGTCTAATTGTTCCCACAGCTGGGACTCCGGACTGGCTCTCATTTTGCGAGAGTTTCGAGGCTATTTATATACTGTTCCGGCTTGTTACAATCGTTATGTTGTTCAACTTTAGCAATTTTTTATCCAAATTCTACTCGTGTTATTTGTTTACATAAAAAGCAAGGACCGTCAATAACAATACTGAATATAATTACTCTTTTGTTCCTAATATAATGAGTACTTAACAAACAATAACCGAAGCGGGGCCGTCAGGGCGGCGGCTGTGCTGTGACGGTAATCCGCTCAGGGCTGGGACAGGTACAGTCGCTGGCATGTTTTAATTTGCGACTAATTACCGAGCCCCCGATACAAAGCGGATTGGCGAGCTGGTAATTAGGCGAAGTTGGAAGCCGCGCGGCCCTCGCGCCCTCCTTGGCCCTCCCACGCCTGCTCCCATTGTTTGCCTACTTAACTACAACTGTGTTCCCTTAAATATAGACTATGTAAATGAACAAAAGTTAACCTTTTTCTACTCTAAAACGAAGGAGAGGACCTAGACCGTCACCCAACGGTAGTTTTCACTGATATTAATACGTGTAATATTAATTAATGAAAAGTTATTTAAAATGTTCACTTAACTCTACTTACTGTTACTTTGTTTTCATCACTTCGATACTTAAAATGATAATTTTTGTCACTCTAATATTTTTACTGTTACCACTGATATAACACATCAACCCTCAGACCTCAGAGTAAAACTTGTATACTACTATTTGACGCATTAATAGTCATAACATTAAAATAGAGAAGAGCTTAGAAGAACAAAGAGTTAGAAGATACACCCCTGGGTGGTACTTATTATCGTTATCGCAATCTTTCAACTGAAGACATATAACTTCAAAGATTTCCGTTCATTAAATCTAAAATACGAAAGCGCTATAGTTTGCATGATAGCCTAATCATGGAAACGTGAAAAGAAGAATTATTATACCAACCGACATAATACAAACGATTACATTGTAATATTTAATCCTGTTATGATGCAAAGGGCGTCCTGTTTAATCTGTGTCCTAAACAAGTACAAGTATAGTATAAATAAGTAAATACATAAATTAAACAACCAACAAAATTTTGTCCTTTAACTTGACCGTGCAATGAATTAACTTATTTATAGAACCTACCCGATCGACAATTAATATCAACTGTTTGTTTAATGCCTTAACTGTGTTATCAACATTAACTATATAAAAATAACAATAACACGAGGTAGGAGTTTGTAATTTTTCTTTAATGACTCTTATTAAATGCTGGAAGTTT